>OY856188.1:64027168-64742168 GCA_963693315.1 Diogma glabrata
CTACCTATTTCTAGCGGATATACGTGCCGCTTGGACTTTTTTATTATTTGGTTTAGATGAAATAATGTTCTAGTTTATTAATAAAGAAAATTAAATTGTTCGGTAAATTCATATTTCACATAACCTAAAATGTTTTAGCATTTTGGCAGACAGACGGTCTAGCCGTGAGTGTCAGACATTGCTTTAAATTAATATATTAGGTGGGCCGAAAATTGTCACTATAATTCGCTGTTCCTTCCCACCAGAGAAAAATAATCGACATAATTCATTTGATTTGTTAAAAAATAGTAAATGAAGCGTTTTTATTGGACCTTATCGAGACTTTATTTAGTGAGTTGAATTGTCATTTGTAATTTCCCAAGGGCGGTGATAATTCTAAATAATTTTTTGCTAACAATTTCGAAAGCAAGTATATGATAAAAGCATGAGGCTGTAGGCCGAGGGCTATTATCAATACCACTTGCTTGAGGAATTTTTCAAAAATTATGAGAATTTATCAACGAACGAGGGGAATTCGTTTAGAAAATTTTTTGCCATTTCATTTCTTTATATATTTTTTATGTATTATACGATGGCCTACTTTGATATCAGTTAATTATTTCAAAATTAGACTGATAATTTTTAATATCCCAGTAGGCCAGACGTATAAATATTTGTTAGTAGTATAACTCAAATGTTATTGGTGAAATTGAATGATGTAATTACATTTTAGAGAACCTCATTGGTTTAAATTAAAATAAAACTAAGGCAAAAATTTAAAAAAAATTTCAATGACTAGTGGTATTAGAACCAAAAATTATGTACATTGGAATCAAACACACTGTCTTGCAACAAATACTTCTAAATTGCAACAAATATATTCTTGGTTTGCAATTCTATAAAATATTAATACATATATCTAAATATTAGCACCAATACGACACAAAAAAGCACTGCTTATGTATGATTTAACAAATCTACTTGCATTATCAGAACTGCCATCACATGTTCCTTCTTCTTAGAAACATTGATGCATCAAGACTTTGTAATCGAACCTTATTGTACAAAAGAAAAAGATTATGAACATATATTATACTATTATAGCTACAGGTTTACAGTGTTTTACTAATTGAGGGATACATTTTTTTTTTATTAATTAGTTAGACATGTTTAGCACACTAAATATGAAATATTCATTATTTAGACTCTTTGAATATCCGAAGATACCATGTCAACTATAAAGGAAGGAGATGAAGAAAATGGAAGGAATGGGGATATAGGGATAATTATACTAATTTTTTTAAATGATGATGGACATTTGCTTTAAATGCCTGAGGGGAAAATTCATCGGGAAATACAGAGGAAGGCATTGAGTTCCATAATTTGGCCACTCTATTAAAATAGTCGTTTTGGAAGGACACAGTTCTACAACGAGGTATTTGGACAGCAAATGGGTGAGATAACTCTGAAGTTCTTGTTCGCCGATTAAATTGCGCACACGATGGAAGGATATTTTGAATTTCCTTAGAGGAGAATTCGCTAAAGTTATATTTATAGTAGATTGACAATTCAGCCACATTTCTTCTGTGCTGGAGTGAATCAAGCTGGTCCGTTAGATCGGCATTACCAATCAACCGCATTGCTTTTCTCTGTACAGAGTCTTGACATTTTATTGTTGACTGACAAGCACCTCCCCACACATGACAGCAGTACTCCATACATGGACGAATAAAGGACTTGAAGATTAGCAAAATTTGCTCGGGATTGGAATACTTTTTACATCGACTCAAGAATCCTAATTTTTGCAATGCAGATTTAGCGAGGTTAAACACATGTTTATTCCATTTCAGGTCATTTTGAATATCCACTCCAAAAAGTCTAACTGATTCAACCTCATGCAATTCCTCATGGTTTATTTTAATAGGAAATTTTTTATGTCGCTCTATTCGTGAAAGACGGCATTATTTGGTTTTGGTTGGATTAAATGAAACAAGATTACGATCACCCCATTCCATTATACGCTCCAGATCTTTGTTGATGGAATCAATTAGCAGCTCTCTATCAGTGGTAACTGCAGTATGAGGTCGAAATTTAGGAGATGCATATGATGCATGTAATGTGCTGTCATCAGCAAAACTATGAATTGGGTTCACTTTGGAAATAAGTAAGTCATTAATGTATAGAAGAAACAAGGTTGGTGAGAGTGCCGAACCTTGGGGAACCCCAGCATTGGTTGTGAAAATATTGGATGTGATACCATCTAAATTAACATGAAATTGGCGACCGGTAAGAAAACTACGAATCCATGAGACAGTCTATGCCATAAGATTTTAATTTAGCTATAAGATTTTTATGCCACACTTTATAGAATGCTTTAGAAATGTCAAGTGAAATACTAAATGTTTCACCGTGGTTTTCCAGCAATTTGTTCCAGAGATGGGATACGTAGGCTAACAGATCACCTGTTGCATGACTTCTACGAAAACCATACTGCTTATCATCAATAATTCGCGACATTTCTAAATAATCTATCAAATTGTAGTTAACATATTTTTCAAATATTTTAGCGTTTTATTTTTATGTTTACTTTTAAAATTAATATTGTTATTTCAAGAAATTTACAAATTGTTATTGCAGGCGATCTATAAAAATTATGCAAATAGGTCAACAAATCAGTTTTATTATTTATTTTGTTTAATTTTTTTAAACGCTGGTCAAGGAAGGTCGAAATAAGACGATGGCTACACTGAAAAAAAACCAGTTGCCTCAACCTCACCGTGCGGGCAGATATGGCGAAATTGTTTCAACCACTGTACTGTTATAGAATTCATGACATAAGGCCAAGGCAATGTTTTTTCATGTAAATATTTATTAACTTTATTCAACTACTGTTATATTGGATATAACACTTTATATTTTAAATAAACCTCATTCTGTTGTCAGGAAAGTGTTAACGTGTTAACATGTTAACCAATCACGGAGAAATTGTTTGCAAATATTTTTTCTTTGTATGGATAATAAACTGCCAACTTCGAGATGAGGTTGTCATTACTTTAATTTTTTTTTTCAGTGCACAAATTGACAAACTCACTAAAACGAAAATATTCACTAAAAATGATAGCATTCTTTGACCGGCTATTCGATTAGTCTCAAACATCAGCGCTATGCATGTCTTGGTCTGCTCCTTCAGTTTTTTACAAAACAAATCTCCAACAAAAAACATTTTCTAACCCCTTATTTAAAACGCACGGGAATCGCTGTGCGGACACCTTCTAGTAATCAATACACACCCTCAGAAGAATAGTGTCCCAACTTCCAAAAATTTGTTTTGGGTATTTACATCAATTTTGATTGTTTTTTTGTACTCTTTTCAAGTAGAATACTCAATTCAAATAGAATAGTTAAATTAGAAAACTTAAAGCGCTCGGCATAAAAATCAGAAAGACATCTAAATGTTGTCTAAAAATGATATCTTATAGAGTTCAGAAAAATGTTATCTTAAGAAATATAAACAAATAAATTGTTTATCAGGCAAGAAACTGTAATCGATATCGTTTTGTAATCGATAGTTACTTCGGTCTGAAAGTTTAAGTATTACATTCTCGAGCCAAAATTGAAATTCTTTCCCCCACTTTTTTGGCATTTCCCGACTTTTTAGGACCTACTGATTCTAAAAAAGCAAAAAAAATGTATTTTTGTCTGCCGGCCGTCACAACCGACAAAATCTAGAAAACCGCTGGAGGGATTTCAAATTTTTTATAAAGATTTTTTATAAATTTTTTTCTAAAAATAGGTACACTCAATGGGAAGAGCCTATAGGACGATGTGTTTGATAACTGTAGCGGAAGTGTGTCCAAAAATTTCCAAGTGTGTCATAACAAGGAAATTTGCGTATTTTTTGCTTAAAAACGTTCATTTTAAGTGATTAGGAGAAGGAACATTCAATTTGGAGAAATCTTGATGGTCAGGATTGGTATGTGAGACCAAAAACTAGATTATTGCATTATAAGTTTGTCAAAAAAGTGTTGTCAAGTGTGTCAAAAGAAAGGTTTTTATTTATTTTTGTACCCATTGTTTGGAAAAAATAAATTTAATTATTTGTATGACATGAATATATTTGTATGTTATGAAATTTTATTATTATTATAGAGAATTATAACATTATAAGATTGTCAAACAAATATTGTCAAGTGTGTCAAAAAATGATTTCATTTATTTTTTTAGCCAATATTTTGGAGAAAAATATGTAGTTGTTTCTATGACGTAAATGTAATTGAACATGCATTTGGACATGGACATTTTGGAATTTGTTATAGTTTTTCAAATATTTTTGTAATGTTGAAAAAAGTTTGTATTTTTGATTTTGTAATAGTTTTTGCAATATTTTTAGAATTTTGAAAAAAAAATAGAATTTGTGAATCTTATATATATATTTTTAGAATTTTGAAAAAAGTTTCAATTTTTGATTTTGTTAGAAGTTTTGGAATATTTTTAGAATTTTGAAAATTTTTATATTTTATTATAATTTTTAAAATTTTCGAAGAAGTTTAATTTTTGATATTGCAACAATTTTCAATATTTTTAGAATTTTGGAAAAAGTTTGAATTTTTAAGAATTTTTGGAATATCATTAAAATTTAGAAAAAGTTTAAATATTTGATTTTATTTTAATTTTTCGGCGATATGGCTCCAATAAAGGAGCTAAGCCATAATTGCCAGATCAAAAAACCTTTCGTAAACATGTGTGTTTTATAAATATCTTGGACAAGTTCGTAAATCAGAAAAATCTGACACATGGTTAAATAACTAGAGACTTTATACTAGAAAAAAAATTCGTTTTTTTAATCCGTTATAACGGCCGTTTGGATACTAATATTTTTAAGAACTTCATAAATTTAGAATCTCTGAAAACATTTTAATCCGTTTCTTATAAATATAAACCTCTGCAGTTAGAGGTTTTTGACTTGTTGGCTTCAACAAAAAAGCTTGCAACAATCCATAACTACAATTTGCAAAAACCTTATAACAGTCAATGAAAAAAAAATAAAAAGGTTTGAATAGAAGAAATTAATTTTTTTCTTAGAAATAAACTATTTTGATATTTTGCAGCAATTGGACGACATATGATATAGCGTAGATATGTGTCATAAATTGTCACACACATGTTCTGTGGTAGATTTGATATTTGTTTGTTGCTAGGATAGATATAGTTTTGCTTATATGTAGCTAATTTTCTTTTTAAAATTTGTTTGATATCTGTTTGAAATTAGTTTGTTTTGTTTAAACTAATCTGATACATCAGATTCTACTGGCACACAAAACTGTCTGATCTCGAAATCTACCTATTTCTAGCGGATATACGTGCCGCTTGGACTTTTTTATTATTTGGTTTAGATGAAATAATGTTCTAGTTTATTAATAAAGAAAATTAAATTGTTCGGTAAATTCATATTTCACATAACCTAAAATGTTTTAGCATTTTGGCAGACAGAACGGTCTAGCCGTGAGTGTCAGACATTGCTTTAAATTAATATATTAGGTAGGCCGAAAATTGTCACTATAATTCGCTGTTCCTTCCCACCAGAGAAAAATAATCGACATAATTCATTTGATTTGTTAAAAAATAGTAAATGAAGCGTTTTTATTGGACCTTATCGAGACTTTATTTAGTGAGTTGAATTGTCAGTTGTAATTTCCTAAGGGCAGTGATAATTCTAAATAATTTTTTGCTAACAATTTCGAAAGCAAGTATATTGATAAAAGCATGAGGCTGTAGGCCGAGGGCTATTATCAATACCACTTGCTTGAGGAATTTTTCAAAAAATTATGAGAATTTATCAACGAACGAGGGGAATTCGTTTAGAAAATTTTTTGCCATTTTTCATTTCTTTTATATTTTTTATGAACTATACGATGGCCTACTTTGATATCAGTTAATTATTTCAAAATTAGACTGATAATTTTTAATATCCCAGTAGACCAGACGTATAAATATTTGTTAGTAGTATAACTCAAATGTTATTGGTGAAATTGAATGATGTAATTACATTTTAGAGAATCTCATTGGTTTAAATTAAAATAAAACTAAGGCAAAAATTTAAAAAAAATTTCAATGACTCGTGGTATTAGAACCAAAAATTATGTACATTGGAATCAAACACACTGTCTTGCAACAAATACTTCTAAATTACAACAAATATATTCTTGGTTTGCAATTCTATAAAATATTAATACATATTTCTAAATATTAGCACCAATACGACACAAAAAAGCACTGCTTATGTATGATTAAACAAATCTGCTTGCATTATCAGAACTGCCATCACATGTTCCTTCTTCTTAGAAACATAGATGCATCAAGACTTTGTAATCGAACCTTATTGTACAAAAGAAAAAGATTATGAACATATACTATTATAGCTACAGGTTTACAGTGTTTTACTAATTGAGGGATACATGTTTATTTTTAAAATTAATATTGTTATTTCAAGAAATTTACAAATTGTTATTGCAAGCGATCTATAAAAATTATACAAATAGGTCAACAAATTAGTTTTATTATTTATTTTGTTTAATTTTTTTAAACGCTGGTCAAGGAAGGTCGAAATAAGAGGATGGCTACACTGAAAAAAAACCAGTTGCCTCAACCTCACCGTGCGTGCAGATATGGCGAAATTGTTTCAACCACTGTACTGTTATAGAATTCATGACATAAGGGCAAGGCAATGTTTTTTCATGGAAATATTTATTAGCTTTATTCAACTACTGTTATATTGGATATAACACTTTAAATTTTAAATAAACCTCATTCTGTTGTCAGGAAAATGTTAACGTGTTAACATAAGACGCATGGAGGGATCAGTTTTTATTAATTTGTTAATTTTTTTCTATTTTTTGATCCACGGGTGTGACAACCCCGCGCACTCCAGTCCCTGTTATTGGCACATGAGTTAACGTGAGATATCACATACCACTGGCAATAGCAGTGAGATATCAGTAGCCAAGGTGATATCTTAGGGGTGCTGGCGGATGAACTGTATTCAGTCAACGGTAGCACTCTCAATCTTAGCTAATGAATATTCCTTGATGCTGGAACGCTGTAGCTTGCTCGAAGAAACGAGCTTTCATATAACTATATATCTGAGCTTTAATCATTGAAAAATATACTGCGTCCCATAATCAAGGATTATGCCATTAGCTGGACTATTGGCAAACCAATTTTAGTTTTGTTCCTGCAAATTTTTAAAACAAATTTGCGTTTTACCTCTTATTTAATTTTTATTTTCCCTATCCTATCACGAAATATTGGCCTATGTCATATTAGGTAGATTTCATATAAAAATCTACCTATTGCAATGGGCTTCATCTCAGAATTTCGGAAAAATTTTGATGCCAAACGACTATATGTGATAAGCGGAGATGGAAAAACAAAAAAAAAAAAAAATTATATATATATATATATATATATATATATATATATATATATATATATATATATATATATATATATATATATATATATATATATATATATATATATATATATATATATATATATATATATATATATATATATATATATATATATATATATATATATATATATATATATATATATATATATATATAACGATATGAGGTATAACGGAATTTAGCGGCACTCTCACGGTCGCATTTTTCGACATACACCAAAATAATTTTCTGTGTATGTTTCGGCAAATAATGTCTTGGACAAGTTCGTGAACTGGCCATATCCGGGTACCGGCTAAGCGGCTAGAGCCTAAAAAGTCGAATAATTTAGGGCGCTATAACTTCCGTTTTAATAATAATATTTTAATAAAATTTAAAAATATTAAGTATTTGAACCTTTTTCTATCATTTTTATTCAGATGACCACTTTGGCGTTTCAGGTTCCTCAAAAATCAGCTGTTTTAAAAATTTACTAAACTTTGCTGCCCTTGATCTAGCTGAAATGGCCAAGCTCATATTTGAAAACTTTTTTTCACGTACTTAAAATATAAATCTTTCCAAAATTTTCAAAAATAATAGTTTAAATCTAACGGTTGAGACCCTACGGCTGTTGAAATGAAAACAAACGCAAAAGGCAATGCTTTCATCATGTTTCAGTTTATGTTATTTAAATTCATTTTAGCTTTTAAACATACTTTTCAACTATAGCCTCAAAAAATTTCAGCTTTCTAACCCAAAAGGTTCCATTTTTATAAGCATTATAATGCAACCCTTACAAGAAAAATATCAACCCATTTAATACCATAGAAAAATTATCAAAATCTCTTTTGTTTTTATTTTTTTTACTAAGTAACCGTTTGAAAAAAGATTAAATAAGAACAAAAAAACACAACAACAAAAGATGATTTTGAAATAAAATTGTTTGATAATGTTTGATCATAAATTATGTGTGATGGTATAATTGTAGTTGTGACGTAGTTCATTTGATCTTTGGTGGATTTAATATGTTATTAAAAGTAGTTTAAACCAACTTAAATAAAACTGTTCCGAAATTGTATTGATGGAGTTAGTTCGGATAATGTATTTAATTTGGTTCGATAATTTTTTTGAATTATTCTGTTTCTACTTATATTTTTTATTTAAACTAATCTGACTTATCTAATTTTATTTGGACACAAAACCGTCTGACCCCGAAATCTACCTATTTCTAGCGGATATACCTGCCGCTGGGATTTTTTATATGTGATAGGATTTATAGTTTAGTTGTCCATTATTTAACAAAAAATATTAAAAAAACAAAAAAAAACAGATTTGCGTCCATAGACATCCTTAGAACGCATGTTGTTGTGGGACCTTGGTCCTTAAAGGTTTTTATGTGTTGTTGTGACACATATTGTAATTGCCTACTACACATCACATTTTATTAAAAAAAAAAAAAAAATGTTAACCAATCACGGAGAAATTGTTTGCAAATATTTTTTCTTTGTATGGATAATAAACTGCCAACTTCGAGATGAGGTTGTCATTACTTTAATTTTTTTTTTCAGTGCACAAATTGACAAACTCACTAAAACGAAAATATTCACTAAAAATGATAGCATTCTTTGACCGGCTATTCGATTAGTCTCAAACATCAGCGCTATGCATGTCTTGGTCTGCTCCTTCAGTTTTTTACAAAACAAATCTCCAACAAAAAACATTTTCTAACCCCTTATTTAAAACGCATGAGAATCGCTGTGCGGGCACCTTCTAGTAATCAATACACACCCTCAGAAGAATAGTGTCCCAACTTCCAAAAATTTGTTTTGGGTATTTAAATCAATTTTGATTGTTTTTTTGTACTCTTTTCAAGTAGAATACTCAATTCAAACAGAATAGTTAAATTAGAAAACTTAAAGCGCTCGGCATAAAAATCAGAAAGACATCTAAATGTTGTCTAAAAAATGATATCTTATAGAGTTCAAAAAAATGTTATCTTAAGAAATATAAACAAATAAATTGTTTATCAGGCAATAAACTGTAATCGACATCGTTTTGTAATCGATAGTTACTTTGGTCTGAAAGACCAAGTATTACATTATCGAGCCAAAATTGAAATTCTTTCCCCCACTTTTTTGGCATTTCCCGACTTTTTAGGACCTACTGATTCTAAAAAAGCAAAAAAAATGTATGTCTGTCTGCCGGCCGTCACAACCGACAAAATCTGGGATAAAATCTTTTTATAAATTTTTTCTAAAAATAGGTACACTCAATGGGAAGAGCCTATAGGACGATGTGTTTGATAACTGTACCGGAAGTGTGTCAAAAAATTTCCAAGTGTGTCATAACAAGGAAATTTGCGTATTGTTTGCTTAAAAAACGTTCATTTTAAGTGATTAGGAGAAGGAACATTCAATTTGGAGAAATCTTGATGGTCGTGATTGGTATGTGAGACCAAAAACTAGATTATTGCATTATAAGTTTGTCAAAAAAGTGTTGTCAAGTGTGTCAAAAGAAAGATTTTTATTTATTTTTTTACCCATTGTTTGGAAAAAATGAAATTAATTATTTGTATGACATGAAATATATTTGTATATTATGAAATTTTATTATTATTATAGAGAATTATAACATTATAAGATTGTCAAACAAATATTGTCAAGTGTGTCAAAAAATAATTCCATTTATTTTTTTAGCCAATATTTTGGAGAAAAATATTTAGATGTTTCTATGACGTAAATGTAATTGAACATGCATTTGGACATGGACATTTTGGAATTTGTTATAGTTTCTCAAATATTTTTGTAATGTTGAAAAAAGTTTGTATTTTTGATTTTGTAATAATTTTTGCAATTTTTTTAGAATTTTGAAAAAAAAAATAGAATTTGTGAATCTTATATATATATATATATATATATCTTTAGAATTTTGAAAAAAATTTCAATTTTTGATTTTGTTAGAAGTTTTGGAATATTTTTAGAATTTTGAAAATTTTTAAATTTTATTATAATTTTTAAAATTTTGGAAGAAGTTTAATTTTCGATATTGCAACAATTTGCAATATTTTTAGAATTTTGGAAAAAGTTTGAACTTTTAAGAATTTTTGGAATATCATTAAAACTTAGAAAAAGTTTAAATATTTGATTTTATTCTAATTTTTCGGCGATATGGCTCCAATGAAGGAGCTAAGCCATAAATAAAAAAAAATTCTAATATTTGGAATTTTGAAAAAAGAACAATTTTTGATTTTGTTATAATTTTTGCAATATTTTTAGAATTTCTGAAAAAAGTTGGAATTTTTTATTTTATTTAATTTTTACAATATTTTTGGAATTTTGAATGAATGCATATAGATTTGTGATTTTTTTTTTTTAAAAAGTTTGTATTTTTGATTTTGTAATAATTTTTGCAATGTTTTTGGAATTTTAGAAAAAGTTTTGATATTTGATTTTGTTATAATTTTTGCAATTTTTTTAGAATTTGGAAAAATAAATAGAATATTTTAATATGTGAATTTTATACATATATTTTTAGAATTTTGAAAAAGGTTTCAATTTTTGATTTTTTAAGAATTTTTGGAATATTTTTAGAGTTTTGAAAAATTTTTAATTTTTAATTTTTGGGATTATGAAAAAGTTTCAATTTTTGATATTGTTATTTTTTTGTAATTTTGGAAAAAGTTTGAATTTTTAAGAATTTTTGGAATATTTATACTATTGGAATAAAGAAAAAGTTTAAATCTTTGATTTTATTCTAATTTTTGGAATACTTTCAAAGTTACAATCATTGATTTTGTTAAAATTTTTGCAATATTTTTAAAATTTCGAAATATCAAAGATTAAATTAAAATTTGATTTTTAAATAATTTTTGGAATATATTTAGAATTTTGAAAAAAATTGGAATTTTTGATTTTATTTAATTTTTACAATATTTTTGGAATTTTGAAAGAAATATGAGTTTGTGATTTTGTAATATTTTCTCGAAACGCTAAATATACATCGCTGCCCAAAACTAAAAACAATGTCCTCATAAAAGTGTTTTGCCGAAAACTATATCAAAATCCTTAACACAGAACGAAGTCTTGATATCTCAGAGCTTGAGAGCTTCATATTTTATTATTATTAGGCATAGAGAATTAAGGCATTATGAGTTTGTCAAACAAATGTTGTCAAGTATATCAAAAGATGGATATTTATTTATTTGTTTACCCAATTTTTTGGAAAAAAATAAAATTAATTATTTGGATGATATGATATTTTATTACTATTACCTATACAGAATTATGGCATTATAAGTTTGTCAAAAAAATAATGTCAAGTGTGTCAAAAAATGACCCAGACCGAAGTCTTGATATCTCAGAGCTTGAGATTTCAGCCCCTCCATAATTTAGCATTACTTTTTATTCATTCTGAATTTTTAGCGCTCTTTTTCTTTGACAATTTAGCTTTGGACGGATTCGATTATTGATATAACAATTTGTGTTGTAATAATTTTATTAGTATACTGCACGCAGCCAAATTATTACAGTAATCTCTTGTTATAACAATGACATTTCCGAAAACATAAAAAAGTAGTACGGGAGGTAGCGCTACATTTTTTGTGTGAATTTTATACCGAATGAATTTCATTTTAAGAGTAGTTTAATGTTCATATATTAAGAAAGTGAGCGTCAGTCGTCGGACCCGCGGTGGAGCTAAAGGTGCATGCGAAAGTCGGCAAAAAAAATTTTGGTCCGAGTATTTTCATACTGTTCCAAAATTTGTGAGATGATATTTTAGATCATTTTTAACAAAAAAATAATCGTCAGCTGTATTGAAGAGGGTGGATTATACGTCAGTCACGTATATGAAGTCACTAATCTGAAAACTTATATATATAAATTCATTTTATACCTTACGAAATTCATGCAGCTGAATTTTCATACTTTTAGAATAATAAAGAAAACCGTCAGCTGCATTTTTAACGGGGGAAAGACCGTCAGTCAGCCTCATAACATGCTGCGCGCACAGTGCATCCCAATTCAGCATAGTCACTTTGACAAATAAACTATTGATCTTTACACTTACAGACGTGCAGCTGACGACAATTTTTATTTATTTTTATTAAATAAAACTACTTTTTATATGAATAATAATCAGTATTATATAAATTTAATATACGCACAGTTGTGTATATTATAACTTAAACATCATTTTAATAAATTTTTCATACTTGTTTATAAAAAAAATTTCAAATATTGAAAATCTTATTTTCTATTTTATTAAGGAATTTCAAAAATACACAAAGAAGCTTATATTTACGTTTAGATTATATAAATTTATTTATTCGTTTAATTCTTCTGTGGCGTCAGTTTCGCAATCATCATTTTCCTCGGAACTTTCATCGAAGCTGTCAATGATGACAGTTTGTGCCTGTTCAAATTCGTCTGCATCATCTTTTTCGATATCATCGCTTCCAAAGTTTTCTGTAAAAGTAAATAGTGCAAACCTTACATCTATTTCAACATTTTTTTTCCATATGTTATAGAAGGTATAAATAAATACCTGTAAAATTCTCATCAATAATTGTAACACTAGTTATTGTTGGTGGGACTTGATCACCATCAAACCACTTAAAAATATACTTTTGATTAAGTATACTTATAATTACATTCACTTGTTTAATTTTATTAGTATGAAAATAAAATTCCAGGGTCCCTGCTCCCGAACACATAAATGTCATCACAATATTGTAAATTTACACAATATTGTGAATTTCGTATTATGTAACACCAATTTGGTGAAAATTCAACACAATATTGTGAATCTGATAAGAACAATATAGTTATTGTCAGAATCACAATTTTGCTTTATGTTTTGTGTGTTGAATTTTTTATACAAATTTCATCGATTGGCGTAAAAATTAATTTATAACGCAAAATTAAGTCTTTAATAATATTAAATAATCATATTTTTATATAAATGTCATTAAAACATATTTATTTATTAAATATAGTTTTATTTTATTTTGCATGTTTTAAGATTAAAAAAGTAAGTTGTCAAAAGTACGAATCTAGTACCAAAAATCTGTAATAATTGGATTATGTCTAGGGATACACAAATAAGAGTTACAGAATACCAAATTTATACAAATTTGTTAAGCATTTTGGTGAAATTGACAATATTCTGAAAGAAAAATTACTAAATGATTTTGACGTTAAAGGAATCCTTCAAGTCAAATATCAACAATGGAATACCACTGATCGATGCAATTTGGATACTTTAATAGAAACTGTAGAAGAATTTATGAAAAAATTTATTTACCGTTTACAAATTTTGATACCACACAACTTTATAGCAAAACAGCAATCTACATTCATTGAAGAAAAAAAAAATTAGAAGCAGGAGAGTGCTTCGTGCAAGGGGATTTTTCTGAAAACTACGGCTTCATAATTCAGAATGCGGTTCAAGGCTATTATTATAATAATTCACAAGCAACTATTCATCCATTTGTCATTTATTTTAAAAGTGCCACAAGTGAATATATACAGCACCGAAGTTTTATACTCATTTCAGATATAAACGATCACAACAGTACTACAGTTCATCTTTTCATTACAAAACTTATTAAATTCATCAGAACGCATATAAATTCTAATATTACAAAAATAATTTATAACACTGACGGTGCACCTTCTCAATACAAAAATAAACATAACCTAATTAACTTATGCCACCATAAAAAAAGACTTTAAGGTTGATGCTGAATGGCATTTTCATGCTACCAGCCATGGAAAGGGACCTTGTGATGGAATTGGTGATACACTGAAGCGTGTTATTGATACACCAAAAAAACTTTTCGAATGGGCTTTAAAATGAGAATTTACCATGAACTTTGGATACGCCGATAAAAATGAATATCAATTAACAAAAAAAAAATTACAAAATCGATATAAAATTGCGATTACTATAAGTGGAACTCAAAAATTTCATTCTTTTGTACCAATAAATACTAAGACAATAAATGCAAAAATGTTTTCCAACTCAAAAGAAACTTTTGAATGTAAAATAAGTAAATAATTTTTAATAACTATATTTATTTTCACATATATAATTCGTATGATATTTTAAAAAGTTTATTCAATAATAAAATATTTGTAATTTAATGTTGAAAAACAATCTTCTGATTCCATAATAACATGATACGAACATAATGTTTCTCCAGTCAAAAGTTCCTAGATAGATTTAGTTATTTATACGGCTTTTTTGTTTGCAGTCGAGACTGTCAAATTATTTTTTATAAGAGTGACAAGTGATTACTAAAAGTGACAAATAAACATTTCATTTTTTATGCCATCTAATACAAAGAAAATAATTGCAGAAGTGCTTTCCTATTCAAAAAAAACTTCGGTTTGTAAAATAAGTAAATCATTTTTAACAATTGTATTTATTTTATTTATTGTACTACAGATATAATTTTTATAATATTTTAAAAAGTTCATCTAATAATAAAATATTTGATATTTAACATAAAAAAAATCTCTTAGTTTATAACGCCATTTTTATAATTTTCCTTCAGAACAAAAAAAACTGATTCCCGACAGTCATATGCACAACGAATTTTATCTCTAAAACAAAAAATAATGCATCTCCTAAACTTTCACAAGTGGTTAGATATAAAATAAGCTTCAATTTAGTTTAAAAAAAAAAAAAAATGCTATGCCATCTTTTTTTCAATTACACCGTTTTTTTCTTATGTTACACCGTTAAAAATTATTTCAAAAAATTAACAGTGTACATTTTTAAAAACTTTGTTTTAATACCTATTCAACGACATATCATTTATGAAAATCGATTGAGTAGTTTTTCTACAATCGCTCGTCAAAATGCACTCACATCACAAAATAACAAAAAATTGAGGGGCACCCTGTGAAGACCCCTGGTCGAAAAAAAAAATTCTACGAGAACTTGTATTTTTTGTTAATCAAAGACTATCTATAAACAAAAAATAATCAAAATTAAAAGGGGTCAGGTCAAAACGTTGTTGAATCTTCGTGAAATTGCTCATATATATATATATATATATATATATATATATATATATATATATATATATATATATATATATATATATATATATATATATATATATATATATATATATATATATATATATATATATATATATATATATATATATATATATATATATATATATATATATATATATATATATATATATATATATATATATATATATATATATATATATATATATATATATATATATATATAAACACAAATTATTTGCTGCAATTAGTTATCCATTGCGATAAAAATGAAACTAAAATTTTTTCTTGTATTCTAAATTTATTTAATTCATATTTGAAATGTAAATAAGTTATACATACTAAATTATACAATATACGTTAACTGTAAATAATAATTCTAGATGTTATTTAAATGTATAAGGAACGAAACGAAAGACAATGTTTCTGTGCATTAAACTGGTTAATAGTTACTTCGGTTTGAAAGACCTAAGTATTACATTCATGAGCTCAAAGTCAAATTCTTACCCCCACTTTTTTTGACATTTCTCGACGTTTTAGGACCTCCTGATTCTAAGAAAGCAAAAAAAAAATGTATGTCTGTCTACCGGCCGGCCGGCCGGCCGTCTGCCGTCATTACCTACACTGCAGGGAAAACGGCTGGGGGGATTTCAAATTTTTTTTTCTAAAAAAAGGTATTCACAAGGGACAGGTCCGAAAGGACGCTGTGTTCGATAACTGTACCGGAAGTGTGTCAAAAAAATCATTATGTGTGTCGAAAATAGCAAATTTTCATATTTTTGGTTTAAAAAATGTTCATTTTAAGTGATTACGAGTAGGAACATTAAATTTGGAGAAATCTTGATGGTCGGGATTAGTATGTGAGATCAAAAACTAGATTATTGCATTATAAGTTTGTCAAAAAAATGTTGTCAAGTGTGTCAAAAGAAAGATTTTTATTTATTTTTTTACCTAATTTTTTGGAAAAAAAAAATAAAATTAATTGTTTGAAATCAAGTTTTATTATTATTATTGAGAATTATGGCATTATAAGTTTGTCAAAAAAATGTTGTCAAGTGTGTCAAAAGATTTTAATTTAGTTTTTTACCCAATTTTTTGGAGAAAAATAAAATTGTTTCTTTGAAATGAAATTTTATTATTATTATTGAGAATTATGGCATTATCAGTTTGTCAAAAAAATGTTGTCAAGTGTGTCAAAAGATTTTAATTTAGTTTTTTACCCAATTTTTCGGAAAAAAATAAAATTGTTTCTTTGAAATGAAATTTTATTATTATTATTGAGAATTATGACATTATAAGCTTGTCAAAAAAATAATGTCAAGTGTGTCAAAAAATGATTTCATTTATTTTTTTAGCCAATTTTTTGGAAAAAAAAATGTAGCTGTTCTTATGACGTAAATGTAATTTAAAATCAAATTGGACATGGAAATTTTTTAATTTGTTATAGTTTTTGAATTATTTCTGTCATAATTTTTGCAATATTTTTAGGATTTCGGCAAAAGTTTTAATTTTTGATTTTGTAAGAATTTTTTGAATATTTTTAGAATTTTGAAAAATTTTTAATTTTTGATTTTATTATAATTTTTGGAATTTTGAAAAAAATTTCAATATTTGATTTTGTAATAATTTTTGCAATATTTTTAGAATTTTGGAAAAAGTTTGGAACTTTAAGAATTTTTGAAATATTATTGGAATTTAGAAAAAATTTAAATATTTGATTTTATTCTAATTTTTGGAATATTTTTGGAATTTGGAAAAAGTTTGATTTTATTTAATTTAACAATATTTTTGGAATTTTGATTATAATTTTCCGACAACGTATATATGTTTCGTGTTAGTTTTGTAATAAATTTCTAAACAGAGATAAAAAATACATGTACTTTAACAAAGAGTTATGTTTGATATACATCGCTGCCCAAAACTAAAAACCATGTCCTCATAAAAGTATTTTGTCGAAAACTATATACAAATCCTTAACCCAGACCGAAGTCTTGATATCTCAGTACTGTGAGATTTCAGCCCCTCCATATTTTTCAATTCAATTCTGAATGTTGTGGCAAACTGTTCCAAAATAATGCGCAGCATTTACGAGTCTATCGCTATCCTTTTTATTTTCACAGACAAAAAGTTCGCTGGAACCTCTCTGTCGCACGTATTCATTCGTAGGAATATTGCACTTTTTAAAACTCGACAACCCTAATTCAGGACTGATTTTTTGCAGACAACCCTATATCACCGTGTTTGTAATAAAATAATCTTTATTTTGACATAAAGTTTATTCATTAACCAGACCGGTGCAAATTACTAATTTCGATCTGCCTTTTTATACCTGCCTACCCTAAGTTATGACGGCAAAAAAAATAGACAACCTATCGTTTGCATATTCTAAAGGCTTCATACTTTTAATTGGTATGTCATTTTTCTATTAACCGAAACGGTGAAATGTTTAGAAAAAATTAATTTTTAAATTTTTAATTAATCATATTCTGGACCGAAATTTTTTAGACAACCCACTTGCAATATATTTATTAACATATTTAATTTAATATAAAATACTTTTCATCCATTAACCAGTTCAGTGAAGGTCGTTCTATACCCGAATCTTAGACTATGTGTAAGTTGTTTATTTAATAGACTAAAAATGTTGAAAGTTTGTACATAACAATTTGAGATGGGAATATTTTCTTGTTTCATACTGTTTAGATCGAGATTATTCAGATTGTTGGGTTTTAGTTTTTGAACTCAATTTTTTTTTGCATAAGAAATTAACTTAAATCTTATCACAGGTCACAGGTCTCGGAAATAAAATTAGAATTCAAATTTTTTTTATTTTGAAAATTATGGTATATATAGTAGTGTGTTCAAAACGTTGGTCTCGTATCAAAAACACCGTTTGCAGTAACTGTTAAAATCTCTTCTGATTATGAAAAAATTAATTCTTGTTTTATTTGTTTTCATTTCATTATATCAGTTGTCACTGGCAGAACGAATAAGTGAAGAAAGTATGTAAAATTGTGATGTTCATAATTTAATTAGGTAACAAAAATTTTGAATTCTATTGTTGCAGAATGCCGGGAATATTCTAGTATACTTTCTTTGGAAAAAGATCCTCATATAGTAGATCTTGAAGTATCAATTAATGGAAGAAAAAAAGATTTTCGTGGTATTTTGATAAGTGATCAATATATTCTAACAGCTGCTTCTTTCCAAAAACATTTTTTGTCCACGACGAGTATCGTCAACTTAAGTTCATATCCAATAAAATATAAAACACATAATAATATTATGAACATGTATACACATCCACTGCATAAAGGTCATGCAGACTATAATTTAGCTTTGCTTCAGCTTAAGCAGAAGGTTAATCTAGATAGATTTCATAAACCAGCATGTTTATGGACAATGAATGATGATGTTGCAATTTCGATGGGTTGGGGTTTAGATAATTGGGAAGATGAGTATTGTAAGTTTATTTTTATATAGTATTTCAAATAATTATTTTTTTTACTTCAGTATATGAACAAAAATTGTGGTTCCCGGTTCCAATGACATTGCCATGTAATTCTAGAAAGTTTTTAAAGCATGTTTTATTTAAAATTTAAATGATGTTATGTTTTTGTTTTCCAATTTAATTATTGATAAGTGATATCGTTTATATTTACCATCATAAAAAAATAGGTATTTCTAGTGATGAAATTTTTTCAATCGTGAACATATACTAAATTACGAAAAAGGTGGAGTTTTAACCTCTTCTGCAATGAATTATGCAATGAAGTTTTCCTTTTAAATTAATTACTCTTTGTAAACTTAACTGATTATGCTGAACTATATCATTTTGTTATTTTGGTAAAACAAAAATTTTTTCTGTTGCGTATAATTTTTGGATGGTGGAAAAATTTATTTTTGCAATTCCGAATCACAATTCAACGTACTTCGATATTGTCAACAATATCAAAAAGTGAGATTTTTCCGCACTGTTTTATTTTTCCGCACTGTTTTATTTTCATAGAAAATTGTCTCAATGCTAAGTTGATAATATAAATGTTTACTTATATTTTAATATGAATGTTGATTGTAAAAAATTTGGTTGCAGAATAATTTTGTTTAATTGTGTTTTCGGAATTGCAAAAAACGTTGTGTGCAACTCGTTGCACAAATTGATTTTTTCCGCATTTGTCGTATATTTGTGCAACTCGGCTTCGCCTCATTGGACGAAATTATGACGCGTGCGGAAAAAATCAACATTGTGCAACTAGATACACAAAGTACTATTATAATTTCATGGCTATCCAGCCATGAAATTGTAAATAAATTTTCTGAATGCTTGTTCACCATAAGGATGATGTGCAATAATTGTTTGAGCTTGTCAAGGAAATAAAAGGATATAAAGACAAATGGTGAGTTAAAATGTAACTCTATTCATTAAGGGAATATACCAAAGTTGTAATCGTTTAGTCATAACATAATGAACTTAAATGTTTGAATAATTCCAAGATGACGCTCATTGCAATATATAGTATTTCATATGAAATTCGTTTTTGTGATACAATGTTATTAGAAAACAAATCAAAATTTCATTTAACAACACCATATATTTATTACCATTGGCATTTGTCGTAAGTATTCAAATAATATTTAACGTTATGTTACGTATTTTTACACAATTTTAATCTCATCAATGAAGCCATTTATATCAATTTTTCCTAATTTGTATCTTTGTTGTCCTCTTAAGAAAGTGTAGCTGGAAAAAACAACAAAATGTGTTGTGTAATAGGAATTACAATATGGGTCACAACAATGTGCATGGTGTTGATGGACGCAAGTTTTTTGTCATTTTTTTAAAATGGGATATTTAACCAATAAATTTTATCACATAAAAAACGAAATAAACCATTATTTTATGATCGAAAGGAATTTAAAAAAAAATAATAAGTTCTATAATATATAAAAATTGCATAGGAACAAATATAAAATGTTATTGCCGATAATCCATCAAATGGCATATTCCACTATGATGTGACCACTGCCTTCTTCGATGATTAAAGTCCGTATAATACTTTTATGGAGATTCATTTCTTCGGGTATTTCACTGATATTGCCATTGGAATGTAATTAATGATAATTATGATATATGTCGTTAGCTCGTAAAAACGTACAAATCCACAAAAAACGAATCACTCCGCATGCAACAATATTATTCAATATTAATATTTATAGTAATAATTTTTATTTTTTTGTTACAATTATGATTTCGCTTTAACATTTTGCCAGTACGTCAAATTCTGGGTACATCAATATTTAAAATACTGATTCCATCAAAATGTTCTTACCTCGGCGAACGAAATTCATCAATTTTCTGCGAAAGACCATTAACCTATAAGAGAGACAAAGATCTAGTAAAATATAATTTCACGTATAAAAAACACTATCGATATTTAATTCAAACAACTATTTTAATTTAAGCCAATACCAGGAACTCCAATTCAAGTGGAAATAGACAAAGACGGCATATCATATAGTTATTATATTCTTGGAGTATTTTCAAACTTTAATGAAGTTGATCATAAAATGGTTGCCACAAAAACTTATGTTGATTTAAATTGGATTGAAAAAATCGTTTGGCCGGTAAAAGTTTTAAAACATTTGTAAAATAAAATCAATACATAACATAACATAACATAACATAACATAACATAACATAACATAACATAACATAACATAACATAACATAACATAACATAACATAACATAACATAACATAACATAACATAACATAACATAACATAACATAACATAACATAACATAACATAACATAACATAACATAACATAACATAACATAACATAACATAACATAACATAACATAACATAACATAACATAACATAACATAACATAACATAACATAACATAACATAACATAACATAACATAACATAACATAACATAACATAACATAACATAACATAACATAACATAACATAACATAACATAACATAACATAACATAACATAACATAACATAACATAACATAACATAACATAACATAACATAACATAACATAACATAACATAACATAACATAACATAACATAACATAACATAACATAACATAACATAACATAACATAACATAACATAACATAACATAACATAACATAACATAACATAACATAACATAACATAACATAACATAACATAACATAACATAACATAACATAACATAACATAACATAACATAACATAACATAACATAACATAACATAACATAACATAACATAACATAACATAACATAACATAACATAACATAACATAACATAACATAACATAACATAACATAACATAACATAACATAACATAACATAACATAACATAACATAACATAACATAACATAACATAACATAACATAACATAACATAACATAACATAACATAACATAACATAACATAACATAACATAACATAACATAACATAACATAACATAACATAACATAACATAACATAACATAACATAACATAACATAACATAACATAACATAACATAACATAACATAACATAACATAACATAACATAACATAACATAACATAACATAACATAACATAACATAACATAACATAACATAACATAACATAACATAACATAACATAACATAACATAACATAACATAACATAACATAACATAACATAACATAACATAACATAACATAACATAACATAACATAACATAACATAACATAACATAACATAACATAACATAACATAACATAACATAACATAACATAACATAACATAACATAACATAACATAACATAACATAACATAACATAACATAACATAACATAACATAACATAACATAACATAACATAACATAACATAACATAACATAACATAACATAACATAACATAACATAACATAACATAACATAACATAACATAACATAACATAACATAACATGACATAACATCATACAAATAGTTTTCACTTCAATTTATTAAACATGCAGTGAATGTCTGTTTGTTTTAAGCATTAATTGTTTAAATCTTGAAATAGAGAAATTTTGGATATACCGAAGAGTGTGGAGAAGTTAAAATAGATTATATACCACTTATTTCACGTTCAACTCCAACTTTTCATGGTGAGTTTCCATGGCACGTAGCTATATATAAAACGAACAACGATGGCTCTCGCGAATATCATGCTGGAGGAACAATCCTTAACAAAAACACAATATTAACAGCAGCCCATGTTGTGCATAGTGATTCTGGAATAATACCAGATCGTTTAACTGTTTCACCTGGAAAAATAGAAATAGATTTAGAAATTGGAAGCCAAGGAATTTTAGTAAACGAAGTTATACTTCACGAAAACTTTGATTTTGAGTATATGATAAATGATATTGCTTTATTGAAGCTTTCTCATTTGATTTCGTATTCCAATTATATTCAACCGATTTGTTTGACCAACAATTTTGAAAATTTTAAGTCGGATATTGGCGTGGTAAGTTAATTGAACTAAATTATTGCAATAATAAATTTGTTAACTGTGAATATACCTATTTAATTTCTAGGTAGCAGGATGGGGACGAAATGAGAATAATACTGTTAGGATTAAGTTTTTCATCTATGAACACTTTTCTAAACTTTTAATTTTCAAACAAAACAAGAAAAACTTTTGATTGATTTTATTTATTATTTATATTAATATTTATTTATTTTTTGAGAACAAGTTTATTGTAATTACTTTTTGGATGAACTGAACGATTGCTCTTTAAAAATTCTTATTTTTATATCATTTTATTATATACAATTATTTATATAAAGCAAGTATAAGTTATATATATAACAATTACAGGTTTTACAATTTTTAAGAGCTTTTAAACCTTTTGAACGCGGGTGCATATAACACCTCACCCCAAAGAAAAAATAAAAATATTTATATTTTTATGCTAAAATGTGCTAACAATATTATTAATATAATTTATTTCAATATTTATTTTGTTTATATGTAATTGTTTACTAAAATAATAACAAGATTAACAATATTAATATTTATAATCAATGAAATTTTGTTTGCTAATTTTATTAACTTATTTTTGCTAATCCTTGCTCAAAAGAAATTGGATTTAAATAATTAATTATTTATAAAAATTTTTTATAGTTTTATAAATTTTTTTTGTATTATTTTATAAGTTTTGTAATAATTAATTGGTTGATTAGTTTTATAATAAAAATTTTTTTTTAGTATTATTTTTAAAAAATTTTTTTTTTTAGTTTTATTTTATTAGTTTTATAATAATAAAATTTTTCCTTATTCCAAAAAAATTCTTTTATAAATTGAATTTATGTATGATTAAATAATTTGAGTCTATTATTATGAACAACTCTCGATCCCCTTCCAATACGAATAGTTTTATTTTGATTTGAATTTATTTGTACGACTTCGAACGGACCATTCCATGTGTGATCGAATTTACCTTTAGTTTGCTCATTTTTCAACAACACCTTATCGCCTACTTGAAACTGAACATTATTACTAGTTCGATCATAATATAACTTTGACTTTTCCTTATGTTTGATTAAATTTTCTCGAGCTATTTCATAAGAATTTCCAAGTTTCGTGCGTAATTTTTGAATATAATCATCGGGATTGTAGAAAACTCTTGGCACATGTCTAAGACTTGTGGGAATATTAGGTTTGAAACCATGAACGATTTCAAATGGCATTAGACTTGTTGATGTATGGGGAGTAGAGTTGTATGTGAACATGGCAAAAGGCAGCCATCGATCCCATTCATTCGGATCTTTGTTTGTATAATTACGTAGGTACTCAATTAAAGTTCGATGTGATCTCTCCAATGCACCATTTGTTTGTGGGTGATAAGCAGTAGATTGAATTTTTTTTTATTTTCAAAATTTTACAAAGATTTTTAAATAAAATACTTAAGAAATTCGTTCCTTGGTCGGTTAAAATACATAATGGGGTTCCAAATCTGCAGATGAAATTTTCTACAAGAGCTTCAGCTATCGTCTCTGACAACTGATTTTCTATAGGAATTGCTAGCGAAAATTTTGATAAATCATCTTGTATAGTCAATATAAAACGATTATTATTATAAGAAGGATTTAAAGGACCGACTACGTCAAGAAAAATTTTATCAAATGGTCGTTTTGATGTCGTTGTTAATACCATAGGACATTTATTCGATTTAAAAACCTTATTTTTTTGACAAGACTCGCATTTAGATATAACCTTTCTTATAGTGCTCAACATTTTCGGGAAATAATAATACGATTTGATTCTTTTGAAAGTTCTTTTTATTCCTTGATGTCCACCCAAAGATGACACATGAAATTCACTAATAACTCTTTGTATATCCAGATTGTTTTCTAATTTAATAATAGTATTTTCTAGGCAAGTTTTTTCATCGGAGAGTTCATTCATTGGGCGTAGATCATTAATGGAATTTGGAGTTGGTTGAATACTGGGATTTTGATCAAGTATTTTTTGGTTGTCCAATTTAACCTGAGAGCGAGTAATGGCATGAATGGTTTCTTGATTGGCAGGTTGTAACTCAATTCTGCTCAAGGCATCCGCGTTCACATTATACTTCCCAGCTTTATATATTATCTCAAAATCAAAATCATCAAGTTCTATTCTCCACCGCATAAGTCTTGAAGAGGGGTTTTTAGATTTATTTAACCATATTAACGGTTTATGATCTGTGATAATTGTAAATTTTACGCCGTATAAATATGGACGAAAACGTTTAACTGCAAATACTATTGCAAGGAGTTCCTTTTCCACGGTAGGATAGTTACGCTCAGCTTTATTGATGACCCTGCTTGCAAAAGCTACTGGCAGGTCATCATCACCTTTTCTCTGAGAAAGAACTGCTCCAAGCGCAACATCACTTGCATCAGTCGTCACGTAAAATCGTTTTTCAAAATTAGGGTACTGCAAAATTGGAGGGTTAATTATTTTTTCTTTTAAAACTTCGAAACTATTTTGACAGAATGCATCCCAAATGAATTTGACGTCTTTTTTTAACAAGGCATTTAAAGGTTGCGCAATTTCAGAAAATCTGGCGATGAATCTACGATAATAACCGATGAAACCCAAAAAGGATTTCACCTGTTTAGCAGTTTTAGGGATTGGGAAATTTTTAATGGCATGAATTTTTGAGGAATCTGGCTTTATTCCATTCTTGGTTATTATGTGACCTAAATAACAAATTTCTTTTCTAAGAAAATTGCACTTTTTTGGTTGAAGCTTAAGGTTATACTTTCTAAAGCTTTGAAATACCTCGATCAGTTTCTTATTGTGATCTGTAAGGTTATGACCGTAGACAACTACGTCATCCAGATACACAAAGCATTTAAGACCATGTAATCCAGATAAAACATTGTTCATGATTCTCTGGAAGGTAGCGGGAGCACCTTTTAGACCAAAGGGCATCCGTGTAAAGTGATAGTGGCCCATTTGAGTGCTAAAGGCGGTTTTTGGCTTATCTTCTGAACTGAGGGCTATTTGATGGTAGCCATCGGCTAAATCTAAGGTGGTAAAATACACTGCGTCACCCAACTGATCCAAAATATCGACTATATTAGGGAGTGGAAAAACATCATCTATTGTTA
Source organism: Diogma glabrata (assembly GCA_963693315.1). Classification (NCBI taxonomy): domain Eukaryota; kingdom Metazoa; phylum Arthropoda; class Insecta; order Diptera; family Cylindrotomidae; genus Diogma; species Diogma glabrata. The sequence continues at coordinate 64,053,279 of OY856188.1, forward strand.
TGTCGTTCAAACGCCGATAATCTACTACAACCCGAAACCGTTTACTGCCATCTGTTGATTTTTTAGGGACCACTAGTAACGGTGAATTAAATGGACTGTTGCTATTCTCAACAATTCCCTTCTCAATCATGTCCTTTACTTGAGTATTAATTTCGACTTTGGTTGACTGTGGAAGTCGATAAGGTTTGATATTAACTGGTCTTGTATTAGGAATCAGTGGAATATTATGAGACCCTGCATTAGTGACTGGTAATTGATCACCTGGCAAGTAAAATATGTCGTTGTACTCTCGACAAATCTTAGAAATAGAAATTTTCTCTTCGGAATTCATATGATCCATACATATTTCATTTTCCAATAATGGTAATCTATTTTCTAATCTGTCGGACCAATCCTCTAATTTGAAAATATGATAATCTTTTAAATTTTCAGGTTCAATGTATATATTGTTTAATTTGACTAAAAAGTCGTTTGTATTTATAATACTTATAACTGCAAAAGAATTATTCACCTTTATGATGGAATTTGCAATGTAGACACCTGGAGAAATCATTTGAGACGGACACAGGTATTCACTGTCACGATCCGTCTTAAATCTTAGTTTTATATTTGCTTCAGATCTACTAGGAATAGTTATTGGTGGGTTGTTTGAAGATAGATTTAACGAAAAATTTTCACGTGTTTCATAAACCATTGGATTTATTGTAATAACACTAAGAGAATAGTCTATAGTACATTGGTTAGGTCTGAGAAAATCATTACCAAGGATGCCTGCACAGTTGATAGGAAAGTCTTCGGGTACTATATGAAAACGGTGAGGAACTAGACATTCATTTGATAAAATAATGTTTGAAGGACATACTGCCAATGTTTCTATATGTTCTGAAGTTATTCCCTTAAGAGAAACCTTCAAGTCTGGATAACATTGTGTTTCAGGTATAATATAATTTTTTTTTAAAACGCTGATATCTGCACCAGTATCTACCAAGAAAACTTGAGGTGTGCTTAAGATATCTAAGTCCAAACACACGAATTTCATGTCATCATTATGGAAGTTGATTGACAAGGAAAGTATATTTTTGGTTTGTAGTTTTTGAGAATATAGTGGATAGGAAGTATTTACTTGAGAGTTAAAACTGTTTTTGGAGTCGATAACTCTATCTTTCTGATTTTGATGCAGATTTAGATGTCCTGAACCCGAACCACTGCATCGTTGCATTCGCGGTTGGGTTCGCTCAAGTTTCCCAATTGTGGACTCAATGAAACTTGATTGTTGTTATTTTGGTTAACTCTATTTCTGGAGCGACACACACTAATATGATGGCCTTGTTTTTTACAATAGGCACAACTTAAGAATAAATGATTTATACGAGGAGGTTGGCTAAAAGTCGGTCTAAATTGCCGAGGAGAATGAGTTTGATTGCTATTCTGAGGAAAAGAATTCGTATAGTAATTTTGATGGTTGGTTGAATTACGATTGTAGCAGGTTTTGGCGTTATGACCAATTTTAGAGCATATCTGGCAAGTGGTTGGTGTAGTAGAAGCTTCATTTTTAATCAGTTTGTTCTTGCTAGATACGACCAAGCTTTCTTCTTCAATAGCTTTGAAAATAGCATCTTTAAGGTTATTATATCTGGATGCTTTTATTATTAATTTAATTGGATCTTTTAATCCATCTTGAAAAGATCTTAGCGCAGTACGAGAATTGATTTGTTGGATATTTTTATCTAAATTATCATTCCCGTTGAGAGAAGATGTATTTAATTCGGCCAGTAATTTTTCTATCCTATTCGCAAAATCTTTGACAGGCTCACCAAAGCGTTGTTGGGCTTGTACTAGTTCTACCTGAACATGTTCAAATGTTCTAACATTAAGAAATTTCGAATTTAAATCTTGTTTTAATTCTTGCCATGAATTATATTTATTTATTAAAACGGTTTTATTGTACGCATCATCAACCAATTTTATTTGAACTAGTTCCAAAAAAGTGGGAATATCTTCCATTTTTATATCTTTGTAAATTATATTACAACAATTAAGAAATCTGTGAAGCTTATCCTGACTTCCATTAAACTCAGGGATTAATTTGAAGGCTCGATCGAAACTAAAATCCATTGTGGAAGGGATCAATTCTTTGGAATCAGTAGAATTCGTATTATATAAACCTGCATGAACTAACCCAGGTTCCAATAATATAGGAAATGTTAAGTGGTAGTAAGGCAAAAGAGACGTAGATGGTCTGGCAACTACCGGTAAATTTTGTGTTTCCGTATTAATATCAATTATATTCGAATCTGAGATTTTATTATTATTAATTTTTTTTACTTTTCTGGTACGTAGTTGAAGAGAATCGAGAGACGACATTAATCAAAGTGTGACTTATTCAAAAAACTATTTAAAACATGTATTAATGTATTAATGTTAAATATATTATAAGAAAATATTCTTCTAAGAAAACATAAAATAAAATAATTCACGCTAATCAATTCATTTACTATTTGTCACTTTGTTATGAAAATTTTAATCATTTATTTTCAATTTATAAAGAGAAATTTATAAGAATTTATAAGAAAAATTTTACTCACACAATACACCTAAATCCAAATCCCGTATCAATGTTGTATGTACGTATGACCTGACGCAGCTTATATTCGATTATTTTCCATTAGATATGCATTGATGAAAAATGATAAACTTCCAAATATGAAATAATATAACTTCAGTAGCAGCAACCCATATAACTTTAGTAGCAGCAAAACAATATAACTTCAGTAGCAGCAAAACAATATAACTTCAGTAGCAGCAATACCATTTTATTTAGCAATTTCAATTCAATAACAGGAACTTTTTTTATAATTATGTACAATAAATGTTGATGTACGTTCTTATTATTTTTTTTTTATGATTAACGATTATCGATTAACTTGTTTATTTTTCACACAAAATTTATAATTAATATTGTGTTTTTTCAAAATTTAATTTTAACAAGTAGCACTATTTGGAAATTAGTATTTTGATTATGTTTTCGAAAAACTTAAACACAATTAGATGCACATGAATCAATAATATTTATCGTTTGGCATTGTTTATGTAACAGGAAATTTTTTTAAAAAGTACAATAAATGTTGATGTACATTCTTGTTTTTTTGTAGTTAAATATGTACAATAAGTACAGTTCACTATTAAAAATTATTGTTCATAAAAATTTAAATAAACTTTTTATAGAAAAACTTAAACTATAACTAGATGCACGATTATTATCGTATGGCACTATTAATCTTAAAGCTGTCACCAAATTGTTAGGATTAAGTTTTTCATCTATGAACACTTTTCTAAACTTTTAATTTTCAAACAAAACAAGAAAAACTTTTGATTGATTTTATTTATTATTTATATTAATATTTATTTATTTTTTGAGAACAAGTTTATTGTAATTACTTTTTGGATGAACTGAACGATTGCTCTTTAAAAATTCTTATTTTTATATCATTTTATTATATACAATTATTTATATAAAGCAAGTATAAGTTATATATATAACAATTACAGGTTTTACAATTTTTAAGAGCTTTTAAACCTTTTGAACGCGGGTGCATATAACAATACTATTGAACGTTATCTTAAAAAAGCATCACTACCAATAGTACCCAATACTGATTGTCGTTTTAGTAATCGGCCTTTCTTTCATAAACATTTAAACGATGAAAACTTTTGTGCCGGAATCGGAAATGGAACTAATGTAGGTCGTGGAGACAGCGGAGGTGGTTTTATATTTAAAAATGACGGCAAGTGGTATGTGCGTGGAATAGTATCAGTTGGTCCTACATCAAATGACACTTCAAATGATATGTTTGCATTTGTTTTATTTACTGATGTTGTAAAATACTACGATTGGATTGTAAAAAAATTGTAATATTTTTAATAGAAAATTTGTTATGCAATTACAGAAAAGTAGTTTTGTTATATTATTCAAAAGATAAATAGCAAGTAAAACATTGCAACCATCTCAACCAAGCCTCCGCTTAGCACCGAAACTGTTTTCAAAAATTTGCTCAACGATTTTCAATAAACCGATTAGAATATTTTCGTAGAAATGTGGTGGTCAGCGGAATTATGGTCGTCAATAATTCAGTAGAATATATTTATCCCATAAAACAATAGTGAAAAATACAAGAAATATGCTTTAATTACATTTCAAACCCAAAATTGTCGAAAAACTTTTTAGGGGGTTAAACAACAACAAAGCTTTTGGTCTGGACAACATTCCTCCTGTTATTCTAAAAACATTTTCAAAAGAACTTGCACCAACCCTCACCAAAATATTTTATAAATCCTATAAATCTGGTATTTATCCATCCTACTGGAAGCTGGCCAATGTCCAGCCTGTCCCAAAAAAAGGAACGAAATGTGATATTTCAAATTATAGACCAATAGCCTTACTCCCAGTCCTGTCTAAAATTTACGAGCACTATATTAATTCACACATATCCAAATTTTTGGAAGACAACCATTTAATATCTGACAGCCAATACGGTTTTAGAAACAAAAGATCAACAACCGATCTATTGAACTATGTGGCACATATTTGGAATAGCATACTTGAGAAAGGTGGTGAAACGTACGTGATCGCATTAGACATCTCAAAAGCATTTGATCGAATTTGGCATGTCAACTTGATCAACAAGCTCGTTGCGTACGGTTTTCATCCCGCAGTCGTGAAGTTGATTCAAAATTTTCTACATATGCCATAAATTGCAAGGATTGCACTAGTATTTATGTTGGCCAGACCAGCCAGAAACTCAAAAACAGATTGAAACAGCATAAAAATGACAGCTCATCTAAAATAGATAAACAAAATCAAACAGCAGCAGCACAACATACAAAAAATTTGCACCATACATTTGATTTTGATAACACAAAAATATTAGCGATGAAGAAGTATTTACCTAAACGTCTAACTATTGAGTCTTTATATATATATAAAAACAAAGAGTTGGCGGTTAATCAACCCGGTATATGCAATCAATCAACCCGGTATATGCTCAGTTGTTGCAGCATATGAAATAATATACAGGTTATAATAATTCGATTGTCATACACAATTTACCTGTGATGATTTATAGGTCATCTACATTTCGACTTACATTACCATTTTGTTTTAATTAATATAGTTTTAGTCAAGAATCAAACCAAGTCAATTTTTATTGTACTTATTTTAATTAATTTACCGACCAGACAATTTTTAATTTAATTTAGTTTATTTTACTTTTTCTGTTTTAATTAGAATTTCCTATCATCCTTTGTTAGTTGTACTTTTACTTTGTTATATGTTGTTGATGTGGTAAATTGTTTAATTAGTATTGTTATCTTATTTTAATTTTTGATTGTTTTTATTGTAGTGCTGAGGAGGACCCCAAATAAGGGTCGAAATATTCAAATAAAATAAAATATATTCATTTGAAAAATTGATCTATTGATTGGATAAATATTATTTTAACAATTTGTCAAATAACCTGAATTTATTTAATCATAATAATAATAATCTTCTATCTATAATAATATAACAAAGTATTTGTCTGTCTCTGTGCGCTCTACAGAGAAATGTATGTCACATAGGAGTCTGAAATTTTGTCAGTAGAAGACCATTGATAAGTACTAATGCACCTTGGAAGGCCCAAATGCCCAAATTTTAAAATGTAGTTTAGTTTTTTTTATTTAATATATTTTAATTTTCTTAAGGGTTTGCCTAAATGTTGATTAAATTTCAATTTGGTTTTTATTCAAATTTCATTTTATTTGCTCAGCTGTCTTTGATCAATTTTCTTTTCGCTTAACAAAATTATCATATACAATATCACGAGTCGTCAAAAAATAGTCGATTATTTTTCATAATCATTATTACGAATGTCATTTGAGGTCCTGAGTGCGCGTAGCGCACGAGCGAAATTTTTAACCTCAAATGGCATGAGTGGTAATGTTGAACAATAATCGACTAATAATTTAGTGACGAGTTGTATTTAGCAGACAATTTAACGAACAGAAATAGTAACATTATTTCATACAACATAATCATACATAGTAAAATATTATTTCATCTTAGTAGGCGCATAAATTTTATAAATTTGTAATTTATTTTTGACAAATAAACATAAACATGCAATCATTTATGAATGAAAACGGACAGTTTTACTATTTGCAAATTGCATTTTCACATAATGTTGTATGTGAATTTTTGTTTTAAATTAATATATTAAGTAGGCGGAAAATATTCGAAAATATTCGCTGTTCCTTCCTACCAGAAAAAAATATTCGAAACAAATCGTTTTGATTTGCTAAAAAATAGTAAATGAAGCGTTTTTATTGGACCTTATTGAAACTTTATTTAGTGAGTTGGATTGTCATATATAATATCACGAGTCGTCAAATAATAGTCGATTATTTTTCATAATCATTACTACGAATGTCATTTGAGGTTACATCATAATTTTTAACCTCATATGGCATGAGTGGTAATGTTGAAAAATAATTGACTAATAATTTGGCGTCGAGTTGTATTTAGCAGGCAATTTAACGAACAGAAATAGTAACAATTTCATACAACATTTATTGAATAATTGCGAATAATTGTTTATTACCTTAATCGTTAGGTATCAGAAGTCGCGAAAGTTACAGATGACAATGACAAACTGGATGCTGAATTTATGTTATGCACATGGCCGGTGAAATATTTTTTTGCGCTCGTTTCAAACATGAAAAATGCGCCCCAGGACTTAAGAGTTATCTCAAAACTATTGTAAATAAACAATAAGGAAAAGTAATAAGGAACAATAAATAATAAATTGTTTACTTTCCTAGATAATAAAGTGTTACTTTATTACTGTAATTTGGGGTCGTAAAGTGTCACTTTTTAAACCTTTATTTGAAATAAATTTCACTGATAAATTAAAAACGTCAATTTCTTGTTAACTAATAGTTTTATTTTTCTATAGATACGTATTTCGAAAAATGAAAATGAATTTTATTTTAAATTTTATATCAAATGTTTATTTTGATTTCATTATTTTTAATTTTGATTTAAAAATCAGTTTGTTACTTTCAAAAAATTGATTGATTTACAAAATTGATTACAAACCCAAAATTAATGTCAAATCAAACATTAAAGAATACGTAATTTCTAACAGACTATAAATCAAAATTTTTTTTTTTTTTTCAAGTAGTTTTTACAAAAAACACTAATTCAGCTTAAATCTGAAAATCTCTTAAATCTCTAAATTTTTAAAAAAAATTTCCGATGATGCCAATGAGGCGAAATATAAAATAAAAATAAAAATAGAAATATAAAAAATAAATAAGATTTAAAACAAAAGGCTGAATTAGTGTTTTTTATAAAAACTACTTGAAAGAAATTGAATAATTATCAGCATTTCACAGTTTTACATATTGAATCAAACCAGCGTTAACACTAGAAAACGCAAACAATGCCATAGTCAAAAATAACATGTATTTCATACGTGATAAATACAACAGCTTTTCCTTTAAGGAGGAGTACTCAAATACCATCAATACTAACATCATGAAGTTCATATACACACAAGAAAAATTTAACAGTATAATTCCAAAACGTTTTTTCTTATTAAAATGTATGTACTGTGACAAAACACCTAATTTTATAAGAAATAAAATCAAAAATGTCTACCAAGCAGATGAACAACTTATATGCTTAAAATTTGAAGCCAACAACAAAATTAACAGGTTAGTAAGAGATTTATTGAATTTTTAAATCAAAATGTGTTGCTGCAAACTAGAACATTTAAAAAAGGTGATAACTAGTCTCGTAGAATTCTTAAAAAACAACTTATCAGTGTCAGACTTTGAATATTTACTAACAAGTCAAGAAAAATTTAACGATTGCTCTTATAGTTTTCATAAACATAAGCTTACCAACAAATATAATAACCTATCAAACAATAATATACACCATCCACTACGATACAATTCAAATTACATTGAAAATTTAGCTAATATAACAATCCCGCATGACGTAAAAACCCTTCTCAGTTTTGGCCCGAAATTTGCAATCCCACTTGACAACAAAAACAAACCGAAACCAAAAATAATAGCTGATGTAGAACACATATTACTACAAATAGATGATGAAACCATTAAGACCAACAACATAGCAATCATAACAAATAATATCGCCAGTTATATCCAAAACTCGAAGTATTCAAACATAAAACAAAAACTGATCAAAATGCAATACCAAACAAAAAGATTTCTCAAAAATAACCCAGAGTTTAATAATAACTAACAGTGATAAAAGTAACAAGACAGTTGTTATGGAGAAACAAACATACGACAGTAAAATGATAGTCCTTTTAAATGATGAAGACACATACACCGAAATAAGTGACGACAAAATCGCATCCAAGCTCTCCAGTAAATGTTCAAGAATTCTAAATAGCCTACTGAAGAAAAATTCTATTGATAAAAAAACTTACGAATCACTAAAAATCAATAACTCTATTCTACCAAGAATATATGGCCTTCCTAAACTCCATAAACCTAATATCCCTCTCAGACCAATAGTATCCACAACTAGTTCATCCATTTACAACATAGCACAATATTTTAATAAATCTCTTAAACAACTCACACTCAATAGTCATTTCAACGTGAAAAATTCAACTGATTTCAAACATTTCGTGGACAATATAACGCTAGGAGACAACGACATACTATGCTCCTTCGATGTAATCTCCTTGTTCACAAACATACCAATTGAAGTAGCAATAGAAGAGATTGATAACAGATTTGAAGAAATCAAATATGACACTACTTTACAAAAAACTGAATTCATAGATCTTTTTAAATTTTGTGTAAAAGACAATAATTTTTTCACGTTCAACGATAGAATTTTTAAACAGAAGAAAGGTTTAGCAATGGGGAATCCTTTATCACCCATACTAGCAGACATTGTGATGGAAAAATTATTCGAAGACAGTCTGAACCAATTATCCAGAAAGCCAACCTTTATAAAAAAATATGTAGATGATGTAATTTTGGCGATACCACGAGAACTAATGCATTCTACCAAAGAGGTTTTCGAACTTTTCAACGACAACATCAAATTTACAATTGAGGAAGAAAAACTTATTTCTATTACTTTCTTAGACATGGAATTAAAAAGACAAGGCAATAAAATAGTGACATGCTGGTACCAAAAAACAACTACTTCTGGCAGTCTCCTTAATTACATATCTAGTCATCCACAGTCAATAAAAATTAATGTCGCAATATCTTTCATAAAACGAGTTATGCAACTGAGCGATAATAGATTCCTAGAGAGCAATATATTCAAAATTAAAAATATTTTAACCGAAAACAATTACCCTCACAAATTGATAAACAGACTTATTCATAAAACAATTTTTACATTAAATAATAATCCGTCCGATAGTAATATTGATAATGCCAACAGTAGTACAACTACAAACACACAACCTAATGTTCTATTTGGAAGTATCCCTTACATACCTCATCTTACAGAAAAATGCATGAGAACACTTAATCAAAAACGAAAAACAAAAATTGCGAAAAAGACAGTAAATACTTCTCAAAAGATGTTGTTCTCAAAACTAAAATATAAGATACCAACTTCAAAAACCTCAAATGTAGTTTATAAAATAAGTTGTTTAGATTGTCAAGACAAATCATATATTGGTCACACCTCAAAAACCTTAAACGAACGTTTAAAACAACATCAACGGGATATCTCTAACCAAGCAGAGAACACAGCTCTAGCAAAACATGCCAAAGATAGCCAACATTCCTTTGATTTCACAAACACAAGAAAGACCCTAACTTTCTTAAAATTTTGCATAAAAAAAAGCGGAGTTAAAAAATGAACAATTTTTTTGGATTTACATATATGTTTATATAATAAATTTTTAATTTTAACTCAAAATAAATATTTTACACATTTTTTATCATTTATTTAATTTTACATTACTAAATTCCGTAGACTTAAAATAACGTCTAGCTAAGATTGATCTATCATTTGTTGGAATGTATGAGTTATATCCTCGTGTTTCAGGAATTGTTTTTAAATTGGCGTATCTATCAGCTAGTTGATTTCGTTTTGCAATCTAACCTGCCTCCGTTACATAGAAAAAAATGCATGTTATCTTAAAAATTGCCTGGAGCTGATGCCCAGGTAAATAGCTCCAGAGGTGTTGATATAACTTTTTCGTATTCTTTCTTAAGACTCGCTCTAGCTGCTTTTCTTTTTACTGTTTCTCCATTCCATCACATCAAAAGTGCTCTAACCAGGTAACGAGGAGGTACAGTTCACCAAGGAGTAGTTAGTTGAAGACGTACAAACGATTTTTTTGATGATTGATTTGAATTTTTTACCGTTATTTTTCTAAAAGAAAGTGTTCAAGGTCATATAATGTGAATTATTATTTTGGTTAACTCTGTCCAATACCTACATTTTGAGCTATATAACATTAAAATCAGTCCAGTAGTTTTGACTGTAGAGCCATTTCAATACACCAGGGTCGAGCAACTTCTTGATTTTTCAACACCCTGTATCTTAAGACAGGGTAAAACAAAAACGCAGAAAATTTTTTTTATTGGTGTCAATGAATTCCAATACCTAAATATACAAAATTAAAACCTCATTTCCAAACCTTGCTGATTCACGTGTTTTCACCTATCTCACTTTTTATTTTCGTGTAAATATTGCAAAACACATTACACATTCGTTTTGAGACCGCACCAGAAGTATCCAAGTATACAATTCAATTTGTTTCTTTTTTCTTTTATTGTCTATAATTATTTTATTTATTTATTTATTTATTTATTTCAATGTAAGTAAGCTGAAAGCTTTTATTTACAATACATATAACGACAGTATCACAGACACATATTTAAAAATAAGAGATATAATAAACAAAAACAAAAAAAAAAAATAACAATGTCATACAAATATTTAAATACAACTTACAAAATTAAAGTGCGCTTTATACATATTTAAAAATTTTTCCATAGATGAGCAAATTTTTAAACTAAATGGAAGTTCATTGTACTTACTCAACCCAAGGACGAAAAATGAAGAGTTAAAAATTTTTGATTTATTTGCCGGTAGTATTATATGCCCAGTGCGCAAAGAGCACGCCATTTGGATCTTTTTAAAAAGATACGGAGGTCTTTTCATGAGTAAAATCTTATGAATATAAGCACAAATTCGAAACTCAAAAAACTCTTTAATGCCACAACCTAATAATTTATCAGCAAATGCTGAAATGTGATCATATTTTCGTAAAGAAAAAACATACCTAACACATGCGTTGAACAACATCTTCAATTTATACATACATTTTTCAAGCATTCCATACAACACAACATCACAAGAAAGTAAGTGGAGCAAAATAAAAGACATGAATAACTTATGTCTAAGTTTTATATTAGCAAATTTTGTAAGTTTCCACAAAACACGGAGTATCCCGTAAACTCGACCACAAATATTATTAATCTGCTCATTCCATAACAATTTTGAATCCATCAAGAGTCCCAAATTACGTACAACAGGTAAAATAGCTATGCAATTATTACTAAGGACAACCGGAGGAAAATCAAACGATTGAAACATACATTTATAAATTAAAATGCCTTGTGACTTAGCAGCATTAAGTTTCAGATTGTTCTCAAGAGACCACTTATAGATTCTCACTAAATCTTCATTGAGTTTTTCTATACATTCATTTTTATTTACTAATTTGTCACATATGTATAATTGCAAATCATCAGCATACAAGTGAAATTTAGAAAATCTTAGGCAAGAAGAAATATCATTTATGAATAGAGAAAATAAAAGAGGCCCAAGCACAGAGCCCTGCGGTACTCCACACGCAAGTGGCATGACATCAGAGAGACAACCAGACACTTCGACAGCTTGCGATCGCGAACATAAGTATGAATAAATAAGTCGGCAAGCAGAAGGTGAAAATTTAAACAGCGATGACAGTTTGCAACATAATATTTCATGTATTATGAAATCGAATGCTTTGGAAAAGTCAAGCAAGATGAGCATGGTGAATTTAAACGCATCCAAATTCCGACGAATATCATCTGTAATGTGTAGCAACGCCGATGCTGTGCTATGACCAGTTCTATATGCAGATTGAAACTCACAAAACATGTTGTGATGCTCTAAAAACACCAACATTTGTCTTTTAATCACTATCTCAAAAGCTTTTGATAGAGTTGGTAAGGTACTAATCGGTCTAAAGTCAGAAAAGGATGTGGGTTTTTTAACTTTTGGCAATGGAGTTATTTTCGCAATTTTCCAATTTTTTGGAAAGTATGACTGCGTAATGCAGTTATTAAAAATATATAGAGTGCTATTTAAAATTTCAGGTAAGATAAGTTTAATAAATTTAAGCGAAATACAATCTAAGCCCACCGCTTCAGATTTGATTGAGTATATAGATGAATGCAACTCAGCATGAAAAATATTTTCAAAATTCAATTGCGGAGTACCATCATCTATATCTGCAAAATCCATAACTGTTGTCGAAGTTGACGCCAAATTATTATTAGCTGGCTTACAATAATATGCATTCAGATCATTAGGTAAAAACGGGCACGTTGATTGATCAAATTCACTCTTACCAATACCAATACTATTTATATTCCTCCAAAAAACTTTTGGAGGTAACTTAGGATCAAGTTTTTCATTCAGAAAATTATTTTGTGATTGACGCTTTAAAACATTAACCCTATTACGCAAATTTTTATAAATATTCCATCTTTCTTCGGTACGAAAACTTTTCCATTTAAGATAGGCCTTATCTCTCTCCTTCATTTTACATTTAATTTCACTCGTAAACCATTTAGGTTGATTAACATTAACCACAATTGTTTTAAAAGGTACAAATACGTCCATTAAATGTGTAATCATATCATTAAAAAATGTTAATTGATCATCGATATAAGGAATATCATACATTGCAAACCATGGTAAGCTACAACAATAAGATATCAATTTATCCTTATCAATGTTTGTAAAATCTCTATACGTTATAGTTTTTTTTAACAATCCCTGGTATAATATTGTACGAAAAAAATAACAAATCATGCCGAGAGATGCCCGGGATCGATATTTGATTCAAAAATGAAACTTTATCCGAGTTCGACAGAACAATGTCAATTAATGAGGAAGATGTTGAGCAGAAATGAGTCGGTTCACTATTGCAAAGATTAATTGAAAATCTCTCAAGAATATCTTTAAACTCCAAACTCTCACTAGTAGTAGAGAGCAGATTATAATTAAAATCACCAACTAATAAAAAATTTGAATATCTCATTGAAAAGTCATCCAACAGCTTTTCCAGTTCATGTAGAAAGGTACTACCAGGTGGATTATACACCACACCAAGAAATACTCTTTCCCGTGATACAAACAACTCTAAACAGAGAACATTAAATTTAGAATCAGACGATTCAAACAAAACACTAACTGGAATAGAAGATTTAACAAAAACACAAACGCCCCCTCCACGCTTACCAGATCTATCATTCCTAAAAATATTATATCCGTCAAGTTTTATGGAACTATCCAGTATATACGATTTAAGCCAGGTCTCAGATACACAGATGACATGTGAATTTACATTAGCAAAAATAGATCTAATTTCAGCTATTTTAGGTAAGATGCTTTGAGAGTTAAGATGACATATATTCAAAGTTTTTCTGGCATTAAGTGTCGACTTCAAAACAATATTAGGAATACAAATTTCGTTTAAGGGTTGAGTAGTACAGTTCAAATTATTATTATTATTACGGTTTAAATTACTCATAACGATTATAAATTTTGCTCTTATTAGTTTCAATTCTTCTTAACAGAGATGGACACATTCTATCTGAAACACTATGCGATACATCAAGTTGAAGATTTAACGCATCATTTGCTCTTTTGCAATTCACACAACTGTGTTCTAGCACAACACAATCTTTAAAAAGATGATTACCTCCACATTTGAAACATACTCTTGACATCATAGAACATCTATCGCTTCTATGTCCAAACCCTAAGCACTTAAAACATCGGCGTACATCAACACTTTCATACGCCCTGCAACTATCCCAGCCTATTTTTAACCTTCCCACTTCCAATATCATCTTAAAATCATTAGTATTGAGCTCGATTACTGCATTGAATTTCCCTTTATTTTTTAGATTTTCATAGGATCGAATAAATTTAACATCATCATTTAAATTGTTTTGTTTGATAATCATTTGAACCATTTCTTCACTCTCATATTTTTCCGACATTCCAACGATAAGAATTTTAGGTTTTCTAACCCCAGGAACTACAACATCGTAGTTAATATTCAGCTTATCCTTAGCTACTTTCTCTATACTCTCAACAGTATCACTATCATCACACAGAATAACTACTCTTCCATCATTTTTATCCACAATCCCGCTTAAATTGTAATTACTTGGATCAATTACTCCTTTGACATCAGCTTTTGTAACTTCAGAGGTTTGCACACTTTTTGGTTTAATAATAACCACTGATTTTTGTTTTACAATATCAGCATAAGAAGCTCTTGATTTCAAATTAACACTGTCTGCATATGATAATTTTTTTGTTAGCTTTTCAGATTTATTATCAAGATTTATAACGGTATTCTGCAGTTCTTTTATTGAATCAATAACAGTGTCAACTTTATTATCAACTTTGCTGATATTGAATATAGATTGATCAATAGCCTTTAAAATGTTAGCATAGTCTTTTTTAATTATATCATATTTATCCACACAATTTTCACATAAAAAATTTATACATTTGGTTTTTTTAATTAACTCCACATCATATTCAGCTAACTGTACACACTTTCTATGAAATTTTTTTCCACAAAAACCACTGCAAATTATATCCAACTGCTCTGATCAACTGGATTTAAGACACTTTGCACATTCAAAATCCATTTTATAGTTGTTTTTTCAAACCATTGGAAGTTTAGTTTTTATTACTTTATTAACAGCAAATATATTTGTTAAAAATAAAATTAATTATACGAAAAAATATAAATTTATTTTCCTAGAGGAAAAAAAAGAAACGCGTCTGTCTTGTATGACTACTTGATTATAAACTTTTGATTATTTTCCTACAATCGTTTCAGAATTAACCATTCCCGCACGCAAATCGCTTGCGCAAAGTGATCCATTCCCGCATTAGTGCGGGAATATCAGTAGTTAAAAACTCAAGAATTGCTACGCTCGTTTTAGTAACATCTTGCTTTCGTTTCGGAATCGCCAACTTCGCGCAATTGTTAGGAGAATAACTATTAAACTACTACAATAATTTGATTGATTTTGAAATTCTATAATTTTTATTTTTGTGAACTGAAATGAATATTAAAATATTGAAAAAATTAAAACTACTGATTAGTAGAAACAATTTTTTTTTTTTTTAAGTTCCTTTAATGCAATTTAGTTAAAATAAATTATAAATTAAATTTGACAAAATAAAAAATGCAGCATTAGTTGCAGTTCCTGTGTCAGTTTTATTTGGTTAAGGTTAATAGTGAAGAAGTGAAAATTAATATCAGTGAATACTGAGTGCTTTGTTAAGTAATTTATTAAAGAGTTATTTTTCAGACGTACCGTTTTTAAATCCAGAAAAATGAGTAGTCGCAAATCTTGGCGAGTGACATATAAACTGTAAGGTGGGACCAAAACATGCGCCGCGTTTAAGTGTGAGCCTAATCGAGCAACAGATCTAGGAATGACAGCATATTCTCGTTATGTATATAAAATTTGTGATTGTCAATTTATTGCCAGTTTTATACAGAGCAAATACCGAAGCAAGTAATATTTAGAGTGAAATTAAAACCAAGCGTGTGATGGGGTAGTAAGATGGGACCGATGGATGCCGCTTAACTCATTCACACAATCAATTTGTGAAATTCCCATATGACGCATATTAGTTTTGCAAATGAAATTATCTAAAACCTTATCACAAGTCACAGGTCTCCAAAACAAAATGAGAATTTTTATTTTAATTTTGAGAATTATGGTATAAATAGTAGTGTGTTCAAAACATTGGTCACGTATCAAATACACTGGTTGTATAGTAACTGTTAAAATCTCTCAAAACTATGAAAAAATTAGTTCTTGTTTTATTTGTTTCAATTTTATTATTGTATCGGTTGGCAGTAGCAGAACGAATAAGTGAAATAAGTATGTAAAACTGTGATGTTGTTAATTCAATTAAGTATCAAAAAGTTTGAATTCTTTTGTTGCAGAATGCCGGGAATATTCTCATATAATTTCTTCAGAAACCGATCCTCATATAGTAAACCTTCAAGTATCAATTAATGGAAGAACTGTGGGTTTTCATGGTGTTTTGATAAGTGATCAATATATTTTAACAACTGCTTCTTTCGAACATAATGATTTGTCGATCGACTTAAGATCATATTCAATAGGATATGAACTACATAATAATGTTGTAAAGATGTATACACATCCACTGTATAAAGGCTATGCAGACTATAATTTAGCCTTGCTTCAGCTTGAACAAAAGGTTCATTTAGATGACCTTCATAAACCAGCATGTCTATGGACAGATCTGAATCCGGATATTTCGGAACATGAATATTGTAAGTAAATTTTATTAATAATTATTTTCCTACGTAAGTATACGAAGAAACCATTTTCATGCTGGTTTAACATTGTGTGAAAATGATCATTTTATCTAATAAAAAAAATTTACTAAATAACAAATTGAGTTCCCAATCGGAAAACCTTATATCACGTTATTTTTTTTTTTGACGTTCAGGCTCAAATACAGATAAATGCGATTCGTCATTTTGTGTAATGGTTCTTGTTTGTGACTCATACATCACAATAGGTCTAATCAGTGTCTTGTATAACTTGAGCTTGGTGTTAGAATTGATACATACAGTGATCCCAGGATAGGTTTAATTGGGTAGAAAGTTCGATTACCTGTGAGCCTTTATATCTGTAAGTATGCTCTTGTTTGAGTCATGCTTTGATCCAAAATAGTTTAAAGATTCAACCCCCTCAATTTATTCATCGGCGCACATCAAATCTTTCTTCTCAGCCTCCCTTGAAACATTCATATGTGTTTGGTTTTATCGTAGCTAATTTGCAGATCAATTTTTCTAGTACCATTATCAAGCACCTTGAAAATCTCATTCATAACAGCTTCACTTGGGCCGAGGATGCAAAATCTTCAAGGTACACGATCATCTGAGTTTATTGACCAGGCTTAATTGAAGGTATTTCCAAGGCTTAATTAAAGAGTATAGAAGAGATAGAATCACCTTGTCTTAAGCCGAAGTCGATTTTTAAAAACTTTGATAAATCGTTCTCTACTCGTACACAGCATTGAGAGTTCTGTGCTCTTATTTTGTATAGAAATTACTCTGACTTGGTCAACTTCCTTTTCCCTTGAAACTTTTATAAATTTTGTTTTCACTTGTTTTTGTTTTCTTTTCCTCATCCTGTCATATGCCAGTGTCGTACTTCTTTGTATAATAGGATTTATTGATTAGATTTTTTACATATTTTATTTAAAAAAAAATTCACATCATCTCAAAAAAATATTACCGTATTGACAAAAAATTAAAACTACAAACCAAAAAAATATTTGATTATTGAACGCAAACCGTGACGTCGTGCAACATCATCTCAAGCATGAGAAACCGCATATTCTTTTTCTTACAGAAACACAAATTTCTGAAAACTGTCCCTATGACGTAACACTAAATCCCAGATATAGGCTTGAATCAGATTTTAAACTTCATTAAGGTGCAAACATTCATGAGAGTTTTGCATATAAACACTTTCCAAATTATGAGGTATATGGTGATGCCTACAGAAGTATTAAAGGTTTGTCAACCTCAAAATTTGTTTTTTCACAAAAGCAAAAGCCAAACAAACATAATACAAATTTTTCAATTTCCTGACTAATATTGTGGACGAAATTAGAGCAAAATTTCCTAATCGCGATGCTGTCGTAACCGGTGATTTAAACATCCAAAACAAATCGTGGTTAGAATATTCTAAAACAACCGACGACAACAATCGAAGGCAGGCCAAAATATTTACCATTACAGAATCTGTGATGGACAAAACACACCGTTCTTGTACCAGTAGTGTTCCGTTTAAAAAACGGAACCCTAAAATCGACATACACCAATATTTCATTGTGGGAAGGAATTTAAAATAAAATAAGAGATAAAGCGAATAATTAATAAACGAATAAGAGATAAAACGAATAATTAAAAAAAAATTTTACAGGAACAAATCTTAAATGTATATATGTACCAATAACCTAATGGTATATTCAAATAATGATTAAAAGCCACATACAAACTTTTATGGAAGCTCATTTAATCTTAAGCTACTTAACTTAAAAAATCTACTTTCGATGTTTGTTAATTGCATCGAAAACTTGTTGTTTCGTCACCAGTAATAAAAAAAACATACACAAATTACTTTCGTCCCTAGTGACGAAAGCAACATTTTAAAATCCATTTATTTTCTTCTTTATAAACTAGAATAAACCATACTAGTAAACTATGTTTGGACGTTATTCCTAATAACGTCTCTCGTGATCGCTGAAAATAAAAGAAATATGACTCTGAGAGGGGAGACCAATATAGGGTCGTACCGAATCATAGGCTCTGGTGGCCCTTTAGACCTCATCGTCATACCTTTTATTATGTTTAGAAGAAAAACTCCTTATTGTTTTATTTAATCTTTTTTATTAACCAAATGAAACTATTTTGAATTAATGTAAAGAAGAACAAAATTATGCTTGTCCAAAATTTCTCATTTCAGGTACTTTTATACCTCATACATATTTCTTCATTATTAAATCTTAACAAAATTTCATTAGAGAAAATCTTGTTTGAAAAAATATGTCAAAATTTCATATAGTTGAAATTTTGTCACATTAACACAAATAAAATTTGTTGCTATTTGTTTATTTTCGTATTTTTTTAATTTAAGTTAGCATAAACAAACATCAACAAAAAAAATCTATAATCATAAATATTGTTTACAGTTATATTATATATATATTGTCTATAATAAATAATTATTTTCATAATTTTTAAATTTTATTGAAACAAAACAAACCTACAGATATAGTTTAATATTATTGTAGTTGCAGAAATAATTATTGCAGAATTTCGTTTCCGCTAATTATCCTATAATATCATAATATTTCAATCTTCACTATCTTATATATTAATACGCAAAAAAAAAACTTTGTACAGCCTAAGGCTTTTTTATTCGAATTTTGATTCATTTCAAATTTTCACTGCTAACCGATATTAGTGTAACTTAGATTTTAAAGATTTTTGTGATTTTTCGGATCATAAATAAAAAAGTTATAAACGAATTAAAATGTATTTTTAAATTTAGCGGCCTCCCACATACAATATGAAATGAACTTGCCCAAATCATATATTTTTTTTCACAAAAATTTGTTATTCTTTTATACATTTTATTTTAGTCTTTTGATGTACATTGATGTGAATGCATGTGAAAATTTTTATTACATTTTTTTTTTCACAAAAACGATACGATTTATTCTTTTATACATTGTAATTTGTATTTTATTTTAGTCTTCTTATAAATACTAGGAGGACCCGGCGTGCTTCGCTACGCTTATAAATAAAGTTTTTGCGTAGACATTTTGTTGACGTAGAAGCAATGATTTCAAAAAGTGGTAATGAGAAATGCTAGCATATAATTTTTAATTTTTTTTTTTTTAAATATATGAATGAAAAATAATCAGAACTCTAGCTGATCAGTTCGGATATATGAAAAATTAGCGATCAAATACGTTTTCAGGTAAGCTTATTTGATCTCTAACTTCTCTTCTAACATCTCTAACTTATTTAACTTGTAGCGAAGCACGCCGGGCCTCCTGGTTTTTAAAATTGAGTCATGATATATTTTATGTATTGAATGTCATTTGTTTGCAGACACAATGCAGATACTTATTATTTTAGATTGAGAATATTTATTTCAGGTTGAGAATACTTAACTAAGAATACTTATCTTAAAAATAGGTATACATATAGGTAAATGGTTTTTAAATACCATTACACTAGAATCCTCGTTTTATTTTATTTTAGAGTGTAGAAGAATTAATTCAGAATCAATTGATAGAAGGAAATAATTTTATTAGTTTTAATTTATCTCTCCAAAGAGATATGATGTTAATTTATTTTAGAATTATTTACTGACAATATACATTTAATATGTTTTAAGATTTTAATTTGGGAGAATGTGTTTTAAAGTGTAAATTGTATGTAATTATATTTGAAAAAAATTAATAATTTATAATAATTTTTAAAAGGTAGAAGAAAAAGTACAGTCTTCTACTCGCCGAAAATCACATTTTGAACCTCGCGACCATTAGAAACCTCGGCTGATAAACTGTCCTTTCGTTTCAAAATATGTTGTTTTCGGCATCGTTGAAGAATAGTTATTTGTGTAAATAGTGCAAAAAGTGCAAATTTGTAATACAAATATGCTTTTTGCACGTGTTGCACGCAACATTTTTCTCTACGATCTTAAGGTACTTTTTACTTTTTACACGATCGTAGACAAACTTTTTTTAAAATAATTCTTAAGCCAAATAACATACAATACATTATTCGGGATTTTTGTGAACAAATAAACTCAAGTAATCAAGGAAATAATTTCAATTTTTTTAATTTAAAGGTATCGTTGGAAATAAATCAGAAAAAAACTCTGTTTTTCTCTTTTACGTGTTTCGGTTGGGATTCAAACTCATAACCTCATCAGTGCCAGAATGAGTTCAAATCCTTTGGCAGACACGCTATTTACTTCGTCTTGCAATACAATAATATTTCATGTTTTTACTTTAACATTTTTCCAGTACGTCAAATTGTGGGTACATCACTTCCTATTTTGAGCAAATCAAAATGTTCTTACCGCGGCGAAGAAAACTCTTTAATTTTCTGTAGAAGATCACCAATCCATTTTGGGCACAGAAATCAGGTAAAAAATAACTTCACGTATAAATAAACGTTATCGATATATATCACAAACATTTTTTTAATTTAAGCCAGAAGCAGGAAGTCCAATTCAAGTGTATATTGCAAAAAACGACATTCCAGAAAGTTATTATATGCTTGGAGTATTCTCAAACTTTAATTATACAGAAAATCCTTTTATTTTGGCTGCCTCAAAAACTTATAAGTCTTTAGACTGGATTGAAAGCATTGTTTGGCCGGTAAAAGTTTTGAAAAATATATAGAATAAATTGAATATATAATATAGCATAACATAACATAGCATAACATAACATAGCATAACATAACATAACAAAACATAACGTAACATAACATAATATAGCATAAATAGTTTTTGCTTTAGTTTAAACACGCGCTAATGTTTGTTTGTTTTAACCATTAATTGTTTAAATCTTGAAATAGGGAAATTTTGGAAATAACGACGAGTGTGGAGAACTTAAAATAGATTATACAACACTTACTGCATTTTCAAGTTCAACTTTTTTTGGTGAGTTTCCATGGCATGTAGTTATATATACAACAAACAGCGATGGCTCTCGGGAATATCTCTCTGGTGGAACAATTCTCAATAAAAACACAATATTAACAGCAGCCCATGTTGTACATAACCAATCGGCAACAATGTCACCAGATCGTTTGATTGTTTCACTTGGAAATATAGATTTACAACAGCAAAGCCAAGTAATTTCAGTAAAAAAGGTTATACCTCATGAACATTTTGATTACGAGTTTATAGTAAATGATATTGCTTTATTGAAGCTTACTCATTTGATTTCGTTCTCCAATTATATTCAACCGATATGTTTGACCAATAATTTTGAGCATTTTCAGTCGGAAATTGGCGTGGTAGGTTAATTGAACTAAATTATTTTTTAATAATAAATTTGCTAGCCATGAATTAACTTATTTAATTTTTAGGTACCAGGATGGGGACGAAATGGGAATAAAACTATAGAACGTTTTCTTAAAAAAGCATCACTACAAATGATACCCAATACTCGTTGTCGTTCTAGTAATCGTGTTTTCTTCCATAAATATTTAAACGATGAAAACTTTTGTGCCGAAATCAGAGATGGAACTAATTTAAGTCGTGGAGACAGTGGAGGTGGTTTTATATCTAAATATGACGGCAAGTGGTATGTGCGTGGAATATTATCAGGTGGTTCTAAATTAAATGACGGTTCGTCAGACATGGAAGAAACAAATTACATCTTAGCATTGGTTTTATTTACTGATGTTGTAAAATACTATGATTGGATTGTAGAAAAATTGTAATGTTTTTAATAGACATTTTGTTATGCAATAACAGAAAATTAGTTTTGTTATATTATTCAAAAAATAGATGGCAAGTAAAACATTGCAACCAAGGCTCCTCTTAGCACCGAAATTCCTTGCAAAAATGTGCTGACCGATTTTCAATAAACCGATTAGAAGGTACTTGCTTTTTCATAGAGATGGGAGAGAATTCATTTTACATTTTGGGCAAAAGAAAATGTTAACTTCAAAATGGGATGTTGATGATCTGGCTTATGATCCGGCTCACCTGAAAACGGAAAATCTGCATTTGTTTCGAAACTGTTCAAAATCGCGGAGTTCTCCCAAACCCCTGTTAATTTGAATCTTGAATAACTTCTTATCCTGACTTTCAATCTAATTGAGATTTGGGTTATAAGCATTTAGTACAATTAACAAATTACAACAGTAACGCATCTTTGCATCTCTGAATTTTTTCCAGTGTCTTTTGTCTACGCTACAGACTACAATTTTAAAGTGACTATGACGAATTATTTTTCTAGGTATCAAAATACATAAAAAGTATTTCAAATTTTTGTTCGATAAAGAAAATTATTTCCAACCTCAGAATTATTTAGTTCTGTTGTACCAGAAATCATAGTTTCACAGTATAAAATCGTTTTATTAATTAAAAATTTTCGTATTCAACACATGGCATAAGACTTTTCTATGAATCATCATTGCTTGATGGATTTGATTAGTTATTAGTCCACAAAAATACTGTTATCAATTAGTTGGTTTTATATGATATATGTTACTGGATGTGCTACTCAGAAAAAATGCCATATCACCAATGGATAAAATTTGGCACGCTGAAACAATTTTTTGAGAAGAAGCTAGCCTCGCCATTTTGAAAAATCTGGAAAACAAAGGTTGTCCTGTATTGTCCTCGAGTTGTGCTGGTTGTGCTATTTAGAAAAAATTTCATATCCCTAGTGAACAAATTTTATAACACTGAAACCATTTTTTCGAGTAAAAGTTAGCCCCGCCATTTTGGAAAAAAAGAAAAACAAAGGGTCTGCTGTATGTTGTTAGAGTTGTGCTAGTTGTGCTATTCAAGAACAAATTTGTACCACCAGCAGAATAATTTAAGCACGCTAAAACGATTTTTCGAGTTGAAGTTAGCCGCGCAATTTTGAAAAAAATTAGAAGCAAAGTTTGTGCTGTATTGTGCTAGGGTTGTGCTGGTTGTGCTACTCAGAAATAGTTCCATATTATCAATGAAAAAAAGTTGGCTCGCGAAAACGACTTTTCGAGCAGAAGTTAGCCCCGCCATTTTGAAAAAAATGACAACCCAAGGTTGTGTTGTATTGTGCTCGAGTTGTGCTGGTTGTGCTACTTAGACAAACATTTCGTAGCCCTAACAGAATTTTTTTACAAAGATAGCATCATTTTTTTCGAATAGTAGTTAGCCCCGCCATTTTGGAAGAAATCAAAAACAAAATAAGTGTTGTATTGCGTTAAATGTGCTGGTTGTGCTACTGAAAAAATATCGTTTCACCAATAGAATAATTTTAACCACGCTAAAACCATTTTTCAAATGAAAGTTAGCCTCGCCATTTTGCAAAAATCAAAGAAGAAAGGTTATGCTGTATTGTGCTACAGTTGTGCTGGATGTTCCACTCAAAAAGAATCCCATATCAACAATGAATAAAAGTTGGAAGGATATTTTCGAACATAAAGCATTCGAGCAGAAGTTAGCCCCGCCATTTTGAAAAAATTAAAAACAAAGGTTGTTATGTATTGTACTCTACTTGTGCTGGTTGTGCTACTCAGAATGAATTGCATATAAGCAATGAATAAAAGTTAGCAGACTAAACCGATTTTTTCGAGCAGAAGTTGGCCCCGCCACTTATAAAAAAATAAAAAACAAAGGTTGTACTGTATTGTGCTTGAGTTGTGCTGGTTGTGCTACTCAGACAAAAATTTCGTATGCTAACATCATTTCTTCAAATAGAAGTTAGCCCCGCCATTTTGGAAAAACAAATAAATTGAGTGCTGTATTGTGTTAAAGTCGTGCGAGTTGTGCTACTCCAAAACCAATTCGTACCCACCCCAACGGAAAAATTTAAACACGCTAAAACGATTTTTCGAGTAGAAGTTAGCCCCGCCATTTAACAAAACATAAAAAAAGATGTTGTGCTGTATTGTAACATAGTTGTGCTGTAATGAAGAACTTCTCCATTGGCGAACCAATGAAGCGGCATAGAAGGCTGCGTACCTAGAGATTATTAACGCCGTAACGACTAGAGCTCAGTCATCGTGGATTTGATAGATTAATACCTGCTGCTTCAACACATATACAGAAATGTACGCGAAGTACGTGAATATACAGAAATGGATCCAATACGAATGAAAAAATGAAACTCTGGCGACCCCTTTTGCGAAAGAACCGCGATCAGCACGTCCAACCCCCAGAGTCAATCAATCCCATACGCCCACTTACTCACGCGGCATACACGCTCACGTCCACCCACACACTCAGACAGCGAAGCAAGACAATTAAGCTCAAAGACACACAGCAAGTACCGTACATGAAAGTAATCAAAAAAAAAAGTTGTATTGCTGCCATCTGATCAATCGAATACAGTTCGTAAACTACTGCCATTGCTGGTAAGCCGAGAATCAAATCTTAGAGCACGGGAGAACGTCCCATGCTACATTGAAAGACTTTATTATGTTTTTTCTTTTTTTTATTAATAACATTTTCATAATTTTTAAAACCATACGCAATCACCATAAATTACCAAAAAAAAGGTTACTTACAGCTCCAAAAAAGAAGTTATTATTTATATGTAAGTTAACTAAACATTTCGAAACCAATTTAATTAAATACATGTAGTTTATAGTTGGTTTAATGTGTAATATGGTTAATAAAGATTCAACATGAAAAGAATCTGTTTTTTTTTGTTTGGTTTTCATATTATTTGGGATTGATTTTTGATTACGTAAAATATAAATTAATAAATTTAGGTAATATAATTTAAAATAAAAAAAAATGTATTTGGAAAACTAAATCTTACCTCGGAGCAAAAATATTCCAATTATAGTCATCTCCAATTTAGACTGAACGTGTCTCGCTTACACGCACCGCCAGCTCTCACACACACGCAACGACAAGCAAGCCCCCATTCATTCACTTGTACACCCTTTCACGCGCATTCACATCTCTACGTTAGAAAAAGTAAATAGAATAAACAAAATTCACTCACCCCATGATTATATCCGTCAGGCCTCAAAGTCCTAATGTTTAGCCCTCCATCAGCGTTGAATATCCCAGCAGGTAAAGTATTATTGGTAAAATTGCATAAATAAGATGACTAGTAGTATAATAATTGTAAAACTGTTGCGCTGTAATAACCAAGTCGAACGTTGTAAGAATAGTATAAATTTTATATGAACGTTGCGTTGAAATACCTTAGGGATGTTGTGCCGCAATAACTCAGGGCGATTGTTGTAAAAACAGTATAAATTTTATATGAATGTTGCGTTGAAATACTGTAGGAATGTTGCGCCGCAATAACTAAGGCGATTGTTGTAAAAATAGTATAGAAATTATATGAATGTTGCGTCAAAATAACTCAGGCAATTACTGACAAAATTGTAGAACCAAGCTGTAAATGCTGTGCTGTAATAACTCAGGCAACTACTGATAAAAAACTGTAGAAATATTATGAACGTTGCGTCACTAATACTTAGGACGATAGATGATGAAAACTGTAGAAATATGGTATAAATACGATGTAAATGTTGTGCCGTGGTATTATATATATTTTTTTTGTATAGGTATTATAGCAAGGTCGGTAAATAATACACTCCTTTTTAAGATTTCTAGTTTTGTTGTTATATTTGGTATATATATTCTCTATTATTCAATCACTTATCAGCTAGCATGAACACGCCACACAAAAATTTTATACTAAGCTGAATATATTTGACTAACATGTAATTAATTCCGACAATCAAAAAAATTTGTACAATATGGCTACTATCAGCCTTTTACAATCTTTCTCGGTGTCATTTGATTTTATCCGCTTAATCTCAGAAAGGGATAACATCAATTTTAATGATACCGGTAATTTAACAAACAGTTCTTTATTTTTTTGATAGCTGAAGGTTATGCAATAATTAAATTTTTAATTTTTGTCGTTAATTTAATTTACCTTAATTTTTATTGATTTTTTCCCAATAATATATGGCAACAGGAAAATACACTACAATTAACACACGGTTACTCACAGCCTTTAATATATTATACTATCTAAATTGTACTATCAGATACATAACAACACGACTAACACAACAAACAATTCTTTAAATGCAATATCACAAGCCTATCACTTGGTTGAAAAACTACCAATTTTATATATAATTAGCTAATTCACAGTTAAAAATTTACAATCATGTACGAACAAAAAAATGAAATTGCATATTTCTTTACAGACGTCAAACCCGCAATTAATTCAATAGGAAACAAATGTAATAGACTAAGAGAGCGAAAACGAGATATTTTTGTTTCTTATATAGTTATTTAATATCGAAAATTGAGCTACAAAGTTTTTCGAAGGTAAAATTTGCAGAACAATGTTAGTACATTCTCCGTTTTAAAACAAATACTGGTTGTTATCTGGTAATACATAAAATTGTAAGATAATTTCATGAAATAAGTTATTTACAACGCCTTTGGAAGAAATATCAATATATTGCGACATTAGAAAGGATTAAACGTATGTTCAACCGATTTTATGATGATTACGCATTATGAACTAATAGCTTACAACCGTATTACAGTAAAATTTAGATTTATAACGGAAAGAGAAATTGATAAAAATACCTATATAAGAAATATAATATGTTTTAAAGACAATTGCCAAACTGATTGTAGGATAATAATTGTTAGATAATAAAATAAGCTTGCCAGATCGCCCGGCTAAAGCCGGACTCGCCCGGCTTTTTTTGGTAAAACTTGGCTGAAAAATCGCCCGGTTCGGACGCCCGGATTTCTAAACAAAATCCGGAAATCGCCCGGATTTTTCCAACATTTGTTCATTGAAAAAAAAAAATATATATATAATATTAATTCGTTTCATAGTCAAAATTTCAATAATCTGTATCTTTCTTATTCAAATATGTTTCACATGTTAAATCGTGTT
The DNA here is from genome assembly GCA_963693315.1 of Diogma glabrata. Classification (NCBI taxonomy): domain Eukaryota; kingdom Metazoa; phylum Arthropoda; class Insecta; order Diptera; family Cylindrotomidae; genus Diogma; species Diogma glabrata. The sequence continues at coordinate 64,080,847 of OY856188.1, forward strand.
ATTTTCAATGTTTCATATGAAAATATATAAACAATTGACATCATTTCAACGTTTTATAATTTATATATTGTGCTCTCGTTCGTTCAATCGTTTGCTGCAAATCGTGAAGTTTGGTTTAGTTATCCCAGCGGCGGCCAATACGACAACTGAGCGCGTATTTTCTCACATTAATGACATTTGGACAAAAGAAAAAGACAAATTGACACTGGAAAACGTTCGGGCACAATTGATGGTAAAATTCAACTGGAAGGAGACATGTCCAGAGTTTTATACAAAAATTAAAGAAGATGCTGGTTTTCTCCAAAAAGTTGCTGGAAGTGAAAAATACAACATGAGAGCTGATAGTTTGTTTGGTACTCAAGAGAGTGGACAGTCATCGACTTCGATGGAAATTGATTGAATACAATGTTGACAATTTAAGCATAGAACTCTTTCTGTAATAAACAGAATTAAAAATATTATTAACAAAATATATTTCAACATTTCAAAGCAATAAAGAGTTTTCAAAGGTTATTTATGAAAAAACAAGGTCTTTTTGTTTTCTTCTTTTCTGTGCGATTTTTAAAAATTTTGTATTTCGCCCGGATTTCGCCCGGCTTTTCAAATGGAAATTTTGACACTTGTCGCCCGGATTTTGCCCGGATTTATAAAAAAATCGCCCGGATTTTCCGGCCCGGAATGCCTCCAAAAAAAATCTGGCAAGCTTATAATAAAACGATTGGACAAATAGCACAGCTATTGGAGGTTTGAAAATATTTAGAGCAATTACGGTTAAGGTCCGGAGAATTCAACTTTATGTAGTATGGTGAAGAAACGCTGGTGAAAACGCAGTGTGAGCCAATAATAGGGGATTGCAAAATAAAATACTATTGTCAATGGTGTTGTGCTAAAAAAGGAATATGTGTAACGGAAACTAATTGTTGTGAGCTATGCGTGATAGGTAAAATTGTGAGATGTAAGGACATGGAAACTACATGAATACTGTACTGCTCTACGTTATCATACTCCAGTCTACATAACAGTGCTGGATGTGCTACTCAAGAAAAATTCCATATCACTATTAAATAAATGGTGACAGGCTAAAACGATTTTTCGAGCAGAATACATTCGAGCAGAAGGCTAAGCAGAAGTTAGCCTCGCCATTTGGCAAAAAAACAAAAACAAAGGCTGTGGTGTATTGTTCAATTGTTGTGCTAGTTTTGCTACTCAAAAAAAATCCATACTACCAAAACAAAAATTTGGTACTCAAAAACGATTTTTTGAGTAGAAGTTAGCCCCGTTGTTTTCGAAAAAATGAACAACAAAAATTTTGTATATGTAGTGGTATGAAATTTTGTTTGAGCTGGCTGCTTAGAAAAAGATTATGTATATATACCCAATGAAAAATATTTTTACGCTAGAATCATTTATTCTTGTAGGAATCATTGTAAGCATTAATTTATAGTACTAATAATCTAAGTGACATCTGGTGCCCGATAGCATAAATGAATCTTGCCTGTTTTGTATATATAAAATAAGGGAATCACAAAAATGTATGATATTAAAAAAAATTGTATTCCCAAAGATATATTTACTGTATTCTCACTAAACAATAGATGCTACATTCAAATTGTGCATATTTTTAATTTTTTTTTTTAATAAAATGTGTTGTGTAGTAGGAATTACAATATGTGTCACAATAACACATAAAAACCTTTTAAGACCAAGGACCCACAACAACATACGTTCAAAGATGTTGATGGACGTACATCTTTCTTTTTTTGTTTTTTATATTTTTGGTTAAAGAATGGATAACTAAACAAAAAATCCTATCACTGACAAAATATGACATCCCGGGAAAAAATAGAGAGATCTAAAAAGATCTACTAAGATCTCTTTTGATCAAATTAGATCCAATGAGATCATTGTTTTGAGTCAAAAAAATGAGAGTTTGATCTTTGCAAATCTAAAGAGATCTCCTTAGATCAAGGTAGATCTTCAAAGGTCAAAGAAAAAAACTACCGTTTGATCTTTAAAGATCTCCAAAGATCTCTTCAAATCTTGATAGATCTTCAAAGATCAAAGTCAAAATTTGCGTTTGATATTTGATGTTCTACCAAGATTTAAAAATATCTTTTCAGATCTTCAAAGTCTTTATCTTTTATCTTTGAAGATTTACCACGATTTACAGAGATCTCTTCAGATCTGCAAAAATGTGAAAATAGAAAAACCAAAGTTTACAAAAATATTGTTCAGATCTAAAGAGATCTCTGCAAATTTTCTAACAACTTGAGTGAAGCTAAAATCTCAAGACCAAGACCAAAAAATCGTGTTAAAGGTTAAAGTTAAATGAGTCTCGCAAACAACTCAAGAAAATTCGAGTTGTGAAAAAGTTTTTTTAAAAGATTGTTGTTGCGGAAAAACGTTTGAGATAATAAAATTGTGAGCAAGTTTAAAGAAAATTAGTATAGCTGTGTTCACATAAACCAAAACACGTTAGTGTTTTTAAGTAAATAAAACCATTGAGTTGATTTCCTAGAAAATATAATTATTAACACATTGGACTAAACATTAGATTAAACAATTAAAATTACATATGTTAAAGTGATTAAGATAACACAAAAAAAAATGTATATTAAACAGAAGTGAGAAAATATAATATTGATTTAAAAAACAGTTATGAAATAATTGCGTGTTTTATTTAATTCTACGAATATTTTTGATTATGTTGACCCCTATCATCTTGGTCACAACAATGTTATGTGTTTTGGTCTGGGAATATAAACACTTTACAATACAAGTTTATGTCAATTATTTCGATATTGTGTCCTTTACATCTACGGAACCCTAGGCGAGCGAATTTTAATCGCACTTGTCTAATTTTTTATTTTCGTGTAAATATTTTTTTTTTTTTAATAAAATGTGTTGTGTAGTAGGAATTACAGTACGTGTCACAATAACACATTAAAACCTTTTAAGACCAAGGTCCAACAACATACGTTCAAAGGTGTTGATGGACGTAAATCTTCCTTTTTTTGTTTTTTTATATTTTTTGTTAAAGAATGGATAACTAAACAAAAAATCCTATCACTGACAAAATATGACATAGGCCAATATTTTATGATAGAATAGAGAAAATAAAAGTAAATTAAAAAGTAAATAGCAAATTTTTACAAAAATTTGGTGAAACAAAACAAAACTGTAGTTGCCAATAATCCAGCCGGATTATTGGCAACTACATATTACACGTTCGCTTTGAGACCGCACCAGAAGTATACAATTCAATTTTTTTTTTTTTACTGTTTATAATTTTTTTCCTACAATCGTTTAAGGACTAATCATTCCCGCACGCAAATCGCGTGCGCAAAGTGATTTATTCCCGCATTAGTGCGGGAATGTCAATAGTCAAAAACTCAAGAATCGCTGCGCTCGTTTTGGTAACATCTTGCTTTCGTTTCGGAATCACCAACTTCAGGCACTCGTTAGGAGAATAACTATCAAACTATGTACTACAATAATTTGATTGATTTTGAAATTCTATAATTTTAATATTGTGAACTGAATAAATATTGAAAAAATTAGAACTATTGATTAGCAGAAACAATCGTTTTTTTAAGTTCCTTTAATGCAATTTAATTTAAAAAAATTATAAATTAAATTTGCCAATATAATAAACGCAGTAATAGCTGCAGTTGCAGTTGCAGTGTCAGTTTTATTTGGTTAAGGTTAATAGTGAAGAAGTGAAAATTAATATCAGTGAATACTGAGTGCTTTGTTAAGTAATTTATTAAAGAATAATTTTTCAGACCTACCGTCTTTAAATCTAGAAAAATGAACAGTCGCAAATCTTGGCGAGTGACATATAAACTGTAAGGTGGAACCAAAACATGCGCCGCGTTGAAGTTTGATTCTAATCGAGCAACAGGTCTAGGAATGGCGCATATTCTCGTTATGTATATAAAATTTGTGATTATCAATTTATTGCCAGTTTTATACAGAGCAAATACTGAAGCAAGTAATATTCAGAGTGAAATTAAAACCAAGCGTGTGATGGGGTAGTAAGATGGGACCGATGGATGCCGCTTAACTCATTTATAATCAATTTGTGAAATTCCCATATGACACATATTAGTTTTGCATATGAAATTATCTAAAACCTTATCACAAGTCACAGGTCTCCAAAACAAAATGAGAATTTTTATTTTAATTTTAATTTTGAGAATTATGGTATAAATAGTATTGTGTTCAAAACGTTGGTCACGTATCAACTACACTGGTTGTGTAGTAACTGTTAAAATCCCTTAAGACTATGAAAAAATTAATTCTTGTTTTATTTGTTTCAATTTTATTATTGTATCGGTTGGCAGTAGCAGAACGAATAAGTGAAATAAGTATGTAAAATTGTGATGTTGTTAATTCAATTAAGTATCAAAAAGTTTGAATTCTTTTGTTGCAGAATGCCGGGAATATTCTCATATAATTTCTTCGGAATTTGATCCTCATATAGTTGAGCTTCAAATTTCAATATATGGAAGAACTGTGGGTTTTTATGGTGTTTTGATAAGTGATCAATATATTTTAACAACTGCTTCTTTCGAACATAATGATTTGTCGATCGACTTAAGATTATATTCAATAGGATATAAACTACATAATAATATTGTAAAGATGTATACACATCCACTGTATAAAGGTTATGCAGACTATAATTTAGCCTTGCTTCAGCTTGAACAGAAGGTTCATTTAGATGACTTTCATAAACCAGCATGTCTATGGACAGATCTGAACCCGGATATTTCGGAACATGAATATTGTAAGTAAATTTTATTAATAATTATTTTTCTACGTAAGTATACGAAAAAACCATTTCCAAGCTGGTTTAACATTGTGTGAAAATGATCATTTTATCTAATAAAAAAAATTTCACTAAATAACAAATTGCGTTCCCTATTATTTTTTTTTTGACGTTCAGATTTAAATACAAATAAATGCGATTCGTCATTTTGTGTAATGGTTCCTGTTTGTGACTCATAGATCACAAAAGGTCTAAACAATGTGTTGTTTAACTTAAGTCTGGTGTTAGAATTGACACATACGGTGATCCAGAGATAGGTTTAATTGAAAAGAAAGTTCGATTACCTGCATTGATTCTAGCTTTTATATCTGTAAGTATGCTGTTGTTTGAGTAAAGCACTGATCCCAAATATTTAAAGATTCAACCTTCTCAATTCGTTTACGGTCGCACATCAAATTTTTCTTCTCAGCCTCACTTGAAGCATTTATTTATGTTTGGTTTTATCGTTGTTAATTTGCAGATCAATTTTTCTAGCACCACTCTCAAGGAACTTGAAAGTCTCACTCATAACAGCTCTACTTCGGCCCAGGATGACAACATCATCAGTGTACACGATCATCTGTTCTGAGTTTATTGACCAGGCTTGATTTAAGGTAGTTACAAGGCTTAATTAAAGAGTATAGGAGAGAAAGCATCACCTTGTCTTAAAACCAGGGTCGATTTTCAAAAACTTTGAATAATCGTTCTCTACTCGTAAGCACAGCAATGAGAGTTCTGTGCTGTTATTTTATATAGCTTGTAAAAAAAATTTTTCGACATGGACGACCTCCTTTTCCCATAAACTCGTGGGAACAAAAATGATATAGCTATTAGAACCAACCAATGCACTTATATAGTTGTTTGTGTAACTAGTGCAAAAAGTGCAAATTTCTAAAACAAATATGCTTTTTGCACGTGTTGCACACAACATTTTTCTCTACGATCTTAAGGTACTTTTAGCACTAGTCAGGTACTTTTTGCACTAGTAGAAAAAATTAAACTTTTGGCACAGTACATAGTGCAAAAACTAGTCACTTTTTGAACGATCGTAGAAAAACTTTTTATTTTAAATAATTCTTAAGCCAAATAACATGCAAATAATTCTTAAGCCAAATAACATGCAATACATTATCCGGGATTTTTAAGAGCAATTAAACTCAAGTATTTAAGAAAATAATTCGAATTTCTTCAATTCAAAGATATTGTTGGAAATAAATCAGGAAAAAGCTCTGTTTTTCTCTTTTACGCGTTTCGGTTGAGATTCGAACTCATAACCTCATCAGTGCCAGAATGAGTTTAGATCTTTTGGCAGACATGCTATCCACTTCGCCTTGAAATACACTAATATTTCATGTTTTACTTTAACCTATTGCCAGTACTTCAAATGTTGGATAGAACACTTCCTATATTGAGCATATCAAAATGTTCTTACCGCGGCGAAGAAAACTCTTTAATTTTCTGTAAAAAACCACCAATCCATATTGGGCACAGAAATCAGGTAAAAAATAACTTCACGTATAAATAAACGTTATCGATATATATAACCAACATTTTTTTAATTTAAGCCAGAACCAGGAAAACCAATTCAAGTGTATATTGGAAAAGACGACATTCCAGAAAGTTATTATATTCTTGGAGTATTCTCAAACTTTTATTATACAGAAAATCCTTTTATTTTGGCTGCCACAAAAACTTATAAATCTTTAAACTGGATTGAAAGCATTGTTTGGCCGGTAAAAGCTTTAAATCATTTGTAAAATAAGATCAATACGTAGCATAACAGAACATAACATAACATAACATAACATAACATAACATAACATAACATAACATAACATAACATAACATAACATAACATAACATAACATAACATAACATAACATAACATAACATAACATAACATAACATGACATAACATAACATAACATAACATAACATAACATAACATAACATAACATAACATAACATAACATAACATAACATAACATAACATAACATAACATAACATAACATAACATAACATAACATAACATAACATAACATAACATAACATAACATAACATAACATAACATAACATAACATAACATAACATAACATAACATAACATAACACAACAAAACATAACATAACATAACATAACATAACATAACATAACATAACATAACATAACATAACATAACATAACATAACATAACATAACATAACATAACATAACATAACATAACATAACATAACATAACATAACATAACATAACATAACATAACATAACATAACATAACATAACATAACATAACATAACATAACATAACATAACATAACATAACATAACATAACATAACATAACATAACATAACATAACATAACATAACATAACATAACATAACATAACATAACATAACATAACATAACATAACATAACATAACATAACATAACATAACATAACATAACATAACATAACATAACATAACATAACATAACATAACATAACATAACATAACATAACATAACATAACATAACATAACATAACATAACATAACATAACATAACATAACATAACATAACATAACATAACATAACATAACATAACATAACATAACATAACATAACATAACATAACATAACATAACATAACATAACATAACATAACATAACATAACATAACATAACATAACATAACATAACATAACATAACATAACATAACATAACATAACATAACATAACATAACATAACATAACATAACATAACATAACATAACATAACATAACATAACATAACATAACATAACATAACATAACATAACATAACATAACATAACATAACATAACATAACATAACATAACATAACATAACATAACATAACATAACATAACATAACATAACATAACATAACATAACATAACATAACATAACATAACATAACATAACATAACATAACATAACATAACATAACATAACATAACATAACATAACATAACATAACATAACATAACATAACATAACATAACATAACATAACATAACATAACATAACATAACATAACATAACATAACATAACATAACATAACATAACATAACATAACATAACATAACATAACATAACATAACATAACATAACATAACATAACATAACATAACATAACATAACATAACATAACATAACATAACATAACATAACATAACATAACATAACATGACATAACATAACATAACATAACATAACATGACATAACATAACATAACATAACATAACATAACATAACATAACATAACATAACATAACATAACATAACATAACATAACATAACATAACATAACATAACATAACATAACATAACATAACATAACATAACATAACATAACATAACATAACATAACATAACATAACATAACATAACATAACATAACATTTGTTATTACATCAAAACATGCAAGTATGAAGTATGAAACATTAATTGTTTAATTATTGAAACAGATAAGTACAAACAATGAGTGTGGAGTTAACATAGATTATGGACCAGTTATTTCACAGTCAACTCCAACTTTTCCTGGTGAGTTTCCATGGCATGTAGCTATATATATAGCAAAAAACAATGGATCTTGGCAATATCACGCTGGTGGAACAATCCTCAATAAAAACACAATATTAACAGCAGCCCATGTTGTGCTGCTGAATGACTCTCAAATAATATCACCAGATCTTTTGACTGTTTCACTTGGAAAAATAGAAATAGATTTAGAAATTCGAAGCCAAGGAAGTTTAGTAAACAAAGTTATACCTCATGAAGATTTTGAATGGGAGTATTTGATAAATGATATTGCTTTATTGAAGCTATCTCGTTTGATCTCGTTTTCCAATTATATCCAACCGATATGTTTGACTCATAATTCACACCTTTTCAAGTCGGAATATGGTGTGGTAAGTTAATTGAACAAAATTATTTTTAATAATAAATTTGTTAGCTGTGAATTTGCTTATTTAAATTCTAGGTAGCAGGATGGGGACAGAATGAATATAAAAATTATGAACGTTTTCTTAAAAAAGCATCACTCCAAATGATATCCCATTCTCATTGTCGTTCTAGTAATCGTGTTTTTTTCCATAAATATTTAAACGAGGAAAACTTTTGTGCCGGAATCGGAGATGGAACTAATGTAGCTCCTGGTGACAGCGGAGGTGGCTTTATATTTAAAAGTGACGGCAAGTGGTTTGTGCGTGGAATAGCATCAGTTGGCCCTACATCAAATGACGGTTCAAATGATATGTTTGAATTTGCTTTATTTACTGATGTTTTAAAATTCTATGATTGGATTGTAGAAAAATTGTAACAATTTTAATAGACATTTTCTTATGCAATAACAGAAAATTAGTGTTGTTATATTATTCAAAAGATAGATGGCAAGTTAAAAATTGCAACCATCTCCTCAAGCACCGAAACTCCTTTTCTCAACCATTTTTTCATATAGTGATGTGATTGTCGGTGGGATCACGGGATTCTCCTAATTTTATTTAAAACGTTTAAAATTTTGTGCAAAAAACAACTTGAACTTCAGAAAGGGATCATGATAAAACTTTGGTATATATGATCCAAGTCACTTGATCAGGATTTGTTTCAAAATTGTACAAAATCGCGGGGAGTATTTCGCAAGTTGCACCCCTGTTTATTTGAATCTTAAATAACTTCAAATCCTCACTTTCAATCTTATATGTATAGCAAGAAGCTGATTAGCAATGTTGAAAAAAGGGGATCTACCAAGCACCTGAGCAACAAAGGAGATCTGCCGAGTAACCTAAGTACCTGATAACCGAACCGTCTTTATCTACACTACAGCCTACAATATTTAAGTAATTAAGAAGATATTTATGAAAATGGTTCCAATTAGTGTGAGAAGATATTGATCAGCTGCTGACTTTTCCCACTTTGATTTAAAAGTTTGTTGTCAACATATACTGACCTCTTTAATTAATCAATTTTGATGAGACTCTGACAAAAGATGGCCATTTGAATGACATAAAACTGATAAGTTTTGGACGGTTTAGGAAAAGTTGTGGAGAGCCTCCGGAGCACTTGATTATTTAAAACTTCAATAACATCAGTTGCTGATAATATATTTTGATAAAACTTGGTACCTATGCTTTTTTACAGGAATTTAAGCGAAAAAAATTGAAAAGCATGTCTGTTTCAAATAGTAATACAATCCATACTTATATGGCTTGCGACTTTTAGTTAAATTATTTTAGCTGTACTTTTACTGTAATAACTTAAAATCATACCTAAGAAAAACTAATAGTAGCAGTTTACCATTAATTTGATTATTATCAGCTGTAAGTGTTAAATGCCTATCAGCTTACTATATTTCCAGAACGCTATGTTCACAGAGCTGGAGTGAAGACAGCCTATGCATAAGCGTCAAATATGTCTTTTATGAAAAACTTTGCGATTGGTCTGATACTATTGTAATTTTTTAGTGCATATAATTGTGATTTGGTAAAGATGTTTCGGATGGTATTAAAGCTTTCTTCAAGAAAGTAGCAGATATAGTGGCTATACAACCCAGAAGTTGTAATTTTATCGTCCAAAAATGTTTTTCCTTGGTCTAAAGATAACATGAAAAGTATTACAACCTTTTTGTTCAGTAAAAAAAATTATGTCTAATCTCAGAAGTATTTAGTTCGACTGAACCAGAAATATTAAAAAATTAACATTAAAGACCACCTGATGTACGCTGGTGGTATACCAAACGAGAGGGGACGGTCAAACTTATGGTTAAAAATGACAGCCCTAGACAACCGACCAGAAAGTAGCGTTACAAAAATATATTCATGCATGCGACACCTGTATAAGACCATACCTGTATGGTATGGTCTCAACAGTGAAAATTCCATGTTATACTAGATCTATGTCCGCAAAGGACAACAGATCTTTGTGATGATCTCTGACGTAAAATCCTGAAGAACGTGAGTATTCAAAGCAGTATAAGCAGGAAATGGACCCAAACTGTCTCTATACTCTGAGTGATAGGCCGATATGTAAGAGCACGTACTTGTGCTGATGGGTACCTCTCTGGTCAGCGTCTATCTTCATGTGAGAAGCGGCTGTTTATTTTCACCTGGCAGTATATGTTTAAAATGCTAAGAGAAGGAAAAACTCCGAAAATAAAACAAGATGGAGAGTATTTTAGGATCAAACCTTACGGTGCAGGGAATAGGAACCCCAGTATCGGTGACTGACGCGAGTGAGCAAGCAGGCTCCAAGTCGTCGAAGCGAAGTGACTGCAAGCAATGATACAGTGGTAGCAAATTTGGCCGCTGTACCAGCTACTATTACAAGCGATAAGCTGAAGAAGCCAAATCCGACATTCAGCAGGAGCAGTAAGTTGGCGAGGTCACCATTAAAAGAAACGTTAACTTGAGCGACAGTCCATGCGCGTCCGTTGTTTTGAAAGCAAACTATGATAAATAAATATGTGCAAATTTGTCTCCTGTTCCACCTACTAGGAGAAGCGCAAACCATAGCGCGACAGATCACACAGATCTAGGTATTCGTTTAAGAAACGTTTAAGAATCATGTTCACGAAATTTAAGATTTGCACAAATCTTCTGTGAATGACCTCAATTTTGCCCAAAGCGTCGGGCCACAGGTATAAACAAAGTGTGGCGAACTTCACCGTCCTTGAAACCAAGAGTTGATGAAACATCAAAAAGACGACGAAGTAGAAATAGTAAGAATAAGAGAGTTCAAATACAGAGCAGCAGGATCTAAAAAGAACCTAAGTCGAGATCTGAGTTGAGCGCGATCCAACCGAAAAAGAGCCCGGGGATTGTGTTACTAACATTAGAAAGACAACTAAAGGCGAGCTGCTTCTTGAACTTAAAAAAAACGAACAAAATCAAAAACTTAAAGAGCACGCAGAACAAGCAGTCACAGACTAGGCTAGTGTTAGGTCGGTGTACCAAGAAACTTCTATAGAATGTCGTGACATAAACCAGGTAACAACGAGGGAAGAAATTTGCGTTGCAATCCAGACCCAATTTCCTACTATTGGACCTATCCAAAGCAATTCAATCAAATCAGTACAATGCAAGATGGGACTCAGATCGCAATAATCAGTTACAGATGCCTTGATTACGGTCATGTCGGGGGGCACTGTAAAAGTAATGTGGATCGAACGGGCATATGTTTTAGATGCGCAGGATAAGGATATAAATCGAATGACTGCAAAGAGCCCCCCCCAAACTGTGCTCTTTGCCTGCCAAAACCACAGAGACCAATGGGCGTTCTATAGGAGACAGTAGATGTCCAGCCTGCCAAAAAACGCTAAAGCTGACTTCTGTCCATAATGGTTAAGTGTATCCAAATTATTCTTAACCACTGCGATGACTACTGAAACTGATCGTAGGGATCAGAAAGTGAACGCGATATTAATTTGCGAACAATATAGAATCCCTGTAATGCTCTTCCTTTTGAACGTAAAACTAATCATCTGCATGAGGGTTTTGTCTATTTCAAAATCATAGGTGTTCACTTCTAATGCTGCTACATTCCTTCAAACAAATCACTGAATGAATTTCAAGAGATACTTGACCGAATAATAGCAGACATCAGAGGTAAGTCATCCACAATAAGTGATTTCAACGCATGGGCCGTTGAATGGGGAAGTAAACGTACTACTCCTAGAGGTAGAGCTTAACGTCTACACTGCATGCCTAAGAGAAGGGATATTTTCTGAGGAATGAAATCACCAACGCCTTTTCCTTATAACGAAAGGTGACAAGCCAACAGAAGAACTATCGACCTGCCGCCCACTGTACATGCTAGACACAACTGGAAAGATATTTGAGAGAATTATTGGGAGTCAACTTGAGCAACATACTGAAAACGAGGGGGGCCTTTCTGAGCGGCAATTTAGTTTCAGAAAGAAATGCTCTACCATTGATGCATTCTCTGCAGAATGTGAGAAAGTGCATAATGCTTGGAGTGGTAAACGATGGCTAGAGGTGAAAAACAATATTGTACTGTTGTCACCCTGGATGTTAGAAATGCCTTTAACTCTGCCAACTGGAAACAAATCCTGAGAGCACTAAAATAGCAGCACATACCTGGTTAGTGGCTTCGTATGTTAGCCGGTTACTTCACGGAATTAACTCTGGTCTATGATACCGAAGCAGATCCTTAAAAGTACCATATAACATGAGGAGTACCCCAAGGATCGGTCCTTGAACAACTGTTATGGTACATCATGTACGATGGTGTTCTCAGACTACGTTTGGTGGAACAAACAACGATTAACGGCTATGCAGATGACATTGCCATAATTTTTTTAGCCTGGAACTTCACGAATGGTGATTACTAACAATTGTATCCAGACTATAAGTAGCGTTAGAACATGGCTGAACAAAACAGAACTAGAGTTGGTCGATCACAAAACAGAAGTCGTACTAATGAGTAGCAGAAAAGTGGAGGAAAGTATTGATATCCAGGTTGTTGGACAGAACATAACATCTGGCCATCACCTGAGGTATCTTGGAGTCATTCTAGATCACAGACTGGGAGCTGCTCTTGCAAGGCTCATACCCAACATTGGTGGCCCTAGACATTCGATCAGAAAGCTTCTCGGTAGTTTTAGCACATTGATGTATGCGGCACTCATATGTACCTCAGCGGTGAAAACGCCATCTTATGTAAGATCTATCAAAACAATCTATTGACTGACATCGTTACACATATGCTTCTCGCACGGTGTCTGATGAGGCACTGAATGTTTTTGCGAGGTAGATGCTGATTGATGCTGCAGCAAAAAAGGTTTCGGCTCTGCCTATAGCAACACATAATGCAAGTGACCGACGAACACGCGAAGACCTAATCATAGAAGGCCATACAGAATGGCAACAAAAGAAGCTTTCACCAATGGTCGATGGACCTTTGTGATGATCCATGACGTTAGAGCATAGACAACAATAAAACACGGAGACGTCAACCATCCAATGACGCAGATGAACTCAGGTCATAGATGTTTCCGTGAGTACTTATATAATTATGAGAACGTATTGGGCTGTCTGTCCTGTGAGGGAAAACGAGAACGCAGAACATGTGCTAATCGAAGCGGAAGGTTTGCAAACGCACAAAATCTATCGAGCAGCATATATGTGAGAGTCAATTACACAGCATAGCCTTATGCAATTTATTCTGAACTCAAAAGACAACTGTGACATAGCGAGTGAGATCATCACAAATAAATTAGAACAATTCGTAGCATAATTGATAATAAAATAATTAGAAAAAAGTGTATTAGTTTGTTTTCGTTAGAGTGGTGTTCTAATTAGAAAAAATTTATTCAAATTTTGTTAGTACAATTGATAGATCAATTGAATTAAAATCAAATTTATATTCCAAATCAATTTTTGTTATGAAATTTTTTGTGTGAATGGAAGCAAAAAAATATAAATTAATAAAAGGAAAATAATATATTTTCCTACAAGAGATGAAAACATTGTTTTTTCGTGAGTAAACGAAACGTGAGTTACGAACGAAAAACGTTTCTCTATGATGTAATACATATAATCGATATTTACTCTAAATTATAAAATTAGAAATCGACAACAAAACATTCAAAATTCATATTCTATTTTTTCATGGTTACGTTAGCTGCGTTTTTTTCATTTGGGTCAGGGTCAAGGTTTGAAAAAAAAACGATGTGGGTCACGCAAAGAAAAAAAATATTATATTTTAAATTGTTGGCAACACTGAGCTGAGAAGAAAAAAAATAAAAAAAATTCAAAAAATATTTAACGTCTCTTGAAAAATAAAACTTCATATAAAAAAATTCAAAAAAATTTAATCAGAAACACTAATCCATTTTTTTACATATGGCAATGTTCATTGATTATTGCAAATGGCGTGAAATAAAATGGAATAAAATAATTGATATAATTTATAAAAAACTGTAAACATCTATTCTTTAAAAAATATGGATTTTAAATCGTAGGTATTGCTTTAAAATTAATTTTAAGCAAATTTATTCAAATCATGTTGAAAACAAATCATATTAAAATTGATTTTAAAGAAATTTAACAAAGCATCTTTGACAGTTTTTTTTATTTTGAATAAATTTTCCTTGACATGTATTGACGACTGGTAAAGTGATAATAGCGCCCTCTCTTAGCAAAATTTAAAAACTGTTAAATACGATCGAAAATCAAAATTCAAACGAAAAGTAAGTAAAATATTAATATTTATTCTTTTTCATTTGTTTTGGATAAATAATTTTCAAAAATATAAGTAGAAACGATGTAAATTAAAGTAACAATTAATATTTTTTAGGTTTTCTTCTCGAGTCTGCCAATATATGCAACACTTTAAAACTTTTGCTAAGAGCTGCACACAATCGGCAAAATAATTTATAGCACATTTTGAGGAGATATTGAATAGTATAGCGGTCTGTATATTATACGATTTTTTAGAGACAACCCAATATTATAGGGTCGTTCTGGCCTTATTAATAAACAACACTTATGTAACCGTTCTAACAAAGTTAGAGTTGGAATTTAATTTTTCGTCAGTATCAACAAGGAACGGTAGATTATTAAGTTTTGCTGGTTCACCATTAACTTTCACAGATACATCGCGCATGTGAGTGTTGAATTGATTTCCTATGCAAACTGTATGGGTGGCACAACTTCATCTTCCTTGCTGTTAGTAGGATAAGTATTTTCAAAGCCATCTTCTGATTTACTGGACGTATTAATTGATATAAACTAGAAAGTAAAATATAATTATATACAAGATTTACAATTACACATTAAGTTTCAAAAGTGTAGTACATACTTGTTAATTATATTTCACCTAACTTTTCTTGTCTTTGGCTTCCTAGTCATTATGCTTGATTGTGCTAAATTTTCTGAGGGAAAAGCATTTCTGGTAAGTAATTTTTCGTATATTCGCCCGTGGTAATGGGATTAGAATCTGTTCTTTCTTAAAATGCTTGCTGCAGATCCAAAAGTTTTTGGGAATCTATTTTCCCATCCTTAGAACATGTATCCATCCTTTAATGCTATTTTATTTAGCATGACTTTACGGGGAATATGATGCATGGACACGCCGTCTACATCATAGGTTTTGCACTGTGGTACGCCACAATAACGATTCGGTTTTACGTTTATTTTCCATTTCGCTGTTTAAAATAATAAATTGTGATCAAATTATAATAGATAATAGTGTTGCAACTTACATTTGAATAAATAAATACACCGATTGTTGCACAAATTTTAAAACTTTTAAATTTAACACAGCTTAAATATTTTTTGGAGTAAAAGTGTATTGTATTTGACATTTGTTTACAATTTGATCTTATTTAAAAGTTTAACATAAAATCCGCTAGAGCACATAGGGCATGTCGTCAATAAGTTTTAAAATGACCATATACCAACCTTATAAAATCAAAACCTACGTTTTGCCATCTCTTGCAATTTTATGTAACCAAAATATTTTAGATCATTGATCTAGACCCAGATAAACATGTTGTTGTTTTTACATGTAAAAATTAGACTTGATCTAGACCTTGACCCTGACCCAAATGAAAAAAAACGCAGCTGTTGTTTAAAATACTTTGTAAAACCATAATTTGTTATTCTTTTTCACTAATGAATTGACTTTTCGCCTAAAAAAAGTTTTGTTTTCATGAGAAATCAGGTCCGGTTTCAGGTCCAGACCCCCCCCTTAACCGATAATTTTTCAGTATTTTTTTTTTTAGATATTGTATAGTGTATAGTGATAATAAATTATAAATTAAAGTTTCTGAATATCAGAAGATAAGATGCTAACTAGGGAACTAAAATTTGGTAGTACATATTGATTAATTTTCTTTGAGGATTTTTTGAACGCTAATTTTAAAGTTTTGAGGATGACCTGGGTTGCTCAGTAAATTTAGTAGCTTTTTTCGTAATAAATAGATATTTCTTTGCATTTATTAGTTTTATACATACATTTCTTTCCATTTGTATTTATTGCATTTTTATATTTACTCTAAGCCCATATATCAGTTTTCATTTTCGTTTCGTGGAATAAACTTGCACCTACCCACGTGAATTATTTTTGATTAATTAGAAGCAGAAATGTTTGAATTAAACATATCTGTAAGCCCCTGCCAATCTGCAGTTCTATAATCCCAAACAAGACTAGGATCAGATTTAATCTAGAGACTTATAAATTTAAATATGTGAAAATCAAATTATGATCTGTTCCACCTAAAAGTTCTGATACTCTAAATTGTACCAACGAAAGATCATTTATCAAATAAAAAAACAAAAAGCTATTCACTACTTTGGCCAAGATTGTCAGGAACTCTGGTAGGTTGGTCCATTATCTGAGTTAATATAAAAGTAAAAAATATAAAAGTAAAATAACAATATAGTGTAAATTTTGTTTGACTAGAATGTTTTCAATACATTTCCTTCTCAATAATAAAACCCTAACAAAAATATTTGTTTTCCAAAGCAGCAAAATTGGCCCTTTGAAACAAACGTATAGATTATTTAACATTTGGATCCATAAAAAAAGCCTTTAAATTGTTTCCAATATCTAAAGGTCAATAAAATATCGAACCAGATAATCAAAAACGAAAAAACAGAAATTAACAGAGCGAAAGCGGAAAACTTTCTACCATATGTTCATTTCTGACAAAAGTTTTACAGTGCCATTCATTCTTTAAATTCTGATACCAAATTTTCTATCCCTCTTGTTATTGTAGTGATTTAATCGTCACTGACGCAGCAAGAAAAGCAACGTAGCTCGCGGAACGCTTTCCTTTAAACTCGACCGTTTTGGAAACTTCTAAAGAAATGTCGCAAATCCAGTCTTCATGAGTGAAAATGAAAGATCATCACTTACACCTCCTCTTACCCAAATTTTCTACAAATCCTATAAATCTGGTATTTTTTTCCTTCATGCTAGAAGTTAGCCAATGTCCAGCCCGTCCCCAAAAATGAACATTTTGCAAAATGTGATATTTCAAATTATAGATCAATAACCTTACTCTAGTCATATCTAAAATATACGAGCAATATAGTAATACACACATATCCAAATTTTATGGAAGGCTACCATTTAATATCTGATAGCCAATACGGTTTTCGAAAAAAAGATCAACAACTGATCTATTGAACTATCTATGTAACACATCGTTGGAACAGCACACTTGAAAAAAGTTGTAAAACGTATGTTATCGCATTATACATCTTAAAAGCATTTGATCGAATCTTGCGTGCCAAGCTGATCAACAAGCTCGTTGTGTACGGATTTCAACCCGTAGTCATAAAGTTGATTCATAATTTTCTCACCGACCAATACATTTCGGTATCCATCTATGGCTTTTCCTTCGAGTCAGAATTAATTAACGCTAGTCTACCCCAACACTCATTTTTATTCTCACTCTATTTTTTATATATATAAACGCACTGTTGAAAATCACCAGTAATCCGATAAATAGTTTTGCATATGATAGTACACTGCACTGCAAAGCTTTGGTTAATTGGGAGTCACAATTTTCAACTGTGGAACGATCATATAATAACGATGCGGAAAGCGTGTCAAAAAACTCGGTATCCTGATTAGATGTAAATAGTATTTCACTCCGTTCACAGTGCGACGATGTTGTAGGGAAGCAAAATTGTATGTTAAATTTCGATTACCCATAATTCGCATAGCACGAACAGAGTCTAAAAGAACTAAGATGGAAGCAGATGTAGCGCTTCAGACTTGACAATAATACTCCATACAGAAACGAATATAGGTACAGATGTAAAGGTAATATTACCCATGGTAAAATTACCGGTAAAATTGGTAATGTTACGTAATATTACTTAGGCTTGGTAAAATTGGTAAAATTGCAGGAAAATTTGATTAACCTTTGTTTAATAAAAATCCAAGTTTGTGCTTTTTTTGTGGAACTATACAATATTTATTACAACAACAAGAATATTTATCACAACAAGATGCCTCTGAAAACCTATAGATCTTAGTCCAAAATGGATCTGAGGTATTGAACACTTATTTAAACAGCTGTAGATTGGACTATCCAAGGTTATTGATTCCAGCATATCATTTTATTGCAGATGATATGCAGTTTGGTTCAGCAGTATGTCTTTGTACAGTACCCACTGGCGAGCAATTGATACGGATAAAAGAGTAAAACTTATGCATTTCATCAGTACACGGCGGTGAACTGTTTTTCAATTGCAGTACGCTGTGTGACAGATCGAGTGAATTAAAAACATTCTGTTGTCTTTATTGTTGGCCGCAAGTATAGTTCATTTTCTCACAAATTGTGATTGTTATAGTAAGTTAGAATATTTGGAAATAATTTGAAAGTAATTTCGTTCGCGTTGCAATTTTACTTTAAACGAAACAGCAGCAGATCAATGGAATTCTCAAACGGTTAAGAACACACAACGCAACGAAACATTAACAGCCATTGTAAATTTTTGTTTCACGTTTGAGAAAACAAATATTTTAGCCGTTTGTCTTTTATATTTTTCCCATGAATGAAACAATGCACAAATTAGATTTTGATTGATGCCCGGGTATTTAATGTATCTATCCCATAGTCGGTTGTATCCCATTATCAATGCTGAAAAAACGTTGAACCGTGCTCATTTTCCAATCACATGCGATGAATGTAGTTTGGACATATATTAAGTTTCAATGAATATGCTTGGTTTTGTGTAGACTCACTTTTTGAATTTGTGCCGTTCAATTGTTTTTATATTTCCATTCCATGTGTAATACTAATACGTAAATATTTTTGAATATAGTATTGTCCTCACAAACGCATAACTTTGACATAACAATGAAGAAAGCAGTCATCGTTGTAGCCAGTTGGTCCAGGATTTGTTTCATTTTTACAGATGTGCAAAAAACGTGTTGTTCGTTTTCAAGATGTACTACTAAGTATAAACAACAGCCGATTTTCGTTCATTTTTTAGATATAATAGTAGATTCTTGTATGAGCTTAGAATGTAGGCAATTCTTCACGAGGACGAAGTTTCCCGAAACGAGCGTAGCGAGTGGAGGGAATCATCCGAGTGAAGAATTTCCATCATCCTAAGCGAATACAAGATGCTATTTTATCCACGACTATAAAATATTTCGTTTAATTTCCTGTTTTCATGCAAAAATTTGTAGCGCCATATTGAAATAAAAACATCAAAGATGGCGAAAAACAAAACAAGTTTGTTGTTTAATTTGTAAGGGGAATATTTAATAAACTATAGAGCTGTTAAAGAATTTTAATCAAATTCACTAGTTGTGGAATGAATACAATTACAATGGAAGACATACGCATGGAAAGCATATATTCTTTAGTAGTCGTGGATAAAA
This sequence comes from Diogma glabrata, assembly GCA_963693315.1. Classification (NCBI taxonomy): domain Eukaryota; kingdom Metazoa; phylum Arthropoda; class Insecta; order Diptera; family Cylindrotomidae; genus Diogma; species Diogma glabrata. The sequence continues at coordinate 64,101,037 of OY856188.1, forward strand.
GAATTTTCCAATGCTGATTATGTATATTCCTGCCTATAAATACTCTGCGAGTAAGCATATTTAACTCCATAAAAATATATTTGATTTGCATCTAATGTTTTTATAAACTACACCGAGAAAAAAAGATAGTTAGTTGTAATAAAAATGGTGATTAATATTAATAAATTGGTAGTAAAAAATGACTAACTACGTCCGTAGTTAAATTTAGTTGTTTTAAATACACAAGGGTAGTAATATGTACAAAACTCTGTGTTGAAAAGTAATAAACATTTTACTTCGGTCTGAAAGACCTAAGTATTACATTCATGAGCTCAAAGTGAAATTCTTACCCCCACTTTTTTTGACATTTCTCGACTCGAACCTACTGATTCTAAAAAAGCAAAAAAAAATGTAGGTCTGTCTGCCGTCACAACCTACGAAATCTAGAAAACCACTGGACGTATTTGAAAATTTTTTTTTCTAAAAATAGGTTTACTCAATGGGAAGAGCCGAAAGGACGATATGTTCGATAACTGTACCGGAAGTGTGTCAAAAAATCGTCAAGTGTGTCAAAACAAGGAAATTTGCATATTTTTAGCTTAAAAAACGTTCATTTTAAGTGATTACGAGTAGGAACATTGAATTTGGAGAAATTATGATGGTTGGGATTGGTATGTGAGACCAAAATCTAGATTCTTGCATTATAAGTTTGTCAAAAAATGTTGTCAGTGTGTCAAAAGAAAGATTTTTGTTTATTTTTTTACCCAATTATTTATTTTCACTATTTTTATATTAAGAACAAATGCCTCAATCATTAAAATTAGTACGCGTAATCAAATTTACTACCGACATTTTTAAATTTTACAACTTAAAGGACAGTTGTAAGTTGAACTACAGCGTAGTTAACTTTTTACTACGCGTTTTTTTTTTCGGTGTAGAGAAATGATTGTGATAGAGTCGTACATTTTGAATTAATTAAAAATGCAACCATAATTTAATTTTTTGATCCAGTTTTATATTTTACCTATTTTAAAAATTTTACCAATCTTACCGGTAATTTTACGGTAAAATTACTACAAAAATATTTTACCGGTAAATTTACGTCTGTAAATATAGGTCTTAAAAATGTGGAGTAATTGATACGGAGTGAAATAATTTTTACATCTAATGAGGAGGCCGAGTTTTTTTGACACGTTTTTTGCCATCACCATTATATGCAGTGCTCGGATGGTATCGGTTCCATCATGCAATCGGATCAACCATATTCTTTTCCATGTTTTACACGTCAATCCGTTTATGCAAACAGTCAAACTGTTGAGACCACTCACTATCAAAGTGACAGAATGCAGAGGGTTTTCTTTGTGCATACATCGTACACATGGAATTCTTTGCCGGTATCGATAGACTCGGGAGCGTTCAATCCACAAAAGCTTAAAAAAGCATTTATCAACACCTCAGAATGCAAGTTGTTGTGAGACCTGGTCTTAATAGGTATCCATGTGTTGTGATAAATATTGTAGTTTCTGTAGCATAATGCTTCTTATTAAAAAAAAATTTCTTTGGACCCCCTCCTAAAACATTTACCGTGTGCGCCCCTGTGTAAATTTATTGTACATATGTACATTTTTTTAAAACTTTTTATATTACTAATAAAATAAGTTAAATTAAATGACATTAAAAAAAATTATAAGAGAATTTATTGCAAAAAAAACAGTTTACAACCACTTTATTTGGGAAGCACGGGCATCGCCGTGTATACTAATAAATTAGATTATTATATTAATAAATTACTACCTTCTAGTATATTAATCTGTATATAAATACGCAAGCATAATTTTTGCGGTACAATTTTAAAATATTTTCTCCATCAAAAGTGTGGCAATATGTATATTGTAGGAAAGGTCTTGAGTAGTAGATATGTCGAAAAATACTTTTTTGTACGAGTAAACCGTAAAATGCACTTTTGCGATTCAAAAATGGTACGTAAAGCAGGCCTTTTTTTCCAATTGAAATAACAATGCCTAAAATTGTAATAACAATGCCTAAAATTACTATTTTACGCCCTAAAGCGTAAATATTTTTGACAACATCAAACGAACTCGAAAGAACAAGATATACTTTTAAGGTCTATTTTCGTGTGTAAATAAATGTATTTATCTATTTTTGTAATAAAACTAATTTATTATATTTCAATTGTTAAATATACTATATTTATTTTCAATACAATAATTAAAACTATAATAAAAAATTATAGTAAATTCAAAATTTAAATTATTTGTTTATAAAATTAAAATTTATGTTAGAACAGTTTTGAATGGTAATGCCGGAAATCGAGGGTCCTTAAATTTTTTTAAAACATTTTTTTTATAAGCAAAAGTTAAACCATCTTCTAAATAAAAGCTTTCACTAGTTTCCGGTAGAGTATAAGACACCGTTGGCTCAGTGTTTTCCCCTAAAATTTCGTCTGGAATATCTTCATCTGTTGATAGATGTGGTTTGATCATATTTGATGAACCTGCAGCAAATTCAAGATTCTGTCCAAAAATGTTCCTTTCGCTTTCCATTTTGTTTTTGATCGATCCATCAACATAACCTTCAGCAACCTTTAAAGACTTCCATCCACCAAGACGTTTTAATGTTAACATGTCTCCTCCTGGATTTGCCAACAATGTAGCAGATGTTCTACGAAACGAGTGGCCTGTATATTTTTCACATTATGGCAACTTTAAATACTTTGCTACTTCTGACGATATTTTTCCCATGGTGTTTTTCCCAATAGGTGGGTTAAAACATTTTCCTTTGGCGTAGCGTAGAAAAAAACGTTCATTTGGACTGTCCTTCGGTCTGAGATCCACGTATTTTTGGTAATACTCTAAAAAATCAAACCCACCCACCGTGTTGGACACAGTAAACGTTCTGCTAACATAATTTTTTGTATCTGGAATAGATACAAGCAACTAGTGCCATGATTTATAATATCTTTCATTTTTTTTTTTTTTTTTTTTTAATAAGGTGTTGTGTAGTAGGAATTACGAAATGTGTCACAACAACATATAGATACCTTTTAAGACGTAGGTCCTACAACAACATGCGTCTTGAGGTATAGGTGAACGCTTTTTTTAAATCTTTGTGGATTGAAGGCACTCGAGACTATTGATTCGGGCCAAGCATTCCATGTGTACGATGTACGCACAAAGAAATCTCTTTGCATTCTATTACTATGACGGTGAGTAATCTCGACAGTTCGACCGCCCGCACAAACCGATTGACGAGTAAAACGGGGAAAAACATATGTCTGAGGCATTATGGACCTGATTTCATCCGAGCACTGCTGGTGACGATATTTATAAAAAACAACGAGATCAGCAACAGTGCGACGATGTTGCAGGGAATCAAGATCTAAAGTTAAATCTCGATCACCAACAATTCGTATAGCTCGCTTTTGAACAGAGTTCAAAAGAGCCAGGATAGTAACAGATGCAGCGCCCCAAACTTGACAACAATACTCCATGCAGGGACGAATATAGGACGAATATTACTCCACTTATATATGTGAAGTAATTGATGCGAAGTAAAATATTTTTTACATCTATTGAGGAGGCCGAGTTTTCTTGACGCGCTCTTTGCCATGGCCATTACATGATCGTTCCAGAGTAAGTCATTGGATATTGTGACTCCCAATAAACGAATGCTTTCACATTCGTCTATTTGGTCGTCACACATATTAGTTGAAATATCCTTGAGAAACTCGGTCTTTGATCTGGAAACAATCAATAGCTGTGTTTTGGTGGAATTAAAATTGACCAAATTTTTGTCACCCCAATCGGCGACTTTTTTAGGTCCTCGTTTACATTTATGGCAGCGTCTCTCCGGACGGGATTTATTCGTTCATGCACTTTACCCTTTGAAGATAGGGGGACGAATGACTTGTGCAGTGTACTATCATCTGCAAAACTATTTATTGGGTTACTGGTGATTTGCAACAGTTCGTTAATATAAATTAACAATAAAGTGGGAGATAAAACTGAGTCTTGGGGTACACCAGCGGTTATTAATTTAGACTCAGAAGAAAAGCCATCTATAGATACCGAGATGTATCGGTTAGACAGAAAATTTTGAATCAACTTCACGACTGCGGGATGAAAACCGTACGCAACGAGCTTGTTGATCAAGTTGGCATGCCAGATTCGATCAAATGCTTTTGAGATGTCTAATGCGATCACGTACGTTTCACCACCTTTCTCAAGTATGCTATTCCAAAGATGTGCCACATAGTTCAATAGATCGGTTGTTGATCTTTTGTTTCTAAAACTGTATTGGCTGTAATGGTTGTCTTCCAAAAATTTGGATATGTGTGAATTAATATAGTGCTCGTATATTTTAGACAGGACTGGGAGTAAGGCTATTGGTCTATAATTTGAAATATCACATTTCGTTCCTTTTTTTGGGACAGGCTGGACATTGGCCAACTTCCAGCAGGATGGATAAATACCAGATTTATAGGATTGATAAAATATTTTGGTGAGGGTTGGTGCAAGTTCTTTTGAAAATGTTTTTAGAATAACAGGAGGAATGTTGTCCAGACCAGAAGCTTTGTTGTTGTTTAACCCCCTTAAAAGTTTTTCGACAATTTTGGGTTTGAAATGTAATTGTTTCATATTAACTCCTGAAGACTGGATTTGGGGTATTTCTTTAGGAGTTTCTAAAACTGTTGAATTTGAAGCAAAGCGTTCTGCGAACAATGTCGCTTTCCTTGCAGGGTCAGTAATGATTGAGTCACTATCAATGATAGGAGGGATAGAAGATTTAGTACCACAATTTAAAGAATTAATGGCACTGTAAAAACTTTTGTCAGTTATTGACATACTCGAAAGTTTTGCCGCTTTCGCTCTGTCAATCTCTGCTTTTTCGCTTTCGATTATCTGGTTTGATATTTTATTAGCCTTTAAATATTGGGATCGATTAACAGAGTTCTTTTTATGAATCCAAATATTAAATAATCTACGTTTGTTTCTAAGAGCCAATTTGGCTGCTTTCGAAAACAAATATTTTTGTTGGGGTTTCATTATTGAAAATGGAACGAATTTGTTAATACCGAATTGAATGGTTTCAGTAAAGTTTTGAGCAGAAACACTTACATCGTCAGTATAAAAACAATGACGATCAAAAGGGAAACCTTGAAAAAAACTTCGGAGACCATTGGTGTCCATTTTTGAAAAGTGAAATATTTTACGAGATTTGGGAACTCTAGTTTGTAGCAAATCAGTTTTGATAACTGATGTGATTAGACAATGGTCAGAATTTCCAATACTACCCTTATCGACACTCGTAATATCTGGCATAGATGTGAGAGAAAGGTCTAAGAGACAGCTTTTATCACCGCCATTACGAGTCGTGAAAGTTGGGCTTTTTACAATCTGCGTCAGGTCGTGCGATGCAGCAAATATTTCTGCCTGCCTTCCATTGTTATCGTCGTCGGTCATTTTGGAAAATTCCAACCACGATTTGTTGTGGACGTTGAAGTCACCGGTAACGATAACCTCACAACTTTGAAATTGTGCTCTAATTTCGTCGACAACATTAGTCAAGTCATTAAAAAAATTGGGATTATGTTTGTTTGGGGACCGGTATAGAGCTATTGTAAAAAAAGAAAATTCAGGTCGACAAACCTTTAATACTACTGTACTGTAGCCATCACCATGTACTTCATAATTTGGAAAGCGTTTATATGCAACACTCTCATGAATGTATGCACATACACCTTGATGGAGTTTAAAAGCTGATTCAAGCCTATATTTGGGATTTAGTGTTACGTCATAGGGATAGTTTTCAGAAACTTGTGTTTCTGTAAGAAAAAGAATATGCGGTTGGTCGTGCTCGAGATGATGTTGCACGGCGTCCCGGTTGGCATTCAATCCACAAATATTTTGAATGTGTATTTTAAAAAGTTTTTTATCAAATGTAGTAGTCATTTGATCAAAATATAATTTGTTTTAAAAATGGGTAACTAAACAATAAATCCTATCATATGATAAAATATGACATAGGTCAATATTTCATGATAGGATGTAAGAAATAATAAGCAGGTGAAAACAAAATTTTTAAAATATTTGAAAGGTTACTAAAATATTTATCCATATTGTTCCCACGAGTTTAGACGCAATAAAGGTCACCAACAGGCCTTCGTCTATACCTGTTAGAAGTCTATATACAACTGGGGGCGACAGGTGCCCACAGGATGGTACTTTTATGGTTTGACCCTGCAAGAGTCCTCTCTAGTGTGTACCCACCAGGTGGTGCTAATGTGTACCCACCAGGGGGTCCCGCTAGACATGACAACAGGTTTACGGTTTGCAATAGCAGGCTAGAGCCCACTATAGCTCAGGTATCTCGGGTTCGCCAAGTCCCGTATCACGGTCTAATCAGACCAGTGACCCCTGAGACAATGATACTAATCAATTCTATCTTACGGCAAGCTCCACAAAGTCCAAATATCAAAGCTACCTGGTAAAGAACTTTTTTATCAAAATGAAATGTTTTATCTTTAATCAAACTGAATATTAAATAACTTACCTTTTCATTAAATAAACATCGTCAGGAGCATCTTTAAAAAATTGCTTGATTTGTTCCAAACTGAAAGTTTTTGATTTTTTGGGAATGTATCAGACCATCCATCTGTTTAAAAAGTTGATCGAAAAAGAAGAGCTTATTTAGAAAATTACATGTCATTTATAATCGGTCACACTACTCTTTTTCCCATCAGCAGCGACACCCATTTTAAAACCACAAACCATATTGTAACGACTCTTCGTTTGTTCTTTTAGATTATTGAACAAACACGACAGTAAAAAAGACAAATCTTTAGTTAACAAAATCTCAAACTTTATTTATCAACCAGTTACAGCAACTTCCGATTTTAATTACAATGAATTCCAGGGTCTCCAATTTATGCACGATGAACTTCACTGCTTTTCCACAATTTGAATCAATAATACTCGGAATCGTAAAATCTGTATTTACTATTCCACTAAGTTCAAATTCTTTCACTATTAGTACCCAGGCTCAAGTACCACCGATTATTCCTTATACTTTCGAATATTTGTAAAACACTTTTAATTGCAAAATTAAAACTGTCTATCTGATATTTTTGTTTGCTTATTTATATCGAAAAATAAATAAATCGAAACTTCTATAATCCACTAGAAATCAATACTACGTAGTCCGTACATCTGAAATAGGCCACACCTGTTTTCATTCATTCTTGCATTTGTATTAGCGAACTCAAATTTAATTTATGCAAAATGTATTAGGTAGCTCCTTTTAATTCATTAATGTAAACATTTGTATAACAAATTTAATTTACATTAATTTATGCAATACAATTTGCAATACAAGTAAAAGATTGAAAAAGGAGTTAACTTTTAATTAATGAATGAGTAAATAAAATTAACCCATTTTGGACGAAGTTTATTACAATATATAATGTTTTTGATCAATATTAGTAAATGAAAAATACTGTTTTGGTTGTACAATGTTGACGCACTGACATCGTTGATAAAGTTTAAATTTAAATTTAAATTTAAATTTAAATTTAAATTTTCATCAAACACTGATTTAATTTTTCATTTAAAACCATAACTTTACATACATATAGATATTCATGTTTTTTTTTTAAAGCAAAAGAAAAACAATTCTAACATCGAATTCAATTTAACTTATTGATTTTGAACTCAACGTGGAATTTTTATTATTTATTTTTTTTCACTGTTCATGTTTTTTTTAAACAAATAAATGAGAAAAAACATGGGAAAAAAGCTCATCTTATACATTGCGATTTTATATTTTATTTTTGTTTAACCATTTTCTTAGAACGAATGAACATAGAATGAATGGTAATCAGCCATGACAGCATATTATAATATTTCTATTTGTACCAAAATAGCAAGGCACCAATTGTATGTTTTTCGTTTTTTCGTTCAATTTCGTTGTGTTTATTTTTTTATTCAGATGTTAAGAGGGAATGTTAGCTGAATTGTGTTCATCATGAATTTGAATTTAAATTATAGTTCGAATTTTATCTTGATGGGAAACGAACTTATAAAATGATTTGATATGTGTTTAATTGGAAAAAGGAGCCGACGTTACACGCTTACCAAACCATCTCTCATCGGTACAGTTTGCGGAGTAAGGTTTGAATTCTTCACCCTCAACAAGGCGCTTAACTTTAGAAAATTTGTCCAGAATGATGCAACCCGTAACCTCAACGACAAGCTCACTCCAAAATTTATTCACGCAAAACTTACGCGAATTGTAGGGAGTGTAGTATTTGAGGTGGAGGACAAGAGAAAAGCCTACTCCAATGCGTGACCAATAATCGTGGGTGTGCATTGGGATATCATCATTCGTAACATGAAGACCAACGACAAATGCAACATAACTTTCAATACTGTGTTTGTGGCTACAGTCGACCATGGTCAGGACATTAAGGGTTTGTTTTTAGGACTGATCGAGTATAAGTGCAAAAGTTGTGAAGGGGATGCCATTTCCAGATATGAATGTCAGGAATATTTAGCTTGTAACAAGAACGAGGTCATCCATAGTTGCTCCTCTTACTCGTTAAGCATCGCGCTGGTAAAAATGATTATCTTAATGCTTAACTTTCTTTTATTCCTCACATACTGGATGTGCAACCAATACCATGGGGGAATAAAAAGGAAGATCCAAGATTGTGTGCGTAGACGGAAAAACTTAGACAAAGCTGAGCGACATAAGCGGTTGAACAAAGATCTCATGGGTTTTATCAACGCTCAAGAACCAACTTTGAGCCATGGATCGCAAATAGTTCTCGACCCGAATGAGGAAGCCCACCCAACAGCCGGGTCTTCGATAAAAAGTCACTAAACTGAGGTTGAACAGAAGATGTTTCTCGAGAATGTAGAAACCGCAGTCGTGTTTTATGAAGAAGACAAATATAAGACCGCGGTAACTGATATGTCCAGAATCGAAAGTTTTGCGGGTATGCATTGCCAAGAACTAGAATTTATAGCTGCTACAAAGGAGCTAATTAAGAAATCGTATTATTTGAGAAGTCGTATAAGCCATACTGTTTTTCTTCGCATTGTTATTAGGATCGCTATAAGGGTTGATGCTTAGGGTTACTAAGGGTTACCCCTTTATCTGCACCGTTTAATAAAATTCGGTAAAATTTGTGATGGTTTTTTGTCACCTAGGGATAATTTATGCAGGATGTTGTGAATCTTAATTTTATCACTTTCATCTAAAGATTTAATAATATCCTCTTTGAATGTTTTGTAAAGATTTGTCAGGGTCCTTTATGAGAATTGGCATCAGACGGTGGTGCAACCAAAAAATAATAGCGCCATATGCGTACATATATTTAGAGTTTTCACTCCTGATACCTGCAGTTTTAAACTGCATTTCCAATCTTTTAAACCATACAAAGGTATTTTGCTCCAAAAGAGCGCAAAAATGCCTTCCAATTACTTCAACGGTATTATTTGATAAGTCCGATGGAGTGGGTGGAAGTTTTTCACGGACTGATTTTGGTGGAAAAAGAGGTTCAATACTGAAATTTTGTTTGTGTTTGTGATAGTGTTGCGAATACAAAACGTTTCTTCAACGTTAAAAATTGTGTGGAGGTGTATTGATTCTCAGCTGGTGAAAAATATTCCTTGGTAATGCTCCCCGCGACATTATATATGTATATGCAAAACTTCAAAATATGCACAAATAAATAAAATAATTAAAACGAAAATATTAAAAATCAAATAAACAAAAATATCGTGGAATTAGAAAAGTTTAGTTTTTATAATTTTTAAAATAAATTGCATTAAGTTTGTCAATTCAGTTGCGACGTTAGCACATGTCGTTGACCCTCGTGTTGCAACTTTAGTATATGTCAATGACTCTCACGTTGCGATGTTAGTACCCGTCGTTGACCCTCATGTTGCGACGTTACTACACGTCGTTAACTTTAGTGCTGCGACGTTAGCTACGTCGGGTTCTCTAATTATATGATTATTTTTCCTTTAAAAACATAAGTTTTACTGCGTGTTCTTGTATAATATAAATTTCTTCTTTTTAAACCAGAATCCTTTCTACTCTAAGATTGTTTATTCTTGCTTAAAATATACTGTTTCAATTTACTTTTTACTAAGTATTAATATCGACGTAACACAACTGCTTATAAACGGGTCATGTCAAACAAACCAGTCACTCAACCCGACCACTTTAGATTTTTATGAAACTCACAGAAATTGTTATCCATGAATATACAAGTAAAAAACGATCTTTCAAATATTTTTATCTCCTTTCGTTTTTGTGTAATTATTTTTCAAAATTTTGGAATATCGTCATTTTGGGGCTTACCTGTATAGTTTTAATTTGGAATATCTCAAGTTGAGTCCAACCTAGCGAGCTGATGGACCCTTTATTTTAAAGAAAATTGTACAAGGTTTAATTTGATATGCTACTTGTCTATGTTGGTTCAAAGCCGGTTTTCTTGAAAATCTGTAAAAAACTGTTTTTGAAAAAAATCAAAGATAATGTTTATTTAAAATTTTGAAAAATCATATATTTTTTTGATATAATATAGTAAAGAAATACTGAATGTTTCAGAGTGGGACCAATATGGGACCAGGAGTTATAGTAAAATATAAGAAGTTATGTTAAGGACATGTAAAAACCCGGTTAATTTTAAAAACCGGGTTTTGGTTTTTAACAAAATAAAAACCCGGGTAACTGGGTTTTAACCGGAACATTACTCTCGATTTATTATTTTTTTACATGTAAATAACAATAGGTTCAAATTTATTTATACTACTAACGTAGAGCATGAAGCAAAACAAAGAAGAAAGACTGAAAGAACAGACTCGAAACTGGAAAAACAATCAGAGGCACACAAAAGATTCACTGTTACATTCCACAAAATGAATCTCGGATTTTGGTAAAAAACTACTCATTTTCAGTAGAATCAAGTTTAAAAATAGTTTGATCTGAGGACACTGGTGAAAATTTGGACATTAATGAGATTGTTGGCTTTGGTGGTTAGGTTTTGTACTAGCAACAGAAGAAAATTAAAAATTTAATATTTAATTATTTATTTAATTAATTAAATAACAACTACAGGCAAAATGTATCGATTAAGACGTATGGAATCCAACAAGGCGAGTAAGAAATTATCTGTTAAATTAAAAAAATTGCATGAGTTTAATTTTAAAATAAATATATTTAAACTCCTAGCTTAAGTAGCTTTTTTATTTACAAACCTTTGTAAATTTGAGCCTATTATTATTTACGTGTAAAAATATTAAATCGAGAGCAATGTTCCATTTTTAGTTGAACATAACTTCTTATATTTTACTATAACTTCTGATCCCATATTGGTTCCACTCTTAAACTTTCAGGATTTCTTTACTATAGTATATCAAAAAATATATGTTTTTTCAAAATTTTAAAAAAACTCTATCTTTGACTTTTTTTCAAAAAAAGTTTTTACAGATTTTCAAGAAAGCCGGCGTTGAACCAACATAGGCAAATAACATATCAAATTAAACCTTTTACAATTTTCTTTGAGGGGTCTATTATTAGCTCTCTAGGTTGGACTCAACTTGAGATATTCGAAATTTAATCTATACAGGTAAGCCCCAAAATGACGATATTCCAAAATTTTGAAAATTAATTACACAAAAACGAAAAGGGATAAAAAATTTTGGAAAACCGTTTTTACTTGTATATTTATGGCGAATAATTTCTGTAAGTTTCGTAAAATTCTAAAATGGTCAGGTTGAAAATTAAAGTTTTTGGTTGGTTTGAAATGGAATGCCCCACAACAATTTCAACTTGAAACGATATAATTTTAATTTATTATTCTTTGTACATAATTATTTACTATACATAAATTATTTTTTTAGTATTTTTACACAATAATTCTAACAAATTCTGAACATTTTAAACATTTTAACAGAAAAACTATCAGTTTAATAAGAAGACATATTTCTTAAAGCTAAATTTTTAACAATAATTTATTCAAAAACAAAAACGAAAATCAAGGCAATCTCTTTTTAAATTTCAAAAACATTTTTGTTCGAAGCATCTGATGATGAACTTCACTACTTTTGCGAAATACATTAATCTGTAGCGAACATTATAATTAAAAATTTTAAAAAATTAGGAGGCGATGATTTCCTTTTTATTATTCGGTTTTTGTTTTCTTTCCAAACAGTTTTGATAAAATTCTTGATTTTCGTAATGTAAAAAAATGTTTGTGTAATAAATTTGTTTTAAATCTTATTTTTCACTATTCCAAATTTTAAATATTATAATAAATGTTTTACTGTTAACATGCTAAGTCAAAATGTAATAAAATAAATTTATGGAAATCAAATCAAGACACGTCATTAATTAATTATAATGAGAAAACAAAACCATTGATGATGTCAAATATTCACGTTCTCCAATATCTTTAACTTCAACCATTTCATCAGATTCTTTTACACAATTCTCATTACATAGATTCTGCCATTATTTAAGATACTTTAGAAAAAAATAATAAATTAAGTGATTCGATAACTGTTGAAGATAATCTTGAAAAATGCCGGACAATGCAACATTTAGTGAATCAGGATATCAAATAGTGCTAAACAACAAATTCTCCTTATATTGGATACAACATCTCCAACAAGATTTCGATCATCATTTTCATCTCCTGGAAAATTCAACGCCACTAGCAGCCAATCTCAATATTAAAATTTACCTCCACTCAACGCAGTAACAACCAAAAATCCAGAAAATTAGGATTCTTTAAAACACGTTAATTACACAATATACCACCACACCATGGCACAGATTGTAATTCATTAACAAAGAAGAGCCATTTAGAAAAACGGTTGTGATTTTATGTACCGCTTTACCTAAACCATATGTAAATAATATTTGAAATTAAAAGTTTGTGTACCTCTGATATTTAAAATCGTGTTTTTATTTTCAATATACTCGGTAACTAGCAGTAAATCTTAAACTTGTTTTGAATTGATGATAAAGAAATTATATTAGTTATTGCTAGTTAGTGAGTTTTTAGTAAGCGTTCACTGTTTCTATAACGATGTTCGTTATTGATTTTTGACAATAAGTTATGATTAAATTATTTTTTATTTTATTTATTTCAATTTCATTGCTTCAGTTGTCAGTAACAGAACGCATCAGTAAATCAAGTAAGTCAAATAATTATATCATTGCATATAATTAAGATACAAACAATAATAATTTGAAAAAATTTTATATTGTAGAATGTCGGGAGTATTCTGACATACCATCAACGAAACCGTTTCCTCATTTAGTATGGCTTCGTATTGCAACTGAAAAAATTATCGTAGTTAATGTTATAGGTGTTTTGATAAGTGATCAATATGTGTTAACAAAAGCAATCCCGGATTTAATAACACATAGGAGTCAAATTTATTTTACCCCAGATGAAGAAAATAATATTGTGGAAATACATCAACATCCAATGTATGGTGAAAATCCCAAGCATCATGATTTAGCGTTGCTTAGGTTGGAAAAAAAAGTTAAACTAGATGGGAATCATAGGCCAGCTTGTTTGTGGACGGAATCAAAGTTCAATGATACTGATGCAGCTTTGTTAAAATGGGGTGGGGACTGGAAAGACGAGTATTGTAAGTAAATCTTTGTTTATAATTTTTACAAATGTGACTTGAGAGATAAGAAATCTTGTTCTTATTTTGAATTTTTATATATCACGTGTTCAGAGTTTTTTCTAACATCAATGATTAAATTTAATAAAAAAAATAATCGTTTTTGTTTTCAATACCCTCGATTTCTTGAAACAAATGCTTTAAGTATAATTAGAATTCTGATAACTTTAACAAATAAATCAACATATAATTTAGAGGTCACAAACAGGTATTGTTCTTAAAACTTTTGTTTGTACAACGGAGATGACTGAAAATCTCGCTTATAACAAACTAACTCTTTTAGGTTTTTCGTGAGCGAAATAAAAAGTGGTGATCTTGAATTAATTGTGTGCCTGTATGTTAAATAAATTTTAAAAAATTAGCATAATTTTTTGTACAGTTTATGGTATCAGGATTTTTCAATTTGGACAAATTTTCGTTTATCTAAAGTTTTACTCTCTGTATTTTCAGTTTTTGTGGAGTCTAAAAGAGACACCTTTTTTAAGTTCTCTTCAATAAATTTCACTTCAGCTAACGTTGTTTCTGGTTAGATTATTTATATTATTTCCACTCATCTTTTAAATGGCATACCCTATTCATATTCCAATGTGTATCCTATCGCCTCCTCAACAAAATTGTGAAAAAAAACAAAATCAAATAAAAAGCAAGCCTGCCATCAACAAGGCATATTCCAAAACTAAGATTGAGCATGCTATCGTTAATCAATTATTAAATTTATTAGCTTAAGAAAAAAAATTTATTTTCTAATTTTTTTTCGCTGGCATTGGCAGTTACATCTGATATCTATACGTTAACGGACGCGTGTTGAGCCGGCGACTTGAACTTCATATAAAATATCAAATCTATGCGACAAAAAATAAAACTTTCCTGCGTGGAGTTGACAAATTTATTTATTGCATTTACTCTAGAACAACATTTATTGTAATTCAATCGCGTCGCGTAATTCCTTCTCGGCCCCTATAAAATTTTCCCATTGTCACTTCTTATTCGTATAGGAATCCCTCTACGATTCACAAAGTTCCTTATGCATAAAATGCAAGAATCGGTAAAAAAGGTCCTCCGCTAATTCTACATGAACAAGTGAACAGTGCATTCCCACGCGTCTCTTAGCGACGGATTAGTTTGATAAATCGAACTGGATCTAATAACTGGCTCATTTCGTTCCAACGTGGCATATTCCCCGGAATATATATCCATTTGGACGAGTTGACACAAATACATTTTGGCAGCGTCTACTTCATTTACTTCCAGCTCAGCACTCTTAGGAATTTGATTTTTTTGTTTTGACATACAATTAAATACGAATCGCTTTATCCAAGCTATTACTTGCCTCAATCTATTATAGTGTGAATACTCATATTTAAATCTATGATTTGAACCGGCAATGAGAATCAAGTGCTTTAGGCGGGTTTCCTTAATACACGCCTGATCTTTAAAATCAATTGACATTGCTGACCACATACCCTCTGGCTCCTTTAAAAACTCTGAATCATGTCTCTATTGGCTACGTACATAAAACTTTGGAGGTAATTTAGCTCGGGTAGCATCATCTGCGGAATACATCCTAGATTGTGCTTACAAGGATTTCTGATATTCTATATGTGACAAACGGCTCATACCTACGACGATCGCTTTTTATCCAATGCAGAACTGTTTTAGACTCACTCCAAAAATATATGTATTAGCCTTGATATCGTGACTTTCTGTTATGGAATTAGACAGATGGACCCCTAATATGGCAGACTGCATTTCCAGGCGAGGTATCGATAATAAATTTTGAGACACGCACTTTGTTTTCCAAAAACTAAGGGAAATTTCGACGTTATTCTCCGCTGTCAACCGTTTGTTCGCCTGGAAAACTATCCATAAAGTCAGCCACATAATGGTTATCGAAAATGGCCCTAACAGCCCACGGCAGTTTATCAAGGTGTTCCATTGCGTTTTTGGTTTTAATGAATCGTGCTGAGCATGGCAAATACGTTGCTCCGAATGTCATACCAACCATTCCATAGTTCTCAATTGGCCTGGAAGGGTCACCATCCCTCCACTAAAACCTCTGAATAATGATGTTCCCCACGAATGATAATCTGGTGAAACATCTCCTTGATATTTTACCTGATTGTCATTCCTTGACTTGAACAATATTGAAGGTAGTGGTTTATATTGATCGGGGCGTGTCAACAATAATGAATTCAGAGATATGTCTTTGATAGTTGCTGCTGTATCAAAGACAAGTTGTAGTTTGTATGTGGCGATGACCTTTCGGCCCCCTTTAACTTCAGTTTTCTGGCATAACCCTTGATCAGATCATCCTTAATATTTTTTCTATATATGGCTGCGTACTCCAAATCTTTTGCCATTATCCTTTGATGTTTTCTAGTCGGCGAATTGCCATTGGCTTACTATCGAGAAAACTTAATACATCGGATTTCCATAATAGACCGGTTTCGAATTTGCCACCACAAGCACGTCGAGCACGTATATCATCCTGTGACTCGGGCATGTTTTCGAACCCCATCACACCAAAGTTTTCGGTAGTAAAGTAATACTTAACCAAGTCCTGAACATTTCCCAACTCGAATTGGTGCCGAGCATAAGGCCGTACCATGTCGACGAAAGTTTTCTCATTTTGATCCGGACCACCTACGACCCATCCCAACATTGTATAGGTCAACATTAGACCATTTTCCACCCTCTGAACCAAATATGTTGGAGAACTTAAATGGCAGTTGTCCCAACCAATCAACACATCATACATCAGAAAATTTCATTAAAGGTAATCGTTTGAAATTGTGATACTTTGTGTGTAACTCATCGAGGTTAAGAGTTTGTATAGGAAGGTACATGTCATTTACAATTTGAACATTGTTCAGAGAAAATTGGTCACATCTATCACTCACACCGGACATTTTAAGACCTACGAACTTTGAGAGTTTGGTTGAGGTCCTATTTCCCAACCATTGCATTGTAAGAGGAATATCTGAACCATCATCCATACTAGTTTCCTTTGCAATCACTTCATTCGTCATCGTAACTTCCCGCTGCTGCTTGAGGCTAAGAGCGTGACGAGGTTTCACCGGTATCAGGCGAGCTATCATATATCAATATATTTTGAATTCGACGGCAGCCGTTTACGAGGTCTACAACTTCTTAGCCCATGACTCGATTTAAGGCAGGAAAAGCAAACACGTTTGAAGTTTATATCCTCGCACCGTTTCTACACACCAAATTAATTGCACCTTGCACAGTGTTTCAACAAATTAGGTACACTGTATGATTGTGAGGTTGGGACTACAAGGGTAGCAAATCTCGCAACCTGAGCTAATCAGTTACTAAAATTTTTTATAGTGGGGTATGTCAAATTTGAACATTGAGCCCACTATGAAATATTATGATCTTTTTCGATTTTCTAAACCAAACTGGATTCCTTCTTTTGTTAACCTATCTCCTTATCTATGTCCATAAAATATAGATAAAACAAATATTTGATATTTTTTTGTTGTCAGCAGGCATGAGAAAACACATTTAGTAACTGTTGTAATGAAGCGCTGCTTCGTTGGAATCAACGAAGTCACATAGCAGGTCGCGTACCTGGATGAGGTTCATTTATAGCCCCTTTTGACTAGCTTCAATCATTGGGATCGAGTAAGAATTCCTGCTACTTCAGCACAAATAACTGAACTGTACGCGAAGTACATGATATATACGGAAATGGGGAAAAAAGCAAGTGAAAGAATGAGACTCTGGCGACCCCCTTAAGCGAAAGAACCACGATCACCACGTCCAACCCCTACAATTCACAGAACACATTCACATGCTCTCACACCATATGCACACACAGCACGTACTTGCATACACCCTTGAAACAATCCAATATCACTCCAAACTTCAGTCAGCAACAGATTTATATCCTTGGCTTCGTTATAATTTAATTTGGTTAAAATATCTTTTAATATATTTTCATCACAGGTCCGTGCTTTAATTTGAAAAAAAAACAACATATTCTACATTTGTTTTTTTTTTTTTTGTTAAATTATATGCTTCAGCACTGTTATTATCATTATACAAATAAATGTATAATAATTCATTCGACTGAGCCAGTTTCAGTGAATATAAATTTATACGTTTTTGGGTAATATAATCAATATGTTATTATTT
Source organism: Diogma glabrata (assembly GCA_963693315.1). Taxonomy (NCBI): domain Eukaryota; kingdom Metazoa; phylum Arthropoda; class Insecta; order Diptera; family Cylindrotomidae; genus Diogma; species Diogma glabrata. Next base: position 64,118,907 of record OY856188.1, read on the forward strand.
ACAACACTTACAATTTGGATATCTTTAAATTGATTATTCCATAAACTTAGTAACGATGTCGTTGCATAGAAAATTATTATACACTTATCGCCTAAAGCCAGAACGAATGCGGCGTTATAAGAAAGCAAGTTTGAAAATTGCATTACTTTTATATGAGAATTAATGTCGGATGATTTGCTTAAATGATTTAAATTATTTGTATTATTGCAACTACTACCACAGCTACCACCGCTACATTTATTTGCTATAGTCTTAATAGTTGTGGTAGAAGATGCCGAAGTTTCAGTCTTATTCAAATTCATTTCATTTAATTCTACTTTGGTGGTTGTTAGATTTAATAGAATATTCCTTAAATGATGAGTCTACAATACAGCCCCATAATCTCATTTCAGGACAAGCGCCGTAGCTTTTCATTATTATGTTTGAAAATCATCATCAGATGGTGTCATAAAATACGCCCCATTAACTATGATAAAACAATTCACGTTACATTGCACTTCCTATCACCATAAAATAAATTTTTCTCATTATCCCTCCAATAAAAACATGTTACTGTTGTATCATCATTTTGCGTAGGTATCATTGGTGGTTCAGTTGAATTCCACACATCAATCGTAACCACAATCATAACCCCTCTTACCGATGAGAATGATATACATTTTTTTTCCTCGTGTTGATATTGCAATTTGATTTATGATACCATATTTGTTTGTTATTATTTGTACAACAAAAAAAAAATAAACCAAAACCTAGGAATAAATTAATTCAATTACCGGGAACAAAGCAGAAAAATTTAGTTATATATTTAATAATTTTTTTTTGTATATAGAAAATAATCTTACGACCTTGACCCTTTAATACCGCCGGTTATACGACGGCTTTGACCTTCGTCTACCTTGTCATGAAACTGAAGTATGATATAGACATTGACTCACCAAACAAGCATCCCATGAACCCCCACCACATACCCACACTCATATACGCACGCATCCATACTTTACATACCTTTAATTAAAAAAGAAACAAAAGTAAAATGAAACTCACCCCATAGGTATTCCGGTCTCTCTTCTACGTCCCAAGCCTGGCTCCTTCAAAATTTAGCCAATCATGATCGCTTCGACTAACAGTGGTTTGACAGCAGTACAGCAGCTCCAGCGATTATCAATGGTCGTGCACATGATCGATAAATCAAAATGCAGGTATAGGGGACTATAGCTGATGTATAAAATTACAGGTACTGACGTATGAAATTACAGATAAATGTGATTGCGGTTCTGGATCAGTGTCTCATTATCGTCATCGCCTAAAGGACAAAACCCGCCATATGCAACAATTATAAAGAACGACCCACCCTTTTTTGTTATAAAATGATTCGATAGTTAATTGTGTTGACAGAGATTTCCGGAATGAAAAAAATCAGATTATTCAACAAAATCAACTTTAATTGCACTAAACAACAGTCACATAAACCAAAGTTTATTAATTTTGCTTAATTGACTTTTAATTTTAATTATTATCACACAGCCAAATCTATCCTATAACCAAACAACGAGAAAAGATTGCTCTAGATCGAAAACTAGATTCAGTTCTAACATGCTTTTTATAAAGAAAAAAAATTTGGTTTTTCTTACAAAAAAAAATGTCTTCGCTAAGGTAAACAGAGACATTTATTATGGAACGTCATTAGGAATTTACATTTTCGAATGTATCCACTAAGGAATTATCAGACTCTAAGACTTTAAGATCAAAAACTGCAACCAATTTATAAACGAAAGCTAATTGTGCGATGTCTATGTGGGAATAGCGAAACTACGCGTTAGTTTATGTCAACTCTTTAACAGTGATTAACGATCACAAATTGAACAAATAGTATTTCAATGAAAAAGACAACACAACCGTTTTAGAATAACAAATTTTATAGCAATTGATGATTACACATTAAACATAGGGAACTAAATTGGAAAATATTAATAATTAATGACTTTATGACTGCAGGAAATCTATATGGATTAGCGGGATCATATATACAATTTAAAAAAGAAGGAAATTACATTTGACAAATATTACCCAACTGTTCCATGTTCATTTTTTTGTATAGTGATTGACGAATCTAAACCAAATACAGGAATTCACATTGGAAAATATTACACAACTACTTGAGGATAGTAGATATTTGTGGCGGAAACTATAGTTAATGATGACCATGGATTGAGTACAAGAGAAAAAATATTTATGAAAGTCTCAGCCTCTGCAAACTGGATGTATACGGGAAAATAGTGAATCTATAAATCAGGGAATTGTCTAACTGCGTCGTCGAGCACCAGACTACTTCGTTACACTGTAGAAAACATCAAGTTGATAACACTTACAGCTTTTGAGCAAATCGATTATTTAGAAATTCGGACGGACACCAAAGTCACACCAATGGAGTACCGTTTTTACAGTTTCAAAGCACGGAACCCTAAAAAAGTAACATCAAATAAACTCACCCCATACCAATGATTACCAGTGTCATCTTACCTCATACCAGGGGACCGAGCTTTGCTCGGTGAAAAAAAATAAAGTTAATTTAATCTCTTTTGCAAAACAACTTTAATTTCATTTTATTTTATTCGGCTGAAACATCAAAATCGATGTTTCCGAGGTAACCGTCGTCACTGTCACTATCAAGACTTATAGAAGATTAATCAAGAGCGTTCAATTCGTCTTTCCACACAACATTCAGAACAGAACTATCAAGCTATTTTGTCATTTAACACGGGTAAATACTACATACAACATACCGTGATAAAAGACAGGTGTAGGAAGGTCGACGCCAACAAATTCGAACGTTTGCCCTTGAAATTTATGCACGGTCATCGCAAACGCTGGTTGAAGTGGCAATTGATGTTCTTGTACATCTAAGTTGACCTTTACTGGAGTCGAGCGTAACTCGAAGAATGTGAACTTTTTTTCCAGCTTTTCCCGAGTAATTACTTTTGCTTTACTACGTTGTTACATCATTCGGTTACAAGCAGGCGGGTTCCATTGCACACCCTCCAATTTTCTGAATTACGAATTTAAACGATTTGTATTCTCCTGTATTTTCTAACAATTTATGAAATGTTTCGTCGTCCCGCGTTCGATAAATTTATTTATTTCTAACAGTAAAAAGCATTTATCCATTAACTAAAAATACGCATTTCATAGGAAATTAAACGTAGAACACGATGGTCATACTCAAAACTTATTTCGTGGGTGGGGCACTTTCTAAAGATCAATTTGAACATTTTATTTTTTTATAACAATAGGAGTTTGTTAATAACTTTTACTGATTTTATTTTTTTGAAAACAAACATCTTTTAACTTTAAAATAAAATAAAACAGAAGTTTCTATCTTTAATAGAACCGAAGTTATGGATTTTTGAAAATGACTCGTCAAGCCAAAAATCACGAGATTCTCAAAATTTAGAACCGCTACATTTCCCAAAAAAAAAAAATAAAAGTGAAGCAAGCGAATGCCGTTATATAGGCTTCAAATTTAGTTATATAGGTTTCAAGTTATTTATTAGTATCTTTTTATAACACAAATATACTATTTTTTCAGTTCCAACAGATCATAGATTCATAAGTGAAGCAGATTGTTCTGCTTCTCATTCTCAGCACAACGTACCAATAATCTGCCTAAGACCAATCAAAAAAGAGGACAACAAGTTTGTGGTAAGCTAAACACATAGAATTTTTTTATCAAAATATAATCACAGATTTTATTTATTTCATTCATTTTATATGTCATAGGAAAAACGTTTTTAATTATGTAAATTTAGTTTATTTTATTTTATTTTGTTATTTTAATTATTTGTTATTTATTACAATGTAAATTCAAATTGTTTTAAAAATAGTAACTGCCAATCTACCTGCATACGATTAGGATCACGAATGGTATTGGAATTGGTTTTACAATATTACATAAAGTAGGTTAAAAGTCAATTTTAATTTAGTTTATATATTACATATATAAGAAATTTTTTAATTTTTTGATAACATCCTGTTTTCGTTCTTCATAGTTTACACTGATGAGGAGGTCAATAATAACCTCGAAATATTTGTTCCTAAATTAAATTAATTAAGCAATTATTGGGCTAGAGCTTGGTAGTTTTTTGTTTTTTATCCTTCAATATTGCAAAAAAACTACAAGATAGTATATATTACTATAAAGACCAGATTTATGATACATTGGTCTCAATATATCATAAACAAAAAATATACAGAGATAATCACAGATATTTTTCTTTTAATTTTCAGCCAACAGTAGGAAGTCCAGTTCAAGTTAAAATATCTGGAACCGGTGTTCCAGACAACCACTATATTCTTGGAATATTTTCATTCTTTTTTAATGATGGAGATCCTTATACGATGGCTGCCACAAAATTGAATGAAGAGTTGGATTGGATTGAGAATATCGTGTGGCCGGTAACTTTTTTTATTAATTTATTTTATAAATCCGGTAAAACAAATTAGGTAACCAAATACATTACCCCCAACGATTTGTCTTAAGAGCTATCTTGTTTACTAGAGAGATAATCGCAATAGTATATTGTATTGCTAGTGCGAATGCGTTTTCCAAACAAGAGTTAGTTAAAAACTCGCGTTTGGAACGCGTTCGCACAAGTAATACGCACTATTTTTTGTAGCAAATGCATAAAATTTATAAATATTTATTTAATTGTTAATTTAATCATTTATTTAACAAAGCTATAAACAAATTTAAGATATTTAAATAATTAAAGTGCGCCATCTTCGTTGTAATAGTTGTAAATTATAAGAATCCAACTACCAGCTAAAAATAAATATAAAAATCTAACTACCAGCTTTATAAAAAAACATAGGAATCCAAAAAGAGCTCTCAAAATTGTAAACTTTGAAAACCCAAATAAATTGTTTTTTCTTGCAATTTCAAATGATGCAATGTGTTTAAGTTGTTTTTACTCTATGGTAAGTTATTTAAATTATTATTTTGACATTTTAGTGCTATAAAAATATTATATATAGGATAGATTTAACTACAAATCTCACATGCAGGCGGCGTGCGTGCCAGGCATACAAAATATTTTGTGGTCATATGTGCGGAAAAGTTATTTTTTCTTTTATTCTATTCTAGTATAAAATAGAATATTTTTTATGCATGTGTTACAAAAAACAAATTTTATGTTATGTTAAATGTCCATTAAGTATTATGTTCAAATGTGAAACAGAAAGAAATATATAGACAACATTTCTCAAGTCTTATTTTGTTTCGTCTCCAAAACATTTCAATTCGACTATAATCATTTGTAATTTTCTATTAAAATATTTAAATTAATTTTTTCTGTTTTATTTCTTTTTAATTTCATTTCTTCGGCTGTTAAAGCAATCTCAAAGAATAAGTGAGAAAAGTGAGTAGAAAATAAACCTGCAGTTAATTAAATTAAAGACTAATAATTTAAATAAATGAATATTGTTTTTATAGAATGTCAGGAATACTCCAGGATACAATCAACAAAGCCCTATCCTCATATGGTATGGCTTCGTATACAAAATAAAAAAGTTGTTTTAATTAATGTCCTTGGTGTACTGATAAGTGATCAATATGTTTTAACATCATGGATTGAGGACTTAGTACCACTTCAAAGTCAAGTCTACTTTACACCTGAAGAGGCAATAAATATTGTGGAAATACAAAATCATCCATTGTATAGTGGCAATCCTAAACATCATGACTTAGCGTTGCTTAAGCTGGAAAAAAAAGTTGATTTAGATGGGAATCACAGGCCTGCATGTTTATGGACACAGAATCAATACGACCCGAATGCAGTTTTGTTGAAATGGGGTGGTGATTGGAAAGATCAATATAGTAAGTGTTAATCTTGAAGTATATCATTACTAAGACCTAAAACCAGCCAGTTGGTTCAGTAGTTTATCTAGAAATTAGTGTGAAACAGTGAGAGAAAAGCAAACTTTTGTTCGTTTTCACACTCTAACCGAAGAATGTGACACACATCGAATTAATGATTTCGTTAAGTTTGCCTATGCTGGGCAAGTCATTTAGACGCGTTGTCACTACTCTAAGACAAGATATACACATGTTGATTATTTAACTCCCCTCTAAGATCATTTGAAAAAACATGACAGTCATATAAAACAAGTTAAAAGGGTCTATAATCATTCTCGGCAAAACTCTTTCGGCAATGTGGTATGATCGTCACTTAAATGTTCTGATCCTTTAGATTCAGCACATCAAACCCAACACAATACGAACACAGAAAAAAGTCATTGTCAAAGTTAAATAAAATACGAATTGAGGAGAATATTGACAGTTGAACGCCATGTGATCGAGTTGATTACAAAATAAAACAATTCAAAGCATCAAAACGAATTTTAAAAAAAAAGAACTCAGTCTTGAGAACTGACGACAAAAGTAAAAACTTAAAACTGAGAAATGGCTATATTTTTATCGTCTAAACACAACAAAATCTTTACTTACTTTACCACACTAACACATCACACTTAAACAGAAAAAAATCAAAATCAATAAAAAATTAAAATACCAGAACTTATAAACCAAGAAAATGAGAATAAGAAATAAGAAAAATGAAAAAACAAATGATCACAATTTATCTCACTCTCTTTTAATATTTACCTTATATTTACTATTTAATTAGCGTGATGATGACTTAAATACATAAATTTTTTTATGCGCACAACGCGTCTAAAGAAGTTTTCGCTCCAAAAATGGTAAAACAATCACCAGCAGAAAATAATAAAAATGAAAAAAGAAAACAACAGCAAAAAGTATAAAAAACAGAATAGCCATAAAACTTTTCTTTTAAAAACTGAATAAAATATTGAGATGTCGTAAAAATCACCTGAATGCATTCTAAATTTTACTTTGCATTGCCATCACACTGTGCTAAAAGACAAGAGCAATAACCTTAAAAAACTACACTATCGATAAATTTAAATAAAGTCAATTGTCCGCAGCCTTAGACTGTGTTAAATCAATATTTTGTAATGAAGATGTCAACTCATATTGAAAGAGAAATACATACTAAAATAGTAGTTCTTATTTTTCTTATTTTATTTCACGGTAATGAAATTATGGAAAATAATGATGGGAAAACCAATATTTTATTATTTTTAGCACTTTCTGCCAGAAAAATGAATAATTTTCTTGTTAATATCGAAATGATAATAATTGGAACGAAACGGGAAAAGACAGAAACAGTTACTTAAAAAACTGAATTATCGATCAATTTAAAATTTGTAAAAAATAATTTTTATGATTTTTATGAATTCATGATTAAAAAAACAATAATTTTAATGGTATTTAATAAAAATAAAAAAAAACATGAATTAAACTCTCGACCTATAGAACCTCAGTCAACCGCGATATCCATATTGCAATTTCTACTAACTGCGAAAGGTTGTGACGGTGATGACAACAGTCAGGAAACCGCCACATGCAACCTATTTACAGTTCATAGAGCCAAATGCTATCATTTTCAGCATGTATTATCCTATCAGTCCAATGCCAACACCCAAACAACCTTTATTTAGAAATCAGATGTTAGGTTTGGTGTTGCTTTGGATGCAATAACCGTAGTATAAAGCCGACCACACACTAAAAGAGTATGCTCGAGGGTCAGGGCCAAGGGCCTGACGAAACATCACAGGGTGGGATGGTGGACTAAAGGCAACCACAAATGAACAACAAGGTCCATAACCCGTTGCTTCCGACCTCCTCAACGAAACAAAAACTTTACTTCTAATGGAAGTCTTCCGGATCGTAGGTCCCGATAATCATTAGGCTGTAGGTCTAATACTCACTCTTGCGTTATTCAACCAAAGCATTTAAAACAAACGAAACAAATCTAAAAATATTACTAGCCTCTAGAGCACCTTAGTTCGGATCCCGATCCAGAAAAAGATCCAAACCCTGTCGCTCTGGAGCCTCCGTTGGACGCCATCCTGTAAATATAATTAGACTTTTGTAGTAAAAGATCAATTATTAAAACTATCACGCGAAACAACTGAATTTAAAAAGAATGGATAAAATTTTTTTTATTTTATTTTCCAGTTCCCGCTGATCATAGATTTATAAGTGAGGCAGATTGTTCTGCTTCTCATTCCCAACACAATGTACCAATATTTTGTTTAAGACCGGTGAAGAAAGAGGACAATAAGTTTGTGGTATAGTATTAGTTACCGCCTCAAAAATGTTATCATAATTATTTTGCATTTTCTAATGATTTTAGCCAACACCAGGTGGTCCAGTTCAAGTAAAACGATCAGGACCCTATATTCCAGATAATTTTTATATCTATGGAATGTTTTCATTCTATTTTAGTGATGGAGATCCATATACAATGGCTGCCACCAAATTATATGATCAGTTGGATTGGATAGAAAATACCGTTTGGCCGGTAAGACTATACTTACATATTTTCATTTCACAGTTGGAGTAGTAAGAGGTCTGGTAGACCGTGAAGGTTGGTCGTGCACCCAAATCACATTCACCCGCCATTAGCTCAGGCTGGCGTGAATTCTGGTAACCAACCTCTACACATTTTTTCATAATTTTCATAATTAGGTAAAAAAAAATATGAATTGAAAATAAAAAAAAAGTTGATACAAGCTTCCGGAAGTGTCGAATTCAAGAAATACTTAAAAAATGTGTGTGTTATTATACACAAGTGGGTTGAGAAGTAAATTGACTTCGAAGAGCTCTATAGCATATTACTATAGTTAAAGAGGACCGCAATGGAAGCACAAATCACATGGAACTTTGATGCCCATTACAGGACAGGATGTAAGGTATTAGTCCCGTTGAATATATTTGTCCTGAGAATCATAAAAAACATCAAGAAATCGAACCCAAACCCTGAGATAGACTCTCAGGCTCTACCGACTGAGCTAGCCAGAGCAAACAAAACAAAATCAAAGTAAAACCAAAAAAATCAATCACAGAAGTCCGAATGACAGGCGATTCATTTCCCTGTTATCGTTCACTGATCTGCGTTCTTTCTACTCTCCAAGAGTTTACCATGGCAGTTAGACGAAATGAGCATAACACTTGGTGATCATGACCTCCTTGAGAGCACGTGAGCGTGGTAAAATAATCATGGTAGGATGACCTGGATGATAAACCATCAGGGGTCAAAAAAATCCGAGCCATATTACTTCACCACTTACGACCCTCCCGCTGCAGTCAATATTTAGTTTTACAACAAGGAATTCCTTATATACAATTCTGCATAATTTCTCGATTATTCGAAGTCACTTTTTTCGAAGGGAGAAAAGTTTAACAGAATTAGATAACATTATTTTACCTGTTGTGTTGATTAGATTCATAAAATAATCATTAATAATTCATATATAATTTTATTTCATGTTGACCCTTGTTCTAAGAAACGAAATAAGACCTTGATTTTATTATCGATTCAATAATTCGCTGATTCACTTGTATATTTTTATTAGTCTAGCAACAAGAATTGTGGACAAGTCAAAACAAAACATATGGGATTGATTTCATTTGGGTCGCCAACATACCATGGTGAATTTCCATGGCACGTAGCGTTACAGAGAAGAGAAGGCCATGGCGTGCGGAAATACATCTGTGGTGGAACAATTCTGAATGCAAATACAATATTAACAGCAGCCCATTGTGTAATTAACGAAAATGGTGTAACATCACCACATCTATTAACTGTTTCACTTGGAAAATACGATTTGGATGTAACAAACGTAGATAGTCGGGAAATTAAAGTATCAGACGTTATAGCACATGAAAAGTTTAAATTGACGTACTTGGAAAACGATATTGCTTTATTGAAGCTGAATAATTTGATTACGTTTTCCAATTATATCCAACCAATTTGTATAACCGATGATTCACACATCTTCACATCCCAAATTGGTGTGGTAAGTTGATAAAAAACTAAAATAAATTTCGATTGAAATTCTAATTTTAATACATTTATTTTTTAAATCTTTAGGTAGCAGGATGGGGACGAAATGAGTATAATAACTTAGAAAGCCTTCTTTCAAAAGCATCATTACCTATTATTTCAAATGCTGATTGTCGTAATAGTAATCGTGGTTTCTTCCCAACATACTTAAACGAAAGAAATTTTTGTGCCGGATACGGTAATGGAACTAATGTATGCTCTGGTGACAGTGGAGGTGGATTAATATTCAAAAGTGATGGAAACTGGTATGTGCGTGGAATTGTGTCACTTGGTGCTGCTTTACCTAACGAACAACGGTGTGACATTACACAATTAGTCTTATTCACGGATGTTGTAAAATTCCATGATTGGATTGTAGATAAATTGTAATTTGTTAATTAAGTAATTTTTATGTACAAGAGCAAAAATAAATTTCTAATTAAATATTTGCTGCGTACATATTTGACCGTGAACATTGTCTTCCCCAAGGTGTAAAAACTCTCAAACAGAAAATTAAAATAAAAAGATACAAATTTACCTTTCCACATTCTTCGTGTACGCGGTATAAAAAGTTTGATCATCTCTGATCTTGTATTTAACAAATTAATCTTGAAAATAAATAACGTGTTTACAATATTATTATTATAATTATTCAGTTTTTAAGTTTAAAGAGTCATGCTCTTGACTTTATTTCTTGAACTTGGGGATTTCCAAAACAATTTAAACTTGTTTATGTTGTAATTAAATTATTATTTATAAAATTGGTTATCGCTATTTAGTTTATTTTAGTATTTTTATAGACAATGTTCGTATTTAATATTATGTTATAAATTATGATTAAATTATATTTTGTTTTATTTATAACAAGTTTATTACTTCAGTTGTCAGTAGCAGAGCGAATCAGTACGAAAAGTGAGTAAAATATTGTTGTAGGTTATTTAACCAAAAACGAAATTGTTGTTCATAATATTTAATTATAGAATGTCGAGAATATTCTGATATAAAATCAACAAAATCATATCCTCATATGGTATGGCTTCGTATAGCAACGGAGAAAATTATTGTAGTTAATGTTATTGGTGTTTTGATAAGTGATCAATATGTATTAACATCGGCAGTTCGGGATTTAATTACATACAGGAGTCAAGTATATTTTACACCCGATGAATCAAATAATATTGTTGAAATACATGAACATCCATTGTTTAACATCAGTCCTAAACATCATGATATAGCGTTACTTAAGTTGGAAAATAAAGTTGTGTTAGATGGAAATCATAGACCAGCTTGTTTATGGACAGAAAAAAAATTCAATGATACCGATGCAGTTTTGTTTAAATGGGGAGGGGATTGGAAAGATGAATTCGGTAAGCTTGTTTATTTTAAATAAAGCTTTGATCCAGACCTTTCTCATCTTCTTGTGATATACATAAAATGTGAAAATAACAGTGAAAATACATTTTTATTCGCCTACATAGTATAGTATTTCTTTGTTACTGATAACCAGATGTTGTCGTAAAGTATCACTTGTTAGCATTATATTTTGTTGTCACTATGACATCTTAAAAAAGTAAAAGACATTTAAATTTGTATAAACTCAATTGCATACAAAATACATGTACTGTCTTGTTAATATGTCGTCGGTTCTTAATATAATCCATGAAGTCACATATACATAAAGGCACAATGATGATGTAGGTTCTCCCGACATTCTACCAAATTCGTCAGACCAACCGACAAACACACAATATATTTATAATTTCTCATATGATTTATATTATTGTTTTGTTTTCACCATTTTTTGTTAATAATAAAACCGATTTTTAAGGGTAATAAAACCCGAGTTTTCGGTGATGTAAAATAACAAAAAAAGCCGGTTTTTCAGACACCGGGAACCCGGGTTACAATCACTAATTGGCATCACAGAATATACAAAAATATTTTTTTACTGAAAAAACAACTTTTTTTTTTTTTTTTTTTAAACTTGTTGAATGAACTACTTGAAGTGATAATAATAATATATTAAAACAATTCGTATTATACACTTCAAATTTTTTTTGTTTTTTTTTTTAAATTTTAAAGTGTATAAGACGAATTGTTTTAATATATTATGAAAAAACAACATCAAAAATAAAAATCCAGATCGAATAATAAATTTATGCTAAAATATTCAATGATGGAGTTGACAATAAAGTTCTGTAAAATGTAATGAGACATTGAATTTGACCAATGACATTTTAATTACACTGAAAATTTTAATTTAACCCAATGAAATTCTCTAAAATGTAATGACATCATTCAATTTCACCAATAACATTTGAATTTACTAATAACAAATATTTATACGTCTGGCCTACTGGAATATCAAAAATTATCAGCTTAATTTTGAAATAATTAACTGCTATCACAGTAGGCCAACGTATAATTCATAAAAATGTATAAAGAAATGAAAAATGGCAAAACATTTTCTAAACGAATTCGTTGATAAATTCTCATAATCTTTTGAAAAATTCCTCAAGCAAGTGGTATTGATAAAAGCCCTCAGCCTACGGCCTCGTGCTTTTATCAATATACTTGCTTCCGAAATTTTTGACAAAAAATTATTTCGAATTATCATCGCCCTTGGGAAATTACAACTGATAATTTTACCAGGGCAATTATCACGAATATTTTTTTTACACGAATATAAATTAATAGAACTATAAATTAATAGAAGGCTTAAAATTGTTATTTTAATTGTTTTAATTATATAGTTATATTTCCCAAAAAAATTTTAAACGACTTTCCCTTAATCGGCGATAAATTTTCATACTTTTTTGGAAAATTACTCAATAGCTCGGGCCCAGGCTATTAACGATTCACTTATATTCGAAATAGTTGCAAGAAATTATTTAGAATGTAACCACATTTGTGATATTACTAAACTGATAAAAACCCGTTGCTTTTGTTGATTTTACAGTTCCATCAAACCAAAGATTTATTAGTGATGCAGATTGTTCGGCTTCTCATAACCAGCACAACGTACCAATAATCTGCTTAAGACCAGTGAACAAAGAGGACAACAAATTTGTGGTAGACTAAAAATTCGAAGTAGAATCAAAATTGTGGAAGAACATAATAGTAATTTGTTTAATTTCAGCCAACAGTAGGAAGTCCAGTTCAAGTGAAAAAATCTGGCACCGATATTCCAGACAACTACTATATTCTCGGAATATTCTCATTCTATTTTAATGATGGAGATCCTTATACTATGTCTGCCACAAAATTAAACGACGAACTAGATTGGATTGAAAATATCGTTTGGCCGGTAAAATTTCTTGTTTTTTTGTTTTCAAACTTTTTTTTCTATAATTAAAAAATTTACTAACTCGTTGTAGATTTTACAATTTTTTTTGTTAAAATTAGAATTGTGCATTATATAAAATAATGCACAAAATTTTTGTTTTTTTTTAAAACAAAGTTTTCAAATTGCTACAACAAAATTTCCTTTTTAATGTAAACCATAAATTAATATTTTTTGTTTCTAAACTATCCATAGAAGCCGAAACTTACAAAACGAATAAGTGAGAAAAGTAAGGAAAAATCACTAAAATTGTATTAAAAAGTTAATGAACTTCAATATTTATTTATAGAATGTATGGAATATTCTGTTATACCAACTACAAAGCCTAACCCTCATATGGTATGGCTTCGTGTGCAAAATAAAAATTTTGTTTTAATTAATGTCCTTGGTGTACTGATAAGTGAGGAATATGTTTTAACATCATGGATTGAGGATTTAGTGCCATATAAAAGTCAAGTATATTTTACAACAGACGAGGCAATAAATATTGTGGAAATACAAAATCATCCGTTGTTTCAAAAGGACCCTAAACATCATGATTTAGCGTTGCTTAAACTGGAAACAAAAGTGAAGTTAGATGGGAATCATAGACCTGCATGTTTATGGACCCATAATGAGTTCGAATCAGATGCTGTTTTGTTTAAATGGGGTGGTGATTGGAAAGATGAATATAGTGAGTAAATTTTTTGGTAGTTTTCTAACTAGTTTTCTGTTATCTAAAAGGTTATATCGGTATTCTCTTTTCATCTTTTGACCGTTCAAAACTACTTCGAGATTCCATGCATTCCATTAAAATAAAAAAGAATATAAAAAAATTAATTCTCAACATTCATTTTTTCATGCGTTGAGCTAAGATTATATAAAAGAAAATTCCATAAAAACTGATGTTTTGAACGGTTATTGTCTCGCTGTATAAGAAAATATAAGTTTTCAAATTTGTCTCGTTACAAATGGTGGGGATGTTACACACCCTAAAAATGTCTTTTGAATGGTAAACATCAATTGCTTTCTTCTAAATCTCAGGTTTAAATAATCTGACAAAAGATAACTAATTGTGAACTTAGGCGCAACATTGCATTTAAGCATTGGACGTTGAAAACTTTAATTCGTTCATTAATAAATAGAAGTGCGACGCACTTGGCTTAATCAATTTTGTAGTCAAAACAGTGACGAAAGCGTTCATTAGTAAAAATGTTTATTTTTTTAGTTCCAGCAAAGCATAGATTTATAAGTGACGCAGAATGTACTGCATCACATTCCCAACACAATGTACCAATATTTTGTTTAAGACCAGTGAACAAAGAAGACAACAAGTTTGTGGTAGCGCATCAGCTCATACAGAAGAAAAATTTAACTAACTACATTTTCTATATTTTTTTTAATTTAAGCCAACACCTGGAAGTCCAGTTCAAATAAAGAAATCTGGAAACTTAATTCAAGAGAATTTTTACGTTCTTGGAATATTTTCATTTTACTTTAGTGATGGAGATCCTCATACAATGGCTGCAACAAAATTAACAGACGAGTTAGATTGGATTGAAAGTATCGTTTGGCCGGTAAAATTTTTGCTAATAATAATGCGTTGCAGAATACAATAAATATTTTAAATTTTTATCTGATGTTTGTTTACCGTAACGATATCACAGTCTAGGAACAATCATTGCGGAAATGTTAAAGTACAACATCAAGATTTAATTTCTTTGACATCTACAACATCATATGGTGAATTTCCATGGCATGTAGCCATCCAAAAAAGAGAAGGACGTTGTTTGCGGAAATATATTTGTGGTGGAACAATTCTAAATAAAAATACAATTTTAACAGCAGCACATTGTATACTCGATAAAAATGGAGTAACATCACCAAATCTATTAACTGTTTCACTTGGACAATACGATTTGGATAATACAAACAAAGAAAGTCGAGAAATTAAGGTATCAGAAGTTATACCACATGAAAACTTTATTTTAAACTATTTGGAAAATGATATTGCTGTACTGAAGCTTACTGATGCCATTTCGTTTTCCAATTATATTGAACCGATATGCATAACCAATGATTCAAGCATTTTCTCAACGAATATCGAGGTGGTAAGTTATTACCAGGCAATTTTAATCGAAGTTTATAAAAGGCTTTTATTTTTTATATTGTTAGGTTGCAGGTTGGGGTTCAGATGAAGAAAATAATTTACAACTTTTACTCTCAAAAGCATCATTACCTATTGTATCGAATATTGACTGTCGTAATAGTAATCGTGATTTGTTTACAACATACTTAAACGATGGAAACTTTTGTGCAAGATATGGAAATGGAACTAGTATATGCTCTGGTGATAGTGGAAGTGGATTAGTATTTGAAAGTGATGGGCACTGGTATATTCATGGAATTGTGTCTCTTGGTTCAGGATTTCTTAACGAAGAACGATGTAATGTAACACAATTAGTGTTATTTACTGATGTTGTAAAGTTTTATGATTGGATTGTAGATAAATTTTAATATTTTATTAAAGATTTTTTTTTTTGAAAAAATAATATGAGGTTTAATTAGAATTTTATACAAAGCTTGTGTGTTGCACTGTAACCGTAGCTTTTAATTAATTAACTCAAATTTATATTTTTGAAATATAAACTAACAATTAATCTCACCACCTATCCCAATATTCTGATAAAAAACTGAAGGGAACAGTAACTAAGCAAAATATGCATCGTTCGATCTAGAATTTAAAACAATTAAACAAAGGAGAATAGGTGTTAGTTAGCTTGCATTAGAAATTGAACCTAAATCGATCGGTGCGGTCCCTGAGTTCAAAATAAAGAGGTTGGTGTAGGTGTAGAAAGAACGTAAGTCATAGTGAACGACAAACGCTTGTATCAATGGTCTGCACCCTTCCTACCCTCCAACAGATTAAGCACTAACGAATAGATTTTACGAGGACAATGTCAATTACAAAAAATGAGCGTAACATGCTTTTGGCAGTATTCATTGATGACTCTGGTTAAATATCCATGATAGGATTGTAAACCATGATGGTCAACAAGATCCATCTCATGGCTTTTCATCACTATCGGCCCCTAGATTCCATCAGGAGTTTCCACCGAACACAAAAAATACAAACATACATGTTGTCTGTAGGTCAATGGCCCCAGAACAAGAACTCAACAAACAAAAATGCTGTCTGTGTGTCAAGAACCACAAAAAAAAAGTTATGTGTGCGCGTCAGAACTTACAAGGATCAGGCCCTCCTCCGCCCACTAAACAAAAGCTAAGAAACACAAATATGTTCTGCGCGTTAGGACGTAAGAGACATCTTATCTTCCACCCACAGAACAATAACTAAAAAAACTTAAAAAATAATACATCAAATGGAGACTCACCCATCCCAAAGAAAAATTTATTTCAAAAATATTTTTAAAAAAGTCA
The DNA here is from genome assembly GCA_963693315.1 of Diogma glabrata. Lineage (NCBI taxonomy): Eukaryota > Metazoa > Arthropoda > Insecta > Diptera > Cylindrotomidae > Diogma > Diogma glabrata. The sequence goes on from OY856188.1 coordinate 64,135,635, forward strand.
AAATATTCAAAATATCCAAACAAAAACATTAATAAAAAACCAACAAAAAACGAAATTTCAAAAACAAAATAATAAAAAATTTTCAGATACCAAAGATCAAATAAATAAAGTGTCCAAATTTAAAATTGGACCAAGAATTGTAATGAAGCGCTTTCTTCGTTGACGAGTCAACGAATAGGCATAGCAGGTCGAGTAACTGGATGAGATTATTTATTTGCTCTTGACTAGCGACAGCATTGGGATCGAGTTGTAATTCCTGCTACTCCAGCACAAATACGGAAATGTACGCGAAAGACATGATTTATACGGAAATGAGAGAAAACAAGTGAAAAAATGAGACTCTGGCGACCCCCTAGTCAAAAGAACCGCGATCAGCATGTCCAACCCCACATTCAAACACACATTCACACGCCCTCGCACCTCCTGCTCTCACAAACCCACACACCCACACACACACCTACACCCACACGCACACACATGCACACATACACCCATACCTACATCCATGCCCATATAGCAAAAAAAAACAATTAAGTTCAAATAAAAAATTAGTACCTATATGTATTTTGTTATTATTTTTAGAGGAGAGGACCGATGAAGAAAATATTAATTTTGATATCTCAAATATTGAATGAACAAAAAAAAATTTAAAACCCAAAATGACGTGATTTTATTTCCAGTGAATCAGTTCTTACGTATTTTTTTATAAGGCACAGATTGAAGAACTATAGAAGAAAACGGGTTAAATGTTACATGTTTAATTATTTGGTCTAAATAGTTTTATAACTATAACTAACTGTTTTATAACTAACTGGAAAAAAAAATAAAAAATTATAAAAAAATTTGTTGCAAATTGTTGACATTTATTATTACATTTGAATATTCTGATTAAGTCCACAAAATATATCGGAGAGAATATATACCATGTTTGACCTAATACGATCAATAATATATTTTGATACGAGTTATAAGCATCATCCCTCAAGAATCAATTTAGGTTTGGTCTAGGATCATATCCATTCTCGCAAAGATCTTTAATAACCGATGACAAATAACTAACCAAATCAATTAAAACAGTTTTATCATCTTTCCCGGAAAACTGTTTGACCGCCTCGGTAATCACTAAACTATTTAAAATACAATTGATGAAGAATTAAATCGATGCCAAGATAAAATATTTGTGAATAAACTTAAGGCATCGTTTATTGTGTTGGTTAGTTTGAGTAAAGTTGTCCATATTGTCCGACAATCAGGTAAAACAGATGAATTATAAAACATATACAAATAAACAAATCTTAAAAATTCGATGCTATTTGATTTGAGGAAATGATTACCTATCCAATTAATTTTCCAAATTCTTCTCGTTTTTGTATGATCACTATAAAGCAGATGTTTGATAGGAAAGCCAACATGCTTGTACATTTGCCGATACACATTGACGTTTCCAGACTGCCAGTTCGTTTCTTTGACCATCATCCACATGGTTATATAAATGAATTATAATATAGAAATTTATTCACCCAGCATGCATCTCATGAATCCACCCCTCATACTCACACTCACATATACACGCATCCATACTCGTTCATGCTTTTAATTAAAATAAACACAAAATAACACTCACCGCATGGTTTGTCCAGATCCCATCTCCTACGTTCAACTCAGTCACCCATCCTCATCCAATTAGTCGAACTTTGAATTTCGGCAACAGGCCAATGGTTCGGTTGTAATACTGATTCAATAATAATAACTCGTTGATGACACACTACTAATCTTCAGCATCCAGAATAAAAAATATTGACAAGACTCATATATGATCGTGATTATCAGTTTTATTGATATAAATTTTGGTAAATTAAATGTTGATTTTGACTTGAATTATCACAAAAATGTACATATAACAAATTAACTAGATATCACTAGGTATACAATAAGTATATTTAATTAATATTTTTTTGACTAATTTGAACTGTCCATGATTTGAATTATCACAGAAATTATTTATCACAAATTAACTAGGTAACACTAGATATAGATACTTAGATACTTAGATCTTTAATTATTATTTTAATCTTTTGTTTGACGAATTAAACAGTCCAGGACTTGAATTATCACAGAACTATGATTTTGACACACATTATCATTTCCGTTTTGTTTTATTGACGTTTGGACAAATACAAAAAAGATGGATATCTTTTGTTTAGCTTTCGTCACCTGTGAAATTTCGTGATAGTGACACAAGAGGTTTCTACGGTAGAGGCGAAATGGTTGTATGGTGGATTTGTTCTGTACATGAACAATGTTGGTACGATAGTTTTGTACAATATATACTATAGTTGTAGGGTAGTTTTGTTCTATAAATGAACCATATTGAAATAATAATTTTGTGTGATATAAGCAAAATATTTGCACTGTATTTCGTACTATATATGTACAATATGTTTGGGCTATCTAGGAGCACTATTTGTAAAATGTTTCGTAACACATATGTACAATGTTGGTACGTTATAGGTCCATGCTTTAGGTTGAGCCAATTCTAGAACTATACAGGGTGAACCATTTAACTTGGCACAAAAATGGGTCTCAATTTAAGAAAAAGTGGTGGCCCATTAGAAGATCTGGAATTTTCATCTTAATAAAAAATAAATAATAACATTATGAAGCCAATCCAAAAAAAAATGTCCAAATTTTTAAAATTTTCAAAATTGCGTTGTTTGGAAGATATTGGGTTAAATGGTTCACCATGTATATTCACTGGGGTTGTAACTTCCTATTTCGCGAAGCTGATTAGGTCAATGCACTACGAGTACCTTTGTGGTAGAATGATTTACCTTTTTCTTTGTAATGCCGGAATATAGGTGTTAATTCGACGGTGGCGTGTATATGGAGCCACTTATTCAGCATCAATTACAAAAAAAACCAACTATACTCACAGACTGATCTATTCGTTATCCCCTCAGTGTCACATCCAGAGCTCTCTTCAAAAGCAAAAAATGCGGTAATTGTCCGTACCAGAGCCACACCCGAACTATTCGAGATGTTGTTGACCGCCAAAAAAAATTCCACCTCCACCCAGATGTCAAAAAAACAACCAACGAAATAAAATCGTATGGACCGATAACAAAACTCGACTAGGTCACAATCGTCAAAACGAATTAAAACTAAGAGATCGGCTAAGTTACAAAAATGCTTTTTATAAGAATTTAATACCGAAAATGATAATGTAGTTTTTCTTTCTTTCGAAATATCGTATTTCACCCAGTAAGAAAATGCGTACTGATAGTTTGTAAATGGGAAATTTTTGCAATAAAGATTTACAAGAGATTTACAAAAACATTTGAATTAATTACATATGTAAATAACATGAGTATTAGACCGACCCATTTTTGTATGGATATGCAAAATGTTGTTTTTTTTGGTGCTCAGGGCTTGATTCTTTTATGGGTCCATACTGAATATCCACACAAAAAGTTTCCCCAATTGGTGCATCCAAGAGCCAGCGCTTTTGCATATAGCATAACAAAATTCGAGATTTCTTGGCTGTAAATACTCATATCTCAAAAACGCCTAATGATATGAAAAAAAAATGAGGCAAACCCACGTTATATTGCAATTGTCTAACTTTCTTAGAAGAAACTTTTTTTCTCGGAATTACAACAAAAAAGTTTTAGTGGAATTTTCGGAATTCGTTCTCAATTTCTTAAAATGGTCTCATTGCCTCCAGTGACATTTAGGAAAAAAAAGTTCCAAACAAAATATTAATATTTTTGCTAAACTAACATTTATTTAGAACATACTTATAATTTTTATTCAAAAATAAAAAAGTTTTAGAACAAAGTTTCCATTATTTTATGTATTTCTTCAAATTTTCAGTTTAGTTTAACAGTGTATTTCTAAAAATATACAAAATTTACTAAAATTAATTAAACACAATACCATATTAATAAAAAAATTATTTGCCTTTAAAAATATTTGCAGAGCCACTTAGGAAAAACAACTATTATGGCAAGTGTCAGAATATGAGTATCGATCAATGCATTCCTGAAAGTATAGTTTATCGAGCAAAATTTTTGAAAGTCGAACTTCTTCGGTTTTTTGTTAATTCAATAGTGTTCTCAAAATATGGATGCGAAAACTAATTTTTTAAGAAGCAGTTCAAAAAAAATTTAGTTATAAACTGTTAGAAGGTCTTGAAATATGCATTTACCTGTAGAGAACATTATATAATAATTCACTAAAATGTCCATATCTTTAGATTAGCTTAACCGAATTTCTTGATTTTATACTTGTTTGAAAGGTATTGAGTTAAGTAGTTTTAGTAAATTATTTTTGCACGCTTCAAATTTAGAAGCACGCTAAGGTGACCTGAACAATAAATATAAATTTTAAAATAGGCAAAAGGTGATATTCTAGTACCTCTAGAATTTTTCGACCGAGGTTTGAGTAACAATATCAAAACAGCAATGGAAAAAAGTTACAATTTCATAATCAAACCCACATGACATCTAGGAAAGCAAATATTTTCAAACTAGTACCGAATAAAATATATTTAAATTTTTTCGTGTCTGAAATTTTCAAAAATTCTAAAATTTATGTATGAAAACCCAGATTCTTGGATAGCAAATGAAGAATATTTGAACATTTAACAGCAAATTAAAGGAATTGTGGTCGTAATTCGTAAATAACGCTACAGAACGGGGAGTAAAGTTAATGACGAACTACAATAGACATTTTAAGTCAAGATGAAGAACAAAAACCGTTCATCCTTCAAGATGAAGAGAATTCTTGACAAAAAATCCTTAAAACCAACAAAAAATTCTGTTGCAGAAATCTTGCATGAATATTGGATAACTAAATGCAACTATAACTTCACCAATAACTAAGTGAAAAATGTGTTAAATTATCATTTAACACATCAATTTATAACAAAGTATGGAGTAATCAGCTAAATAGCATGTTGATTTATTACCTTAAATTTTCATTTCAACACTATTTCATATTTTGTCTAAACATTCTTACATTATATTCGTTTTGCCTATTTCAAAATATTATATTTTACTTTTAGGTCACCCTTTTATGCTACTAAATTTGAAACGTGCAAAAATAATTGAACTGCGTCTTAAAAAATTAGTTTTTGCGTCCAAATTTTGAGAATACTAACGAATTAACACAAAACCGTAGAAATCCGATTTCCAAAAATTTTTCTCGATAAACTACACTGTCGGGAATGCATTGATCGATACTCATATTCTGACACTTGCCGTAATAGTTGTTTTTCCTAAGTGACTCTGCAAATATTTTTGAAGGTAAATAATTTTTTTATTAATATGATATTGTGTTTAATTAATTTTAGTAAATTTTGTATCTTTTTAGAAATACACTGTTAAGCTAAACTGAAAATTTGAAGAAATACATAAAATAATGGAACTTTTGTTCTAAAACTTTTTTAATTTTTGAATAAAAATTATAAGTATGCTCTAAATTAATGTTAGTTTAGAAAAAATATTAATATTTTGTTTGGAAGTTTTTTTTTCCTAAATGTCACTGGAGGCAATGAGGCCTTTTTGAAAAATTGATCTCAAATTTATAAAAGTCCACTAAAACTTTTTTGTTGTAATTCTGAGAAAAAAAAGTTTGTTCTAAAAAAGTTAGGCAATCACAAAATAAGGTGAGCTTTCTTTAACCTTTTTTTCATATCATTAAGCGTTTTTGAGATATGAGTATTTATTGCCGTCAAATCTCGAATCTTGTTTTACTATATGCAAAAGCGCTGGCTCTTGGATGCACCTATTGGCCCAATTTTTTGTGTGGATATTCAGTATGGACCAATAAACGAATTTAGCCCTGAGCACAAAAAAAAACAACATGTTGCTTTTGGGTCGGTCTAATGAGTATGGATTAATGAGAAAGAAACAACCGATTTTATGATAATTTTACAGGAATTCATTAATTAATAGAAAACTACAGGGGGGGATATTATTAATCAACAGACGATTGGTTGTAGAAAATATATTTTGATTAGCGGAACCATGAGTTAATGCATATTAATTCGTTAATAGGGACTGGACGAATACAGTTTTAATTTAGGAACTCAAATTGGTAAATATGCACAACCATCTTAGGTTTCACAACAACAATAGCAGATGGCGGTTACTGTTTGAGTTGACTGAGAAATAAATTAATTATTATAGCGAAATTATGCCTGGGAGAACGCAGTGTGACTCAAAATCGGTGTACTACACATGAAGTAATTAATTTATTTATAGGAATCCAAATTTGTGTAGCGGAAACTATATTAATTGATGACTATGAATTGCGTATGAAAAACAAAATATTTATGAAAGTCTCCGGTAACAAAAATTTGAGGTATATGGTACAACAGTGAATCTACAAATCAGGGAATTTTACAACTGCGCCGTCGAGCACCAAGTTACTTCGTTACAGAATGTAAACTCCCTTTAAGCCTCGGTGTATATACAACGTTTAACGTACAACTTAATTGTGAAATTAATCAGTTTTTGAATTCTATAAGCTCGCTAGACATTTTGCAATGAAGCGCTTTCTTCGTTGCTAGACAACGAAGAGGCATAGCAGGTCGCGTAACTGGTTGAGGTTATTTATATGTTCCTGACTAGCGACAGCATTGGGATCGAGTTGTAATTTCTGCTACTCCAGCACAAATACGGAAATGTACGCGAAAGACATGATATATACGGAAATGGGAGAAAACAAGTGAAAAAATGAGACTCTGGCGACCCTCTTGGCGAAAGAACCACGATCACCCCGTCCAACCCCCTAATTCAACACACAATCACACACTTTCACACCTCACACACTCTCGCACACGTGTTCACTATCAACCATATCTACATCCATGCCCACATTCATACACACTTGAAACAATCCAATATTATATAATTTATACTTTTTCTATTTTGGTTGATATAATTAATAGGTTATTATTTACAATAAATAAAATTTGAATGTCTTTAAATTGAGTATTCCATAAACATTTTAATGATGTGGCTGAGTTGAAAGTTATTATAAAATTATCGGCAAAAGCTAGAACGAATGTGTCATAATACGAAAATAATTTTGAAAATTGCAATGCTTTTAAATGAGAATTATGGTCGGACGATTTTCTTAAATGAAGTAAAGTATTTGTATTATTGCAAACGCTTCTACAGCCACTACCATCACAATTGTTTGCTATAGTATTAATAGTGGCTGGAGAAGAAGATGTAGTCTCAGTCTTATTTAAATTTATTTCATTTCGTACCACTTTAATTGGTATTAGATTTAACTGAATATTCTTTAGTTGAATACATTACCATCTAAACTAGGGTTTCTCAAACGGGATCCCGGGATCCCGTTTTCCCGGGATCCCGGGGGTAAATTTTCATCCCGTTTTCCCGGGATTTCACCCCGGGATCCCGGGTATCCCGCTAATTTTTATTAACATATTTTTTTTACTTTTTTCAAAGATATTAAAAATTTTCTCACTGGATAATCGAGTAGTTTTTAATTCTTTTCCCCTCTGTAGTAATTAATTTCGTTCAAAATTAGGAAAATGTTTTTTGACACATATGGTGTCATGGTTTTTTGGTGTGGTTTTTTTTTGACACATAGGAACACAACAAATTAAAACCAATAAAACTTAAAATAGGTAGATTTTTCTGAGAAATCTACCTAAAACTTGCGCTTCATTTCTCTTAATTTATGTTTAATGGTTCTCTTATGAAGGCGATTAATAGAGGAACGAGCCATGTTTACAATGTGATTTGCAATGTCGTCTGGATTTATTTCATTGTTAGCACGAGTAACTGAGTTTGAGCCATCCGGCTTCCGAAGAAGATTCCAAGCTGCCCTAATAGAATGGGAAAAATCAATGTTTTCAACAGCGTTAATTCACTTTTGTTTCCTCGCGGTGTCCAGTGAGTATATTAAGTCATCAACCACGTCTGCCTCACTACTACTAAGGTGCTCCTCAAATAATATATATATATCGCTCTCTCTACTCCAACCAGGAATGTATTCTTCACCGGAAGTCTCTTGGGATGCATTTCTTTGCAGTTAAAATGATGGTTCCTTCGAACCTATCGTAATTTTTAGGAATGGGTTGGATCTAGTGAATCATTGCATCCAACTCCGACCCATATTTAGCCCAGCCAGTTTTGTGAAAAATTGCATCTAGGTTGAGGATTAGAGTTTACGTGTGGGATTTGAATACCTACCTCAAAAATTACTGAACGATGTTGAGAGCGTGGCAAACCTTGTAGGACAGCCCTAGATATTGCAATAGGGTTACGTTGTTCGTTTTTTGTGGAAAAACAGAGGTCGGGATTGTAATAACTTGGCCATCTAGCAGATCTAAAGGTCTTCATGTCTTTCGTATCATATACCAGAAACGTGTTGTCGATTGGTCCCGTCAGTTAGTTGTATGCCATTGGGATTGTTATTTGAGTAGGATCACTGATTGTGATGGCTATTAAAGTCACCAACCTATATTGCTGGGTGGTGAAATAATGGTAGAGTATCAGCTGGCCACGCTGTATTTAGTGGCTTATTTACGTTAACAATCTTCGTGATCGATATATCAACAACAATAAGATGTATATCGTTGTCCGTCTGGTGTCAGTAAATAGGTGCAATTGATGATTTCTGACTTAATATACGTGCCAGATCCATATGTTTGATGGCAAATAGCACTAATTAGTTTACAATTACAACAACTTTTCCTCTAGAGGTAAGTTGATCTTCATCTGTTGCATGCGTTTTCTGCCAGAATTACAACGTTGATATCGAAATAATAACTTTAATAACGTTCAGTTTTTGACTTGCTAATGCTTTCAATGTTCAATTGCAAAATACGGACTGAAGGTCCAATATTTTTTGTCTTATGGGGCTGAGAAGTACCGTTGTTATTGTGATTTTGGTTTGTTTGTTTCACAGAACATGTATCATATGACGTTAAAAACATCACGAAAAATTGGTAATTTTTGAAGCAACTAAGCAGAGTACAAATAATTTAGATTATGCAATGAACTAATGACTATCACACCGACATCTATTGAATCGGAAAGAGCTTTTCCTGCGGCAGGACATTTCGTTACGAAAATTCGGACAAAATTGAGAGATGGCGCCATTGACAACCTAATTTTTTGAAAAATTGTTTAAAAATTAGTATTATGAATTTATTTTTGATTTGTTTTTATGTATTCTTTTATATTTAATTTTTGAAGTTTTTCTAATGAAAAATAATGGAAATTTAAAAATCAATAGTGCATTTTTTGTGCTGTTTTAATTTTACACATTTTTCTACCACCTAATTTGAAAAATCTAGCTTTTAGCGTTTCCCGGGATTTCCCGGGATCCCGGGAATTTGACATTTTCTGTCCCGGCTTCCCAGGATTTGAATTTCTACGGGAAATGAGAAACCCTAATCTAAACCAACTTCCGATTTTTCACAGAGAACGCATAAGTCAAACGCTAACGCTATATCTGAATTATAATATTTAACAGAACTTATAAATAGTTTTGTATTCGTTTTTCTTTTCTTTTGTTTTGCGATTTATATTTTTCAGATATGATGTAGTCGATCAGTATTTTGATATCGGTTATAAAGTTTGAAGAAACAAATGATGAATGAGGTATCCATTGTAGCATGGCATCAAGGATTATGTACAGTGGAATTTACACTACAACAATTTTTACCAATTATTATTACCTTTAATATTCTAATTAAATCAATAAAAGATATCAGAGAGATTACATGCAATGTTTGACCTAATATGACCAACAATATATTTTGATGCGAGTTATAAGAATCATCCAGCTGATACCAGGTTATCAAGATTTAGGCTTGGTCTAGGATCATATCCATAACCGCTTTTTAATTACCGATGTCAATTAATTAACTAAATCAATTAAAACAGTTTTATCATCTTTCCCGGAAAACTGTTTGATCGCTTCAGTAATCACTAAACTATATAAAATACAATTCGATGAAGAATTAAATCGAAGCCAAGATAAAATGTTTGTGGATAAACTTAAGGCATCGTTTGTTGTGTTGGTTAGTTTGAGTAAAGTAGTCCATATTGTTCGACAATCAGGTAAAAACAGATGAATTACCAAAACATATACAAATAACAGATCTTAAAAAAAATTCAATGCTAGTTGATTTAATTTCCTTGTCATAATGATTACCTATCCAATTAATTTTATTTGATAAATTATTCATATTTTCCACATCTTTTTGTATAATCATTATAAACGGATGCTGTGGTGGACGTAATCCGAAACGACAAATATATTTTTCTGTACTCGAATAATTACGTCGTTTAAGATCTTACAATAATAACTCAACGATTCCTTCTGTCATCGTTGAATATGGATCCGGACTTGCACTTGAAAGAATTGACATAAATAAAGCTAAAACGAAAGGCCCATCAAGAACACCATCTTCGATTAATGTAGCAAATGTTTGACATGAAAGCAAACATTCTGGTACGTTTGACGACAACCATTTACTTTTTGTAAACTTCAATTTCTTTTATTTGACCATCATCCTTAGTTTGACTTTTCTTTTCTCGAATACCATTAAATAACTTGTTATTTACATTTGCGATGAATACTACACATTTCATTGTAATTATTTAGTTTTTACCATAATCGGATAACTGATTGTCGATTTGTTTTTCACGTGAAATGTCAATTTACCATTTTGACCGTAACATAACGTTTGTTATAATACCGCTTTGACCTTCGTTTACCTTGTAATATAAATGAAATATAATATAGACATTGACTCACTATACATGCATCCCACGAACCCCTCCACATACGTACACTCATATATATACCCATCCACACTCATTCATACCTCTAATTTAAAATAATAGATAAAATAACACTCACCGCATGGTATTAGCCAATCCCGTCACTCCTATACTGCACGTTTAGCCGCTCATCTTCATCCGGTCAAACAAAAACCAGAACTCGGCCATGATGATTGCGACTAATGAAGGTTGATAAGATCCAAATTTTAGATAAATTAACGGTTGTTGAAATTAGTAATGATTGATGACAGATGTAACAAATTGAGCTGGAAACTGTGACTGTAGAAATTTGCTGATAGATATTCTTGAAAAAAAAGCCACTTGTAGAAATAAAATGGTTGATATTACTAACAACAGGTTTCAGCGGTGGTTGACCGTTAACACTCGGTGACGAATATGATGATATGTATTTGCAAACAACGGTAATTGTTGCAATCTACAATTAGAAGCACTAACAAGACGGCCTCAAGATCACTTATAAATTTTTGTAACGGATTGTCGAACTTTATTATAATTTTTAATATAAGTAGTAACCCAAGCCTTAAAACCATACAGCAATTCCATGAATATTAATTTTATTTTTGATGAAATCCACAACAGGTTTCTACGGTTACTGGCATATAACACTCTGAGATAGCTACTATAGTCAAAACTTGCAAATGACGTCAGCAATTAAGTCTATCAGAGAAACAGCTTCAAGGACACCTTTAATTTTATTGATTCTGGTATCTGAATAATTCACGGCACACACATATCATAAATATAATTTTTGTTTCATTTCATGGGTTTTTAATTTACTTTTAATCAGATTAATACATTGATTAAAAATTATACTATATGTACATATTTCTTGTGTTTCTCTTTAATTGGAAAACTGTACAAACTTAGAAAATTTTACTAGTCACAAACACTCATTATGAATGAAATATTAAATAAATGATTTATTATTTTTTTTGAATTAACTGGTGAACTTCACAAACATATAGCGATTCTTATATATATATATTTTTTTGTGAATAAATAAATTGATTAAATTTTAACTAAATTTGACTAATTAATTTTTAAGAACAATGTCGCGAAATCACTGAAACATTCAAAAATGTCAACATTCAAGTTGAACAGTCACAAAACAATCACAACTTGTCAATTAATCTAATTAGACAACACAGTTGAGATCGCCAAGTCAATACCAGACTGAGAGATAAGAGAGTTATACGTGATTATGTGTTTCTTTAAATTAACTAGCACGACACAAACATATAAATTTCTGTTAAATTGAACTATTGAATTAAATTAATAGAAAAAAGTCAGACAAGTGCGAATAAAATTCGCTTGTCAAGGGTTCCGTGAATGTGAGAACACACTATCAAAAACTATTGACAAAAAGTTGTGTTGTAATGTCCTTATATTTCCAAACCATAGACGCATAACAAAATAATTAATGTTTAATCGTAAATGTCAATAGTAAATTACAATCAAATCCACATTGATCAAAAATAACTCAAAAAATGTTACATTAGGTTAAATCTAATCCATAGATGTTTATGGTAACTCAAGAAAGATTCACCAGCTTGTAAATGGTTTAAATTTGATTATTTTTTCGGTCAATCAAGTGTTGAAATTTAGGGGGGGTAAAGAGGCTACATACTAAAAATGTTTTTTTCAATAACACAAAAACTGTGCATTGCTAAGTTTTAAAAAAATTGTAATGTTTCTTAAATTAAGTGCTCCTTCATTCGCTTGGGTCAAAAGTGGTTTTTTTCTCCCCCCACACCCATCCCCTAAACACACAGAAATATAGTTATTTGAGACTTTGCTATGATTTTCATTCAAAATTTACAAATTATCCAGTATCTGCGAATTTTTTCAAATTTTTCTGTCAATCACCGTCGAAACGTAGGGAGCGAAACGATCTGAAATTTGCACTTTTTGTATAATAACTCAAAAACTTTACATCACAAAATAATAAAAACAATTGCAATGATTTATAAATTAGGTGCTCTCTTAAATGACATCTCACTCGCTTGGGTCCAACAGATTTTCTTTTACCCTCTTTACCCCGGTCCCCTAAACGCACAGAAATATAATTTTTGAGACCTCTCTATAATTTTCATACAAAATTTACCGAATTTCCTAACTCTGTGAATTTTTTCAAATTTTTCTGTCAATCAGTGTCGAATCGTAGGGGGGGAACGGTCTGAATGTTTCACTTTTTTGTCCATAACTCAAAAAGTGTGCACCGCCAAATTCTAAAAAAATTGCAACAAATTTTAAATTAGGTGTTCTTTCGAATGAGACCCCACTGGCTTGGGTCAAAAAATTTTTTTTTACCCTCTTTATACCGGCCCCTAAACACACAGAAATATAATTATTTGAGACCTCTCTATAATTTTCATACAAAATTTACTAAATTTCCTAGCTCTGTGAATTTTTTCAAATTTTTCTGTCAATCAGGGTCGAAACGTATGGGGGGGGAACGTTCTGAATTTTGCACTTTTTTGTCCATAACTCAAAAACTGTGAACCCCACAAAATTCTAAAAAAAATTGCAACAAACTCTAAATTAAGTGTTCTTTCAAATGACACCCCACTCGCTTGGGTCAAAAAAAATTTTTTTTTACCCTCTTTACCCCGGTCCCCTAAACACACTGAAATATAATTATTTGAGACCTCGCTATAATTTTCATACAAAATTTACCAAATTTCCTAGCTCTGTGAATTTTTACAAATTTTTCTGTCAATCAGTGTCGAAACGTAGGGGGGGGGGGCGGTCTGAAAGTTGCACTTTTTTGAAAATAACTCAAAAACTGTGGATCGCAAAATTCTAAAAAAAATTGCTATGTTTTTTTAAATAAAGTCCTCTTTCAAATGACACCCCACTTGACCCCATTTTAAATATTGATTTTACCCCTCCTCATATCCACCCCCTTAATATCCTCTTTCAAATGACACCCCACTTGACCCCATTTTAAATATTGATTTTACCCCTCCTCATATCCACCCCCTTAACAAATCTAAGTATGAGAATATGACACTTTTTTATATTTTTTATTGAAAACGTACTAATTTTTCTATCATTCCATATACATTTGAAAATTTTCGATCACTTAGGTTCGGAGCTAATTGAGGTAAGAAAACGTTTTTTTCGTAAACGTCATTATTCCAAATTATACAAAAAATGGTGAGGTGTAAAATTCCAAAATAAATTTTTAAGGAATACTGAAATGAAGCCCTTTTATATGATACCCTACTTGAATCTATAAAAAAATATATTTTCCTAAAGGTCTCACATCGTACCCCTGTAAACCAAACGAAATCCACTTTAGTTTTATTTGTATCCGTCATTTCATGTCAGCAGATTAGTTTTATACGCACCTCAAATTTCAAGTCATAGCATTTATAGTTTACGAGATAATCGATATAATGTGAAAAACTCGTTTTACTCTCACCAATAGTGTTCCGTATAAAAAACGGAACCCTAATATACTAATTGCACTAGTTAATTAAAAATTGCAAACTAAGTGAAATTTCATTACTTAAATGTATGAAAATAAACGTGTAGTCAAAAAACTTCATAATTTTGATCTTCACGAATGAATAATTGACACAAGACATCAGAGATAAGAGCGTTTTTAGCTGCTATATATAGGTGAATAATAGAATCGATAACGCAGTTTCTTGTAGAGTTTACATTTAAAAATTATCGTTATTTTATTTCTCCTATCAAGTAATACTGGTTATTAGTTTGCAAAATTGGAAAATATTTTAAAGAGAGATACTATTTACAAAACGTTTGAACGAAATATACATGTAACTAACATGAGCATGGATTAATGGGTATAAACAACCAATTTTATAACAGTTTTACAGTGATTTATTAATTAATAGAAAACTACAGGGGGGAATATTATTAATCGACAGACGATTGGTTGCAAAGAATATATATTGATTAGCGGAACTAGGGGTTAATGTATATTAATTCGTTAACAGTGACTTGACAGACGGCAAAACGACTATAAAAAACGTATGATAAGGCGATTCTGATACGTAAAAAAAATAGTGTATGACCAAACTAACGATTTTAGATAACTGTGTCATCGATCACCAGTCGACGGCATAACAATTTTAAAAATTTGAAAATTAACTAAACATGTCATAATTTTCACTATAAACGTCATACAATAATATATTTGCTTCAAAACTGTTTCACATGTTCACATTACGTTTTCAACGCCTCAGTAGTCTCAAAAGAACGGAATAACAAGGCATATAATATATTTTTAAGATATTGGTACGGTTATAACAAAATCATAACAAAATGAATAAATAAATTGTTGTTGTTTTTCTTGTAAGGGTCAAACAAATGATTTTTCTTTTGTTTCTATAAATTTTTCTACAGTACCTAACTGATAAACATTATTTGATATTTTGTTTATGGAACAATCATGATTAAAGATGTTGATTGATTTTTCTAGATTGTACGAAATTAAGTTTTTAAGCAGGCATTTTTAGACAGATTAAATTAATTGTAAACGAAACGCTGTATCGTGCATCTAAACCGTGTAAATAGAAAAATCTATTTTGTTAAAATTAGTTTTTATAAATAAAGTCTTAAGTGTTATTTAATAGAAGTATTTTGGGTATTATTAATTTCAACAATCAACCGTTGGAGTTTCTGAAGTTGTTGAAAGAATTTTCTAGCTAGGAATATTGCTTTCTGTATTGTTTTCCTGTTGTTGTAGAACAATATTTGTGTTGTATACTTAATAAAACCTGGTGTGTTTGTTTTCTAATAAGTGATCAAACCCAGAAAGAGATTGGGAATTCCGTTAGAAAAACGCAACAATATATTGTTTCAATTTTTAGGTTCTAATATATCATTATTATTTTAAGGGCGATAATTTTACGGTAAAGTAAAGGAATATTTTATATAACAACATAAACTTTAAATTCAAATAATTTTGATCTAGTTTCCCCAAAATAGAAATTTTATTTTAATAATTTTAATTTACAAATCCCACTTAATCAAATTTTAATAAAAATAATTTTTTGCAACCATTATTTTGTGCTTTATTATGCCTTACAGAATAAAATAAACAGCTGTTAATTTTATTCTGTTACACGAATTAGTACAAGACAATAAAACAATTTATTTATTTCATTTTCAAGTCTGATATAAATTTCGTTTGATTGTATAAATATTTTGATTGTATTTTATAAAAAATCGCATTAAAATTACATCTATAAAATACAATTAATTCAAACCAATGCGCATCTTCCTCTCTCGAATAATAAAAAAGCAAACTCTACCATGATTTCATTTGAATTAAATTTACACTGTGAAAAAAAAGACTTTTTAAGTGATTGTTATTCTGATTTCTTATTTATATAAAATTTATAGGTGATGATTGTAGGTCATTTCATTTTTAAAATACCAAACAATCAAATAAGTATTAAAATTAAATAATATTTATTTATTTATTGAAATTAATGTTATAAAAAAATAAATAAAATTCATTATTTTTTATTTGTTTATGAATATGGATACGATAATGAATTTTAAATTAATTCCATTATGATTGTTGCAATCTTTCGGTAGGATAACATGTTCTAGTAGGTTCGTGTTTAATGAATTTTATTCTCTCACAAATTTGCAATGCTTAATCGCATTGTAAACTTTTACTCGAAAAACAAAATATATCATTAAACACTTTCACAATAAAATACTATTTTGAATAGGTTTAGACAACGCAATCAAAACGTAATATAAATTAAAAAACTAATTTTCTTATTTTATTACTACTTTATTTATTTTTCCTTACGAAACGCATAGTGTTCCCAGACTCGAGCTCGTCAATATTCACGACTAGTACCATAATAGTTGACGTTAGATCTTTATAACATAAATAACTAATTACTCGAACTAGTTACTGCAGTACACCTGTAATGCAAATTTACTTATTATTTATTTAATAGCATTCTAGTATTGAATTTTAATTTGTTGTTTATAAACTTGTTAATCAAGGCTTTATATTTTTATATTAAATAAAATCAAAGTAACGTTTTTGCAATAACTTATGTAAGTGTTCATTTTTGTTCGGGGTTCTAAAGAACAAACTGACCCTTTTTGTTCTTTTAGGGCTCCATATACAAGCGTATGCTGCCTTAGGGTCCCTCAGCTCAGTTATTTGTAAAACTACAGTATTAAAGTTGTATTGAATTTCAACTATTCCAACCTTTATTTATTGTTATAATTAGTGGAAAGTGTACCTGATAATTCGCGTCCAGTCGAAAATTAAGTCGAGTCCAGTCAAAACAAAAAAGGAAGAAACAATCGTATTGTTTGATAGGATAGAATAGTGAATCTTCAAATGAACGAAAATAAATATATTAATATGGAGAGTGTTAATATCCTATATACTTACATAACCTCCATGGAGAGATCACTGAAGGTGCTTCCTCCTCCATTTACTGCACCTGCAGGAAAATGGATTCGACAGTGCATACAATCTAAAATCCGCTTCAAACAGTGACACGTTGTGGATGTATTTTATTCTCAACAATCACTAAATTTTCTGAACCCGAAATTTGAACATTTTGACGATTAAAAAACCCATCAATATGACAATGACACTCATTGCGGAACAAAAAAAAACACTTTGCTTTTTCATGTGTTTCTCAATTTTTAATAATCCATCAACCGTTTTAATCCATTCAAACCGATGCAACTTTAAAAGTTATATGACGCTATTGGGTTCTTACAATCATAAAAATTCAGTAGCAACAAAGCAAATTAATTTCTATTTCTCAGTTTTATTTTGAATCAGTATCAATGATGATCGATTTGTAGACAAGATGAAAAATATATTAAACTTTGCATTTACTTTACTTTTTATAATAGACTTCAGTGTTCAACTACGAATCAGTGAAACAAGTAAGAGTTAATTATTTGTAAAATTATTTAGTCAAATTTATTTGAAATCTTTTTATATAAAAATAGAATGTGCTGAATACTCCAAAATAAAAACAACAAAAACAAATCCACATTTGGTATGGATACGAGCCGCCACTAAAACAAAAGTAGTCAATGGAATACTGGGTGCTCTTATAAGTGATGAATTTGTAATATCATCAGCATTAGATACATTAATTCCAATCGGAAGCAAAGTTTATTTTTCGTCAGATGAAGAATATAATATTGCTGAACGTTTTACACATCCATTTTATAGTAAAACTGCACATTATAATGTTGCACTGCTTCGCTTGGAAAAACGTGTGAATTTAAATGGTAATCATCGACCAGCATGTTTGTGGGGATATAATTTTTTTGAAGATACATCCGCTCAAGTTATGAAATATGAATCCAATGAAATATGTAAGTTGTTTGATTTTTTATTTTACTGTTATCAAGTTCTCCCTCCTTATAATCAATAAATCAAAACTAAGTATCATTTCTTTGTTATGTGGATATTAATTTATCGAACAAAGAAATTGGCTTGCGAGACCGAAGGCCAAGGGCAATGACCGAGTGAAAGGAAGGAAATGGAAGTTTATATACGAGCTGCATACAGTGCTTTTTCTTTGACATAATTTTCATTATATTTTAGTGAAAATATTAATAATTCTAAGATATATTTTATGAATTTTTATCATTTATTTTGATATTTTTGTTTTTTAAGAATTATAATAGTATTTTATTAGGTTAGTGTTTAATAATATATTTTCTTGAGCAAAAGTTTTTCAGTGAGTTAAATTTTTATTCAATAGATTTTTTGGTATTTTGAAAATAAAATGACTTACAACGCAAGACATCAAATGAGATGTCGTGCTAATGAGAAACTAAAGAGCAATCACATAAAAAACAAATTTTTTCACTCTGAAAATTTAACTAAAATAAATTATAGTTCGCTTTTGGATTTTTATTATTAGAGAGAGGAACATGCGCAATAGTTTGAATTTATTATTTATTTACAATCAAATTATTTATCAAATACACAAAAAAATAATTAATTTTAGAGTTCAATACAATCAAATAAATTATGTTATAGTGATACGTTGATCAAAGAATCTATGGACGTACATTTCATGTCATCTAAATAATTACTTTATGTTTTATATATTTCTAGTCGAAAACCGAAGTAATGTTTTCCAAAAAATTGGGAAACAAAATATATGAAAATCAATCTTTTGACACACTTAACGATATTTTTTGACATACTTCTAAAACAATAATCAAGGTCCTGGTCTTACATACGGATGTCAATCATCCCGATTTCTCCAGATTCAAATTTACTACTCATTATCACTGAAAATAAACGTTTTTTTAGCCAAAAATATGAAACACACTTCCAGTATAGTTATCAAACACATCGTCCTTTCGGATGTGTCCATTGAGTATACCTATTTGTGGAAAAAAAATTTTGAAATCTCCTCAGCGGTTTTCTAGATTTTGTAGGTAATAACGGACGGCCGGACGTCCAGCCGGCCGGCAAGACATACATTTTTTTTTTGCTTTTTTAGAATCATTGGGGTCCTAAAACGTCGGGAAATGCCAAAAAAGTAGGGTTAAGAGTTTCACTTGTGGCTCATGAACTCAACACTTTGGTTTTTTCAAAACCGAAGTAATAAAAAAAATCTTATTTGCATTTTGTTTACAGTTTCAAAGACATTAGAAATGGTAACAGGATATGATTGCACTTACCTCCATCAAACACAAAATGAGTCATTATTCTGTTTAAAACCAACAAAGACCGCTGATGACAAATATAAGGTGAGCCAAAAAATTAAATTAACTTCCTAATTTTTGAGTAAACAAAATGTCTTTCTAGCCAGCAACTGGTAGTCCAATTCAAGTAAGGAGAAAAAACAATAATTACATTATTGGAATTTATTCGTTCTACTATCAAAATGAAAAACCGCATATTATTATTGGAACGAAAACAAATGATTACTTAGATTGGATAGAAAAGCAAGTCTGGCAGGTAAGCGCCAGGATATAGCATATAACTTATAAATTTTATTATTTTAATTCAATTTATAGCGTCAATATAAGACGTTGGATCCAGATCCAGATATAGAACCTCGTTTGACTGAAACTTGTGGAAAAGTTTTAGTAGGTAAACAACCATTTGTGACAGAAGCGCAACCAACATATCACGGTGAATTTCCATGGCATGTCACAATATATAGAACCAGTTATGGTACGCGAAAATATTTGTGTGGTGGATCAATTTTAAATGAAAATACAGTTGTGACTGCGGCGCATTGTATATCTAATCAAGAGGGAGATACACCACCTGAACAGTTAATAATAAAAGCGGGAGCGTATGATGTTTATCTTGCAAACTTGAATAGTCAAGAAGTGCGTGTAAATAATATTATAAAACATACAAATTTCAGTTTTACTTATATGGAAAATGATATTGCGATATTAAAATTATTAAATAACTTACAATATTCCATCTACATTCGGCCAATATGTATTCCAGATGATACAACCATTTTCAAATCACAAATCGGCATTGTAAGTTATTCAGCAATTAATTAGTTTTGAACGATTGCTAAACATTATTCATTTTTTAACGTTTAGGTTGCAGGATGGGGACAAAACGAGAACAACGTTTTTGAGCAACAACTGTTCAAAGCATCACTACCAATTGTATCAAACGACGTCTGTCGTTCAAGTAATCGAGACTTTTTTCATGTGTATCAAAACGATAGCAATTTTTGTGCTGGACATCGTAATGGAACGAACGTTTGCAAAGGTGACAGTGGAGGTGGTTTGATTTTAAAAAAAAATTCAAAATGGTATCTTCGTGGTATAGTGTCACTTGGAGTTGCATCTGGTAAACGATGTAATACTACCGAATACTCATTATTCACAAATGTTCTTAAATTTACGGATTTTATTCATCAAGACTCATAAGTGTGTTTTGGTTTGCATTAAACTCGAAACTTTACAATTTATAATATTGTTCTGTTATTTGTGTTTTTCTTTTATTGGAAGAATTATTTTGATTTTTATTGCATGAAAAATGTATTTGTAATCTTATTGGATGTTATAAAATAATGTAAATTGATTCATAAGTTATCTAATTTACTCTTTAAAATTTATTCAATGAAGTTACATATTCTAAGTTAAGATGATTATTTGTTTTCTTACAATTCTCATTGAATAAATAATTAGGTTTAGTAATTTGTTTTATTTATTGTTCACAGGGTGATGATTATCAGATATATAAAGAATTGAAATAGAGAGTAGAAAAATATTAAAATATGTAGAAAGTAAAAATATCCAATTATTTGTAAAAAAAAAGTAGCCTTAAGATGTTAAGAAGACATAAAACAATGACAGAAGAAATACTATTTAGACTAGAAAGACTCATATTCCAAATATGTAGTGTATCCGATTCTATGTATCGTTCGATCAAATGAAACATTTTTTTTTCTTAACACCCAAGGAACCACTCTGATCTCAAATATAATCGAACAAACTGAATCTATCTAACAACTGTATTAAAATAGCTAGTCCAGTGGCGGACTGGGGCACCGAGCAATTTCTCGGTAGGGTGGTTGGCTTTGAGGCTGGTGTGGCCGATAAATAATATATAAATACGAAAAAAATAACACATAAACATTTTACTTAATTCACATACTAAAGAAAAGAATATTATATAATACACATTACACATAACACATTCAACAACATATTAACCCTGCAAGACATTGTTAAAAAAGATCAGTGCTTAGTTGTTGTGCGATATTTAAAAGATAAAGTTTATGAACGTGCGTTCAGTGGCGTAGCTAGCATAGGTGACACCCGGGGGCGGATATTGTGGTGTCACCCCAAAACTAAAAACTGTCAATAATAATAAAAAGCCGATAAACGTAATTTATAATTTTTTTAAATTAATACAAATGAGCAATATTATTAATAAGCTACATTTGGTCATTGTTTTCCGCAAGTAATTTTTACTTAATTTAATTTGCTGAAACTCCTCTCACACGAAGCCACTAATACGCAAATAGTCATAAATAACTTTAGTGCGACCGTAAGATTCGGAAGAAATTCTGAAATATCCCATTCTACGATGAATTCCAAAAAGTCTAGGTATACCCACCCGACTAGAATTCTTATTTCGGTTCAAATAAGGATGATGTTTGGCCAACCAAACTGGGCATTCGGCCCTAATGAGCATTCCATATGACGACCTCATGCTGAAAGTAACGCATGTCCACATTTCTATTCCATTTGGTCTAGCTAATGCGGACTGCACTAAATTTGTGCTGCCGAAGAATATTTGCTGCATGCAGCAAACTATACATTCAGAAAAAAGAGATAGCTTATTTAACGTAAAGTATATATAAATTTAACTAAAAATGACGTTCGAATTGAGCCAGCGGAGGCAGAAGTAAAGTAAACAAAATTGACAAATTAAAATCTACTTAAAAGCATTGTAAAAAGGTCAGTTTTTAATTAAGCTTGTGCAAAAGCAAATTTTACGTAGACCACAAGTAAATATTTAAAAATATATGTAGCCCTAACTAGCGTTATGTAATTTCGCTAGTAGCACATTAACTATTTGCTACGTCAAACAGACAGAGTGATATGTAAAAATTGAACTTTTTTAGTCAAATTTACATCCCAGCAAGCACACCGCAAAAATTTTGGGCTGTTATGCTACAATTATGCTACCATCTTGTCTCACAAAAAAAAATGAAAAAAAAAATTAAGTTTTTTGCAATTATTAATCGTTTTTTATCAATTCAGGGGGATTATACACGGTAATGATAACAGCGGTTAAGAGGGGCCCTGTAAAGATAAAATGCTAATTATTATAATTATTTACTTTGGACTTAACCCGGATTCGATCCCCAGACTCTGTGTACAAGGCAGCAACATTAACTATTCGTCTATCTAAATAATTATTTACATCAATTTATTTATGAATATTATGTTGATGCTTAAGTTTAGGACGGCTGAGGGTTCGATTCCCAGACTGACCACTACTTATTTTTTATTACATTTTTATTATTTTTTTTTAAAATAACATAAAAATGATTCCCGCCTTACTTCGGCTAATCTGTCAATTGCATTATAATGGTTGACATTCGTGATTTCAAGTTCATACCTAACTTGAGGATCCTGCTATTTATCCTTATGGAAGCCTTATGACGGTTTTGAGTATTTTCTTGACCATGCATTTGAGTATTTTCTTGATCTGCATAATGACGAGATAGTGCCGCAATTAACAGGCCTTCCGAAGTTAGGCATATTATTAGTCGTCCTAATGACGAGTTAAATCCGTAATTGTTAGGTTTTCCGAATTTTGGTATTCCTCATTCGGCCCGAAAATATTTTTAGGTCTGCCGAAATACAAATTCTAGTCGGCAGTTAGAAACTAACATTGGCCGCTTTCAAATGCCTTCTCAACCTTGGTATCTCTATGAGGAGTTCTGTTGTCGATACACTATAAAAACTGGCAAATTTGATACAGATAATTTCAACTCTTCACTGTTCGCCAAATGCTAAGTGTTTGTCTGCACAACCTCGAACAATGAAGCTAAATCTTGAACTGGCTTAAGTCTATTCGGAGTTCAACACTGAATCGGTCAAGACATTCCAACATATCCTTTTTAAGTTGAGCTCTCAGTGTCAGTTCAACATCAGGGGCAAACTTACCAGCCATTGGTTTTTTACGAGAATTCGGCTTTCCATTGGAATGTCGTAGTCCTCTGATTTTTTGGCAGTAAGAATTATTGCCTCTTCTACAGTGTGACTTCATTACGAATGGACTCTATTTTTGTAACTAATTGATCAATGTTCAAGCCCTTGCTTTGCAATCCAACCTGAGCACAGATATTATTTCCCTTAGAATATCAGTAGAGTAGCTATAGGAGTTCTAGCGCAAAAATACGGGTTATTTCTTACGGAGCTCGAAATTTGCTTTTTCCGCCATCTTGGATTTTTCATACATAGAAAGTGGTGCCCTCTGCTAACAAATGGTTTGATTAAAATGTACTAAATAGTTTGTGTCTAGGAAAATAAAAAAAATTACGTGGATATGTATGTTGAAATATATACAGATGTTTTTTCCATCTTGAATAAATTTTGAAAAATATATTCTTGAACCCTAAATTTAATAAATGCTTGTTGTTTTTGTAAATATGGTTCGTAGTTATAGTAAATTATAATCCGCGATTTTGTTATGAGGTTTCAAATCAAGAACAGAATTGTGATACAATTTGATGATGTTTTTCGAAAGATGATGTGTAATTAATTGTTGATGTTTTTTTATGATAAAAGTGTCACGTGAAAAGTGGAAGAAATTGTTATTTAATTTTTTTTTTTTTTTTTTTGTTTGTTTTTTTTGTTAATTTTTTTTTTCTTTTTTTTTTTTCTTCGTTTTTTTTTTTTTGTTTTGTTTTTTGTTTTATTTTTTATTTTCATTTTAATTTTTTTTTATACCACTTTCTATGTATGAAAAATCCAAGATGGCGGAAAAAGCAAATTTCGAGCTCCATAAGAAATAACCCGCATTTTTGCGCTAGAACTCCTATAGCTACTCTACTTATACATAAATAAATTATTATGGTTAAAATTTTTTAATGGTTAAAACAAAAATAAATTTAGTTATTTTAACTAAAGTTTTGTTTGTTCTCACCATTTTTCCAAATTTCAAACATTGTATGGTTAAAACAACCCACTGGATAACCATGCGATTTTTTTGTGTACTTCATTTTTTTCAGTGTAAGAATTTCATCGCTTAAATCAGCGGCTTTTTTTCATTTTTTTCATAAGGCATCACTTTATAATACCATTCTTTAGAAAGATGGTGAACAACACCTTTTATGTCTAACCCGTGTCTAGATATTTTTCTTTATTTTGAAAATGTTCACTTCCTTTTTTTATGATTTTAATGCGAACATTATCAGAGACGGGTATATTCCAATGTGATACATCTCTTAAGTCCTGAAGTGATTCACCCATGCAAATACTATCTTCGATAGAAGAAGCATTAGCACCATTACCACTGTCATTTTCAGTATTTCTTTCTAATTCGTCTTCATCATAGGTTATCATTATTCATTCTGTATTGTCGCTGTTACTTTCCGAAGATGAGCAAATATTCTCTGAAACATTCGTTGCATCAACGAGAGAATCAGTTTCTTTTGATGAACGTTGGATATAATCGGGTTTTGTAACATATTTATAGAAGGATCCAGATATGCACTGAACTGCATCTATTTTAGCCTGTTTGGTCTTTCTCTGCTTGAACCCACTTTTTCTTTAAGAAGTATGCACTCCTCGTAGCATATTTATTTTTTGCGATATTTGCTAAACGCAATCTAAAAAAATATTTTTAATTATAGTAGGTATCAGCAAAGCATTAATTCTAAATATATTTGTAGGATACATTATGTCTATGTAGTTCATAATAAGTACACTATGTTAACGGCTAAATACACCGCCAAGAAAATTAATTTATTTAAATTTCCTTGTAACAACTTATATTAAATAATATTTGATAAAATGGAATATACAAATCATATACCTAATATTATAAGGAACTATTTACAAAAATATAAGTATAAAATCCTAAAAGATATTTTGTATAAGGAATTGAAACCAAAATTAAATATCCAATTAGAATCATGCTCAATAATTTACAAAATTAAATGTGATTTTTGTGAAAAATTTTACATCGGGAAAACCGGAAAATGTTTTAAGGAATACCTTCCTAAGAAGAAAAATAAACAAAATTTAAAGTTTATTTTTGCAAACCATTTACATAGTTAATAACAATAGCTACACCACTTTAAAAAAAAATTTGAAGGCTTTACATTTATTTACATTTACATTTGAAGGCCTTACATCTCTAAAAGAATCACTTGATGAGTTTGAAATTTACAAGGGATTTAAAACTCAACAAAATGTAATTTTAAATGATAAAATTTCATTTAATTCAAATATATAAATATATAAAACTGAAAACAAACAGTATGAGTACCTATAAAAATTTGCAAAACTGCAGTAATTGCATAACTGCCATTTTATTCCTTATTAATTCCGGGAGTTTCAAGATGTAGGAAAAAAGAATTATTTTGAGATCATTTACAAACACGGCGATTTGATTGTTTATTAGTTTAGGTGTTTGCAATTAATTTGTTTGAAATGTAAAACATATATTATGTAGTAAAGTTAAGCTAATATTTTAGAAATAATTTTGGAATAGAGACATTGTAGCTCAAGGGTGTCACCCTATCGATAAAGGGTGCCACATTATCGACATAAACCACTTTTCCTATACATTATTCAGCATATGTGTTTGCAGACCTGGTCGTTAAAGAATCACTCTTGCATACTAAATAATATACCGTAAAAAAAAGTCAATATGGTATCTATAGGAATATTCAAAGCTATTGAGTAATTGTGGTGATGGTATTCAATGCTCAACATGTTGATTCGATTAATATTGTTAAAATTTTATTTCACGTTATAACTCAAAAATTGTAAAAAGTAGAATAGATTTTTTTTTTGAATCAATAACACATTTATAGGACACATTTATAAGTTATCACAATTTATAAATTAAAATTATATGGATAACCTGGTTAAAATGGTTTCTAAGTGATTTAGCGTTGAAAACATTGTGATGGTTTGTTTAAGTTTTTTACGGTCGGGTGTCACCCCAAAACGGGTGAAACCCGGGGCGGACATTTTTATTAAAAACAGCGGTTTGGCCATTGAAATTGAATTGCCAATTCAACAAATGAAGGACAGTTAACATGTGAGGACAGTACCATAGATTCACGTCGTGGTTGAATGGAGAAGCGCCAAGTCAGATAAATGTATGCTGTTATTCCCATGTATTGAATCTAGTCATAACAGATACCACCAGCTCGGTACTTGAATGTATAAATCTATCTCAATTGTTGAATTTCTGTGCTTTTTTCTTATCTTATATGTAGATTTGCTTCTTAGTCAACATACTGTTGCCTCTAATGAAAATTTCAATTTCCAAATCAAACAAACTGTCTTGAACCTTCTCCAATCATTACTCAATTTTAAAATAATCCAAACTTATTGGCTCAAACTGCACGTATTTATGTGAAACAATTTCAATTCTCTAGTTCTCTTTCTAATTATTTGAAAACTAGTAATTTACAGCTTACGAGATGAGTACTTCTACGTTAACTTCTTTGAGAGAATGGTCTCGCAGTTTTACTATCTGCTTAGAAAAAGCTAGATTATTTAATCAACAGGTAAACATATACTTTTGGCAGAAGCAAACTGTCAGCTGATAGTTGAAGAAAATCAAATTGGCAAACAAAATCACAAAGGATCATGTTTTTAGTAATCCAATAGGGAAATATAGGGTAAAGGAATTCAATGTAATTAGGAACAACCATAAGCTCCATAAAATGTTGGTGTGAAAACTATGCAAAATTATTCATGGATATTTCCATCTTGGAGCAGAAATTATATAAAAACAATTTTAAACCCATTGTTTAGTAAGATCTCAGCTGTGCTACAGCACTATTACAAAATGAAGCTTCCACAATATATTTTACTGGACTTTTTTAAAATTAACATAGTATTATTATATTACACAAGTTGCACGATAACACAATATCTTTCGATTGCAATTTACATAATAACCAAGATCGAACCGTTGATCTGTTATTTATAGCTAGATTTTCCATCTTTTGTTGCTCTTTGATTATTCTTTTTATTGCACACAAATTTAAAATTCATTTCATCTCAATTTAAAATGCAAGTCACCCCACTTCCATACATCATCTCAATAAACAATTTTTTTACAACTACAAACAATAATTCTACCTTCCATAAATTTTAACAACCGCATTATATCTATATGACTAAGCTTAACACAAAAAATGTTCATCATTTATGTAGACAGAAACATGTATTGTTAATTAATATTGTGTGACGCAATGAAGCAATTAACTAAAAAAATGTTTTGTGTTTGTTGAAATTTAAAGGCCGGCACCGAAATAAAAATTTTAGTAGGCAAATTTATTTGAATTACAAATTTGTTTGAATTTAACGTAAATATTTGTTTCCATAAAAACTATCATTGTTGTCATGGTTTGTTATTTTTTAATCCCTAGGGAGTAAAAGATCCAATCCGCTCCCGCAAATGAGGGAGCGAAATTGTACTTTATACACAACTCGTGGAAAAAAAAAATTGGAATTAGCTATCTTAACCCCTACAAATTCCCCTAACTTCCCCCTACAAATGAATTGAGCGATGTTTCAGACTCAGACTGGGAGTTCGTTAGAGAAAGTGTAATATTAGAGAGTTGAGCTTTTATATGGAATTCAGGATAGATTGAAACAAATTTATTAAGTAAAGAACCAAATTATAATGCGACTAATCGATTGTACAATTGTTATGAGAATGGAATGCTTCATAGTTTTTATTATTTAAATGCTAGTAAAAGTCTGCTCTAGCACTCCTCATTTAAATAGTTCGATTCCACACAATTTTCTAAAATTTTTGAGAACACCTGCTGGTAATGGTTTTTTCAACATATCCGCTACATTGTCATCTGTAGGACAATATTCACATATTATCGTGCCTTTGTCCACATAGTCCTTAACAAAATGCTTCTTTATATCGATATGTTTTGATCGACTTGATAAATTTTCATCCTGACTTAATTTCAAGCAGCTCTGATTGTCTTCATAAATTTTTGTTGCTGCATTGACAGGTTGGTTGAAATCTTCTAACAAACGTCGAATCCAAAGAGTTTCTTTGCATGTTTCGGACATTGAAATAAACTCAGCTTCTGTTAAAGATAGCGCAACACAAATTTGTTTCTTGCTACTCCAACAAATGGTATTTCCATTGAACATGAAAATGTATCCACCAATTGCCTTTCGATCGCTTTTATCTTCTCCCCAGTCTGCGTCTGCGTATAGACTACCTTCACCATTGCCAATTGATAATGATAAATCTGTAGTACCTTTTAGATACTTTACGATACGTTTAAGCTCGTCCCAATCTGCCTGTGTTGGTTTTTCTATTTTCTGAGACAAAATTGCCACACTAACTGCTATATCTGGTCTTGTATTTACTGAAACATATAACAAACTTTCAATTAATTTCCGATATTTTTCGTTACTGATCAAAATATCATCTGTGTTGTTTCCTCGTCGTTATGAAACATGCATTGGAACATCTGATGGTTTTGCATCGACCAGTCCATAATCATTTACGGTCTTCATAATGTATACTTTTTGATTTAAACCAAAACCTTTATCATTTCTTTGAATATCCATGCCAAGATAGCTTCGGATGTCACCAAGATTGTTAATCTTGAATTTTGAATTTAAAATGTTTTCAAATTCTTATCGAATTAGCTCGCAGCAACTATATCGTCCACATGGATTAAAGTGTAGCATAAATGATCACCATCAACAAATGTATATAGACACAGATCGTTCTTGCTTTGAGTGTATCCAACATCTATCAACACTTGATCAATCAATTGGTTCCAAATCCTTCCAGCTAACTTTAAACCATATAAACTCTCCTCAAGAGATAAACTTGTTTTTCCTTCCCTTCGACAACAAAACCTTGCGGTTGCTTCATGTATATGGGCTTCTCTAACTCTCCATAAAAAAACACAGTTTTAACATCCAAATGCTTTACCTTCATCTTCTCAGCACGGTACCAACAGCAAGTAAAATTTTGAACGTTGTTTGTTTAGCAACTGGCGGCAACCCTGCATCATAATCAGTTCCGAACTTCTGTGAAAATCCGTGTCCCACCAATCTTGCTTTGTATCGTTGTATTTTACCACATGCATCCTTCTTGATTTTGTATGTCCATTTGCTGCCGATTGCTTTTCGTCCTTCTGGTAATTCTACCAATTCCCAAGTCTCGTTTTCATACATTCAATTCATTTCCTTATTCATCGCCTCTACCCATTTTGATTTCTGAGCAAAAGTGACCGTTTGGTTGTAACTTGATGGTTCAATTTCTTCCTCATTTGTCACACCTATTATTTGAATCAAACGAGTCGGTGGTATTCCTTTATTGGATCTATTTGATCTTCGCAACTCCATATTTACTTCTACATCATTTCTTTCAACAACGTTTTGATTACCCAAACTTTTGTTAGTCATAACAATGTTTTCCGTTTGTGATTCAATGTCTTTCCAATCGTTGTTTTTATTTACAAATTGAACGTTTCCACTGATTACAACTTTTCCAGTTGGTGGCACATAACAGCGATAAGCTTTCGATGATAAAGGTCTAAAGATCAAGGTCTTTTCGTTTTTCATCAAGAACAAATACATAACATTTTGATCCAAAACTCTTAAAATGTGTGATACTCGGTTTAACACCACACCAGATTTCGTACGGTGTTTTCTCAATGTCCTTTGCTGGTAAACGGTTTTGTATGTAATTCGCCATAATTACTACTTCACCCCAAAACGTTTTTGCCATACCAGCTTCCAATAACATACACCGTGCCATTAGAGTTCGATTTTTACGCTCAGAAATACCATTTTGTTGTGGAGTGAATGGTGCTGTTCTGTTGTATTGAATGCCCTCCCGTTTCAAATATGTTACGAACTCATTGTCAATATACTCTCCTCCTCGATCCGGTCGAAGACATGTTGGCTTGGTTTTCAACATGGTCTTGCACATTTCCACGTACTCTTTGAGTTTTCCAAACGTTTCGGATTTACATCGAAATAGTTCAACAACTTTATATTTAGAAAAATCATCAATAAATGTTACCATGTATTTCTTACCAGACGGAGTAGCTATTTGCATAGCACCACAGACACCGGAATGCACAATGTGAATCATTCCCTTTGCTCGATTTTCAGACATCTGTGGAAACTTAGTTCTGGTCATTTTCCCTTAAAGGGATATTTCACAATTCAATATATTAGTAATGATTTCACAACCTTGATGTCTCTGTGTCCTTGATGCCATTCCTGTACACAACATTCCGAATCATTCGGTTCAGCCGCTTCTGATGCATAAACTTGATTCGGCGTTTTAATGTTGTACAAGTCACTAGATTTTTCACCATATGCCACTTCCTTTTCACCATACTTAATTTCAAAATAGGTACTTTGAAATGTAACTGTGAACCCCTTCTTTGTTGCTTGCCAATAGAAATAAAATTTACTTTCAACTCTGGAACGTATAACACGCTCTCTATCTTCACTCGTGTGACTTCACCAGATTTGTTCACAAATTTCGTTCGGATAGTTCCAATCCCCACAGCATCAACCCGTTCACCATTTGCGACTTTTACTTTTTCTTTGTAACTCAAATTGATCTCTATGAACAAACTTTTAACACTTACAGAATGACTTGTAGCCCCTGAGTCCAGTAGCAATCCTTTAATTGCAGTTGAAATAACGAAAAAAAATTCTTCTTTATCGTCCTCGATTTCATCATTCGCAGCTTGAATTAAGTTTGCTCCTTGTGTAACTGGTTTCTTTACTTCAGTATCTTGTTTATTTTTCTTCAACCATTCAGTATATTTGCTACAGTTCTTTCGAAGGTGACCTTTTCCTTTGCAGAAATGGCATGAAAATGAGCCCCTCTTGAATGTTGAAGATGCTCGTAAAATTAATTCTCCTGTACTCTCTGAATTCCGTTCCGAACGACGTTTATATTCTCCAATGATCTTTGAACAAACGAAACTTGATGTTAACTCTACGTCTCTAGCTTCTAGTGCCGTTATTAAATTGTCATAGCTTTCTGGTAACGATCCAAGAAGAGTAGCACTAAATATTAAATCTTCTGTAATATTATCACAAAGTGCCAACATTTTCCGGATCAATTCACTCATTTTATTTACGTGAGCTTCTTCATCACCGCCCTCTTCAAGCTTTTCAGTCATAAATTGTTATAGAATATAAACTTGGTTGTTTGCACTGTCCTTTTCATGAATGTCTTTCAACGTTTTCCATACATCCCGTGCTAGCCTACAATGACAAATGTACTGAATTTGATCATCTTCAACATAGAGTGCTGTTGTAGAATGAGCAACTTGATCATTCTTTTTCCATTGGTCAGTTATTGGATTAGGTACATCATCATCTATGACACTCCAAACACCATTTTCAATCTGAAAGACCTAAGTATTACATTCATAAGCTAAAAGTGAAATTCTTACCCCATCTTTTTTTGGCATTTCTTGACGTTTTAGGACCTACTGACTCTAAAAAAGCAAAACAAAAATGTATGTCTGTCTGCCGGCCAGTCGTGCGTCCGGCCGGGTGTCACAACCGACGAAATCTAGAAAATGACTGACGGGATTTGAAAAAATTTTTATTCTAAAAATAGGTACACTCAATAGTAAGAGCCGAAAGGACGATGTGTACGAAAACTGTACCGGAATTGTGTCGAAAAAATCGTCAAGTGTGTCAAAACACGAAAATATGCGTATTTTTTGCTTAAAAAACGTTCATTTTAAGTAATAATGAGTAGGAACAATGAATGTGGGGAAATCTGGATGGTCGGGATTGGTATGTGAGATCAAAAACTAGATTGCATTATAAGTTTGTCAAAAAAATGTTGTCAAGTATGTCAAAAGAAAGATTTTTATTTATTTTTTACCCAATTTTTTGGAAAAAATAAAATTAATTATTTGTTTGAAATGAAATTTTATTATTATCTATATATAAATACGTAAGCAATATTTTTGCGGTACAGTTTTAAAATATTTGCTCCATCAAAAGTGTGGCAATATGTATTCGTAGGAAAGGTCTTGAGTAGAAGATGTGCCGAAAACTACTTTCTTTTTGAATTTTGACGATTTTTTCAGAAAAAATGCCAAAAATGTGATAGTTGTGTTTTTTGAGTTTTTTGTTCGGTTATTTTGATTTTTCAGGTTATTTGTTTCACAATTCAAAATCAATCTATATGAAATAATCAAACTCTGAAATAATGTGTTGTAGCTATTTTGTTGGAGGTCGATTTACAATTTCTATTTACAATGGCCGAGTTCTAGTTATTGAGAATTATGGCATTATAAGTTTTTCAAAAAAATGTTGTCAAGTGTGTCAAAAAATGATTTCATTTATTTTTTAAACCAAGTTTTTGGAAAAAAATGTAGCTGTTCTTATGACGTAAAAGTAATTAAAAATGAAATTGGACATGTAAATTTTAATGAATTTGTTATAGTTTTTGAAATATTTTTGGAATTTTGAAAAAATTTTGTATTTTTGATTTTCTAATAATTTTTGCAATATTTTTAGAATTTCGGAAAAAGTTTCAATTTTTGATTTTGTTATAATTTTTGCAATATTTTTAGAATTTTGACAAAAGTTTCAATTTTTGGAATTTTGAAAAAACTTTCAATTTTTGATATTGTTAGATATAATTTTTGCAATATTTTTAGAATTTCTGAAAAAATTGGAATTTTTGATTTTGGAATATTATTAGAATTTAGAAAAAATTTAAATATTTGATTTTATTCTAATTTTTGGAGTTTTGAAAAAAGATTCAACAACTTCATTCTGAAAGACCTAAATATTACATTCATGAGCTAAAAGTGAAATTCTTACCTCCACTTTTTTTGCATTTCTTGACGTTTTAGGACCTACTGATTTAAAAATAAATAAGCGAAAAAAAATTGGTGTCTGTCTGCCGGCCGGCCGTCACAACCAACGAAATCTAGAAAACGGGTAAAGTGATTTGGAAAATTTTGAATTTTAAAAATAGGTCCACTCGATAGTAAGAGCCGAAAGGACGATCTGTTCGATAACTGTACCGGAAGTGTGTCAAAAGAATCGTCAAGTGTGTCAAAACATGAAAATATGCATATTTTTGCTTAAAAAACGTTCATTTTAAGTGATAATGAGTAGGAGCAAAGAATGTGGAGAAATCTGGATGGTCGAGATTGGTATGTAAGATCAAAAACTAGATTATTGCATTATAAGTTTGTCAAAAAAATGTTGTCAAGTGGGTCAAAAGAAAGATTTTTATTTACTTTTTTACCCAACTTTTAAGAAAGAAATAAAATAAATTATTTGAATGACAAAAACACTTATGGCATTATAAGTTTGTCAAAAAAATAATGTAAAGTGTGTCAAAAAATGATTTCATTTATTTTGGATTTTTGAGATCAATTAAACTCAAGAAAGTAAAGAAGTAATTGGAATATTTTCAATTCAAAGGTATGGTTTTAAAGTTTCTCAGAAAAAAACCTACAATTCACATTTTACGTGTTTCGATCGGATGCGAAACCACCCTCGTCAGTGCCCGGCTCGAATCCTTGGGCAGACACGCTATCAATTACGCCGTTGAGGCGATGACAATTTCAAAGTTGAAAATTCTTCATCACTTAATTATTTTTTACTTAAGTTGAATTTTTCCACTGTCATTAGACTCCATATTATGGAAATGCTTTTACATTATATGGGATTTTTTGCATTAAATTTCTAGACAATATTTTGTGTGAATTCATAGAATGGTTTCATTGATTTCATTTATTTTTTTGGCCAATTTTTTGGAAAAAAAATGTAGCTGCTTTTATGACGTAAATGTAATTGAAAATGAAATTGGAAATGGCAATTTTTGAATTTATAAAACTATAACAGTTTTTGAAATATTTTTGGAATTTTGAAAAAGTTTGTTTTATTGATATTGTTATAATTTTTGCAATGTTTTTAGAATTTTGAAAAAATAGAATTTGTGAATTTTATATATATTTCTAGAATTTTGAAAAAGTTTCAATTTTTGATTTTGTAAGAATTTTTGGAATATTTTTAGAAATTTGAAAAATTTTAAATTTTTGATTTTATTATAGTTTTTGGAATTTTGAAAAAAGTTTAAATTTTTGATTTTGTAATAATTTTTGCAATATTTTTAGAATTTTGGAATAGTTTGAATTTTTAAGAATTTTTGGAATGTTATTGGAATTTAGAACAAGCTTAAATATTTGATTTTTTTCTAATTTTTGGAATTTTGGAAAAAGTTTGATATTATTTAGTTGTTACAATATTTTTGGAATTTTGAAAGAAATATAAATTAGTGATTTTGTAATATTTTCTCGAAACGCTAAATGGAGAGGTTTTTGAGTAGTTTGCTGATTGTATCATCTTTTAACTAAATTATGTTAATTTATGATCCGTTCTAATTTTCCGGCAACGTATTGATGTTGCGTGTTAGTTTTGCAATAAATTTCTAAACAGAGATAAAAAATAATTGTACTTTAACAAAGAGTTACGTTTGATAAACATCGCTGCCCAAAACTAAAAACCATATCCTCATAAAAGTTTTTTGCCGAAAACTATATCAAAATCCTTAACCCAGACCGAAGTCTTGATATCTCAGAGCTGTGAGATTTCAGTCCCTCCATATTTTTAATTTAATTTATGGATCAAAAACACAATCTAGTTAACACAAATAAAGCACAAAAAATCCCACTTTGTTGTTTTTTCAAATTTTTGTTTTCTGACATAAAAAAATATTCACTACACAATTCATGACGAAAATTTAAAAAGAATTGATCGTAAAAAAAATATCAACTACCAGACGCAATTTTTTTTAAACCCGACGGTCCAATTTAATTATCAACCACCAACTCAATCACAACAAGCTAAAAATTATCTAAACAAAATTGATAACCCATACCGGAAAAATCTTCATTCCAACGATTAGAAAACAATTGGGTTCCATTTATTTGTATTCCTTGTGGAAAACAAAAGAATTACGAGAAAACAAAACTATTAACATACACGAAGTTTTTAAATAACATATGAAAATATGGATAAACACATTTTCGAATAATACAAGTAGTATATTACTATCTATGAGGAAGATGGAAAGTTACAGTACATTTGCCATAATGCTTGTAGGCCATTACAGTACAGGAAGAAAGGGGGAGATCTGGCTAACTACATGCGTCCTAAAAAGTATTAAAAACTAAGAAACGAAACGGGTGCCGGTATCGAACCCAAACCCAAAGAGAAAGACTATCAGGCTCTATACAGACTGGCCTAGCCGAGCTAAATATATTACTAAACCAAAAATTAAACATAAGGAGCAAAAATAAAATACCCTAAAAGTCAAAAAAAGTTGAAGAGGAATCGAAAAAACCATTAGGATAATTGGCAGCAAAATCGAGCTAATTCCAAACAACAACGAAATCGGAAGCAAAAACACCAATTTAACTACAATCTTTAAGAAACAAAAAGGGTTTTGGAAAGGTGCTCTGGTGAAATCGATGGATCATGACATGACAGAGGTGGTCTTACTATGGCTCATATGGCTCATAAATTCAAGGGCTAGCATTTTCCTGCTCACTGCTCCCTGACCACCGAAACATTCTGCGTTGAAAATAAAAGGTTTGTGTAGATGTAGAGAGAGCGTCAACCACAGCGGCCCAACGACAGGCAATCCATTTCCCTGTTATAGTACACTGATTTGTGCTCTTCTTGCTCTCCAAAAGGCTACGCTCTAACGAAAAAAAATTTCGAAAACCATGGCAGTTAGATTATTTAAGTGTAACACATGGTGGTGGTCCTGACCTCATTGAGAACCCTGGAACGTGGTAAAATAACCATGGAGGGATGATCTAAATTATCCATCACGACCAACCATCAAGGTTCAACACGGTCCGGGCCATGTCATTTCACCTCTCCTAACCCTCTCTTTTGCAGTGGTAAAGAATTTTCACCAAGCTAAGCTACGCAGGATCGTAAACCCTGTAAAGTACACGTCTGAAGGATCTTTCCTACCTTTGCGGTTAGAAATTATAGACAAAAAAATTTCAAACACACATTTTGTCTGTCAGTCAAGGACTAACAGTTCTGCCTTTCACCCCCAGAACAACAACAAAACACAAAAAATGATCTGCGCGTAAGGTCTTACAATGATCTTGCTTTTCGCCCACAGAACAACACACATAGACAAGGCTTCACACATCACATTAAAATATAGAACCAAAAAAAATTTTTAAAAAAATACCCAAATTCAAAAATTCAAACCAAAAAAAAAACAAAATACCAAAATTTAAAAAAAAAATTCTAATGCATCAACAAATAAGATTAAAATTGGAAAACATTACCACACTACACAAGCTGTATCATTTTCAAACCGTTCATTTCGTGAATGCAAAAATAACACAATACGCTGCAGAGGACCAAAAAAATTTAGGAATAGTAGCAATAATTACTAAGAACGGATAGGGGGAGAAATATATATAAACCAAGTCAATTTGATGGAAAAACAAATTCCAGTGTATTTTCATTTGAATTTGTTGAAGTGAAAAGTTCTTTAGGCGCGTTGTGCGATTTTGCATGGAGAAAATTTATATATTCGAGTTATCATCACGCATATATTTTTAAATATAAAATACTTCTACTATCCGGTCGTTGCGTTTCAAACTACAATATGGTTATCGCGGTCGACTAGAACCTCAGGTCGAAAGGTCGAAAGTTCAATTCTTGGAGTAGTATATTTTTTTATTGTTTTTTTAAGTGAAAACTTCTTTAGGCGTGTTGGGCGGTTTGGAATAGGTTAAAATTTTATTTATTTGCATGATCGTCACGCTAAATAAATATTAAATTTAAATATAAAATAAATATTAGAAGAGAGTGAGATAAATTGTAATCATTAGTTATTTTCTTATTCTCATTTTCTTGATTTATAATACATATGTTTTTTTTCTTTCTCATTGAATTTGATATTTTTTCCTGTTTATAAATTTGATGTTTTTCTTAGTTAATAACAGTGTATAAGTGTGGTAAAACAAGTAAAGATTTTGTTGTAATTTTAAGCAAAATAAAAAAAATTCTTTTCTTTATATTTGATTTATGTATTTTTCTTTATACTTTTTAATAAAGAAAAAGCAATTACTATTTAAATAATTTGATAATTTTTTTTGTTTTATTTGCATTTGCAGGTTTTTATTTTGCACTTTAATTTGATAATTTGTCAATTTGAAATAAATGAATAATGCATAAATAATAATAATAATAATAAAAAGTATAATAATTATTATGTCAATTAGGTTATATTCATATTTTCTACTTGGCTTCTTGTTCAGTCCATGATATTTTTTGATTATTAGATATAAAAATGTATATAATAGTTACTTGGAATGCTGATAGATGTATTTTAAGTTTTCACTTCTGTCGGCTGTCGTCAAGACTGCCTTCATTTATTTTCATCAAATCGCTGGGTTTTATATTATACACTTTTTTATACGTGAAGTAATATCATATTTTTACTTTCCATATTTTTACGATATTTGTTATTTTTTTTTTTTCAAACAAATTGTAAAATTATGACAACAAAAAATAACAAATAGTTTGATTGGATTATGAAATTTTGAATTGCAAGGCTGATTTGATAAAAAATTTTATTCAAACAAATTTGAATGTTTCTTTTCTTTTTTGGAAGTAACTATGATGATAAAAACTATATTTATAAAAAAATAACTTCATATTTATAAAAATTTTAAACATTTGCCGAAAAAATGCTGTGTTTAATTCGGAGCTAAAGTGACTTTTTGTGTTTCGTCTATAATTGTCAAACTACAAACTCAATATAAAAACTGAATCTAAAAAATTATGTTGCAAATTATGAAACTTTTTGCAATCCATACAATTTTAGAGCGATCTAGTTTCGAACCAATGAGAAAATTTTAAACTTTAAAAAAGTTTATCATTCTCATCAGGGCTAGCCGACTAGATAAACTCTACCAAAAAATGTCAACGCTAATGAATATAAACCAAAAATTAGGTTACAACACTAGCGAAGTGTAAAAACAAAAAATTTACATAAACATACATTTAATAAATTCAGGTTTAGTCAATTAATTTCTCTGGTGATCACTGTTTTGTTATACTCTAGACATTCTAGTATTGAATAACAAACTTGTATCTGTGAGAAGAAGATGACTAGTCTTCACTTGTGTCTATTGACACATGATCAACAATTAATTCAGTAAATTATGTGTGATTTGCACCATAATTTTTTGGATTCAGTTCTTATATTATTCTTGATGGGAGATTTTCCATCGGGGTGATGTTATATCACAAATAATTTACTGAATTAATTATAAACTCAACACAAAAAGTAGCATTTCAGCTTCTTATTAAATAATATACTATTTTTTTTTAAACGTGCAATATAAAAAAAATGCAATAAATTTAAAACAGCATCACTTGGGGTTTTCTTACACACGCAAATATTCAGTTGCAACAACAAAGGCAGCAAAACAAATTAATTTTATGATTTAGTTTAATTTCTAATCACTAGAAATGATGATCGTTTGGTAGACAAGATGAAAAACATATTATTAAATTTTGCAGTTTTTGTAGTTTTTATGATAGACCTAAGTGTTCAACAACGAATTAGCGAAACAAGTAAGTGTAAAGTTTTTTAAAAGTTTTTAGTAAAAATTAATTAAAAAGTTCTTTGTAACAACAGAATGTGCTGAATACTCTAGAATACAAACAACAAGAACAAATCCACATTTGGTATGGATACGAGCTGTCACTCCAACAAAAGTAGTCAATGGATTACTGGGTGCTCTAATAAGTGATGAATTCGTTATAACATCAGCATTATCCACCTTAATTCCAAGCGGAAGCAAAGTTTATTTTTCGTCAGATGAAGAATATAATGTGGCTGAACGTTTTACGCATCCGTTTTATAGTAAAACTGCACATTATAATGTTGGACTACTTCGATTGGAAAGACGTGTGAATTTGAACGGCAACCATCGACCAGCTTGTTTGTGGGGACAAAGTTTTTTTGAAGATACATCCGCTCAAGTTATGAAATGGGAATCGAATGAAATATGTAAGTTGTTTGATTTTTTATTTCACACTTTAATCTTTATTTCAATTAACTTTTGCCCTCTCTCTATATAATCAGTAAAACTAGTTGTTTATTTATTACAAAAATAATTTACAAGAAAAGTTGTTGTTCTAAATACTGCCTTTTTAATATTTTGTTGTTTTATTTTATCATATTTATTGCGAGGTTTTGACGATCTCAAGTGCACTATGTAAGAAATGTAAATATCGCAGTTAGAATTTAAAAAAAAAGACAAAAACTTTACTTAAATCCTTTGTAAAAATAGAAAGAAATCGATATAGAGAACTATTCAAGTCCCTGGACCCATGCTGTTTTCGTTTGATGATTGCTACATATTTTACACTTCGTGAAGACTCAACCAAGGACTCAACGGAAAAACATTAACTACGTCTCAGACTATGCTTTAAAGTGGTTTCAGTACTCTCTTATGATGCAGCACATAGCTACATTGCCTTTAAGCTTGACCTTAAGGATGAATTAGGATAAACAGATATAAAACAACCAAGGTGCTACTTTAGAATGTTAACATTGGCTTCCCTTATAATAACAAGTATTCAGATTTTGACATCAATCACTCGA
The DNA here is from genome assembly GCA_963693315.1 of Diogma glabrata. NCBI lineage: Eukaryota > Metazoa > Arthropoda > Insecta > Diptera > Cylindrotomidae > Diogma > Diogma glabrata. The sequence goes on from OY856188.1 coordinate 64,175,892, forward strand.
TGGTTACTCGTATTTCTTTGTTGCAGTGAATTTAAAAATTCATTGCTCCTTCTTTTCCAGAAGTTTTGTGATATTTTTTCAATAATTTCTCACGATTTAAACTATATAATTCACTCAAATTTGGCTCTAGCATTGCTTTCAACGGACGACCAATAAGAAAATGACGGCGTTCACGCCCGCTTCCTATAATCCTCCAAACTATAGAGCACGCGTGGAAGTATGAAATGCCACTGAATATTATCTAATGTAAATACTTCACAAATTTACTTGTATCACTCTTCAATAATTTAAACGCATTTCTTATATCGGAACGAGCTCAAACAAATGTTCCGCCATTATCAGACTAAATATCACTACATAAGCCATGACGTGAAACAAATCTCAATGCAGCACAGCAATAAATGCCTCTGTTGTTAAAGTTGTTACTAACTCTAATTGAATTGCTTTTGTGGAAAAACAGATGAAAATCGCCACTTATGCTTTAGTACTTTTCGTGCTTCGAACTCCACATTGCTTAATAAAAAATGGGCCTGCATAATCTACGCCAGTTTTAACAAATGGATTTACAATGTTAATTCTATCATATGATAGGCTTCTCATAAATTGTTCTCCCGTAATCAACTTCACCATAAAACATTTTAGACACTTTCGTATAATTTCTCTTATCAAAGTTTTTGCTCTAACAGACCAATATTTACTACGAACGAAAGTGAGTAGCACTTGTTGTCCTAAATAACCTTCCTTATTGTGAATGCATTGAATTAATATTTTTGTAAAATGATTACTTTTCGGTAGCAATATCTGATGTTTCCTATCATAATCTATTTCTGCATTTTTTTAACGTCCTCCTACACGAATTATACCATCATCGTCAATAAATGAATTCCAAAAAATTACCGGTGATTTTCTGTTAATTGGTTGATTGAGTTGTAATTGTTTCAATTCATTTGTAAAGTCATCAGCTAATTCTTGCACACCTAAGGTTCCCCATTTTTATTCATTATTTGAAGTTCTAGTATTTTCTATCTCTTGTATTTCTGTCACACGGTCCATAGATAAAATTTGAAGATTTTCATACGTACTGAATTTCGAACTTTTCCATCAAATTGCATAACACTAAACCACCGCAAAGTTCTAATCTAGGCAAGCTTATTTTTTTTAAGGGTACCACTCCAGATTTACTACATGTTAAATTAACTCTAACTTCTTCTCCTAACTTGTCAAGACATCTAATAAATATCGCTTCACCATAAGCATTTTCAGATGCGTCAACTCTCCATCAGCAATATGAATTACTGCTGTTGATAACATAACTTCTTAACGTAATCAAAATGCAATAATTTATTGTGTTTTCGATTACAAATTTCGCATTTCTTCAACCGCCAGTTGTCGGTCCAATGTCCTTTTGACTAACAATTAAAACACAGAAGTAACTTAAACTCAATAATTTATCACATTGTTTCAATAAATGTAATCTTTTGCACAAATTATATTCAGTTTGAGCTAATCCTAAAGCTGTAACACTTTTCGAAGTTTCTAAAATACGACATTGTGATTTATAAATTTCTCTAGATTTGACCAATTAGGATATTCGTCTACTTCACGTATCTGAATCCAAACGATCAGTGACAATTCCATTGTTCTACAGGCAGTTTTGACAATTTTAAAGCTCTTAAATGTCTGCTGAAATCGTCCACTAGCCTTTTTAATTCAACAGCAGATTCTTTGGGCACAAATTTTATTTTAAACAACTGACTGACACGATTTTCGATATTGTTTCGTTTAGTATTATACCGTTCTAACTAACACTTCCAAGCTTGCACTTATCCTTCTGAAGAAAATTCTATTTTATCGACTAAATCAGCCGGCTTTTCTTACAGGCTCCTTTCAAATTATAAAATTTCTCAATATTACTTAAATTTTTTCGGTGATAATCAGCATATCAAACGTATCTCGAAGCTTCAAACAGCCGTTTAAATTGCCTTCAAACGATAGTAAAGTTGTATCAAGGAATCTTACAGGATTTTGAATCTTATGCAATTGATCCACTCTTCTATTTTCATTTGTTGAAATTTCTAATTTTTTTTTTCTTTCCTCAATGAATGTAGATGATAATGCTGTTTTGCTATAAAATTGTGTGGTATCAAAATTTGTAAACGGCAAACAAATTTTTTCATAAATTCTTCTACAGTTTCTATTAAAGTATCCAAATTGCATCGATCAGTGGTAATCCATTGTTGATATTTGACTTGAAGGATTCCTTTAACGTCAAAATCATTTAGTAATCTTTCTTCCAATTGTTGAAGTTTTTTTGGACATTCATTGCACTTCAAAGTATGACAATCTTCTGTTGATTCACCACACGAAACAAAGTCAATTAATGTTTTATAATTCTGGAAAGCAGCATCAGTAATCCAAGACATCTTAGAGTGTTGAATCATTAGTTTTATATTTTGATATATGGTACACAGTACACACGCACACATTATGAACTATTTGGGCTAATTTTATACATTCTTGTGGTCGAAGGGACGTGAATTTAGTAAATCCTATTTTCACATCAGGAAACTTATTTTTAAACTCCACATAAGCCTCATTTAATGTAAATAGCAATAAGCGCTTGTGTGGATTTATGCTGAAATTGCTCATATTTTCTTTATTGTACATATATAATTTTTATAATATTTTGAAAAGTTCATTTAATAATAAAATATTTGATATTTAACATAAAAAAAAATCTCTTAGTTTATAACGCCATTTTTATAATTTTCCTTCAGAACAAAAAAAAACTGATTCCTGACAGTCATATGCACAACGAATTTTATCTTTAAAACTAAAACTAATGCATCTCCTAAACTTTCACAAGTGGTTAGATATAAAATAAGCTTCTATTTAGTTTTAAAAAAAAGGTAGGTCGCCATCTTTTCTTCAATTACACCGTTTTTTTCTTATGTTACACCGTTAAAAATTATTTCAAAAAATTAACAGTGTACATTTTTAAAACGTTTGTTCTAATACCTATTCAACGAGATATCATTTATAAAAATCGATTGAGTAGTTTTTCTACAATCGCTCGTCAAAATGCACTCACATCACAAAATAACCAAAAATTGAGGGGCACCCTGTGAAGACCCCTGGTAGAAAAAAAAATTCTAAGAGATTTCGTATTTTTTATTTATGAAAGACTATCTATAAACAAAAAATAATCTAAATTAAAAGGAATCAAGTCAAAATTTCCCAAAAATTTGCTGAACTTGGGTAAAATTGCTCTATAATATCTGCCCGCCCGCAGGAACATATGTAAAATTTAAAATTTTGGATCTATGGATGTGACAAAACTGCGTCCAATATCGTCTACTACTGACAATGGCAGTAAGATATCACTTATATTAAGGGGATAAGTGATATTTTAGGGGTGCTGGCCGATGTACTTTTTTCAATCAACGATAGTACCCTTAGTCTTAGTTATGGAATATTCTTTGACGATAACGCTCTATTTTTTTTTTAAATAAAATGTGTTGGGTAGTAGGAATTACAATGTGTGTCACAACAACACATAAGAACCTTTTAAGGAAAAGGTCCCATAACACCATGCTTTCTAAAGTGTTGATGGACGTAATTTTTTTAGTTTTTAAAAGAATGAACTTTTTTCTTGCTCGCACAAATGAGTTTCCATATAACTATTATATATGCTGGCTTAAGGTAAACAGTGCGTTACATGATCTTGGTATATGTTTCTAGCACTAGGATAATTAGGAACCTAATTTTAGCTTTGTTCCTGCAAATTTGAAAAAAAAAAAGTATATTATTTTTATTTCCTCCATCCTATCATGAAATATTGCCCTATGTCGTACATTATTATGTGAAAGGATTTATTATTAAGTTTTCCATTCTTTAAGAAGAATATATAAAAAAAGGAAATTTGTGTCCATCAACGTCTTAAAAAGAATTATGTTGTAGAACCCAGGCCTTAAAAGGTTTTAATGTGTTGTTGTGACACATATTGAAATTCCAAATATGTCACATATTTTGAAATTGCACAAATTTTTTTGAACTTCGTTGAAAGAAATGATGAACAATGTCATTGAAGCTACAATTTGAGTGAAAAATTCGAAGAGGAACATGTAGTGTTGCCACAACAGACAGGCCACGTGTTTCAATGATCCCAACATATTCAAACGTTTAGTTTCCAGTGCAAGTCGCTTTTGCAATTACCATCAACAAAGCACACGGACAGTTACTGCAAGTATGTGGACTAGATTTGGAGAATCCGTTCTTCTCACATAGACAACTGTATGTGGCTGGCGCGTTAGGAAAACCTTCTGATTTATTCGTGTACGCACCCGACCGAAAAACATAAAATATAGTGTACCCACAAGTACTCGAATAAATAAATAGAATTAAAACGACATTTTGAAATTCGTTTCATATTAAATAAATAAGTTGCAATAAAAATGACATAATGTAAATTGAATGTTATCTTTACGAGTTTTCTTTCTTATGAGATAGCGGCAATATGTTAAATATGACCGATGTTAAATAAACAAAACTTTTACGCTATTTGGTGTAAAAAATAAAATTTTGAGAGATTTTGTGAGTGATTAAGATCAAAGTAATTATTGTAACTAGGAGGGCCCGGCGTGCTTCGCTACGCTTATAAATAAAGTTTATGCGTAGACATTTTGTTGACGTAGAAGCAATGATTTCAAAAAGGGGTAATGAGAAATGCTAGCATATGATTTTTAATTTTTCTTTTTAAATATATGAATGAAAAATAATCAGAACTCTAGCTGATCAGTTCGGATATATGAAAGATTAGCGATCAAATAAGTTTTCAAGTAAGCTTAGAGATCAAAGTAAGTTAGAGATCAAACTTATTTGATCGCTAATTTTTCATGTATCCGAACTGATCAGCTAGAGTTCTGATTATTTTTCATTCATATATTTAAAAAGAAAAATTAAAAATTATATGTTAGCATTTCTCAATACCACTTTTTGAAATCATTGCTTCTACGTCAACAGAATGTCTACGCAAAAACTTTATTTATAAGCGTAGCGAAGCACGCCGGGCCCTCCTAGTATCTATTATCAAGAGATGCACCACGTACATCAATACTCATACCATTATCACATCGACCTTTTCAGAAAAAGGTTTTGGAAAATTCTTACTACATTTACCATCTCTCATACTAACAGGATTTAGAGCACCACATGGTCCAAGCATCATATGACGTTTCACATATTCATGTAGTTTAGGAAAAAGAATGGGATCACAGATTTCAGTACATACAAATTTATGAATCATTTCATTTCCATCAATTCTATCTTCATCTGACAAATTTAACAAACACATCAGCAGTAACATTCTCAGGTCTTTCACAAAATTCATGCATTGATTTAAAAGAACGAACAAATCTCACGCATAAGAAAAACTTCACATACATTGGCATTTCTAAAAATTAAAATGAAGAACAGAACAAAATTATTCACATGCATTCACGTCAGTGTACATAAGAAAACTAAAAAATAAAATACAACCAGCATTGCATCATCTGACAAATTTAACAAACACATCAGCAGTAACATTCTCAGGTCTTTCACAAAATTCATGCATTGATTTAAAAGATCGAACAAATCTCACGCATAAGAAAAACTTCACATACATTGGCATTTCTAAAAATTAAAATGAAGAACAGAACAAAATTATTCACATGCATTCACGTCAGTGTACATAAGAAAACTAAAAAATAAAATACAACCAGCATTGCATCATCTGACAAATTTAACAAACACATCAGCAGTAACATTCTCAGGTCTTTCACAAAATTCATGCATTGATTTAAAAGATCGAACAAATCTCACGCATAAGAAAAACTTCACGAACATTGACATTTCTAAAAATTAAAATGAAGAACAGGACAAAATTATTCACATGCATTCACGTCAGTGTTCATAAGAAAACTAAAAAATAAAATACAACTTGTAACTACACTGAAATTTGAGTAGAATATCTGTTTTACTAATATACTACGCATACGATACGTTTATTACTACCCACTACCAAAGAATATATCAAAAAAGAAAATATAAAAAAATAAATTTCATCATTCATAAAATCAACATTATTACGCATAAAATCTCTTTTATTCCGACGACTCGATCTAACCTTCCATGTACGAAGACATGAGAAGACTAAAATGAAATTGCATCTACCAAAGAATATATAAAAAAGAAAATATAAAAAAATAAAATAAATTTTTAAGTTTTAAATTTAATTTCGTTTTTGTATGTATGTAAGCTTATAATGCATATGTGTATAAAAAGTTTTTCGTATATAATAACTTTTTTATTTATGATCCGAAAAATCCCAATCCCAATCCCAGACCTAGGTTACAGTAATATCAGTTAGCACTGAAAATTTGAAATCAATCCAAATTCGAATAAAAAAGCCTTAGGCTCCACAAAATTTTGCGTTAGCGTATTAATATATAAGAAGATTCACTTGAATTTTGCAATTTGACGGCATTTTTCATTTTCTCTCAGAAAAACTTCTTTAGAACAGTTTTTGTGTGTTTCGTGTCGGGTACAAATACTATGCATGAGCACTGTGAACATTTGTGAATCTAATTTTGTTCTGGATAATGTTCTATACAGAGATGAGTGATGACACACCTCTACTAATTCAACAAGTCATTTAAATGTTATTATAGCTTACTCGAAAACTTATTTGATCGCAAATTTTTCATATATACGAACTGATGAGCTAAAGTACTGATTATTTTTCATCCATATTTTTAAAAGCAAAAATTAAAAATTACGCTATCATTTCTCATTACCACTTTTTGAAATCATTGCTACTACGTCAACAAAATGTCTGTGCACAAACTTTATTTAAAAGCGTAGCAAAGCACGCCGGGTCCTGCTAGTATTATATAAAATTATAACAACAACGAATGAATAAATCTTGTTTACAATTTTTCCACAGTTTTAAAGAAATTAGACATGGTAACCGGATATGATTGCACTTACCTTCATCAAACACAAAACGATTCATTATTCTGTTTAAAACCAACAAACACAGCAGATAACAAATACAAGGTTGAGCTAAAAAATTGAATTTGCTTCCTAATTTTTTTGTAAACTAATTTTATTTCTAGCCAGCAACAGGAAGTCCAATTCAAGTTTGGAAGAGTAACAATAATTACATTATTGGAATTTTTTCATTTTACTATCAAAATGAAAATCCGCATATTATTGTTGGAACCAAAATAAATGATTACTTAGATTGGATAGAACAGCATGTCTGGCAGGTAAGTGTGGGACATCACATAATATAGTTTATAAACTTTATTATTATATATTAATTTATAGCGTCAATATAACACTTTGGATCCTGATCCAGATATAGATGTACGTTTTACTGAAACTTGTGGAAAAGTTTTGGTAGGTAAACCACTTGCAACATTTGCACAACCAACATATCATGGTGAATTTCCATGGCATGTTGCATTATATAGAAACATTCAAGGTGTTCGAAAATATAAGTGTGGTGGTACAATTTTAAACGAAAATATAGTTTTAACAGCGGCACATTGTATTACTGACGAAACTGGAGATACACCAGTAAGTCAGTTAGTAATAAAAGCAGGAGCATATGATGTTGATGTTTCAAACTTTGATAGTCAAGAAGTGGGTATAAATAAGATTATAAAACATAAAGACTACAACCGTAATTATATGGAAAACGATATTGCGATATTAAAATTATTAAACAACTTAAAATATTCCAACTACATTCAGCCAATATGTATCCCAGATGATATTAGCATTTTTACATCACCAATCGGGATTGTAAGTTATTCAACTATAAATTAATTTAAACGATTGCTAAATATGATTTCATTTTAAACGTTTAGGTTGCAGGATGGGGAAAGAACGAAAGAGACGTTTTTGAGAAACAACTTTTCAAAGCATCACTACCAATTGTATCAAACGCCGAATGTCGTTCCAGTAATCGAAATTTTTTTACCACATTTTTAAATGATGGTAATTTTTGTGCTGCATATCGTAATGGAACAAACGTATGTTCAGGCGATAGTGGAAGTGGGTTTATTTTTGAAAATAATTCAAAATGGTATCTTCGTGGGATAGTTTCATTGGCAGTGGCATTACCCGATGAACGATGTGATATTACCGAATACACATTATTCACAAATGTTGATAAATTTACTAATTGGATTAGTCAAAACTCATAAGTATATCATGGTATAAATAAAATAGAAAATTTTAAAATTCAAAATAATGTGGCTTAATTTTTTTAAAGAAAAATGTATGTCAGTAAACTAAATGATGTTACCAACAATTGGTGTTAGAAGAATGGTCTCTGATCAATGCTTCTAAGACACAACTCGTTGCGTTTACCAACAGAAGGAAACTAAATAACTTAACTCTTCATTTAATCGGTAATAACATATTAACACTACAAGATAATGTGAAGAATCTTGGTGTTACTCTCGACAAGCGGCTCAATTGGGCTGTTCGTGTTGAGACTAAATGCGCAAACGCAACTCGAGTTATGTAGCAATGCAAGAGGGCTTTTGGTGCCAAATGGAAGCTGGCTGTATAAAGTAGTTGTCAGACCCATTGTCAACTATGGGTCCCTTGCATGACTCTCAAAAACGTTTGTTGGGAATGCGATAAGAAAACTGGAGGTGGTACAAAAGCTTTCTTGCTTATGTATCACTTGTGCATTCAGGACAACGCCTACAGCGAGTCTCTTGGTCTTATTAGGGCTTCCTCCCTTGCATATATTTATAGTAATGGAGGCTCTTAAAGCTACAAAAAGGCTCGAACTCCTGGGATACACTAGGGGCTGAAGGAAAAATCATCAAGCGCTATGGAGGGATCTGGAAGAACACCTGACAGATTTGTCCATGCCGACTGATGACACAGTACCTCTAATTGCCTTTCAAAAGCAGTTTAGAGCTGTAATTCTAATGATAGAGGACTGGTTTTCAGCTAATTTGCTATTGGACAGTGCGGCAACACGTTGGAAATCTACACAGATATGGATCTCTCAGTAAAAATGGTGCCAGAGCTGCAGTTTACTTCAGTAATGAAGATCAAGGGCTGCAATCAATTTCTACTTGGCGAATACTGCACAGTTTCTCAGGCTAAGGTATTCGCCATAAATCGCATCGCAGCATCTAGGCGATTTACGGAGCTTAAGTTGTCTCGCAAGATCATTTACATTTTTACTGATAGCCAGGCTGCTCTAAAAGCTCTGGAAATTATATTATTAAGTTGAAAATTGTGTAAGGAATTGAATTATCTCGATCTAGGTCCTTGAATTATCTCGGGCCTAATAATAGCATATCACTGATATGGATACCAGGGCATAGGGGAAACTCGGGAACAAAAAAGCTGATGATTTAGGAAAAAGCTCCGCAAGGAGGGTCATAGGCAAAGGTAGGATAAGATTGCTAGTCGTACGAGTTCTCTTTCGGTCCAATAACTCTCAATGGAGGAGCACAGAAGGCTACCAGGTCTCCAAGATGTTCACTCCAGAGTTGAGCCAGCAAACCACCAAAACCACAAAATTCCTGTTAAATCTGACTCGGTCAGACTGCAGGCTAATGGTGGGACTACTAACAGTTCACCGTCATGTGAACAAACATATGGTAAGGCTTCGAGTAGAAAATGATCTAACATGCCGCTTTTGTCTTGAAGAAAATGAAACAGTTACTCACATTGTGGGAGAATGTTTGGCTCTCTCAGGGCTTCAAAACGTCATGTTAGGATCAAACTATCTAAGGAAAGAAGATTTCTGCAAAGCAGACCATTCACGGATGTTGGCTTTTTTCAAAAACGTTTTCAGCTCTTGTATATGAAAATGACATAAAGTATTTAGTAGTATACATGTCAGGCTATGACTACATGGTCGCCTCGCACAAAAAAAAAACCTAAATGATGTAGAAAAACGATTTTAGTAGGAAAAGGCTACAAAGTTTTCTGAGCATAATTTGCCGTTAATTCTACTAAAGCTAATTTTCATACGTTCTCTATTACAACTCTACTTTACAAATGCAAAGATGAACGAATTTTATACAGTTATATACAGTGGTGATATTCAGCCGGTACGGACCGGTACGCCCGGTTGTTAAAATTTTCCAAATTTTCCGTATACTGGTTGTTGTATATTATGTTTTTTGTTATAATGGAAAATTTGTTGTATGCTGAATGTGTTTTTAAATTAATTTAAATTTATAATTAGTTGTGAAATAGTCCCTGGGCCTTCACCTACATAATTTTGCGATTACCACATATTTTATACTTCGTAAGACGCTAGTCCCTGACGAGTCCTACAACTTTTTTATCTGCCATTTTCCTTGATTCGGCCGCTTTTTCCCTCGGGAAACTCCGAAACATGGCGATTTCCCGGGGTCTTGTATATTTATTACCATAATTTTGTTATTTATTATAGGGGTGGAAATTTGTTTTAGAAAACGAGAGTAAATTTGTCCGACAAAAAATTGTCTGCTTTTGTCGAGTCCGACAACTCAAACTGGTCAAAATACCAGGGTATTGAAAATCAAACACCACAAAACTAGTTTTCACAGGATTTTTTAACAAAAGTTAGTGAAATTGAAGGGTCGTATTGTCCGACGAATTTTTGGCCGCGTTTTTTCAGTCCGACGACTGGAAGTCGGAATTCTGGCGGGGTAGTGTTTATTGATTACCACATGTCGGACAAAAATGAAACACGATAAAAAACCATTTGCTATTATAAAAAATCGAGTTGTCCGACAAAAATATAGCCGCGTTCGGCCAGTCCGACAAGAAAATGAGAAAAATATTTCAGGAGAACGATTATTTTTTTTCTTTGTTAAATTTGCTAATATTTATGAACAAATTTAATGTATACATTAATGACGTAACATTTTTTAATGAAACAGTGTTTACAGATGGCACTGTATAAAGAAAATTAGAAAATTTTTGTAAATAGAACAATTATAAAAAAGGAGCATGTACTTAACAAATGATGTAAAACATGTTCTCATATTAATTTTAAAAATCTAAGGAACATTAACCAGTTGAAAAGGTTATTTACACAATTTTAATTAAAAAGATTGAGAAGGATTAAAAATATGCGCCAATTTAAACAAGGAAAAAATATTGCCATTTTTCTATTTACCAGATTTAAAACTATATGCGCCGATAGAGTATATAAATATAAATGATACTTGTACTCGCCGCGAGATCGGAAAAGTAGTATATATACGACCGATATTTTTAATCGTCGTCTTGCAATCTGGGACCAACAAAAACAACCTGCTGAATGGAAAATAACAAGCAACACAAGAAATGTGGCCGCCTAAAGTGTGCTTATTATCATGGAGTCGCACTGATGAACACTGCATATAAAATACTAGCTAATGCGTACTTGCCCGTAAAACAATTTTTAAAAAAATTCATGAAATGGGCACTAATTGTACATGACACAATATCTCCGTACACAAAATATTTCATAACACCTGTCATGCACATGATGTGCACTATACCATGCACATGTCGTAAAACGCCTTAGCACATATGGTCACAGACCTTTCAGATTCATGTATACCAAATGTGCAAAAATGTTCGCAATATGTTCATTCACATGTTTGCAGCAATGTTTACTTTTTTCAGATACATGTTCATGACATGTGCATCACCAGATTTACAGAAATTTCAAATATTTTCTTCAGGAAATTTCCAGGTTCATTTTAGACACAGATGCACCACTTAGGCATTTACATGTTCACGATGAGTTTACAAAAGGTTCATACATTTTCTGTATCCTTCTTAGAAACATGTTTATGATATATTACAAAATATCAAATAAATTCGTTATAATAGAAATATCATAAGTTTATACTAACCGCAATGTGTAGTCATAACACGGCTGCTATTTTCATAGCCTTTAATCCGAGAAACGAATAGCGATATCTAAAGTATATGTGAAATTTTGTAAACTATGTATATCTGAAATGAATAGAACTCTAGTGAATTTTAAACATTTGAAATTTAGATATTTCGTACACAAGTATATGCGCATTTTGTCCACATGTATATAGGTCATTTCGTAAACCATGTTTCATGCTAATCTTATAAACAAATGCACAAATATAAATTCACACGGTGAACATTTGTTTAATGTTTACATGTATACATGTATACAAAATGTGCGTATAACATTTTGTTAAAAGTTCTATGAACATTTTGTGAAAATGTTTACATGATTCAAAAATGTTAAATTAAAACAAATTTGTATGACGTAAGTACTCAAATACATTTACTTTTAGACTTAATTTAAAATATTTACTAGAATATTTAAAAACAATACAAAATTATAGTCAAAATCAAATGTGCACGAAATGTGCACCTATTCGAGCACCATGCACATTATGTTTGTCGGGTTGCTAGACTCATTCCGTTCGCCGAATCTATCATCGGTGACTATCAGTGTTGTTTTCGTCCCAACCGCAGATCAATGTTTTACCTTAAGGATGATTCTTGAAAAAAATTGGGTGATTAACATCAGCATTCATCAGCTTTACGTTGATTTCAAGAAAGCATATGATATTATTTTATCTCCGATCATATTCCTTGGTATCCCAGAGAATCTTGTTTCTCTGGGTAAACTCACAACATAGGGATCAAATTGTAGGATAGTAATCAGTCAGTTTTTGATTCTTTTGATATAACATCTGGTGTTCAACAAGGTGATTTACAATAATGAGAGAGAGAGAGAGAGAGAGGGAGAGAGAGAGAGAGAGAGAGAGAGAGAGAGAGAGAGAGAGAGAGAGAGAGAGAGAGAGAGAGAGAGAGAGAGAGAGAGAGAGAGAGAGAGAGAGAGAGAGAGAGAGAGAGAGAGAGAGAGAGAGAGAGAGAGAGAGAGAGAGAGAGAGAGAGAGAGAGAGGTTACTGAGATACGTTTAAAAATCTACATAGTAATTACTACAGTTTGATTATTATAAAGATTTCATTAAATTATTACGAAATTATTTAATGATTTTTTATTATTATTTATAATTTTTATCAATTTATAATATTTAAGAACAAATATCTAAAATTATTGACTAATGTTGATATATCCTGGATGATGATATTGAGCGTACGCTATCGTGTTTGAAATTATGACATTTTTCGATAGTTAGCGGTCACTAATTTGTCGGACAATTGTATCAGAGTAAAATAATATTAATTAAAAATATAAAAAAAAGAATTAGACATGTGGTAATCAATAAACACTACCCCGCCAGAATTCCGACTTCCAGTCGTCGGACTGAAAAAACGCGGCCGAAAATTTGTCGGACAATATGACCCTCCAATTTCACTAACTTTTGTTAAACAATCCTGTGAAAACTAGTTTTGTGGTGTTTGATTTTCAATACCCTGGTATTTTGACCAGTTTGAGTTGTCGGACTCGACAAAAGCAGACAATTTTTTGTCGGACAAATTTACCCTCGTTTTCTAAAACAAATTTCCACCCCCTATAATAAATAACAAAATTATGGTAATAAATATACAAGACCCCGGGAAATCGCCATGTTTCGGAGTTTCCCGAGGGAAAAAGCGGCCGAATCAAGGAAAATGGCTGATAAAAAAGTTGTAGGACTCGTCAGGGACAAGCGTCTTACGAAGTATAAAATATGTGGCAATCACAAAATTATGTAGGTGAAGGCCCAGGGACTAAAATATTTGTTTTGCTTCAAACTAAGAATGAAAATCATTAATAACGACGCTGAACAGCAAGATGAGAATATTTTTATTTCTAATCAAATAAAACAGGCAAAAGAATATGATATACTTTTGAAACTCAACACCAATCGGAAAATGCTGGAACGTCCCGTGATGCTGCCTTATTACATATTTGGAATAATAAAAAACAAAATTAATTTAAAACTAAATAGCAGTGGATTAATGTTGTTAGCAACGAAAATTTGGGATAAGATGCCAGTGGTGTTCGAGAGTAGATTGGTAAAATTTATAAAATGGTAAATATTTACACATTACAGTGGAATGGAAATCACGTTCTGTCAAAGCTCATGGTTCGAACAAAGAAAATTATATTATATTATAAGATTTATTTCTTAATATCATAACTTTACTGTGGTAGTTCAAAAAATAGTATAAACACCTCGGGAGAGGGCATGTTATCTCCCTCGGTGGTATGTAGATCTCAGGCTTCGCCCTCGGACTCCAAGCACATCTCGACAGAAAATCATCCACTTCTCTACATTGGTATACAATATACTATTAATACTATATATTACTTCGGTCTGAAAGACCTAAGTATTACATTCATGAGCGAAAAGTGAAATTCTTACCCCCACTTTTTTGGCATCTCTCGACGTTTTAGGACCTACTGATTCTAAAAAAGCAAAAAAAATAATGTATGTCTGTCTACCGGCCGGCCTGCCGTCCGTCCGTCCGGCCGTCATTACCTACACTGCAGGGAAAACCGCTGAAGGGATTTCAAAAATTTTCTAGAAATAGGTATACTCAAGGGATAGGTCAAAAAGGACGCTGTGTTCGATAACTGTATCGGAAGTGTGTCAAAAAAATCATTATGTGTGTCAAAAACAGCAAATTTTCATATTTTTGGCTTAAAAAACGTTCATTTTAAGTGATTACGAGTAGGAACCTTAAATTTGGAGCAACCTTGATGGTAGAGAACGGTATGTGAGATAAAAAACTAGATTATTGCATTATAAGTTTGTCAAAAAAATGTTGTCAAGTGTGTCAAAAGAAAGATTTTTATTTATTTTTTTACCCAATTTTTCGGAAAAAAATAAAATTAATTATTTGTTTGAAATGAAATTTTATTATTATTATTGAGAATTATGGCATTAAAAGTTTGTCAAAAAAATAATGTCAAGTGTGTCAAAAAATGATTTCATTTATTTTTTTAGCCAATTTTTTGGGAATGTTTTGAATGCTGTTTTTATGACGTAATTGCAAATGAAATTGGACATGAAAATTTTTGAATTTGTTATAGTTTTTGAAATATTTTTGGAATTTTGAAACAAGTTTGTATATTTGATTTTGTAATAATTTTTGCATTATTTTTAGAATAATGGAAAAAGTTTTAATTTTTGATTTTGTAAGAATTTTTGGAATATTTTTAGAATTTTGAAAAATTTTAAATTTTTGATTTTATTATAATTTTTGGAATTTTGAAAAAAATTTCAATTTTTGATTTTGTTATAATTTTTGCAATATTTTTAGAATTTTGAAAAAAATAGAATTTTAGAATTTTATATATATCTTTAGGATTTGAAAAAAGTTTCAATTTTTGATTTTGTAAGAATTTTCGGAATATTATTGGAACTTAGAAAAAGTTTATATATTTGATTTTATTCTAATTTTTGGAATGTTTTTGGAATTTTGAAAAAAGTTTCAATTTTTGATTTTGTAATAATTTTTGCAATATTTTTAGAATTTTGAAACAAAAAAAGTTTTTGAATTTTATATATATTTTTAGAATTTTGAAAAAAGTTTCAATTTTTGATTTTGTAAGAATTTTTGGAATATTTTTAGAATTTTGAAAAATTTTAAGTTTTTGATTTTATTATAATTTTTGGAATTTTGAAAAAAGTTTGAATTTTTGAAAAAAATAATTGAAATCATTTTTTGACACACTTAACATTATTTTTTTGACAAACTTATAATGCCATAATTCTCTATAATAATAATAAAATTTCATGTCATACAAACTATTAGTTTTATTTTTTTCTAAAAAAAATTGGGTAAAAAATAAATAAAAACCTTTCTTTTGACACACTTGACAACATTTTTTTGACAAACTTATAATGTCATAATTCTCAATAATAATAATAAAATTTCATTTCAAACAAACAATTTTATTTGTTTCCAAAAAATTGGGTAAAAAAATAAATAAAAATCTTTCTTTTGACACACTTGACAACATATTTTTGACAAACTTAAAATGCATTTTTCTAGTTTTTGATCTCACATACCAATCCTTACCATCAGGATTTCTTCAAATTTAATGTTCCTACTCGTAATCACTTAAAATGAACGTTTTTTAAGCCAAAAATATGAAAATTTGCTGTTTTCGACACACATAATGATTTTTTTGACACATTTCCTGTAGAGTTATCGAACACAGCGTCTGATCGGACCTGTCCCTTGAGTATACCTATTTTTAGAAAAACAAATTTTTAAATCCCCCAGCGGTTTTCCCTGCAGCGTAGGTAATGACGTCGGCCAGCCGGCCGACAGACAGGCATGCATTTTTTTTTGCTTATTTAGAATCAGTAGGCCCTAAAACGTCGAGAAATGTCAAAAAAAGTGGGGGTAAGAATTGTACTTTGAGCTCATGAATGTAATACTTAGGTCTTTCAGACCGAAGTAATTAGGTCTTTCAGACCGAAGTAATTAGGTCTTTCAGACCGAAGTAATTGAAGATTGCGATGAGCGTATAACTTTTTATTGATCTTGTGAAATTATAAGGAACAACATCAGAAATAATTTTTGATACCTTAATATCAATTCTCGAAAAACTTGGTTTAAATAAAGAATATTTGTATGAAAAACTGATTAGATTTTGCTCATACGGTGCTAGTGTAATGTTAGAGAAAAAACTGGAGTTTCTGCAAGAATTTTAAACTTTTTACAGGTATTAGCAATTATCTTGTTTAGCTCATCGTATTCAGTTAACTCTAAAATATGATTTTATCAACGATGTCCATTAAGTAAAAAACTTTAGATTTTTTTCTCGACAAACTTTATTTGTATTATTATACTTCAAATAAACATCAGCAAGAATTAAATAATACTTTGAAAGAACTTGGCACTAAAATCCACAAAATAGGGCGAACATCAATAGGCCTGTAGCACTAGGACCGCCAAAAACAGTTTGGAAAACATTTCAGGTAGTGTACACACACTTTAATCAAAATAAAGAAATTGGAATAGTCATATTTTAAAAAGAAATACTTTTAATAAATTTATCAAATAAATTTTATTTTGGTTTTATAAATTTACAGATCTTACTTTGGTTTTATAAATTCATGAAATCAAATTCCTGTACTTTATACGGCTTTAAAAGAAAAAAATATTTCACTAATTAAAGCTAATATATTAATAAGGCAAACCATAAATCTAGTTCAGTTCAACATTTAAAATTATTTAAAGAGACACATTAAGTGGAACACAAGAAGCAGATGATATTATTAAAACGAATACAATACAAGATTTTTTTCGGCAAACGGCTGTAAAGTTTAACTTTACTGCCGCTAGGGAGTTAGCTAAAGTCTTACTTTTTAGCCTGACAACAAAAGTAACGTCTAGCGACAGCAAAAGAAACGCAATTTTTATTTTATATTACGGAGGCTGTAAGGGAGCATTTGTTATTTGTTAGTTTGTTATTTATTCATACATAATATAATAGCCGTAAGTCTATCCTTCTATACGAACGTAACGGCAATCTTATCTATCCTTTAGTCTATAGACCAAATATAGTTCGAATTGGTATATTGGTAGCGCGCTCTACTGATGATCTATAGATTTGAAAGTTCGAAACCTGAATATTGCGAATTTTTTTTATTTTTTTTTAAATAACATTAAAATTATTGTTTTTTTACACACTTTTATTTTATTCATATTCATACATACATTTCGTTTTACGATAATGCAGTTTTTAAATTTTTATTTTAAATAACATTAAACTTGTTTTTTTTTTATTCATAAATTCATTATTTTCTTTAAATAACTTTAAAATTATTGTGCTTTTTTATTTTATTATTCATGAATGAATTCATATAAATAAATAATTCATATATAAATAAAACTTATATAAAATTTTGTTTTTGGATACTTAGAATTATCGATAAAGTAGTTCTTTAAAGTTAGCTAAAAAGTTAAGTTGTCTTTTGCCATAATTTGTTCAAATTGAAATCATTAAAATCATTTCGATATTTACATTTCGATATTAAGAATAACAACAACTACTATAAATAACATTAAAATTATTGTTTTTTACATATTTTTATTTTATTCCTACATACATTTTGTTTTACGATAGTGCAATTTGGTCGATAATGCAGTTTTTATAGCATTTTGCACTGTCATTTCCCGTTTCGTTCAAATTATTATAATTTCGATATTAATTAGTCACAAGATATGTAATATTTATTATAGTCCAGTAAATAAAGGTCGAAAAAGATCAAAAGCTCGCAAAAATCCTGTCACGGACGGGACCTGGCGGAAATTGTTGGTCTTACCAAGTACTTTGACGTGAGAAAAATTACCTTGGGGTTCCGACCCTGTGAGCCTGGAAAATGGCCCTCAAAGTGTCAGAAGTAGTTTCCGGGCCATATCTCCGGAAATATGGCAGTTAGGGCATTCCTGTTTAGCCAGAAATGAAGGTGAGCTAATTATCTACAGAAATGGTCCTGATCATTTTTTTCGCAACATTGATACTTTTTGCAAAAACCGGTAGTGAAAAATTGTCAAATTTGAGACCATGAAAAAACGCCAGATTCTCATCAAATTTGAGAACTGAGGGCTTGGAAATACCCACAGCTCCATGTTTTGGCCTGAAAAATTTGACCTGCAAATGACAATGGCTTTCTCGTTGTATTTGCGAAATTATCGCGGCCATATAGGAGCATAGGAAGGATCAGTCACACACAAATTTAAATTATACATGTACTAATTTGTTATGTCGCTGTAAATGCGTTATATGTTGTCGATTTCTAATTTAATAATTTATAATAAATGACGTTTTTATTCGCCTACATATTAAAGTGTTACTTTATTACTGTGATTTACGGCCGCCTAAAAGTGTCACTTTTTAACTATTTATTTTGTTGTCATAGCTACGTCCAAAAAAGTAAAAAGCATTTGCATTTGTTTAAATTCTATGAAAAATAATATTTTTTATCAAAGCAACCCTTAAATTCAAAATTTCATTATCCAATTAAAATAGTTGTTATCATTTGTTGTCATAGCTACACAATAATTTGAAAAAAATAATTAATATTTTGTTCGGTTACTTGTTTGTAAGGTTACTTGTTCCACATATTTTTATTTTAAAATTTATGAAAATTTATAATTTTAATTTAGAATAAACAAATTTTCTTAAAATATTTTGCTTGCGGCGAATAAAAAATAGTAAATGATGCACGGATGTAAGCTATTTTGGACTTAATGTGGGTGCAAATCTCGGCTAGCGCCCCGACTCCACATCCGTCCAAAACCTTTAGCCTTACGTCCTAGCATCATAATGTACTATTGTTGACAATTAATACGCGTGAAGCCAGTGTGTGTGTGCCATGTGTGCGCACTGCGCGGACCGATATTATACACGTAATATACGCGCCGCCACGTGAAGCAGAAAAAAAGAGGAAATTATCATAAATAATTTAAGAGAAACTTTTTCAATTTTTTTTTTTGTGGATTAAAAACAATGACATTATTTATATCAATGGAAAGCTGAGAACCTCAGCTTTACTTTTATATAAGTAACAATACCCAAAACATTCCTCGGAAAGAAAAAAAGGTTTCTGAAAAATTTGGCCAGTTTTTTTCCCGTGTGGGCGTAAAATCAACTTTTAAAGAGCTCTGGAAACTTCTAAACAATTTGGAAAATACGATCGGAAACTAGACATTCTAAGCTACAAATTGGTGTAACTTATGAGGCACTTTAATAGACAATAAATCTTTTATTAATGATTTTCCGCGGACTTTCCGAAACTCCATGAAAGTCCTCAAAATGGAAATTAATAAATTCCCTTTTGTTTAAAAGTGCGAGAAAGCCAATGTGGCAAACTTTCTGAGATGTTTCAAGACCCCCACAGGTACAATAATCAAGAAAGAAACATATAAAAACACAATTTTTAAAAAAATATGAATCAATTTAAAACAGCGTCAGAAAACCGGATAAAAAGAAACTTTGACCGCCGTTTGCACTCGCTTACAAACGTGATAACAAGAATTTTATCACAGGATGTGACAGGTACGGGTTTTCTCTTTCACATGAATTTTGAATCATCGAAAAATATTGAATTTTGACCGAGTTATCCGCTAATTTGTCCGCCGCTCCTTAGTAAATACGTGTAAAGCGGCGTTCTGGCTCTATAATGAAGAGAAAAATGCAGGACAAGGTTCGAGTCCGTTATCTCGGAAACTATCGGGTTTACGATAAAAATGAATAGGACTATTTCTGTAGATAATTAGCTCACCTTCATTTCTAGCTAAACAGAATACCCTAACTGCCATATTTTCGAAGATATGGCCCGGAAACTACTTCTGACACTTTGAGGGCCATTTTCCAGGCTCACAGGGTCGGAACCCCAAGGTAATTTTTCTCACGTCAAAGTACTCGGTAAGACCAACAATTTCCGCCAGGTCCCGTCCGTGACAGGATTTTTGCGACCTTTTAACCTTTATTTACTGGACTATTATGAAAAATAGATGGAATTTTTTTTAAAGGAATAATAACCTTTTTTTAAAGGAATAATTTTTACATTAAATAGTAAAGTAGATGGTAGATGGTTTTTATAATAAGTTTATTAAAAAAGAAAAGAGGAAACAAATTGATGAAAGTACATGATTAAAGGTCTATTTCCTCACTTTTTGACACAACATTTCGTAAAATACTAGCGCTATTATGGCAGGACCAGAACCAGAAAATTGTTCTATAGCACAGCGAACATAACAGCATAGAAAAATATAGATTTTTAACAATTTTTAAAAACAATGTAGGTTGAAAACATTTGATATTTTTATGCAAAAAACAGTTTAGGTTATAATATACATTTTCAAACATTAATAATTTAAACCGATTTAATAAAATGAACTTTAAGAAACTCAGTACGAAATTTCGTTGTCATTGTCGATGGGGGAGGGGGGGGGGCGGAGCCCGCGGGATACCCCCTAGTATTGTATAACCATGATAACAAAAAATAAGTTGATTCTCATATTATGAAATTTTGAAAAGGCTGCTTTGATAAAAAAATTTTATTCATACAAATTTAAATGTTTTTTTCTCTTTTTTGGATTTAACTATGACGATACAAATTCATATTTATAAAAAGATTGATGTACTAATATCATATTTATAAAATATTTAAACGTTTGCCGAAAAAATAGTGTATTTAATTCGGAGCTAAAGTGACTTTTTGTGTTTCGTCTATAATTGTCGTCAAACTATAGACTCAACACAAAAAGTATCACTTTAGCTCCTAATTAAATGATGTACTATTTTTGGAATGCGTAGGAAAAAAGTGGGTCAAGTGCGAATAAAATTCGCTTGCCGACCGTAAAAAATAATTTACATATACATAGTTGTATTGTAGAGGTTTTATATTGAAAGACCATAGGCACATAGAAAATTTTTCTCTTAGATGTCAATACCAATGTCAATTGAAAATTGATCGATTAAATTATACACAAAATGTTTCATCTCGTTAAATATTATCGATAGCTGTTAAAAGTAACTAAAGAGAGATTAAACTACACCAACTTGTAAAGGGTCTAAAATGGAAAATATACAATATCAATTCAAATAACAAATCAATAATAATTGACAATAATTCAAAAACTGTGCACTTCAAAATTCTAAAAGAAATTGCAATGTTTCTTAAATTAACTGCTTTTTCATACGACGACGCTCGCTTGGATCGACAAAAACTTCTTTTCACCCACACTATCAAAACAGCTATCCTCAAAACAGCTCGAAATTTAAAGGGAGGGGGTTATTGGTCAACTTAAAGTTAACAATATTTCAAAAACTGCACTGTAAAATTTAAAACAAAAAATGAGGTTTCTTAACATAATTGATCTTTCACATTACACCACACTCGTTTTGGACAAAAAAGATTTTCTAATAGTTAATTTTTTATTTATTTAGAGCACTAGATATCATTAATATATTATAATTGTTATTATTTAGTTAAAACACACTTTTTTGATATCTATATGTTACATATAGATATCAAAAAAGTGTGTTTTAACTAAACAATAACAATTATAAGATTTTCTAACCCTTCCCCAACCTCACACCTCATCATACAGAAATATAAATATGTGACATTTAGTCTATAGTTCTGGTAAACTCTAATCAAGCAGCCTGTCTCTGTGAATTTTTTTGTCAATTGTCGATTGACAGCTCGAAACCCACTTTTTACCGTTAATTCAGACTTTTAAAATTTTTCTATGAATTTGGTTCAGCGCTATGCGGGGAAAGAAAACATGAAAAAACTCTATCTATGTGAAATATCTATGTGAAAAAACTCTATCTTATATCGTAGCCCTGTGACAAACGAAAACAAAAATATTTATTTTTGTTTCAGTCATTTTGAGTGGACAAGTTAAATTGCAACTCAAATTTCAGGTCCATAGGATTTAAAGTTAACGAGATAATTGATATAATGAGAAAAAAGCGTTTTCACTAATAGATGTTCCGTATAAAAAACTGAACCCTAGAATACATCAATTCTAGTTTCGAGAGATAAATTTTTGTTCGTTTAGAAAAACATATGAAAACTCATTTGCTGTTAGACGATAAAAATGGAAACTATTTCTTAAATTTCTTTAATTTATTAATTTTGAAAACATGGCCGGGGAATATTTTGGAAGCACCATGGATTTAAATTTAAAGCTGTTAAATAAAATAAACAAATACATCATTCCCGGAACCGATTTTCGAGATTTTGTTGATGTGCCTGATATGGAATCCAAAAATATTAATCCTATAATAATATAATTTATGACAAGAAAAATTCTTTACTAGTAAAAACAAAAAGTCATTTAATTAAAATAAATTTAGTGGGAAAATCTATTGGAGATTCGGATCAATACCTTATGTTAAATTATGGTTCAGACTAGGACATCATCTGGCATATGATTAGCTTGTTAAACATCAGTTCTTATTCTGCTAACCCAAAACCAAAATTTAATTTGCCAATTATTTAATTAGATTTTTAATACTATCATATACTTTGTATTTATTATGTAAATTAACAATTAAATAAGTTAATTCACAATAAGTTAATTATTTTAATTAACATATATCTAAACAATATAATTTTTCCAAGCGTACCGGTTGTTAAATACTTTGAATATCACTACTGGTTATACAGATCAAACCAATTTTCTTCTTTTATTTTAATATTTTCTTTTTCAAGAGTCTTAATTTTTTTCTGTAGTTCTATAATTTGGAGCTCCCTAGCACACACAAAAGGCATCCTAAAATAACCATATTGTATTTTAATTTACCTAATTAGAAAATTAAAAATTAATAATGCTTACTCTGTTTGCATTTCCACTGATACCTTTTCATTATCTTCTTCATTTTCCTGATGTAACGAAACATCAAATTGCTCAGGAAGGCTAAAATAATTGCATTATATAGATTGGTCAAAAACAAAGTATGAAAACTAATTTGTTACCTTAAATTATATTCCAGAATAGCTTGTTCAACAATTTTTTTCGATTTTCGTTTTAAAAATCTTCCATCTCTTTTTGTAGATAAAACTTTCCATCAGGTAGTAGTTTGGTTGGCACCAGTGGCGTAGCCAGAATTTTCCATTGGGGGGGTCAAGGATTATTTTATAAGACTTAATAGTTTAACCCAATAAACCAATTAATTAGTTGTATTAATAATTCATTACAATAATATACACTTCATTTTAATGTTTCCTTAATTTTAGTTTTTTTAATTAATGATTTTTTAAAAAATAGATTAATAATTTTTTTTAACTACATATCTTAAATTATTTTTAATTAACTTTAATAAAACAAATATCGAATAATTTTTATTTCAAAAAAAAATATTTTTACAATATAAAACAAATATATCGAATAATTTTAATTAACTTTCATAAAACAAATTTCGAATAATTTTTAATTAACTTTAAAAAAGTAAATTTCGAATAATTTTTTATTAACTTAAAAAAATGATAATTTTGGTGATTTTGAAATTTAAACTTATTTAAAACTGAACGACACTTTACCTATTGATTCGCCTCAAACCTGTGTCTAGGAGGGATGAAAAAGAATTTTCCTGATTAATCAAATTCCTTAAAATATCAAGGCGTTAGATATCATTTTAACTATTCTAACACAATTAATTTTGTTTTGTATTTAGAACAACTTCCAGGACACTTTGTTTAGTCCGATCCTATATATTGTCCGATCTACGAAATTGTTATTTCTCGCGGCACGGAATACTAGTTATGAAAAAGTTGCTGTAATTTATTTCTCAATTCCTATTTCACAATGTAAAGGAATAGGGCTACAGATGTACTCATAAAGAAACAATAGTAGACAAAATAGTAGACCAGTGGGCATAAATAAAAGACGCCAGAATAGTACATTATGATGCTAGGACGTAAAGCTAAAGATTTTGGACGTATGTGGAGTTTGTAAATCGAGGCGCTAGCCAAGATTTGCATCCACATTGAGTCCAAAATAGCTTACTTCCGTGCATCATAGACTATATTTATTCGCCGCAAGCAAAATATTTAAAAAATAATGTTTATTCTAAATTAAAATTATAAATTTGCATAAATTTTGAAATAAAAATATGTGGAACAAGCTACCTTTAACATAATATTTGTTATTTTTTCCAAATTATTGTATCACTATTTTTTTTTTTTATTAAGCGTATGATTTTTTTTGTGACACATTAAAAATAAAACTTAAAATAGGTAGACGCTTCTATGAAATCTACCTAAAACAAAACATGGGTACACAATAAATGAACTTACAATCGATTTGATTGCGCGTCTTTTAGTAAAAAAGTAAAAAGTAAAATATTTGAACATTGGGCAGTACATTTGAACATTAGATGTTTGCATCGAGCGAGTCTATCCATGCTACTACATCGGGAGTTGACAAATGGATGTCTGAGATGTCGCCTTTGTACCGTCGAATTTGACACACAGTTGCAATGTGTTTTATGGTTTGTTGTGGAGCGCCGCAGTCACACTCAGGGGACTCTGAAATGCCACACTTGTAGAAAAAATCAGCACAACGTCCATGATTCGTTCTTATTCGGTTTAGTGTAGTCCAGATATGACGTGGCAGATCGAAACCAGGTTGGGTAATGATGCCAGGAGGTGTCCCAGGCATCCATGATATTAAAATTAGTTGCCAGCAGTTTGCTGGCAGTTTTATGTGGAGGCTTTCTTGACTTCAATCGACAACGAGTGTGGTCACCGTAATATTGCAAGGGTAACGTGATGTTGTTGGGGTAACGTGATGTTGTAGCAAGGGTAACGTGATGTTGTTGGTTACCTTTTTATGTTCACGCATGAGTGCATGCGAGCGTCTGAATGCAGGTGGAGCGATATTGCTTAACACAGGGGCCAAGGTAAAGGGGTGGATCTGATAGTACCACTTATAGTACGCATCGTGGCATGCAGCTGGCAGTCAACTTTTTGAGTATGTGTGCTAGTGAGTATGTGTGCTATTACTATGAAAACATAGTCGGGGGTGGGGTTCTGTAGAACAAAAAGCAACTATTCAATTCATTCGTAAGATACCAGGGGTGTAATGAAGTGCCTCTCATGATGATAATGGGAGTGGCTTAGCAGGGTGCGTACCTAGACTTGTTGTAATGCCATTCGACTAAGTCTCAGTCATCGTGAGTAGGAGATATTATAAACCTGCCGCTTCAGCACAAATACGGAAATGTACGCAATTTTCATCAAATAAACGGAAATAAAAAAAATTACAAGTGAAAAGATGAGACTCTGGCGACCTCTTATTACGAGAGAACCACGGTCGGCACGTTCAACCCCCTCGTCCACTCACATACACTCACATCCACACACACACACACTCATTCACACCCCTGCATCATAAGAATAAAAGAAATAACTCAAATACACTCACCCATGGTTACTTCCGCCTGCCCTCCAATCCTGATCATTTCAGCCTTCCATCAGCACCTCTGCATGGATTACGGGTAGATTAATGTATAAAAACTTGTACGTATGAACGTTGAATGCACGGCAAATATTGTTGTATATGTTGAAAAATACGTAGCAATAATTGAAATAAATAATCGATAAATTAATTTATACTTAGAGTTGAGTATGTGGTAAAATACATAGCAATAATTGATATAAATACTCGATGAATTAATTTATACTTAGAGTTAAGTATGTTGTAAAATACATAGCAATAATTGATATAAATAATCGATGAATTAATTTATACTTATAGTTGTGTATGTTGTAAAATATATAGCAATAATTGATATAAACAATCGATGAATTAATTTATAATTATAGTTGTGTATGTTGAAAAATATATAGCAATAATTGATATAAACAATCGATGAATCAATTTACAATTATAGTTGTGTATGTTGAAAATTCAATGTAATAATTAGTATGATTAATCGCTGGATAACTTCGTAGATATAGTTGAATAGGTCAAACATTCAATATACTAGTTAGTATAAATAATCGGTGATTCAATTTGCAAATATAGTTGAGCACGTTGACAATTCAAGGTAATAATGAAAAGTAACCGTTGAATAAATTTGTAAATATGGTGTAATATGCAGGAAATACTATCCGAAAATTTGTATATAAAAACGCTGGATAAGTTGCAAAGGTAGTTGAAAACGTTGAAAATTTCAATGTATCAATTGATATAAATAATCGTTGAACAAAATGCAATTACAGTTGAATACGTGGAAATCACAATGCAACAATTAGTAGAGTCAATCGTCGAACAAACTTGCAAATATAGTCGAAAAACTTGAAAATACAATGCTACAATACGTTGAATAACTTTACAATTAAAGCCGGATACGTTGAAAATACAATGCCACAAATTGTAGACTAAATTGGTGAATATAGTAGAATACGTTGAGATTACAATGTAAAAAGTTGTATAAATCAATGTTGAATAAATTTGTAATATAGTTGACTACGGTGAAATTACAATGTAAAAAGGTGCGTAAAGAATCGTTGAATATATTGCAAGAACAGTGGAATACGTCGAAGATTCAATGCAACAATTGATACCAATAATCGTTGAATGAATTTATAATTATAGTTCGATACGTTGAATAAAAAAAATACGCAGCAGTATTCGATATTAATAATCGTTGAATTAACTAATAATTATAGTAGAGTAGGTTGAACAAATACGCAGCAATAATTGATACAAATAATCGTTGAGCAAATCTATAATTACAGTTGAATACGTTAAAAAAAATACAATGTATCTATTTGTATAATTAAATGTTGAATATAGTTGACTACGTAGAAATTACAATCTAAAAAGTTGTATAAATAATCGTTGAAGAGATTTATGATTATAGTTGAATACAAAGCAATAACTGATACAAACAATCGTTGAATAAATTTTTGATTATAGTTGAATACGTCGAAAACTCAATGCAGCAATTGATATAAGCAATCGTTAAACGAATTTGCAAATATAGTTGAATATGGTGACAATTCGATGTAAAAATCTGTACCAATAAATGTTGAACAAATTGGTAGTCACGGTTGAACCCGTCGGCCATACCATGCAAAAATGTGTATATATGAACGTAAAACAAATTTGTAAATATAGTTGCATGCGTGTAAAATGCCAAGCAACGAGTTGCATAGATAAACGTTGAGTAAATTTACGAATACGGTTGAGTACGTTGTACATATGATGCAAAAAAAAAACTTCGTTGTCAAAGTTGAAATTGATGGCAGAAAGGTTGTACCAAAAAAATTTGTAAAACTTGCTAATGATAATATACGTATAATATGAAACTTCGTTGTAAACTTTGATAATGCTATGATAAGTTGGATGACGATACGTTGTATAAACTTTGATATGCTAACATAAATTGTATAACACTTTGTTGTCAAAGTTGGCCATGATGATATAAGTTGGATGAAAACATGTTGTAAAAGTTTGACAAAGATGGTATGAATATTGCACAAAAATAGGGTGTACAAGTTGACAGTGATGATCGAATTATTGTACAAAAATATGTTGTGATAATTGACACTGATGCTCTAAATATTGTATAAACATATGTTGCATATGTTGAAAATATGATACACAAATTGTATATCAATACGTTGAATAAGTTGCAATAAATATTACAGATGTGGCGCTGCAATAACTCAGCGACTACTGATCACAGCTGGTAAATAACATAAAAATGTTGCGCCCGGGATGGTAACGAAATAATGATTCGTAAAAATATCTATGTCTGGTGAATCCAGTGTATCCGCAAACACAGATCGTGTGGCCTAATTATACGTGAAAGCATATAACATTCATTGTTGAAATGAAAATATGTTATGATCCCAATAATTTTACCAGAATTTTTACAGCGGTAATACCGGTTTTCGGCTTAGATTTGTAAACAACCAAATGATTAGACGTTTCAATAATTTATTCATCCATTAATGATAATAGTTAAAATAACCAAAAGTGCACAGTAATTAATTTAACTAAATTTTTCTAATTATTTACATATTTTATCTTTTGATTTCTTGGATTTATTTCATACAGAAATAAAAACGATTTTTTTAAAGTTACAATTTAATTTAACACAAAACTAAATGGAAAACATTAACTTTCATCTTTTTTTGTTAACATAATTAAAATTGGAAGATATATCGCCATAGGAATTTTTCTTATTTTAATGTTGGAAAATTTATTTCACTTACGTGCTATATTGATTTTCGGCCTTTGTTAGAATACTTCTTGGTTTGATTTCTTTTCCTTTACAAAATACAATACATGCTTTTTGTTTTTATAATTAGTCAAAAAAACTTAATTTCACTTGGTTATGTCGGACATCTGATATTTCGCTATTTTAAATCAACTCCCGGCAGAATAATACTCAAATGACAGACTGGCGATGTCAAACACCAAAAGCAAAAGGTAATAGAATAAGAGCAGATATGGACCTACAAGGTCAATAATAAATTTTTTTGGTTTGCGGTTTTTACGGCATTAGCAATTATTTTGCACAACACAAACAAATATTTTCTTTTCTTTGGTATATTTTTTCCTTTTTTAAATTTTTTTCACAACACGAAACATATAATATTTTTTTCCTAAATTACACTAACCGGACGGAACATTTAAAATAATTTGCACTAATTGAATTATTTTTAAAAATTAATTTAATTAAAAATTTTACTACTTAATATTAAACTTAATATTAAGAAAAAACGACATGAATGCAAAATTCAGCCTTAATTTTGTCATTCATGAGAAAGAAATCAAAGACATAAGAGAATGAAAAATTTACAGTGGCTCATTATATAGCCCGAAATTTCAACATCGAAAAAACTCGAATACAGGGTTTTAGATGTAAGGCAATTAATTAACATCAAGTATATAATTGTTAGGAACTTTTTATAGTTACACAAAACTGTTTGTTATTTAGTAATATTGTACAAAAATAATTTTGCGACATAGATCATTTCCGATACATTAATAACAATTATCAATGAATTAAAATGATTCAAATGCGAGTTTTATCGACTTTATGGTGTTTAGGTATTACAAAACTATAATCTATAATAGCATTACAGTGAAGTTTAGTTCCATAACGGAAAGATTATTTGAAGGAAAATATTCATACAAAAAAATCGAATGTTTATCAAAGCAAGATATTAAATCTTTGTATGTTGACGATTGGACAAATACGCACAGCTGTTTTGAGGTGTGAAAACTTTGTTGTTTAATCGCGGTTAGTGTATGGAAAATCCAAATTCAAATAGTATGGTGAAATTAATCGGATGAAAAAGTAGTATGAGTCAATTTTAGGGGGTTGCAAAATTAAATATTAATGTTTATGTAATTAAATGAAAAATAATTATGAGTTACTGAGACTATAAGAAAAATGTGTCTGTTAATGATGGATGGATGAAAAACTATTACAGGCTACTTATGTTAATCAAAATGACAACTAATGAATCAGAGACTATAATACATGGTGTTCAGACGTTAGC
Organism: Diogma glabrata; assembly: GCA_963693315.1. Lineage (NCBI taxonomy): Eukaryota > Metazoa > Arthropoda > Insecta > Diptera > Cylindrotomidae > Diogma > Diogma glabrata. Next base: position 64,205,906 of record OY856188.1, read on the forward strand.
CCAGGCTATCCATTACAGGGGAAAAAAATCTTAATATTAGAATATTAGAGCAATTCTTCTAGATTACAGAAACTTTAAAATTTCAATGGGGGGGGGGGGCTTAAACTCGATTAAATCCGTATGTCGCTTCGCCACTTGTTGACACTGCTGTTAAATTTAATAATCTTTTTTTGTACTCATATAACGTATCTAACAACTTATCTTTCAAGCGCCAATCTTCTTCCGTAAAATGCAATGAGTAAATCCGTCCATTTTTGATGTTAACTTCTTTTTTTCTGAAAGCGTTTATCCAGGATTTTCTTATACCTGGATCTTGCGGAAAAGTTAAAAATTTTATATTCGCATCAAAATGTTTGCCCGTGTTCCAACTCTTACAACTTTTTATTACACAAGTTGGCATTTCTTTTCAAATATATTAAGTAGTTTTACTACAAAAATAAAATGTGAATATTTAAATTTAATTCTAGTAATAGAATTAATAAAAAATAAATAAAAAGTTTCTGTACTTGTGTGTTCTAATATCTTGGACAAGTTCGTGAATCAGCAAAATCCAACACGTGGTTAAGAAACTAGAGCCTTTTTTCTGAAAAAAATTGATTTTTTAAAACCGTTATAATGGCCGTTTGGACACTAATATTTTAAAAAAATTAACAAATTTGGAATCTTTGGAATCTTTTTTATCAATTTGTTTTAAAAATAGACCTCTGCAGTCAGAGGTTCCTAAGTGAGCGGCTCCAACAAAAAAGTTTGCAAAAAAAAATTTTTTTTTAAACAACTGGCACTCTCATGGTCGCATTTGTAAAGCCAGATCAAAAAACCTTTTCTAAAAATGTTTGTTTTATTAATATTTTGGACAAGTTCGTAAATCAGCCCAATCCAACACATGGTTAAGAAACTAGAAGCTTTATACTAGAAAAAAACTCTGTTTTTTAGATCCCTTATAACGACCGTTTGGCTTCTAATATTTTTAAAAACTTCATAAATTTAGAATCTTTGAAACCATTTTAATCAGTTTCTTTCAAAAAAAAGACCTCTGCAGTTGAAGGCTTCTGAGTGAGCGGCTCCAACAAAAAAGCTCGTAAAACACAAAATGCGTTTGAACCAACCGGCGCTCTCACGGTCGCATTTGTAGAGCCAGATCAAAAAACCTTTCTTAAAAGTGTGCGTTTTATTAATATCTTGGACAAGTTCGTAAATCAGAAAAATCTGACTCATGGTTAAGTTAACTAGAGGCTTTATACTAGAAAAAAAAGTGGTTTTTTTAATCCGTTATAACGGCCGTTTGGATAATAATATATTTAAAATCTTCATAAATTTAGAAACTGTAGAAACATTTTTATCCGTTTCTTATAAATATAAACCTCTGCAGTTAGAAGTTTTTGACTTGTTGGCTTCAACAAAAAAGTTTGCAACAATCCCAACTGCAATTTCCAAAAACCTTATAACAGTCAATGTCAACCTTATAACAGTCAAAAAATAAAAGATTTGAATTGAAGAAATAATTTTTTTTTTAGAAATAAACTATTTTGATATTTTGCAGTAATTGCACGACATATGATAAAGAGTAGGTTTGTGTCATAAATTGTCACACACAAGTTCAGTGGTAGATTTGATATTTGTTTGTTGCAAAATTGGGTAGATATAATTTTGCTTATAGGTAGCTAATTTTCTTTTTAAAATTTGTTCGATATCTGTTTGAAATTAGTTTGTTTTGTTTAAACTAATCTGTTACATCAGATTCTACTGGCACACAAAACTGTCTGATCTCGAAATCTACCTATTACGGATATATACGGATATACGTGCTGCATGGACTTTTTTTTTCAAAGTTGTTTTGATAAAAATATCGCATTTATCACATATTCACGCAAATATAAATATAATTAATAATTTCATTAACATTATTTTCTTTAACTTGTTTTACAGTTGAAGAATGGCGTTAAGAACATCAAGAATTAAAATCAACATCACCATCACGCATATCAATTTCTCCTGACGATGTAGTTCTACCATCGAAATCTAAAATCCTACAACAATCGTACATCTATCCACGTAATGAAAAGTTAATACATGATAAAGAGAAATATGTAACAGAATTAAAAGAAAACGCATGAGATATCAAAGATCATCGAGTCGTGAAGAACATAAAAGTCAACGTGATAATAAATTCTAAAGATGGCGAAGATGATGACGTTAAACCAATTGTAACAAGTAAAATGCGTTCGGCTTACAGAGCTCCAGAGAAAAATGTGTCTAGCACCAATGTTTTCACAACCGATATGAAGAAGAAAAAAAAAATTGTAACACAAAAAGAAAGGAATGGATACGGAAAACAGAAGAATTAAATAAACGATATTCATCAACTGATCGTTATCGTGAACCATCAGCAGTAGATCGATACCATGATGTAATAAGAAAAGAAAACTAGACAACGCAAAGAAGTAGAAGATCGTCAAAGGAAGTAATCACCCGAATCAGTTCGAAAAAGGTGAACGGAGTCAGAACTTCGGTGGTCAATTGAATCAGCAGCTTAGGGATATTTCGAAAAGAATAGTCATTATGGTTGGAGCTCTGATGAAGAACAACCACCACTTCTTCCGTCACGGAATAGAAAAAAAACAACACATTATCTTTATACAGGTATCAAAAGATGCCAATGCCTCAGACCAGAGTTGCACCTTCAAAAACCTTAAAAAATTTAGTAAAAGTTTATAGTCCCAAAACGTAAACTCCTAGCGATTCAACTAAAATTTGCTGTGTGTACATCGGTCTATCTTTCTGTTTAATCCAGAGCCGATACAAGATTTAAAACTATTATGGAAACTAAAGAGCAACAAGCTGAGAATTAAACATTTAATTAAGTTTATTTATATATAATAACTTACCTTTTAAGTAATCTATAGTAATTTAGAAAACTTTATATTTAATAATTAAATATTTTAATTTATTAAAAAAATTATAATTGTTTTATTTGGATTGGTAAATTTATTACAAAACAATTTGTATCTTACTTAACCTTTTTGAGACCTTGAAATATTAGTTTATATTGAAAAGAAATTTTTAATTACGGTAAGAACAACTTTTATGCAACTTCAAGCAAGTGAAATCGTAGAGTACTGGATATGATGTTACTCTGTCGATATGAAGTCTGGGGTTCGCTATCTGCGAAAGACTATTTTTTTTTAATTAATTGAATAAAGTTTAACGAGGTTGAATTCGTTATATGTGTTATATGTTCCGTGTAAAATTATAAATTTGTGACACTTCCGGGTAAAAATATTATTTTAACAGAAAAGTATCTTGGGTTGAACATCCAACAATATTAATAAAGTACAGGAATACCTCGCATAGTACGGTTAATTGGTTCCACCATTTAGCCGTACTATTTGAAACCGGACTAATCGAGGAACTAACTACATACAAAAAACGATAATTTGTTCCATACAAATTGTTTTTTCCTGTTTTTGAATAAAGAAAACGAGAGTTATATATTCAAATGTACATATATTTATTAAAAATAACTAAACAAACAAAAACAAGTTAATTTAAAATGGTTCCGAGAAGCACAATATCATCTGCGTAGCCAAGGATTTGACTAGATTTGTTATAAATGCAGTTTTGTGTATCAATTCGGCTTTTTTTTATCGCGTACTCCAGCGCCAAATTAAATAGTAAAATAGTACGGGCGCGAGTGCATCACCTTGTCGAACACCTGATGTTACATCGAATGGATCAGAAACTGACCCTTCGATTACTATTCTACAATTTGATCCCGATGTTGTGAGTTTGCACAGAGAAACAAGTCTCTGGGATACCAAGGCATATGAGTGCGGACCAAAGGTTTTCGCGGATGATACTTTGATATGCTTGCTTGAAATCAACGTAGAGCTGGTGAATGCTGATGTTGTACTCCCAACATTTTTCCAGAATCATCCTTAATGTAAAACATTGATCTGTGGTTGAGCGGTTGGGACGAAAACCACACTGATAGTCACCGATGATAGATTCGGCGAACGGGATGAGTCGAGCAAGTACGACATTAGCTAGTATTTTGTATGCAGTATTCAACAGTGCAATGCCACGATAATTTGCACACTTTAGTCGGTCACCTTTCTTATGTAGCGGAACAATGAGAGCTGTTTTCCATTCAACATGTAGTTCTTCTTGGTCCCAGATTTTAAGAATCAGATCGTATATACGTGAGACCAGAGATGCTCCTCCATTTTTCAGAAGTTCTGCGGGAATTCCATCGAAACTTGGGGATTTGCCATTTTTCAGTTTTTTAATGACAGCTTCCACTTCTTCTATTGCTGGGTAAGGGACAAAAACCTCCTCCGTTGATGGAGCAATTGCTCGAATAGGATAAACTTCATTCGTCTTATTCAGTAGGTCTTGAAAGTGGGATCGCCACACTGCCAGCACATCACGTTCACTTGTTGTAAGTTCAATATTTTCATTTTTGATGGCTGTAGATCTTGGGTGGAAATCTTTTGTCAGATTCCGTGCATTGGCAAAGCACGCTTTTGAATTCCCGTTGGCCGCTTGTTGGTTGATGTTTTCGATGCAGCTCTTCATGTGTTCGCATTTCTTTTTACGTAGAAGTTTTGCTGAGGCTTTCTTGGCGCATAGATGGGCCTGACCTGAAACATTTTCGACCATTCCAATAATTTTTGAAAGCTGTGAAATCTCTGCAGATATTTCAGCACAGTCATTGTTGTCTGAGTTTTGCTTATAAAAATAATTTTATATATGGATTATGTATGTACATATTATTTTTTTTAAGAATAAATTTTCCCTAGAACTTTTTTCCTTTTCATTTATGTTTTTTTTTGAAAATTTCAAAACCGTACTATAGTGAAACCGGACTAATCGAAGCCGTACTATGCGAGGTATTCCTGTATATGAATTAAAGGTGGCGTGCGTAGTGGCTAGAATGTCGCATTTCGTTCGAAAATTTTCATTTATTTTGCTCAACATTAGACCTCTAATTAGGCTTCCTAAAATTTTCTCTAAATACTCTTCCGCAGTTACAGCGACATAGCAAATTAGTAGATGGGCTATTATTTTGAAAACGTACATTTTTTGTTAATTTTTAAATGTTTGATTTTTAAAAAATCTGAAATTTTGATATATTGTTGGCATTAACGAAGCGAAAAAAGTGATTTCTGCTTTTATTTTTTGAGTACTCTGAATCGGAGTTATGCGCGGTTGAATTTTGAGGCTTTTTCACATAGTTTTGGTAATGGTGGCAATGTTTTGTGAATAAGTGCCACAAATTTCATCCGACTTACGTATATTTTTGCAAGTAAAACGGAAAATAATTGAATAATTGAAATAAGTAAGTTTAAAATTAATAACTTTTCTCTTTTCCGCTAGGCGGCGCGTAAAACCTTGGTTTACTTCAAAGCTCATATCTCAAAAAGTACCATTTTTTTTTGTTTTTCACAAATTTTAAAGTAAACATATGCAGCTATGAAATTGAGAAATAAAAAGTCAGCAATTCAATATGGATTTTTTCTTACGATTTTTTAAAGTTTGGTATATGAAAAATTTACATGTGTTTTTTTATTAAGTTAATAATCCTGTACTAAATGTGGATCTAATAAATTAAACATTTCATATTTTAACACCTGCAATAAATTTGAACCATTTTCTGTGCGATTAAATGGTTAAAAACTTATTAAAAATTAATCTAAGTTAAGTGGTAAAATAAAGGAATTTAAATTATTGAAAGGGTGTGTAAAATGTTTATTCATTTTAAAAAATATCTATTCAGCCCCTTTTTACTAATTAAAATCTCATTAGAGACTCATTTAAAATTTCTGATGACGCCCACAAACGGTTTTTGACCAAATTATACTTGCATCCAATCAAAATATATTAAATTGTACCTACCTAATTTTACCTGATTCTACTTATGTCAAAACTATTTCAAGGGTATATATATATTGATTGGATTGCCTTTGGATTATATTCCAAAATATTTAGAAGACATAACATTTAGAAAAGATAATAATAGAAATGCCTTCCAAATTGTGCTGTAACTTGTACGGTCTCAAAAATCATCAGCGGACATCAAAAAATGTGAAACTGGTCACACCAGCTGTTATTCAAAAAGCTGCGACCCTAAATTTTACTTTGCGTGATGACCAGTTTATATGTGAAACATGTCGCACTTATATCTATAAAAATAAGGTAAATTTAATTATTTTATTAAAATGAATAAAAATTCATATGCAACTAATATTTTCTTTACAGCAGCTTTCATGTTCGGAAACTATCGATAGTGAAATTATTTCTATAAATCAGGATGTTGAAAATGTTCCAACGAACGAAAATATTCAAATACCTCCAGCATCTTTAGATCCATCACCAGTTTCGGTGGATACTATATCTCTAATAGTTCCTGAAGTACTTAATGACATTTTAGAAGATATTAACAATGTTCTTGGAAGGTTAGCCGAATCTCCTATCAAACAAAATCATATTACAACAGGAAGTTATAAAAAAAGTGCAAGTGTCACATCGGCAATAAGTCAAAGAATATTTCAAGTAGATTCAGTTAAAGTGTTATCACCAAACGAGGAATGTGAATATACATCATGGCTTATGAACCTTAAAAAAGAGTTTAAAGACGCCAGCTGTAAATCAAAACAAGTGTTTTTGTTGACAACTCTACCACGTAAATTTTGGTCAAATCAACGTATCCAGGATGAATTTAATGCATCAAGACGACTGGTAGAATTCGCCATGGATCTGTTGGAAACAGTAGGTCCTTACAGTTGACCTCAAAGCAAACAAGTGCACAGTTTGTCACAAAATATAGTAAAACAAATTCAAACATACTTCTTATCAGAGGAAATTAGTAGAACAATGCCTGGCCTTAAAGATGTTGTTACTATTACAGAAGGATCAACAAAAATTAGGAAATCAAAGCGGTTGGTGTTATGGACCCTCACCGACATCTACGAAATGTTCTTGGAAGAAAACAAAGATGTCAAAATCAACTTCTCAAAGTTCACTACGTTGCGACCGAAGGAATGTATTTTAGCCGGACCTACCGGAACACACAATGTCTGTATATGCATGATACATGAAAATGTACGTTTAATGTGTAAGCCGCTCTTAAATTTAGTAAAAAATGAAAAAGATCTGCATAAGAAACTGAGTTGTTCTAATAATACAGTGGATTGTGCAACAAATATATGCAATGATTGTAAAAATATCGTGGAAGCTTACACAGAAACAATTTTGGAATCTCTTGAATTTTACGAAGAAATACATTATGAGAAATGGTTAATGTAAGATAGATATTCGTTAGAACGCATGGAAAAAAATAAGGAAGAATTTGTAGAAGATTTAGTACATACATCGGTAAACAAATTAAAAATTCATGATTTCATCGCAAGGCAGCAATCAAAGTTTCTTAAGGATACGAAACAAAACTTACGTCACGGCGAATACGTATTTATTATGAATTTTTCAGAAAACTATTCATTTGATAACGCAGAATGAGATACAAGCTGCACATTTCAATAAAGTTCAAGCCACAATCCACCCAATCGTAGTTTACTACAAATCATGTAATGATAAACTAGAGGTCTTATCTTTTGTCATTATATCTGATCATTTAATGCATAACACAGTTGCAGTTCATAAATACCAGGAAAGGTGTATTGAATTCATTGAAAAACAGCAAGAAATATATCCAAGTATCAAAAAAATTTTATATTTTACTGATGGTTCAGCAGCTAAATATAAAAATAAGAAGAATTTCATAAATCTCTGCAAACATATTGATGATTTTAAAATACCAGCAGAATGGCATTTCTTTGCAACTGCCCACGGAAAGGGTCCATCCGATGGGATTGGAGGAACACTTAAAAGAGAAGCCCGGAGAGCTTCGCTTAGATGAGAAAAAATATCAACAGCAAGGGAATTGTTTGAATGGGCGGAAATTTGGTCGAAAAAAAAACCACGTTATGAAGTTTTCGTATGTGTCTTCAGAAGATATCGAACTACATGAACAATTTCTTTCGGTGCGGTTTTCGGACATTAAAACCATAAGTGGAACTCAAGGATTCCACTGTTTTTTACCGGATAACACTACACCCGATAAAATAATTGCCAAAATGTTTTCTTTTTCTGATGATCATAAATATTTCAATTTAAAGGCAAAAAAAAATATATAAATTAATTTTTTAATGTATTTATTTATAATATTGATTAAATTGTAATGTTTATAGAAAAAACATTTTTTTAATGTTTTTTTCTAATGTTAGTGTTGGTGATGTTGAAATTATAACAAAATCTTCCATCATTGGGATCTCCAATTCTTATTCTGAATAAAAACCTGGTTCTCAATCAGAAATACACAGAAAATGGTTCAAATTTATTGCAGGTGTTAAAATATGAAATGTTTAATTTATTAGATCCACGTTTAGTACAGGATTATTAACTTAATAAAAAAACACATGTAAATTTTTCATATACCAAACTTTAAAAAATCGTAAGAAAAAATCCATATTGAATTGCTGACTTTTTATTTCTCAATTTCATAGCTGCATATGTTTACTTTAAAATTTGTGAAAAACAAAAAAAAGGGGGGTTTTTTGAGATATGAGCTTTGAAGTAAACCAAGGTTTTACGCGTCGCCTAGCGGAAAAGAGAAAAGATATTAATTTTAAACTTACTTATTTCAATTATTCAATTATTTTCCTTTTTACTTGCAAAAATATACTTAAGTCAGATGAAATTTGTGGCACCTATTCACAAAAAATTGACAACATTACCAAAACTACGTGAAAAAGCCTCAAAATTCAACTGCGCATAACTCCAATTCAGAGTACACAAAAAATAAATTAAAAATAAAATTACTTTTTTCCTTTCGTCAATACCAACAAAATATCAAAATTTCAGATTTTTAAAAAATAGTTGTTTTTTTTCGATGTACGTTTTCAAAATAATAGCCCAGGTGTAATTTAAATCTGTGCTGTAAACACTTTTTATTTTAAGATCTTGCAACTAATTTGATATCTAGGCTTACTTAAATTACAAACGATTCAAATACTTACGATTCAAATTACAATCTACATTTTAAACTCATATTAAATATGCCAAAATGCAAATCATAATATACTATCTACTAATTTGCTATGTCGCTGTAAATGCGGTATAAGTTAAAAGTAATATCCTTTTTATTTTTTTAAATACTTACGTAATAGTACATTATTTAATTAGGAGCTAAAATGATACTTTTTGTGTTGAGTCTATAGTTTGAAGGCCGACAGCAGGGAGGCCGACAATTATAGACGAAACACAAAAAGTCACTTTAGCTCCGAATTAAATACACTATTTTTTCGGCAAACGTTTAAATTTCTTATAAATATGAAATTAATACATCAAACTTTTTATAAATATGAATTTTTATCGTCATAATTACTTCCAAAAAAGAAAAAAACATTTAAATTTGTATGAATAAAATTTTTTTATCTAAGCAGCCTTTTCAAAATTTCCTAATACAATTGAAATAGTTGTTATTTTGTTGTCATGGTTATACAATATGTTTGAAAAAATAACAAACTAACAAATAACAAATGCTACTTTACAGCCTCCGTAATATAAAATAAAAATGGCGTTTCTTTTGCTGTCGCTAGACGTTACTTTTGCTGTCAGGCTAAAAAGTAAGACTTTAGCTAACCCTCTAGCGGCAGTAAAGTTAAACTTTACAGCCGTTTGCCAAAAAAAAACTTTTTTCTTGCTATCAACAAACAAAAACAATAAGAATCGACTCTAAATGACGTAATATAAATAAAAAATGGCGATCAAAACGAAATGTCAAGTAGACCTGTATATATTTAGTTCATGAGCATAACTAATAACATCTTCACTACGATGGCAATTATAAACTCATACAAGAATTTACTATTCCGATATACAAAGGACAATATTTATGTATATTAAACTGGCCTGGAATTGTGAATTATAAGGGATTGTTTGTAATCAATTCGAAAGTGTATGTTTGGAATTTTCACAGAGATAAACTCAATTTTTCTCTTATATGTGCGTGTGTCGGTTTGGGATTTGAACCTATCTAGACCTTATCAGTGCCATGATTCGAATTCTTGGCACACACACGATCCAACTACCCCACCAAAGTTAAAATTGCATCACTATTTTATCTATTAAAGTTGAGTTTTTCCAATCGTTAGATATTTCTGAATTAATTTTGAAACTTATTCAAAATCCAAATTTAGTGAGTTAAAAACTCTAAACCGGTTTAATATGCATAAATATTGTTTATCGTATTATATATTTTTTATATACGTTTAAATGTTGATTTAAGAATTTAGTTTACTCTCTCATCAGAAGAAATGATGATCGTTGTGCAGACAAGATGAAAAATATATTTAATTTTGTAATTATTGTAGTTTTTATTATAGACCTAAGTGTTCAACAACGAATTAGTGAAACAAGCAAGTGTAAATTTTTTTAAAAAACTTATTTAAACTTAAATAACTTTTTTATAAAAACAGAATGTAATGAATACTCCAAAATACAAACAACAATAAAAAATCCACATTTGGTATGGATACGAGCCGTCACTCCAAAGAAAGTAGTTAATGGGATACTGGGTGCTCTTATAAGTGATGAATTCGTTATAACATCAGCATTATCAACGTTAGTTCCAAGCGGAAGCAAAGTATATTTTTCGCCAGATGAAGAATATAATGTGGCTGAACGTTTTACGCATCCATTTTATAATAAAACTGCACATTATAATGTTGGACTGCTTCGATTGGAAAGACGTGTGAATTTGAATGGCAATCATCGACCAGCATGTTTGTGGGGACAAAGTTTTTTTGAAGATACATCCGCTCAGGTTATGAAATTTGAATCCAATGAAATATGTAAGTTGTTTGATTTTTTTAGTGTTTTTTGTTATCATTTTTTCAATCACCTTTTGTCGTTTATCTATATAATCAATAAAACAAGTTTCATTTCTTGAATGTTTACATATTATGGAAATGATTCATAAAAAAGTTATTGTTATAAATACTGTCGTCTTATTGTTATTTTCTTTATTTTATTTTATCATACATACATATTTCGATGTTTTGACGACCTCCAGTGCACTATGCAAAAATACAAAATAATAATAAATGAATAATTATAAAAAAATGCAAGACCTTTGCGTACATATAACGTCTAATATTTTAATTTCTACATCATTTCATTAATTAAAACTGATTAACATATCTATTGAACAAAACTGCTCCAAAGAACATTAACACATTAAATTGATATATAAAACATTATCGTGGGACGTGGGTCAATGAACTATGAATTACAAAAAAGCATTAATTCCGTCATTTATGTTGTCTCATGTAATGTATGTACTTGTGTGACCTAATGAATTTTTTGTATGTAAAATTATAACAACAACGAATAAATAAATCTTGTTTGCATTTTTTTACAGTTTTAAAGACATTAGAAATGGTAACAGGATATGATTGCACTTCCCTCCATCAAACACAAAATGATTCATTATTTTGCTTAAAACCAACAAACACCAAAGATAATGAATATAAGGTTAACCAAAAAAAAATCAAATTTACTTCTTACTTTTTTAGTAAACAAATTTTATTTCTAGCCAGCAAATGGTAGTCCAATTCAAGTTTGGAAGAGTAACAATAATTACATTATTGGAATTTTTTCGTTCTACTATCAAAATGAAAAGCCGTATATTATTGTTGGAACAAAAACAAATGATTACTTAGATTGGATTGAAAAGCAAGTCTGGCAGGTAAGTGTGGGACATCACATAATATAGTTTATAAACTTTATTATTATATATTAATTTATAGCGTCAATATAACACTTTGGATCCTGATCCAGATATAGATCCTCGTATTACTGAAACTTGTGGAAAAGTTTTAGTAGGTAGACCACTTGCAACATTTGCACAACCAACATACCATGGTGAATTTCCATGGCATGTTGCATTATATAGAAACAGTCAAGGTGTTCGACAATATAAGTGTGGTGGTACAATTTTAAACGAAAATATAGTTTTAACAGCGGCACATTGTATTACTGACGAAACCGGAGATACTCCAGTAAGTCAGTTAGCAATAAAAGCAGGAGCATATGATGTTGATGTTTCGAACTTTGATAGTCAAGAAGTGGGTATAAATAAGGTTATAAAACATAAAGACTACAATCGTAATTATATGGAAAACGATATTGCGATATTAAAGTTATTAAACAACTTAAAATATTCCAACTACATTCAGCCAATTTGTATCCCAGATGATATTAGCATTTTTACATCACCAATCGGGATTGTAAGTTATTCAACTATAAATTAATTTTAACGATTGCTAAATATTATTTCATATTAAATGTTTAGGTTGCAGGATGGGGAAAGAACGAAAGAGACGTTTTAGAGAAACAACTTTTCAAAGCATCACTACCAATTGTATCAAACGCCGACTGTCGTTCCAGTAATCGAAATTTTTTTACAACATTTTTAAATGATGGTAATTTTTGTGCTGGATATCGTAATGGAACAAACGTTTGTTCAGGTGATAGTGGAAGTGGGTTTATTTTTGAAAATAATTCAAAATGGTATCTTCGTGGGATAGTTTCATTGGCAGTGGCATTACCCGATGAACGATGTGATATTACCGAATACACATTATTTACAAATGTTGATAAATTTAAAGATTGGATAAGTCAAAACTCATAAATGCATTATGGTTTAAATTAAACTGAAAGTTTTGGAACTCAAAATTTTTGATTTAATATTTTAAAAATAAATGTACATTGGAAACTAATAGATACAGAAAAAATCATTTAAATTTGAAAAGTCTACGGCAGGTTCGCTAAAAGGTGGGCTGCAACTGCAACTCTGGTATCATGTAAGAATAATGCTGACTCCGACAAAATCGATTGGATTTTCTTAAGAAATTCTTTCACCCGTAATGTTTTTGTAAAATATCGTCAAATCAGCAACATGTTGTTGCAGCAGATATAGATTTTATCTTTTCATTGAACCAAACTGTTTGTTTATTAGTTCTCCGTTACTAAAACACAGATGAACGGCTTTTTATGGATATCAAAACCAATTTTACCCTCTAATCCATACAAAGAAACATCTTATCAAATGAAATGAATTTATTTTTATTATTACGGTACGAAGTTACACTAAACGCTTTAACCTTAATTCAATAGAAATTCAGATTTAAAATTCCGATTATCCCTTTATTGGTTTTCTATTAACACTTCTCATGAAATAAATTATTTAAAATAGTAGTTTAATAAGTGAGTGTTTAATGATATATTTTATAAAATAGTATTTATAAAATACGAAACCAATATTGCATTTTATTTTCCCGAGAAATTTACATGATTTAAATTTTTTTTTAATAAAAAGTGTTGTGTTGTAGGAAGTACAAAATGTGCCAAAACAACACATATATTTCTTTTAAGACCCAGGTCGCACAACAACATGCGTCTCGAGGTGATGGTGGACGCCTTTTTTAAATGTTTGGGGATTGAAGGCACTCGAGAGTATGGATTCAGGCAAAGCATTCCATATGTACGATATACGCACAAAGAGATCCCTTTTCATTTTGTTACTATGTCATTAAGTGATCTTGACAGTTTATCAGTTTGCACAAACTGATCGATAAGTAAAACGGGGAGAAGAATATGTCTGAGGCGTTATGAATCTGATTTCATCCGAGCACTGCTGGTTGTTAAGATTTGTCATCTTTAGAATACTTAAAGTTAAAATTAGAACAACTACTTTATTCAAGAAGACAGAGTTACTGCTATAATTATTTTATATAGAAATATATCAAAATCTAGTATTCTGTTAAAAACAAAATTAGATTTTATTTTTTCAATAAAATCTTCAATAAATCTTTTTTCATTGCTATACAATAACTTCATTAGCAATTACATAATTTAAACCTTAAGTTTATTATTTACAATCTAATATATTAACTAATATATTCAAGAGAAGTTAAGCCATACTTTAATAGGTTATGAGCCCAGGCATGCAGTAAATAATAATAACGTTTAAAATTTAAATCAAAAGATCGTATCAAAAAGGTTAGTCTAAATGGATATGTTCAAGCACATAAAGCCATTAAACAGTGAGGCTGAATGGCCACTGTGGAAACATAAGATACGAGATCTACTTGATTATCATGAAGGAGCTTTAGAAGTAATTGATGGAAAATTGGTTAAACCAGATGACCTAGCAATAGAAGCTACAGAGCAACAAAGAAAAGATCACAAAGAACAAAATGATCTTTACAGAAAAGCAAATAGCTATGCCCAGTCAATGATAGCTAGTGCAGTAAGTGATCCTGTTTATCAGAAAATCATGGACCAAGAGACTGCCCATGATGCTTGGAATGCATTAAAATTACAGTTTGAAGCTACATCCAAGGAACAGCTGTTTAAAATTTGTATAGACTTTTTTGCATTTAATTGGACAAAAGGTCAAGATGTGTCAACACATATAGCAAAGCTTAAAAGTTTATGGAACGAATTAAATAATGGGCTGGAAGCAAGAGAAGAAGAAAAATTGCCAGATTTAATTCTAGTATGTAAAATTTTACATATTCTTCCAAATAATTTCGAGACATTCAAGTCTAGCTGGATGCTGTTAACAAAAGATAACGAAAGAACTATTGATGAGCTTACAACACAGCTGTGTATGTTCGAAAGAAATTTTAAAAAGGTTGTATCAATTGAAGACTCAACTGAAGAAGCTTTTGTAGCTAAAGCAAACAACTTCAAGAAAGCAGATACTTCAAATATAATTAGAAAATCAAGAAAAGAAGATATTTGTAATTATTGTCATAAAAAAGGACATTGGTTAATAAATTGTAGAAAGTGGATTGCAGATGGCAAACCGCCAAATAAAAATAAAAAAGTGGCAGTATGTGAAACTAGTAAAGCTGTTACTAATGTTGCTCTAGTGTCAGTTTGTAGTGAACTTTATGCTCTTGATACATGTTCTAACGACTGGTGGATAGATAATGGTGCAACAAGACATGTAACAAATAATCCTTATTATTTTGTTGATTTTAAAACGTTTGAGAATCCTTCAAGTAGCATAGCTGCTGGTAAAGAAGTTTTAAATGCTCTTGGAAAGGACACCATTAAAATTTTATCAGAAACCAAAGAGAAAAATCTAGAAATCACTCTAAATGATGTTTGGTATGTTCCAGAAATTTCAAAAAATTTGTTTTCTGTTATTGCTGCTCAAGATAAAAATCAAAGTAGTGAATTCAAATCATCAACTACTGAATGTTGGCTTAAGGTTAATGGGGAAATAGTGCTGTATGGAAGTCGTGAAGTAAATGGTACTCTATACAAGGCATCTATTACGCCTATTAAGTCAGAACATGAAGTTGAGATAAATGTAACTCTAAGGGATGATTCTTTATTGCAATTATATCATGAAAGATGGAGACATCAAGATAAACGTCATGTGAAAGAAATGATTGAAACACAATTAGGTCTTAGAGTTAAATTGTGTCAGGAAATTTGTGAATCATGTGTTTATGGAAAGGCACATAGATTACCTTTTGGTACCAAAGAAAGAGCAACAAGTCCAGGTGAATTAATTTCAGCAGATGTTTGTGGACCTTTTGATAAGTCTTTTCAAAAGAAGCGATATTTAGTTGTATTTAAAGACAGTTATACAAAGTTTCGCTACGGTTATGTTATTAAAGAAAAGTCAGAAGTAAAAATAGTATTGCAAGATATGTTAGCACACATGAAAACATTAGGCCACAGTATAAAAGAGTTATTGAGCGACAATGGAGGAGAATTTGAAAATGAAGATGTTAAAGCAATTTTATCTAAAAATGGCATTTCTCAAAGACTAACAGCTCCATATACACCACAGCAAAATGGTGGTAGTGAACGTGAAAATCGTACAATTGTCGAGATGGCAAGAACGATCAAGTACTCAAATCCAGATGCAGAATTTCCAGCGGCAATATGGGCTGAGTTAGTAAACACAGCTATATATATTTTGAATAGGACTGGCAAATCATCAGTAAAAGGAAAGACTCCATATGAACTGTTAAAAGGGAAGAAACCAAGAATTAAACATTTGAAAATAGTTGGATCTGCCTGTTACATTCATATTCCATCTCAGAAAAGAAGGAAAATGGATAAGAAAGCAGTAAAAGGATATCTCGTAGGGTATGATGGAGATGAACGTTACAGAGTTTGGATTAAAGAAAGTTGCAAGGTAGTTGTGTCAAGAGATGTAGAATTTCAAGAAAAACTTTCTAACTGTGAAGATCGTATCAAGTTGCCATTTCAAGTTCAAGAAAGTAATGAAAAATCTAGAGAAAAAGAAGTTTCAAAAGAAAATGAACTAGTTAAATCCGAAGAAAGTAATGGAGAATCTGAAACAAAAGAACAAGAGAGTGAAGATAGTTTTTCAGATACTACTGATGAAGAGGATAATAAAGATAATCAGAAAAATACTCAAGAAACTTCTGAATCTTCAGATCGATGCTTAAGAGATCGAAAGACACTAATAAAACCAGCGCATTTTAATGATTTTGTTTTAACAGCTGAAGAAATAATTAATACAAAGTTAATTCCTGAAACATACAAAGAAGCTATAAGTGGGGAAGATAGTGCAGAATGGAAGAAAGCTATTGACAGTGAAATTGAATCTTTACTTCAAAACCAAACATGGATTTTAACAAATTTGGCAGCTAATGCAAAACTGATTCCATGTAAGTGGGTTTTTCGTATTAAAACTAATCCTGATGGAAGTGTAGAAAAATTCAAGGCCAGACTAGTGGCAAGAGGGTTTATTCAACGTCAAGGAATTGATTATAGTGATACATTCAGTCCAGTGGCTAAACTTGGCACAATTCGTTCAATTTTAAGTATTGCAGCAAGTGAAAATCTTCACCTAGTTCAATTCGATGTATCAACTGCATTTTTGTATGGAGAGCTAGAAGAAACAATTTTTATAAAACAGCCTGAAGGTTTTGATGATGGAACTAATAAAGTCTGTAAACTAAGAAAAAGTCTTTACGGACTGAAACAGGCTCCAAGATGTTGGAACAAACGCTTTGGAAGTTTTTTAATTAGTTTAGGCTTTCGTCCTAGTGAGGCAGATCCATGTCTATATATTCAAGAAACTGAAGGTCGAAAACTTTTGCTAGTGTTATATGTAGATGATGGTTTAGTTGCAGGATCAGATTTAGAGACCTGTATAGAAAAACTTAAAAATGAGTTTAAGATTACTACAAACCCGGCAAAATACTTTTTAGGACTAGAAATTGAAAAGCAGCCTGATAAAAGTATTAAAATAAGTCAGACTGCATATTCAAAAAGGATTCTTGAAAGATTCAAGTTTTCAGATTGTAAGCCAATTTCAACGCCAATGTTGAAAAGTCCAGAAACTGTTTCATCTGGGAAAGATAGCATAAAAACACAAGTATTTCCATACAGACAAATAGTTGGAGCACTTATGTATCTCATGGTTGGCACAAGACCAGATTTAGCCTATAGTGTGGGTTTTATTTCTAGATCACTAGAAAATCCATCTTCAGAAGATGTATGCAGAGTAAAAAGAGTACTTCGTTACATAGCTGGTACAATAAATCTGGGTATAGTGTTTTCATCCAACTATAAAAAAGGTATATTAGAGTGTTATAGTGATGCAGATTATGGAGGTTGTATTAAAACTGGAAGATCAACGTCAGGTGTGGTTATAATTTATTCTGGTGGAGCTATTACATGGTTCAGTAGAAGGCAAGAGATAGTAGCAACTTCTACAACGGAATCAGAAGTTGTTGCTGCAAATGAAGCAACAAAAGAAATTATATGGATAAGTAGATTATTTAAACAAGTCATTAATCTGAAGGAAGTACCAATTCTTCAAGTCGATAATTCTGCAGCAGTCAAGCTTGCCCAAAATCCAGAATTTCATCGACGCACAAAACATAAAAGTATTAAACATTTTTTCATACGAGAAAAAATAGCTGAAGGAAAGCTACATATACAACAAGTTTCAACTGAACATCTGATTGCGGATTTAATGACGAAACCATTGCCTAGAGCACGTCTTAGAATTTTATCAAATCTGATGGGATTATACTAATTTTAATTTTAACTAAGGAAAGTGTTAAGATTTGTCATCTTTAGAATACTTAAAGTTAAAATTAGAACAACTACTTTATTCAAGAAGACAGAGTTACTGCTATAATTATTTTATATAGAAATATATCAAAATCTAGTATTCTGTTAAAAACAAAATTAGATTTTATTTTTTCAATAAAATCTTCAATAAATCTTTTTTCATTGCTATACAATAACTTCATTAGCAATTACATATTTTAAACCTTAAGTTTATTATTTACAATCTAATATATTAACTAATATATTCAAGAGAAGTTAAGCCATACTTTAATACTGGTGACGGTATTTATAAAAACAACGAGATCAGCAACAGTGCGACGATGTTGTGGGGATTCAAGATTTAATGTTAAATTTCGATCACCAACAATTCGTATAGCACGCTTTTGAACAAAATTTAAAGGGCTAGGATGGTATCATATGTAGCGCCCTAAGCTCGACAGGAATACTCCATACAGGGACCAATATAAGACTTATAAATGAAGAGTAATTGATACCAAGGAAAATATTTTTTACATCTATTGAGGAGGCCGAGTTTTCTTGACGCGATTTTCTGCTTATAGTATGGAAAATTTGTTTCACATTTCAGTTTTCCGTAAATAGTAGATTATGATTCAAGAACGTAAAGCTAAGGTTTTTGGACATATGTAGTGTCTGGAAATTGAGGCACCAGGTAAAATTCACGTCCCACCAAATCGAGTATTTGGTGGGACGTGAATTTTAGCGAAAATGCTTCTGCTCTTTAATGCTTTGTGCACAAAACTTTAATTTGTTTCCCCTATTATGCCTTCTTTGGACTACCCATGATCACTCATGATACTCATGATCACTCATGACACTCCATTTGTTCCGGTGCTTATATTACCTCAACGAAAGCAGGGAAACCCACCATCGCTCCGATCAATATTCTAGGATTTGCTCCCGATTTAAAAAGCTGACCACTCAAGCTTTTGTTTAAAATGCGTGTGTTGCTACAGTTTGAGTGTTTGGAAACGTGTTTTTGTCTCTGAGTGAAATCGTTTTTCAGCAAAACCTGGTATAAAGCAGGAAAACAGCTGAGTGCCAAATTAGCTCCAAAATTCTTGAAAACCAAGAGTATCAAGCTAGTTGATTACGCGTTCTATGAACTGAAGAACGTGATTTCTCGATGGCGTAAAATATCCATTTTAAACGCGTGCGTCAGTAAGCATAAGTTTTTCTTAAGCTTGCGCTACTTCCTATTGTCAGTACAATTCCTCAAATGTTGTTAACATTTTGTTTCCTACTGGCTTCTTCCCTTTTAATTAGGTCCCTAGGTTTAGTGATTTTTCGGCCCGGCTAGCTCAGTCGTTGTAACCTGAGAATTTTTATCTCGGGGCTTGGGTTCGATCCCGACTAATATTTCGTTTGTTTTTATGATTGTCAGGGCGAAAATAGTCAGATGACCTCCTCCTTTTGTCTTGTTCTGTATCAACCATCAAAATATAGCAAATGGACTTTAAACTCTCATCTTCTTCACAACCTTCATCAATGCGAATTGTTCTGTTAGTCAAATTATGTCATGTTTTTCATTTGCATTCCATAAAAAATACAAAAAATGCACGCAAATGCTTTTTTGTCGTGGAAATGAAGCTTTTATTTGGGTTTGGTGTTATTGAAGTGGACCGAATCTAATCTCATACATGCATTAGATTATATTCAGTGTTCAGTGTGAAAATTTTCTTGTGCGTGAGGTTGGTCAGCAGAATTAACACCCGCTGAATGTAGCGTTGGGTTAATATAGGTTTCGCGTACACGACCAAGTGCTAGACCTGCACGGAACACTAGAACTCTTACTCCAGAACGTGATGTGTTGAGATGTTGAGCTCCAATATTTTGGAATCAGCTGGATTGGTTTTAACGAAACTCATCACTTTGTGAGACAAGTACTAGTATTTCCGGTAAAAAAGTGTTTGGTGTAGTGTTTCGAATTATAACAACAGAAATATGGTGAGCTCTAACTTTATTTAAAAGAACTTCATTAAAAGAACTTTGAATATTGGCCACCGCAATAGGTTCTAAGCACCAGAACCACTCAAAAAATTTAGAACATCGATCTTCAACCTTCACCGTAAAACGTCGTACAGTTTTTTTTTTGCAAATTCAGAAGCCAGTCAAAAGGTACATCAATGAATTTAGTTTGTAACTCACTCCACATCACAATGTAAAACATATAAGAACACAAAATAATTTTGCCCAGTTTTCGCCAGTTTTCTAAAACCGACGAAGTGAGTTTATGTTAAAGTTTTTGTCCAATCCTAATGTCACATTTTACATGCCTGCTAAACCACTTCATTATGAGCTTAGCAATCCTAACCCTATAGAATGTTTGTCGAGTGATAGCAATACTAAAATCCGAGAAAACAATTGAACATAAAAAATCATGCAAACAAATCTTTCCTTTCGCCAATTGATAAGATTGTAGGCTCTTATACTACCAACCAAACAGGAACACCTTATTTCTGCTGCACAGAGCTCCAGAAAGCGATACAACAGCACAATTGTCCTTCACAAAACCACCAAATAGCACATTGAACTGCTACTGGATCTACTTACCTCAATACCTCCACAAAAACTTAAGTTGGCTTTCAAATTGTATTTGACGAGCTCAAACGTGTGTTGAGTTTGATAATGAAAAGTCAAAATATTGGACGGTAACGAAAGGAAGAGTCCTGTCACCCATATCAAGTCAACCACCACTATCCGTCAAAGTAAAAATGGGTTCATATACTGATAACTTCACGCTGCTTTTAACATGTACAAATGTTCAACAGATGTGCAAACACATCATTAAATACTAAAGTGACCAGACGTTCCGTTTTTGGCGGAGAACTTTTTTTTCTAGAATTTATAAACTTTATGTTGATCGATCACGGGTTAAGGTAAGCAAAGCACATTTCCTTATTTTTTTTAGAACAATTACCGACTGGCTAACAACTTTAATTCTTTCGATGTAAAAAACGTACTAAATAAAAATATCAATCAATTTTTATATTGATGTAAAATCAAACAACAACAGACTTAAAATTAAGCAATATGCTGATATTAATAGCATTATTTTTAGGACCAAGAAAGACAAAAGCTGATTCATTGTCATTATGTCTCTTTCATTCCATCATTGAAACGTACAACAAGTTTTGTTGAAGTATTAAAGCATTAAAAAAACACTTGTAAGAGAATATGTCTGTTTCATTTTTTCCGCATTTAAATACATAACAGAAAAAGAACTTTACAAAGGAAAGTTATATGATTACGTTTAATATGATGTATCTTTTGTTTTCATAAAATGCAAGGTGCGTCATCATTTCATTATTCCTTTATTTTCGTTTGATAAAATAAATTGAAATAGTAATGTATATTAGGTTATATACATTAAAATGTAAACAAATTATAACCACAATGATGTCAGTAAATAATGAGTTGAGGAAAATACACGCTGGACGATAAAAGATTCATCACATTTGCAACTGATTATTTAGATACATGTTAAACAAAACTTATGTAACGCGAAGCAGGTAATATTATAGTTGGAGAATGAGGAATATAGGGTGAGTTATCAAGATGCCGGCCTTTGCTGGTAATGCAAACGGTTTATTTGTCTAACCTGTCAAGTCCCGACTTCCCAACAACCTACCTCAATTCCACAAACGTCACCTGGCAGAATTCGTGATCACAACAGTTTTATCAAAAATAGAGCGTTTCTTAGAAGTTTCAAATTGATAGTGATCTTACCAGTAGATTCGAATATTTTAATTTCCTTGGATAGTGAGAGGTAGAATATTTCAAATAACATTGTGGAGGTTTCATATTTCTGAATTAATTTTCCGAATAGTTTGTAATAGAAATCTTAGGATTTCCTCTGTAGATAATAATGAGGCATTCTGCCGGTTGAGAGCTTTTATTGATTTTGTGTCTATTTCAATGGCACTCATAACATTTAAAACAACCGCATCAAGTTTATTTTTATTCCATAAATGATTTAAATTGGGATAATTTAAAATTTTTACAACTGCTTCTTTGACTCGCAAAAACCGGTCAATCATGGTTTCAATAGAATTCTATCTGCAGTCCTGGAGTAATTGCAACTTGTTTCTCTCCTCGAGTTGTTTTGTAGTATACCAGGACGGTTCGGGTCTATAACAGTCATCTAAAAGTTCATATTGTTGTTAAGGTGGTTTGTTAAATTTTGAGATTCTCGACAATATTTCTCGAGAAATGAGAATCTCGAAAATTTTTAAATAGTTCCTCAAGATTTGAGAGTTGAAGATAACAAATCGGATTGTTCGAGCAAAAACTCTACTTGAGACATTGAAAGACCGTTTTATATGTAAAATATAATTTAACAAATTTTTGTGGAATATTTCATAACCTTTTCAACAACAATAGTATAGCTTACTAAAAGAATTTACGCAAACAAGAAATATTCTGAAGAAACAAATAATACTATACATAATTTTTTGCTTTATTATATTTGTAAGTTGCATTTATCTTGAAACTAAAAAAATATTTTACAATATAACTTATGTAACGAAAGAGAACACAAAACTATCAATCACTTTGTCCGGTTGTCGTTTGCTCGAAATTTTTAAGATGTTGATTAATTGGTTTAACAAAAACGTAATCTATAAAACTAGGATAGAGTGGAATAGAATGAGAAACAAAAATGAGCAATTTCACACACGTTCAGCAAATTTTTGGGAAATTTTGACTTGACCCCTTGTAATTTTGATTATTGTTTGTTTATAGATAGTCTTTCATAAATAAAAAATACGAGTTCTCTTAGAAATTTTTTTCTCGACCAGTGGTCTTCACAGGGTGCCCCTCAATTTTTTGTTATTTTGTGATGTGTGTGCATTTTGACGAGCGATTGTAGAAAAACTACTCAATCGATTTTCATAAATGATATGTCGTTGAATAGGTATTAGAACAAAATTTTTAAAAATGTACACTGTTAATTTTTTGAAATAATTTTTAACGGTGTAACATAAGAAAAAAACGGTGTAATTGAAGAAAAGATGGCGCTACACCTTTTTTTTAAAGTAAAATAAAGCTTATTTTAGATCTAACTACTTGTGAAAGTTTAGTACTAGCATTAGTTTTTGTTTTAAAGATAAAATTCGCTTCCCGCATGGAGGGATCAGTTTTTATTGTTTTGACATTTTTTTTTTATTTTTGATCTACGGGTGTATTGACATACGAGTTAACGTGAGATATCACATACCACTGGCAATAGTAGTGAGATATCACTAGCCAAGGTGACATCATAGGGGTGGTGGCGGATGAACTGTATTCAGTCAACGGTAGCACCCTCAATCTTAGCTGTGAAATAATCCTTGATGATGAGACGCTATTGCTTCCTTGAAGAAATGAGCCTTCATATAACTATGTGTGGGCTTTAATCTTTAAGAAACACAGTGCGTCACAGGATCAAGGAATATGCAACCGGCTGGATTATTGGCAACTACATTTTTGTTTTATTTCAGCAAATTTTTGTAAAAATTTGCTATTTACTTTTAATTTACTTTTATTTTCTCTATTCTATCATAAAATATTGCCCTAAGTCATATTTTATCAGTGATAGGATTTTTTGTTTAGTTATCCATTCTTTAATAAAAAATATAAAAAACAAAAAAAGAAAGTTTTACGTCCATCAACACCTTTAAACGTATGTTGCTGTGGGACCTTGGTCTTAAAAGGGTTTTATTTGTTATTGTGACACATATTGTAATTCCTACTACACAACACATTTTATTTAAAAAAAAAAAAAAAATATGACTGTCGGGAATCAGTTTTTTTTTGTTCTGAAGGAAAATTATGAAAATGGCATCATAAACTAAGAGATTTTTTTTGTATGTTAAATATCAAATATTTTATTATTAAATGAAGTTTTTAAAATATTATAATAATTATATTTGTACAATCGGCTACCGCAACTAGTCAAACGGTCGAGATCCCACGCTGTCATACTGGCAGATCGCAGCAAGACTTCTTTGTCCGAACTGCATACAAATGGAATAGTTGGCCGGAATCCTTAGTCTCAGGGGACTTCAACCCGCAGAGGTTTAAAAAAAGCGTTCATCATGACCTTAGAACGCCAGCTGTTGTGAGACCTAGGTCTAGACCTATAACACAACACATTTTATTTTAAAAAAAAACAAATAAATAAAGAAAATATGAGCAGTTTCAGTCAAGTTCAGCAAAATTTTGCGACTTATGAATCGGCCCTTTTTATTTTGGTTTATTTTTTGTTTATAGATAGCCTTTGATAAATAATACGACTTCTCCGTAAATAATATAATACGATAAATAATAATAACACGATAAATAATACTCATTTCGAATATAAACGATCACAACAGTACTACAGTCCATCTTTTCATTACAAAACTTATTGAATTGATCAAAACGCATATAAATTCTAATATTACAAAGATAATTTATAACACTGACGGTGCACCTTCTCAATACAAAAATAAACATAACCTAATTAACTTATGCCAGCTTAAAAAAGACTTCAAGGTTGATGCAGAATGGTATTTTCAGGCAACCAGCCATGGAAAGGGACCTTGTGATGGAATCGGGGGTTCACTAAAGTGTGCTGCACACCGTTATAGTATGGCGGGCAAAGATATTATTGAAACACCAACAAAACTTTTCGAATGGGCTTTAAAATGGGAATCTACCATGAACTTTGGATACGCCGATAAAAATGAATATCAATTAAAAAAAAAAAATTACAAAATCGATATAAAAATGCGATTACTGTAAGTGGAATTCAAAAATTTCATTCTTTTGTACCATTAAATACTAAGACAATAATTGCAAAAATGTTTTCCAACTCAAAAGAAACTTTTTAATGTAAAATAAGCTAATAATTTTTAATAACTATATTTATTTGCTTTAACCTACATATACAATTTGTATGATATTTTAAAAAGTTTATTCAATAATAAAATATTTGTAATTTAATGTTAAAATACAACCTTTTACTTTATGATTCCATAATAACATAATACGAACATAATACTTCTCCAGTCAAAAGTTCCTAAATATATTTAGTTATTTATACGGTTTTTTTGTTTGCAGTCGAGACTGTCAAATTATTTTTTACAAGAGTGACAAGTGATTACTAAAAGTAGTAAATAAACATTTCATTTTTTTATGCCATCTAATACAAAGACAATAATTGTAGAAGTGTGTTCCTATTCAAAAGAAACTTCTGTTTGTAAAATAAGTAAATCATTTTTAACAATTGTATTTATTTTATTTATTGTACTACATATATATAATTTTTATAATATTTTAAAAAGTTCATTTATTAATAAAATATTTGATATTTAACATAAAAAAAATCTCATAGTTTATAACGCCATTTTTATAATTTTCCTTCAGAACAAAAAAAACTGATTCCCGACAGTCATATGCACAACGAATTTTATCTTTAAAACAAAAAATAATGCTAGTACTAAACTTTCACAAATAGTTAGATATATAATAAGCTTCAACTTAGTTTAAAAAAAAAAAGGTGTAGCGCTATCTTTTCTTCAATTACACCGTTTTTTTCTTATGTTACACCGTTAAAAATTATTTCAAAAAATTAACAGTGTACATTTTTTAAAACTTTGTTCTAACACCTATTCAACGACATATCATTTATGAAAATCGATTAAATAGTTTTTCTACAATCGCTCGTCAAAATGCACTCACATCACAAAATAACAAAAAATTGAGTGGCACCCTGTGAAGACCACTGGTCGAAAATTTCTAAGAGAGCTTCTATTTTTTATATATGAAAGACTATCTATAAACAAAAAATAATCAAAATTAAAAGGGGTCAAGTCAAAACGTTGTTGAATCTTCGTGAAATTGCTCAAATACTTATTTTATCAAGTAGGCGTTGTTATTTTATTCAAATTTAAAATTGAAAAATTTTTAAAACATTTTAACCATGGCAACCACCAAATTTCATCTAAAACAACAGGTTCCGTTGTATAAAAAAATAGTACATTATGATGCAAGGGCGTAAAGCTAATGTTTTTGGACGTATGTGGAGTTTGCAAATCGAGACGTTAGCCGAGATTTGCACCCACATTAAGTCCAAAATTGCTTACGTCCGTGCTTCATATACTATTTTTTATGCACCGCAAGTAAAATATTTAAAAAAAATTGTTTAATCTAGATCAAAATTAAAAATTTTATAAATTTTGAAATAAAAGTATGTTGAACAAGTAGGCTTTGACCAATATTGTTGTTATTTCTTTTCAGGCAAATCAAATAACTATGACGACAAAGAATAACAAATATTTTAATTGGATTAGGAAATTTTGAATCGAAAGGTTGCTTTGATAAAAATTTCTATTTATTATAGAATTTAAACAAATACAAATGTTTTTTGCTTTTTTGGACGTAACTATGACAACAAAATATATGGTTAAAAAGTGACACTTTAAGGCCGCAAATCACAGTAATAAAGTATCACTTTATCATGTAGGCGAATAAAAAATATATTTTAATGTTTGAAAATGTTGGTATTTAGTTTTTCAGAATAACAAACGTTTATGCATTTGTTACAAAGATTGTTGTGTGCTACTAATGCATTTAGGTTTGTCCAAATTTGGGTAATAGTTTTCTTTGCTTTTGTACGTAAAATTAGCTTCACACGCGTTGTTTTAAACCAATACGTAGTATAAGGATATTTAAAAAAAAATTAAATTGTGCGTCGCTTTCCAAGAAGTCCATACTGTTCAATTTTATTTAAATTTCGTTTGAAACATAAACTCGGCCTGAAAAAAGTTTAAAAAATTGATTAAATAATTGAAGATGAAGCTTCGATGAACGAATAGTCATTACCGCGGTGGCGTAATTCATAAGCATATTTGTTGTTATAGGATTCGATATTACGACACTGATATAGAAGGTTCAAATCCAGTCCGGAACACATAAAAAAATGCAGTTTTTGTCTAATAAAAATAATATTTCGTTGCCAGAAATTTGTAGGAATAAAATGGGGATGAATTGGGAAGCGAAGATTAAAATTCAGGTGCCATACTTTTAATTGGAAAAAACTGACGAAAACTTCATATAACGTTCGACTTTTAAGATAAGGCATTGGACAAATAATCCATACCGTTATAACAGTAATAAAAATATTCAAAACAAAATGTCTATCGAAATTCTACCAAAAGGATGTTGCCTTACAAAAAAAACTTAAGAAGAATTTGAAAGGAAATTATCTATAAATTAAAACAACGAGTCCAGAAGTCACTAATCTGTCAACACTCTACGTGTAAACACAAATTCATACAAAAATGACATCCGTCGAACAGCGTTAAAGCGACGGCACAACGGCGTTTAAACAGTTGTGGTCACGAAATTCAAACCTAATTTTGCAATGTTTTATATTCTAACTGCCACCACTGATCTACTATCAAGTAGCAGAGATAACAAAAAATCCCTTTACTTTAACATATTTTGGTATATAATAAACATTACATCTTATTCAAATTAAAATATTTTAAAACATAAGATCAAGTCAACAATTTCTTTTATCTTCAAACAAACTATGAACAAAGTAAAATTAATTTTATTTCATTTAATCTTAGTTTGTATAATTAAGACAAATTCACAAAAAATTAGTGAAACAAGTAAGAAATATTAAATTGAAAAAATTAAATTGATCAAAAATTAATTAATTGAAACTTTTTATTTCCAGAATGTGAAGAAAATGCTGGATTGGTGACCAATAACCGATCAACCTTTCCTCATTTAATTGAAATATTGAAAGTAGACTCTGTTGGATCTTTAATTACAAAATGTATTGGAACATTAATAAACGAGCTATATGTTTTGACATCTGCGTATTGTGCACGATATGCGAATCATGAACGAGAACTAACAAGAGTACGGAAATATGTTTTTCCTGGGGATCGTAATTTGGATAATCATTTGTATAAAGTATATCGTTATATTCCACATCATCTGTATGACGACACATTATTTATATACAATGATATCGGATTATTGCACTTGAACGAATCGATTCCGTAAGCATATATCTTCCAAAGAAAACGTACAAAAAATTCAAACATTTATTTATTTTCAGATACACTGGTCGTAGCTCTGATTTCCGCCCTGCCTGTCTATGGACCAACAGTGATATTCTTGATTATTTTAATTACACAACGCTTGCTGAAAAATTATATGAAAAGCGTAAGATCACGTAAAATTATAATTATTGAAATAAATTTTGTTAATTTTATTTTTTTGTTAAAAGCTGATCACAGTTGGGACCAAAAATTAGTTGAAGAAAAAATTGATTCAATATCAAATGAAGAATGTAATAAAGAGTTTAGTGAATCTCCTGAAACGTTACCTGATGGAATCATTCATACACAAATTTGTTTTAAGCATAATTTTGATTCCGATACAGAGCTTCTGGTAAAATTGTGACAACGACAATAAAATTAATTTTTAACTTGAAATGAGATTTCAAATTTTAGTCAATTAAAGGGAGCCCTGTGCAAGCTAAAGTAGGAGAAAATTATTATATTGTAGGCGTTGTAACAAGATCATTTCGGAATTCCGAATATACATTAACTGTTGGAACGAAAATTAATCGTTATCTGAAATGGATCGAATCAATTGTCTGGGCGGTGTGTATCACAATATACAATTTCAAGAAAAAATTAATTCCTATGACAACTTACTTTACTTATAACTTATTTCACAGAAACATAAAAATGTGCTCTCACCTACCGGTTGTGGAGAGCGGAAAATAAAACACAAACCATATCTGTCATTTGCTTTACCTACATATCATGGTCAGTTTCCATGGCATATAGCTATATTCAGAAGAGAAATGGGTGAAGAAAAAAGATATATTTGTGGAGGAACTATTCTTAGTAAAGTAACAATACTCACAGGTAGTTATAAAAATATTCGTTAGTTTGTATCTTAACTAATTTTACTTTCTTTTTATCAGCTGCGCATTGCGTTTATTCAGAATTCGGTTTAATCGCAGCTGATCGCATCACAATTTATGCGGGCAAACATGATTTGGAATTATTTTCGCTTGATAGTGTTGAAGTTCGAGTAAAATCCATTTTGGTGCACGATGACTATAACCGTCATTACTTGGAAAACGATATTGCATTATTGAAATTAAATTCACCATTAACGTTCACAAATTATATTCAACCAATTTGTTTAACAGATAATTCGGATTACTACAGTGTATCAAGTGGAACAGTTGCAGGATGGGGACGCGATGAAAATAATAACCCAACAACAGTTTTGCTACAAGCAAATCTACCAATTCGTATTAATTCAGAATGTCGTCAAAGCAATCGAAATTTTTTTCCAAACTACTTAAACGATAATAATTTTTGTGCTGGATATGGAAATGGAACGATTGTGTGCTTAGGTGATAGTGGAGGTGGATTTATTTTTGAACATTCTGGGAAATTCTATGTTCGTGGGATTGTTTCATTGGGTGTTGCTTTACCAACCGAAGATCGTTGCGATATAACTGAATTAGTTTTATTTACAGATGTTCCTAAATTTTATGAATGGATTTCGTTGAATTTGGAATAGTATTATTTTCTTAAAAATAATATTATATTTTTTATACATTTTTTTTTATTTAAATGCTTATACCTTTTATCAAAATCGATTATCAAAAATATTCGCTCATTCTTTTACATTGAAAATATTTGTGTACTGCTCTCCTTAATTTTTTTCGATATTATATATAACGGTCGAAGAATGGCAGGATTTTTTGGATAGCCAGTTTCATGTAAAAATCGTCTTATTGTAACCAACTTTGATTACATGAATATCCAGAATTTCTTGCAAGCTTTTTAACAAAAACGGACTTTTAGCAGAAATAGAATACATCAAAACTAGGGCGTTCCAAAAATAATTCGCCGTCTATATACCATTCAGTTTAGTCTTGTGTCTAGTAAATGTCGTCCGCTATACAGTCACTCGTAACGCCAATGTGACCCGGCACCGATATAATAGGGATAGCAAACTGCTTGTTTATCTGATTCAGATACGGCAGCTGTGGTATGAGGGTATGAGGGTTGCTTGTGGTAAGAGGGTTGCTTGTTTTCCCTTAGATCTGAAGAAAATGTGGCTATGGACCACATCCTATTTTGCCAAATCTCATTTCATCTTTTCAACTCCATGCTTGCAGATTAAGAGAGTATCAATACTAATAACCACTTTTATATTTTAGTCTAGAATTATCAACTTCTGATGACTTTTTAGTTGATTCCATCGTCGTACAGATTTTTGGAGTGTCAGATGCGACTGGTGTGGCACTGAGTCAAAAGATTGTTTTAGATGCTTTAGGTTGACCTAGCACAACAATAAGAAGAAGCTGTCGAATGACCTCTGTTGCCCGAGTAGGCGTTAAATGTATCGCCCCACAAGTAAACAGACAAACCTGCACTACTTCGCAACTGGTCTACTACTTTCAGGTTGGAAGCCATGGCTGCTAGGTTGTTCACCATGTAATCACACTTCAGATTAAGATTGACCTGTTTACAGAGGTGTTAAGCCAATGTATAAATCCTAACCAACGTTTTTTGGCCCATGTTAATGTTATCATAACTTCAGTTTGCATTTGCTCCCTAAAAATTATTGGGAATTTGCTCGTTACAGAAATAGCAATATCATAAGCGGTGGCCGGTACTTTAAAACCATCTATTTTGACGTGGTTACTAGATCCTTCAAGCATTGACGAATAACTTACACTGCCCGTAGCTGAAGTTAACTAAGAATCTGGGGAAAATGTGTGTCCGTAGTATGACCGTTTCTAAACTAGAGTTATTTCAGGTATCATCCGATTTAATAAGATATCCTGGTTTTGTTGAATTGGTCGCAAAGATTTTTCTGAGCCAAAAATATTTCGTGGGGTTTCTCAATTTTTACAAAAGAGTCTCTAAGACTTCCTATTGGCTATTCGTACTTCTTTTTTGTTAGTATCTGAGACTATTTTTATAAAAATCCCCAATGATTTTTTGTTGCTCTCCCAAGCTTTTGACTATATGCTAAAGAGATTCCTTGATTTGCGTACAGCTCAAGACTCCACCATATAGGTTTATGCTTTCCTCTAGATTTGTTTTGTAGGCGAGCAATTTCAATAGACTTATAAAGATTCCCTGCGTTAGATTCCCTGCCAATTTTTGAACTTTTCAACAGTCTGATAGGGTTTCATTGCTGTTTGTGAAAGCATTGCCTTAAAAATTTACGTACAGCGGTTGCAATCCTTCATTTTGCAGTTTCTAAAAGGAATGTATTAATGGATTGTGTATGTATAACTAGAGAGAATTGAATCTTGAATTGATAACCATGGTCTGAAAAAGACTGATAGTCCGCAAATTTCCCTCGTTTACAATATGATATATTTCTTCACAAACAAAAATGATGGTTAGAAGTGCCACTCTATTTCTGGTGACGAATGTTGGTTTGTAGCTAATGTTGCATAAAATAAGGTTAGTGATTAGTAAATAATTAAAATTTACTCACCCCTTTTGATGGTGCTTGAGTTTCTCCGATGACAAGATAGGTGCTGATATCACTGTATATGAGTAATCCCTTGCCTGTTTCCAAGGTTTCCGTTACCAGAGTAGCGAGACGTTTTGAGCCATATACGAGGAGAAAGGCTAAAGTTAGTTATGGTTACTCTCCACGCTGATGGATACCATATCGTTTTTTAGCCAAAATACTAATTCTACTCCTTAGTCCAATATCGTTTCACAACTGAAACATCATTTTAATCACCTTCGTCCTGTCATTGCATCAAAAGACACTTCTCCTAAAGTTCCCGTCTCCAAAAATTTGGAGTCTTCTTACGTACTGACTTAGTACGTAACGTGTTACAACCTCCATATAAAGGTCCCTTGCCAGTCATCAGCCGCGATGATAAAAATTTTGTCATTCACGGTAAACACATTCGAGTCTCCATAAAGAGATTGCAACCTTGCAATAGAGAACCATCTGCAGATGCCTTAACTCAAAACTCACCTAATTCGAGTACTAATTGCAGTCGCGTAGACGAAACTTTGTCTTCTACAGATAATGTCCATTCTACTCCTTTGGACACATTCCATTCTTCTGCATTTACCTCCGCAGAAACGAGCCAATGCGATGCTAAAGCAACTGTATCATCTGAAAAGGTTAGATTTAATTCCAAACCTCAGCAAAAACTATTACCTCCTACATCCACAATTACGCGAGCAGGAAGAATCACACGTATCAGTACTCGTTTTTTCGTGCTGTTGCATAATAATTTCTACATCATCACATCTTCGATGAAACTAGTGCGGAAGTGTTGTGGCGATCAAAGCTTTAATAAAATTTTGCGATATGATAAGCAACACCTAGGAATAATTTTGGCAGTTCCAAAAAAAATTAACCAATTTTATTCATTCTTCATGTCAAAAAAAATTACCTAAATGTGTTTTATTTTTATATTGTAATAAAAAAAAATCTAAAGTCGATGACCACAATAATGTAATTTTATTAACTAACTCTAATTCATCAGAAGAACTTTGTTTGATATCCGATATTAATTTTGCAAATCAACTCCAACAGGAATACAGTCGACAGCACTTTTTTGGGAGATAGGAAACATTTTATACATCATATTCATCATCTGGATTACGCATTAGCTATCACGCTCAGATTACTCACTGGACAACTCCACACTACACAGATTACACACTGGACAATTTCAGCTACCAAAGCTACTATCAAATTTTCGCATTGTTTCTCTTTTAGTAGCAGGAGTGCATATCGTATGATCTATCACTTTTAGATAAATTTTACCCTGACCACCATATTTTGGTAACAGCACATTTATTAACTTTCTTTTTTTTTATTTGACATACAACAATATAGCACCTACGAATTTAATTTAGTTTTATAAACAATATAATTAGGTGAAGTTATTATTGAAACTAAAACGAATCAAAAAAATTAACAGTAACAGCAAAACTGAATTTTTTTTTAAATTATTTATTTTTAAATTCATTTATTGCAACCTTGATCGATCAAAATCACAACAGAATTGATTTTTAAGTGTTGTGGACCTGAATATATATTCCCTCCCTCTCTACTTTTTAATAAATCGATTTCCGCATCCGTCATTTTCGAATGAATTCCGGAGGACTGCGTGCTTAGCGAGGTTTTTGTTCCAGCGAAATTCAGCAATGTGTGTCCGATAAGTAGTTTCTTCCCGTTCAGTTCAGATACAGAACTTCACGCAAAATAAAATCCGAAGATAGAACTAATTTACTACTGAACATGGACTTTGACGAAAACAAAGGTCGAAGAAACCGAGATCATCACAATAACACCAATAACACTACAATATCAAATTTAAAATAAAATTAATTAACAAATATTTCATTAACCCTATAAAGGTTCCGCATCCTCGTCATTGATATATTAGAACTAGGGTTTCTCATTTCCCGTAGAAATTCAAATCCCGGGAAGCCGGGATAAAAAATATTAAATTCCCGGGATCCCGGGAAATCCCGGAAAACGCTGAAAAGCTAGATTTTTCTAATTAGTTGGTAGAAAAATGTGTAAAAGAAAAACACAAAAAATGCGCTATTGATTTTTAAATTTCCATTATTTTTAATTAAAAAAACTTCAAAAATTAAATTAAAAAGAATACATAAAAACAAAACAAAACTAAATTCATAATACTAATTTTAAACAATTTTTCAAAAAACTAGGTTGTCAATGGCACCATCACTCAATTTTTTCTGAATTTTCGTGACGAAACGTCCATTGAATCATTCATTGAACCATCCGTCCAAGAGAACCATTAAACATAAATTAAGAGATATGAAGCGCAAGTTTAAGGTAGATTTCTCAGAAAAATCTACCTATTTTAAGTTTGATTGGTTTTAATTTGTTGTGTTTATATGTGTCAAAAAAACCAAACAAAAAAACTATGATACCATATGTGTCAAAAAAAACATTTTCCTAATTTTGAACGAAATTAATTACTACAGAGGGAAAAGAATTAAAAACTACTCGATTTTCGAGTGAGAAAACTTTTAATATCTTTGAAAAAAGTACAAAAAAATGTTAATAAAAATTAGCGGGATCCCGGGCTGAAATCCCGGGAAAACGGGATCCCGGGATCCCGTTTGAGAAACCCTAATTAGAACAATTGATAGAATATTGTAGAAAAAATTAAGCTTGTTTCAAACAAAAACAGATGCGCCAATATGTCAGGCGATTGTTGAATTTGTTGTCAATAAATTCAATGATGTACCAAAACTAATGTCGGCAATTATTGAATTTGCTTGAAATATATTCGTAAGAGGCTATCGTAAAATACTGTCGCCTAATCATGCAACGGTTGACTAAAAAAAAATGTGGTTGTTGCACTAGACAAAAGTTTACATATACAGCCTTCTTCTCTTGTGTATCATAACAAATGCGTTAATAAAATTTAATTTTATAACAAATTAATCAAATCTATATATAAATACGTAAGCAATATTTTTGCGGCACAATTTTAAAATATTTGCTCCATCAAAAGTGTGGCAATATGTATATCGTAGGAAAGGTCTTGAGTAGTAGATGTGCCGAAAAATGCTTTTTTTTTAATTTTGACGACTTTATCAGAAAAAATGGCAAAAATGTGATAGTTTTGTTTTTTGAGTTTTTTGTTCGGTTTTTTTGTTTTTTTATCAAGTTATTTGTTTCACAATTCAAAATCAATCTATATATAAATATATAAATACGTAAGCCGTATTTTTGCGGTACAATTTTAAAATATTTGTCACATCAAAAGTGTGGCAATATGTATACCGTTGGAAAGGTCTTGAATAGGAGAAGATCAGAAAAATGCTTTATTTGAATTTTGACGATTTTAGAAAAAAATGGCAAAAATGTGATAGGTGTGAGTTTTTTGAGTTTTTTGTTCGGTTATTTTGGTTTTTTTTCAATTGTTTGTTTCACAATTCAAAATCAATCTATATCAATTAATTAAACTCTGAAATAATGTGTTGTAGCTATATTTGGTTAGGAGGTCTATTTGCAATGTCTACTTACAATGGCCGAATTTCGGCCACTGGCCGATTCCTAGTTAATTCTAATTTTAATGAAAGCAAGGATCAATGTATCAATATACCCCATTTTATGTAAGCATAATTTCATGTTATTATTAAAATTCACAAAAAACATGAAGTAACCGAACAATAAATAGCTATCTTGTCTTATTATTATTTTCTTTTCCTATTTACCGAAATTGGCTGCAAAATTGGTTCAATTAGCTAAGCACTATATTAATAATAGTTGTACATACGTAAATAATATTCACAATTTTTAAATTATTAAAACAATGAATTTCATATTTTCAGTTGCAAGACCAATTCAATTCTTACTCTAATTTAGCTTTAATTTAAACTAGGAGGGCCCGGCGTGCTTCGCTACGCTTATAAATAAAGTTTTTGCGTAGACATTTTGCTGACGTAGAAGCAATGATTTCAAAAAGTGGTAATGAGAAATGCTAGCATATAATTTTTAATTTTTCTTTTAAATATATGAATGAAAAATAATCAGAACTCTAACTGATCAGCTCGGAAATATGAAAAATTAGCGATCAAATAAGTTTTCAAGTAAGCTTATTTGATCTCTAACTTATTTGATCGCCAATTTTTCATATATCCGAACTGATCAGCTAGAGTTCTGGTTATTTTTCATTCATATATTTAAAAGGAAAATTAAAAATTATATGCTAGCATTTCTCATTATCACTTTTTGAAATCATTGCTTCTACGTCAACAAAATGTCTACGCAAAAACTTTATTTATAAGCGTAGCAAAGCACGCCGGGCCCTCCTAGTATATATTAAAAATTCTAACAATCAAATTACGATCTCAAACTATCATACCAAACACACACATTAAAAAATTGTCGCTGAAAAAAAAACACCACAATCAATAATCAATTTTTTATCCTCCTTCATTCACAAACAACATATATGTTACTAAATATTCAACGTATTAATATATAAGATAAAACTACAAAGAAAAATAACGTCCATACTCTCCTAGATCAATGCATAAACTGAAAAGAAAATATAAAATACTATAAACAAAGAAAAGATTTGGACGATTCCATTTAATCCATTTGATTTGATTTGAGGGAAGGCAGTTGAATTCAAAAATACAATATAAAAGTTATACAATGTCTATAACTTTTTTATTTATGATCCGAAAAATTCCAAAAATCTTTCAGATCTAGGTTACACTAATATCAGTTAGCAGTGAAAATTTGGAATTAGTGAAAACTCGAATAAAAATGCCTTAGGCTGTCCAA
Organism: Diogma glabrata; assembly: GCA_963693315.1. Lineage (NCBI taxonomy): Eukaryota > Metazoa > Arthropoda > Insecta > Diptera > Cylindrotomidae > Diogma > Diogma glabrata. Next base: position 64,242,473 of record OY856188.1, read on the forward strand.
AGTACAAAGTTAGCGTAATAATATATAAGATTGCACTAATAAGTTTTTCTAATACTTTAATTAATCAACCTAACACATCTTACTAAGTAGTCTACGATTAAATTCACACTTTTCTAATTTTGTTCCATTAAACTGTCGGCATTTCTACATAACCCTCGCATAACCCCTTCCCCCTACAAGTGTTATAATTTTTTTCTTCTTTATTGGAAAAAACTAGAAAACATAAAAAAAATTACACTAGACAATCAATTTGGTCTACTAATTTAAGGAATTCAGTTATAACGTTAATTTAAATGATCTAGGAACTCTACTCACAAAATTTGGCTACTGTTTTTCAAATTAGAACACCACATTTCAATCTCTAGGAGTTACACGGAACTGTCTTGCCGTTATTTACTATGGATGTTAATAATTCGCTAATATTAATCCGTTAGTTATTTGACACTAATATCGTTGATCGGGCATTTTAAAGACGAATACGGAAAACTGGACACTTTAGTTCACACAGCACTTCAAGACATTGAACGATCCGAAGAAACGGCGAATATTTCCTTAACTCATAATGCACCTTTTCATGAACCCAACAACTCCAACCCTATATTTGGTAGCATTAGACTACCAGAAATCACACGGCCAGTTTTTAGTGGTCTGGAAGCCGATTGGCTGGCATTCCGGGATGTTTTTGTCGACCTCATTCACTCAAAATCTTTGGAACCAACGATCAAATTCCTAAATCTAATTTCCAGCATTCACTCGGGTGTTGCCTACGCCCTTATAGAAAATCTGTCGGTAGCTGCATCTAACTACGAAATGGCGTGGAACGCATTATGCATTAAATATAACAATGAACTTTCACTTCAACAATACCATGTTTGTCAACTTTATGACATTAAAACTCCAAGAGAAGGTCAAATCAAGGACATCCAAACTTTCATTGATGTTGCCTCAAAACATTATAATGCCCTCAGGGCGCTTAAGGTGGAAGTCGAGAGTTGGGATTTATTACTAACACATCATCTGCTTCATCAGCTCGATCCTTCTTCCAGAGTTCATAGAGCGAAGAGAGCAAAAATAAATTGTAAAACATCTTTTTCAGAATTAATCGAAATGCGATCACGTATTCGAATCTTAACTATTTGTAACGACGCTGGACATCGATCGTCAACATTCCCTTCTAAGGATCAAAAACGAGCTGTTTTCAATGTGCCCCATGGTCGTGTAGAGGTACCAGACTCTGAAAGATGTTTGTATTGCTTTGGGCATTATACCATGGTTTGCTGCCCCACCTTTACTGTTTGTCAGGTAACTCCCAAGATGCGATTTCAATTCATAAAAAGTCAAGGACTTTGTGGAAATTGTCTTATGCATCATCATTTCATTCGCAACTGTGACCAGCCGTCATGCTCCAAGTGTGCGCTTAAACATCATTATTTATTGCATTTTGAACCCAAAATCACATTACCATGTTTGAAGACTCATATACCAAAAATCTGTCAGCCTGATCAGAGTGAAAACTAAACACCAATGCCTCATGAAAGGGCAACAAGTCCTCCATCTGCCAATCAAACTTTAATAAGTGATACTAGAAACAAATCCAATAAATCTATGATGCTGCTTGGGAAAACGATTGTCAGTGCAACGGTTGGCAATGCAAAGTCGATGATATGTCGAGTGTTGCTGGATAGTGAATCAATAATGAATTTTGTTACTACCAACATCTGCAGATTGTTACATGCTCGTAAACTTTCAACATCTAAGACAATCACGAGGATCGGTACATCAGATACTCAAATAACACACAAAACATTTATTACGATTTCGTCTAGGATCTCAGCCTTCTTTCATCAATTGAAATTCTACATCTTGCCCAATATAACCAATAATATACCCTGTGTAACGTTTGATTTGTCAGCGATTAAATTTAAAATCACAATCAATTTACGGACCCACACTTCAATATGCCTGATCGAATCAATCTCCTATTGGGAGCTGAGGTGTATCACACTCTATTCACCAGCGCGCCTGTTCGCATTTGTGACGAATTGCCACCACTTCATGATTCTGAGTTCGATTATGTGATTAACGGTAAGGCAAAGGTCGTTTTGACTCAGCAAAAGACAGGTCCTTCACATGTCGTGTTATGTAGATTACAATCCCTTATAGAAAAACAGATAAAACGTTTTTGGGAAATGGAAACTTTTCCTACAAAAACTTTTCTGTCGAAAGAAGAGGAGACATACCAGGAACATTACCGTTCCAACATTACTCAAGTAATTGATGAGCACTATGAAGTGGCTTTGCCTATAAATTCAAATATTGATCAACTGAAAATATGATATATACCAATAGTATCCCAATTTTATGTACGAATATTTGTCACTCGGTTATATGGCGGCGGTTGATCCTCTATGTCGAGCTCCATCGTACTATATACCTCATCATTATGTGATTAAGGAGCAAAGTACAACCACCAAATTAAGAGTGGTGTTTAATGCGTCTGCGAAAACGTCGACCAAAGTTTCTTTAATTGATTGTCTGATGGTTGGTGCAACAATCCAACGAGATATATTTTCGTTGCTGATTTACTGCCGTATGTATCCAGTGGCCTTTTTTGGTGACGTAGCAAAAATGGATAGGCAAATCTGGGTTCGTAAAGATCAGCAAAACTTTCAACGCGTTTTCTGGCGCAATCATCCCTCTTATCAGACACGCACGTTGAAACAGTTGTCCATTGACGAACATGAGAAATTTCCTGTGGCCTCCAATATTCTAGCGGATTACTTTTGCATGGATGACGTTCTTACAGGAGCGGACACAACTGAAACTGCCATTCAATTGAATACCAATTTCAAATTTGGTTGCATTTGCATTACTGAAGCTTGACGGATTTGAATTGAGAAAGTTTGCATCAAATGTTAAAATACTTGCATCATCTGATCAGCCAGAAGCAATTACCTTAGTCTTGGGATTGGCCTGGAATACCGAACATGATCACTTTGAAACGCCCTTAGACATACTTCATTCTACTTCACACGCTACTAAACGATCAATGTTATCCGAGATATGCCAGTTGTTCAATCCTATCGAAATTTGTGCTCTAAATCATCTTGACAGCAAAGTTGTTTATGCAGACCATTTGGATTCAGCAAAACATCGGCTGGGACGATAATCTGCCGTGTGATAAAAATCAAAAGTGGAATGACTTTAAAGTCGAATTAAAGTGTCTCGTCCATGTAAAAATACCATGATTGACTATAGCCACTAATGCTAAATGTTTTTAGTTACATGGGTTTGAGAAAAGGTCGACGTGGCATTTGTTCAAAAATCTATTCAGACAATGCTACAAATTTTATAGGTGCTCGTACGGAGTTGCAAGAACTACGTAATTTATTTCTCTCACAGTCATTCGCTGACTCGACTATACGATTCTGCACGTCTAATAACAACAGTTGAAACACCATTCTGCCTCGTACACCGCCTTTTGGCGGGTTGTGGGTAAAGCTACCGTAAAGAGTGCTAAATTTCACCTCGTGTCATCGAAACGTCAATACTGACCACTGAAGAGTTTTTAACATAAACGAGTCAAATAGAAGCATGTCTCAACTCTCGTCAATTAACAGCTCAATCTAGTGATCCCAATTATCTGTGCATGCTGTCATCGAGCCACTTTCTTAAAGGAGCCCCGTTGACTGCAATTACTGAACCCATATTACTTGACCTCAACGTAAATAAATTGTCGAGATTTTAAAAGATACCACAAATTGTGCACCAGTTTTAAGACCGATGGCAGCTTGAATACCTTTGAGGATTGCAACAGCGATCGAAGTAGAATCGGAATCTTATTGAAGTACACGTTGTCTTTTTGGCATTAATACATGATGACAATATTCCCCAATAAGGTGGAAGTTATATGGAATCCCAGAACTATATCCTGAGATAAACGGAATCACTCGAGTGGTAACCCTTAACAACATTGAAACGAGGTGTAAACAGAGCTAGTGTACTTCCTCTTGATAAATAAACTGCAACTTATTAACACAGCAATGATAATTAAAGGATAATAACTATAACTACATCCATTCTACAGTTATAATAGTAATTAGCGCAAGTCTAACGTTTGTTATCTTAATCCAAAGAATTTTTCACAGAGCCTATTGAAACAGCTACTAGTTCTGAACATTACTTAGAATTATTTCTACGTCGATTATAAATAACTACAAACAAATTTATCATAGTTCACACGTAACCATAAACAATTTTCCAGTCCTTAAGCATTATCAAAACTGTGTGACCATTAGTAATACTATAAAATTATTGATATCTTTGAGTCTTAAATTTGCTTCAAATATGCATTCTATGAGACATTGTCGTTCACTAGTCCAAATAAAATTATCTTTGTCTGGCCTAGTGTACCATCCATACAATCGTTGTTAATGGGTTGTCCAACTGTGAATGAAGTGACTATAATCGAATACCTTTTTAGCCATGTGCAACACATTTCACTCACGTTCGTTTGCAGCACGAGTTATCGTCAGTATTCGAGATTGCGCTCTTCGTTAACCTCACAACGCAAATGTCATGCTTCATCAGGTGTATAAATTTCATTTTCCAAATCATTCACCAATTGGCAACAATAATCAACGAGGAATAATTCTATAATACATTTTTAAATCAATATGATTCATTCAATTGTTTATTCCCAATATAAGTTAATTGCCATAATAATAATACATTGGGTTCTATTAAATTTGCCTGTAGAAAGCTCTGATTAGACATTTTTTCGTGCCGGGAGTATGTCAACGCCAGGATCACTGTTCTTCAAAATGAATTACGACAGCTTTTTTAACTAAAATTTATACTTACCAATTAGGAACACTGATCCAGCGTTGTTATTGATAATTTAACTCAGTTCGACCTAAAAAAGTAAATACAAATCCCTGAAATATATTTTTTCAAACGATGTAAATATTGTACTTACATTTTATTGTTAGTGATTAGTGAATCTGTCAAATGTGACATATATTCTTAAAAACAAAACTCAAATAATAGTTGTAAATGTTAGGCGCGCTCATTCGATTTTGTTTGTATAACTGAATTATTTCAATGGAGGGCGTTGGAGCTAGACTGAAGATTTTTGAGGTGATGTGAAAATGTATTTAATCCATGCTTTTGATATAAGTTAAGTAGTCTATTAAAAATTATTAAATCGTTCAGTTCCTTATAAAAAAAACATAAGCAATATACCGTGCAAATGGTTTGTCATAATCATAGGATTCAGTTACCAAATTCAAAACGAATCTTCAAAATACAAATAATCGCATAATCATCGCCATATGTAATCAATCTTCAACATTCAGTTATAATCATCGATTTTATACATAGCTGTTTAAACTTCATCGCAACAATTTTCGATATTCAACTATACTCATCGATTTTAAATATAATTGTTTAAATTTCATCGCTGTTATTCATCGTCATCAATTTCCGATATTCAACTTTTGCTCATCGATTTTATATATAGTTGTTTATACTTCATTGCTGTTATTCTTCGCCATACGTAATCAATTTTCCTTATCCAACTATACTCCTCGATTTTATATATAGTTGTTTATACTTCAACACTGTTATTCATCGTCATATGTAATCAATTTTCAACATTCAGCTATAATCATCGATTTTATAAACGGGTGTTTGTACCACAACGGGTGTTGAGTCCACAATCCATTTCATTAGAAAAAAAGCAAAGCAAGGCCTAATTTTTATTTTTGAATGGGGATGGCTCGGTGCAATATATACATTTTAACAAGTAAGTTACCGTACAACTACCGAACAATAAAAATAAATCTTCTATTTAACTACACAAATATATTAAATGTTTCTAATAGGATACAATTCCTGTGACTAATAAATCAAATTAAGAACAACAAAAGTTTTAAAATAGTAAACGAGTATTTCTCTCGAAATTCATGGAACTGTCCCATTGATTTTATTCCACTTGACTGCCTACAAGCTACAAAATGCCCAAGTAAATATAAAAAATATTCATGAACCAACAGCATATCAATATGAGTTAGCAAATCAAACAGGTTGAGAAGATATCAATAAAAGACGATCAGTTGTATTGTACGTGGGGATGCATGGATAAGAAGTTGTTTAGACAAATTAATTTTCACGAGAAAAAAGATTCGTAACAGTAAAAAGACTATTATAAATTATGTTTCTCCAATATATGAAGAAACATATTGAGGTTCACCACTGTATAATTTTGACAAAATATTTCTATAGTATTTATATTTATGACATTGCGGATAAAACATCCGTTGCCACATCGGATTGCTAAACCTTTTTAAGTCATAGATAAGATATTATTTGAATGAAATTTATAACTACACCATTATTAATTTAATTTTTTTTAGGTGAGTCTCCATCTCGAATGTAGCAAATAATGTTGGAATGGAACATCTAATTAAATTGCTCTGCATAACCTAGTCAAAATCGGAGAGTGTAGTTGCCCAAGCAAAACAACCACTGCTATCAACCTCATGGAAACCATGATAATAACAAACAAACGATAAAAATTGATATTATGTTAACAAAATATATCAAAAGTCTTACCTTACCTCATATAAAGTCCTTTTAAAATTTCCACACCCTTCGTTTTAAATTTTAAGGATAAGCAAATAATTAAACAGCTTTAAAAGTAATTATAGCTTAATGTCCAACACTTCTATTTTAATGACTTTACTTTTTGTGTTACGCATAATAAATCAAGAAAACTCAGCATGATTTCACAAACCATCAACATACACCCATTTTGTTTCATAAAATATTAAACCGAACATAAATAACTTCGTTATTTTTTGTTATATATTATTACCCAGGCAGATTTATAAACTACTTCAAAATCTGTTATATTTGTAGTATGTAGATGTATCTAAATACAAAAAAAATAAAATTCATTCGTAAAACAAACCCTTATCATTAAAATGTAAGAGTAATTAGTCCCCATGGAAACATTTATTTTTTTTTTTTTTCAAAAGAATTAAAAGAAGATGTTTGAAGAAGTTGTTTGCTTTGTTTATTTTTTATGAATTTTTTACCCTTCTGAATCTATAACCTGGTTTTGCTTCGGACATAACTTTGGCTGATGAGGTCGTCCGCTGCTATTTATTTTATGGGTACCAAGTACCTGATCCAACGTATTTGTGCTTTTTTATCAAAAAAGCTATAATAAATTAATCTAAATATTTTCTTTGTTTACTTATGTTTCGGTTTATAAAATTTTAAAATATGTTTACCTGTTTTTTCCAAAGTAAGTTTGTGTTTGCTAATTGTTTCATATTTCAAAACCCATTAATTATTTTATTTAAATTGATGGAGGAAAAATTAGAGGTATTATGAACAGAAAACCAAGATTGGAATTAATTTTCTTATCTTAATCCTTTTCATTGTTATGTTTTTGTCTTTTATAACTTTATAGTAATTTACACATAAAATAAAAAGCAATTGTTTAATTTTTCATGGAAAATAAAATGAAAAACAAACTAGGTTGGTAAAATTAATCATAAAATTAATCAATGCTTCGTTAAACAACTAAAGTTGAATGTACACTACATCGCAACGGAGAGAAATGATAATGCTAAAACTATTTGTACGCACACAGCTCACCATCTCAATTCAACATAAATTGTTGTCCATAAAACGAAACGAAACCTAATCAGAATTAAAGTTAAATGAAAATTACAGTCCACGATTATTGTTCACCAATCAAGCGATTACATTTTGTTCTTTTATTAACATTTGGTCCTATATATGTCCAATCTACCCTACACACAATAAAACATTTTCCTTCAATATCATGTTCATTTTTTTATGGATTGTAATTTACGCAACAACAGAGTAACATCGAAAATATATATCAGGAAATATAATTGAGATTATTATTATGAAATCTGATAACCAACAACAAAACCTTACAGTTCAAGCAACAATTTTCATTTTTCTTTCTTTTGTTTCATTTTAGTATTATTTCGTTTTTCTCAATTTTCATTGTTGAATATAATAAAGAAAATTCATAGTCGAATCATTTTGTTTTTCTGTCGATTTTAATATTGAAAATGATTATTGATGGGTTTTCATGCTATTTTATTATCCTATTTCATAAACCTTTAATTTATTTCTGGTGTTGATTTCTCGTTTGTTGTTGTATCTTGTCATTTTCTTTCTCATATAATTTTTATGTTATCGTATTTGTGTTTTTAGATAAAACTTTTATTAGAAAATCGTGATAAGATGAATCACAAACGGGAATTTAAGATGTAAGATATGGACAATGCAATCAATAAATGCAACAGTATATATGGATTAAATTATATGTAGAATCTCTTAAATTGAAATTTCGAAACATATTAATGTTGCATGTAGTTGTATGTAAAACTAGTTTGATAAAAATAAATAATTTTATTTAATAATAATTCAGTTTTAATAATTTCTTCAAATTAGTTCTTTTTAATTAAAAGATTGTAATACTAACATTTTCAGGGATTTTAATTAAATGATGAGTCCATGTATGAAATATAACGTTTAGTTGAATCGTATCCATTACTTTTCATGGTAGTTATAGAAAGTTTCGAAACAATACCTTCTAAATTATGTATATTGGAAAAGATGTTATCAATTGTTGTAGTTTTAAATGTTGCTGCCTTTAAAAATTACAAACAACAATCACGTTCCATATAACACCCCACTCTTCAGGGTAAAAAAAAACGGAGAGTGTGCTTAAGACCGCACGGCAGAAGTGAAAACTTCATTGGCAATTGCAATCAATTGATATCGTATTAGTAGTATTTGGATCGTATTAGTAGAATAAATGAGAAACAAGTCAGAACGATAAACCGCTAACTACACATACTAACCTCACAATGTAAACCGAATAATTGTCAAAATAGCACTCATATGCCAATAGCAGGGACTAAAGTACGCATGGTTGTCACACCGATAGATCAACAATTTTAAATTTTACTAATCTTCCTGCGGAAAGCTAAGTAAATTCAATGGTATTCCCGTCAAACAATTGGCGTCTGTGCGTCTGTTTAACAAGCGCAAATGTGCCCAAGATTTAATATTGTGCTTGTTTAACGTACACAAAAAATATAAGTTTTCAATCTTTCTACAAGCGCCTTTGCATGTCCTTATCTTGTCCGTTGTTCTTAAACACAGTTCAAATACTTAGCAACCACAGAAGTATGATCTCCTCTGTATGCCCTGCGTATGTCGCATTACAAACCTTCAAGATTAAGTTATAATAACAATTTCTTGCATTATAAAGATACAAAAATACATTTTTGTGTGCCTGTTCTGAGCATAGTCGGTGTTCGCCCTTATCGAACAAAAAACATAAATTTTAGTAGTATAAACACAAATTAATGTTTTTGCAAATGTTCTGTGCACAGGCTACGTTTGTTCTTAACGAAAATCAAAATATAAGTTAGATTTTTAACACAAAACATGTGCGTGTTTTGATCATGGACCGCGCTTATCGCTATATAATAAAGAAAATATAAATAATTATTGCAAGTTTTTTAAGTAAGAGTAATGATACAGGTTTGTGTATATGTTCTGGGCATGATCGGCGCTCGTCCTTAACTAACATAAATTAGTACTGTCAATCACAATAAATTTTTTGGTGCATGTTCTGGGGATAACACATGTTTAATGTTTACAATACTAATTTTTTTATAATTTTCGGTAACGACGAACGTGGCCCAGTTCGTCGTTACCGAAAATTATAAAAAAATTAGTATTGTAAACATTAAACATGTGTTATTGTGCGTGTGATTTGAGCATGGTCCGCGATCGCCGTTATAATAAACAAATTAATGATTTAGTATTACAAGTAATTCAAGTAAGAGTAGTGAGTTGTACAAGTTCGTGTGCATGTTTCGCGCATAAACTGCGCTCCCACTCATCAAATAATGTGTTAATATTTTTATTTTGACGCGTACGATGCCAACATTACTTAGGCCATATTTAGTTTGCACTTTGCAGATAGATTTTAATAAATCAAACCAAAATAATTTATTCTGTAATTAGTGACAAAATCTGTGAAACATTAATAAATATATATCATATTAATTATAGGTAAGAATATTATTGTAATCTTTTGTGTAGTTTGGTTGTTTAACATGTACACGTATTTACTAACTTTATTTCTTAAAATTGTTTTAAAATATGTATCTACATTTTACATTTTGAATAATATTTAATTGCATGGAATCTAAAAATGATTTGTGGAAAGAAATACATTAAATTAATTTTCAGTGTCATTTTTATCTGTGCATCGCGAGCTAGAATATTATATTTAATTTTATAAGACGTTCTTCTAAAATTTGTTTCGATATTTTTGCTTTTTCAGACATTTGTAATAATTTCATATACTTCTTATAATATCCGCTGACACATCTGCTGGGATTCAACGTATTCATGAACGGAAAAGTCTTGATTAAAAAATGGTAAGAAACATTAATTTTATCATTAAATTTGTACATATTTTTATTAAAACAATTTAATAATTATTATTCCATTATTTTAGAAGTCATTCAACTAATATTTAACGAGTAGCATGGTGTTACGTCGTTAATTTCAAGAGATTTCCAATGAAGATTTTAAGGAAAAAATGCTGCATGCCATCAGCGATTTTATTAGAGCTCTTCTCGCTCGCCACAAAGAAAAATCCGTTTCTATGGTAAAATTTAAAATTACGTATATAATATAGTTATCTATTGATTTTTTAATTTTGTTATATATGTATAAAGCATTATAAATCATTTCGAGTATTTAAAATAAAACTATAAATTAATAAAAAAAATAGTTTTTTTGCAAATAAAGAGATTGTACACCGTCAGTGTAAGTGGCATGGACGTTAGACATACTTTTGAGACTGACCATAAGCATTTCTTCGAGCTTGTTCTGTGCTCATGCGCAAGAGATTGTACACCATAAGTGCAAGTTGAATGGACGTTAAACACACTTTTCAGACTGACCGTAATCATTCCTTTGAGCTTGTTCTGTATTCATGCGCAAGAGATTGTACACCGTCAGAGCAAGTAGCATGGACCTTAAACACACTTTTGAGACTGACCATAAGCATTTCTTTGAGCTTGTTTTGCGCTCATGCGCAAGAGATTGCACACCGTCAGTGCAAGTGGCATGAACATTAATCACACTTTTGGAACTGTCCATAAGCAATCCTTTGTGTCTGTTCTGTGGTCAAGCGCAAAAGATTGGGCATTGCCAAGACAAGCACTTGCGCTAAGGGGTTTAATGCAATGTGTATGTACTTCTGAATGACTTGTGTCGTACTGCGCATGTCGCGTACACAAGGACGCAAAACATGCATTTTACAAACGCAAATGTTGAAATTGTTTGACGGGATTAATGCGCATTGTTGCCGTTTGCAAATCACTATCGGCTAAGTGCCACCATTTTAAATTATTTTATTTATCATGATTGCCATCCATGTTTAATCATACATAAGCTATGCTTCTTTGTATAGAATTTATGCGATTTTCGTCTCGTAATTGTGAGCTTTAAATCAATATAATCGATTTTATCAAGTATCAAGTTACAAGTATTAACTCTTCACTTAATTTTAGAAACATGTATTACATACAATTTCAAACCGACAGCATATTTAGTGAAGATGATAAACTTCCAATACATATAATTTTGATATACAAATGTAATTGTTTCAGGTTATACTATCTTTCTTACGTTATTTTTAATTTCATAAAAATTATGTTCAATAAAAATAACATTGATCAAAGCAAACTACTGTTTAAAACGATAATTAAATAAAAAGCAAATTAAGTGTACCCAACAACTTCCCAAATTTTCATGATGATTAATGTATTAATGCATAAAGGACAAACAGACAAACTTTCAATTTTATATATATTCAATATTTATTAAGCATGATGACTCGAATGCAAATTGCAAAAGACAGTAGCAATATAACTTTAAAAAACTGCGTTATAGATCAATTTTTTAAAATTCGTATAAAGAAATTTGTATTATTTTTATGAATTCATAAATAAAAAAAATAATTTTAATGGTATTTAATAAAAATTTAAAAAAAAAGTCCAAGCGGCACGTATATCCGCTAGAAATAGGTAGATTTCGAGATCAGACAGTTTTGTGTGCCAGTAGAATCTGATGTATCAGATTGGTTTAAACAAAACAAACTAATTTCAAACAGATATTGAACAAATTTTAAAAAGATAATTAGCTACCTACAAGCAAAATTATATCTATCCAATTTTGCAACAAACAAATATCAAATCTACCACAGAACTTGTGTGTGACAATTTATGACACAAACCTACTCTATATCATATGTCGTGCACTTACTGCAAAATATCAAAATAGTTTATTTCTAAGAAAAAAAAATTAATTTCTTCTATTCAAATCTTTTATTTTTTTGACTGTTATAATGTTGACATTGACTGTTATAAGGTTTTTGGAAATTGTAGTTGGGGATTGTTGCAAACTTTTTTGTTGAAGCCACCAAGTCAAAAACCTCTAACTTCAGAGGTTTATATTTATAAGAAACGGATTAAAATGTTTCCACAGATTCTAAATTTATGAAGATTTTAAAAATGTTGGTATCCAAACGGCCGTTATAACGGATTAAAAAAACTACTTTTTTTTCTAGTATAAAGCGTATAGTTCCTTAACCATGTGTCAGATTTTTCTGATTTACGAACTTGTCCAAGATATTAATAAAACACACATTTTTAAGTAAGGTTTTTTGATCTGGCTCCACAAATGCAACCGTGAGAGCGCCGGTTGGTTCAAACGCATTTTGTGTTTTACAAGCTTTGTTGTTGAAGCCGCTCACTCAGAAACTTCCAACTGCAGAGGTCTTTTTTTGAAAGAAACTGATTAAAAGGGTTTCAAAAATTCTAAACTTATGAAGTTTTTAAAAATATTAGAATCCAAACGGCCGTTATAACGGATCTAAAAAAAGAGTTTTTTTCTAGTATAAAGCTTCTAATTTCTTAACCATGTGTTGGATTGGGCTGATTTACGAACTTGTCCAAGATATTAATAAAACGCACATTTTTAGAAAAGGTTTTTTGATCTGGCCTTATAATTGCGACCGTGAGAGTGCCGGTTGTTTTAAAAAAAAAATTTTTTTGCAAACTTTTTTGTTGGAGCCGCTCACTCAGAAACCTCTTACTGCAGAGATCTATTTTTAAAACAAATTGATAAAAAAGATTTCAAAGAGTCTAAATTTGTTAAATTTTTTGAAATATTAGTATCCAAACGGCCGTTATAACGGTTTAAAAAAATCAGTTTTTTTCAGAAAAAAGCCTCTAGTTTCTTAACCACGTGTCGGATTTTGCTGATTCACGAACTTGTCCAAGATATTGTTAGAACACACAAGTACAGAAAATTTTTTTGATCTAGCTCAACAAATGCGACCGTGAGAGCGCCGGTCGTTTTCGTTATATCTCATATCGTTTATATATATATATATATATATATATATATATATATATATATATATATATATATATATATATATATATATATATATATATATATATATATATATATATATATATATATATATATATATATATATATATATATATATATATATAAATTTTTTTTTTTTGTTTTTTTGTCTCCGCTTATCATATATAGTCGTTTGGCACAAAAATTTTTCCGAAATTCCGAGATGAAGCCCATTGCAATAGGTAGATTTTTATATGAAATCTACCTAAAACAATAAAAAAATATGTACCACACCAGGAATTGAACACAGTACCTACAGCACATCAGTCGAGCATGATATCCACAACGCAATTTGAAACGTGAAGAAATGATAGATAGATTATTATTTATTATTATTTCGAGTCTTTCACCTCAGAGCGTGACGGAGCAGCCTAACTTACTACCTACGGAAAAATCTGTGTCTGGTGCGCCAAAAGAAGTTTTCACTTCAATAATTTTTTCTCAAATTTTGACTTTCACCCTCTTCTTATAGCATTTCAACAGACATCCATCTTTACAGCATTTTCCATAACAACGAATTTGTTTGCTTTGTAATGTTCAACCTCTCTTTTCTGTAGCACGCACAATAAACGCCCATTATATGCATTTTTTTCAAACTTATTACATGGAATTGAAAATATTTCTATTGCAATCGTCAATCAATATAATTTCAGCTATGATAAAAGTGCAACCAATTAAATTTTTTGATAATTTCATCTAAAATCGGAAATCGTTTCGATTCATGGATCTACTCCGGTAATGAGCAGAAGGTCGAGTGAATTGTGTTTGCTGAATGAATGGTATTGAAAAGTTGTGCTTTAAGATCTTTGCTTTATGCTATATGGTATACCTGTGAAGCGGATGCCAAATAAGTAATTGTATACGAAGATAACGAAGTAGACAGAGCAGGAGGGGAAGGTTACGGAGGATTTGAAGAAGTTGACAAAATTGACAGACCTCCAAGACTCATTGAAGAGAAAACTTCTTTAAGAAAAAATTTATATATTTGAGTCATCGTCACGCTAAATAAATATTAAATATAAATGAAACATTAACAGATAGCGAGATAATAATCTTTTGTCATTTCTTATTCTCATTTTCTTGATTTATAATTTGTTTTTTTTTTTTTTTTGAATTTGATTTTTTTTTCGATTTTTTTTACAACAGTGTGTAAAGTTTTTGTAAAGTAAAGTAAAGTATAGTAAAGATTTTGTTATATTTGTAAGCAAAACATTCTTGAACTTTCCTTGATTATTATTTTGTTTTTTTCTTTTTTATTAAATTTGATTCTTTTCTCATTTAATAACAGTGTGTAACTGTTACTTTACTGCGGTAATGAAAGCAAAAATTTGTTTGTATTTTTAAGCAAAATTGTTTTTGTCATATGTGATTTGTGCGTTTTTCATTATACTTTTTAATAAATAAAACGCAATTGATAGTACAAATAACCTAAGTATTGTTGAAACTAATGATAATATATTATAAATAATAATAAAACAGTACAATAATTATTACGTCAATTAGGTTATATTCATATATTCTACTTGGCTTGTACAGTGTTGGCTTGGCTTGTGGTACGTTGGAAGGTTTTTTGTGGCATTCATGCTCCATGTAGGAGCTTTACCAAGCGAATTAGCTTCAAATCTTCAACACAGTCATTCGCAACAGCCACATAATTATTATGGCAGCCGATTTTTTTCAGGTCGTTTATTACGTCCGTCTCCCACTGCTGTCTTGGGTACTAACGTACATTTTTTAATCATTCCATACTGTGAATCGGCTTGTAGAACATCCCCAAACCAAACAATCCTGTTGGAACGAATACAACCTATTATAACTAGACCCTCAAGAAGGTCTCTGAGCTTAAAGTTATATCGGGTTCTGTACTCTCCATCGTCTGTCTTAAGTGGACCAAAAATGTAGCGTAGGATCATACGCTCAAAAACAAATAAATGTGATTCGTCATTTTGTGTAAAGGTCCACATTTGTAACCCAAAAATCACAACCGGGCTAATCAATGTCTTGTATAACTTAAGTTTGGTGTAAGTTCTTACGTACAGTGATCCAAGGAGAGGTTTAATTGAGTTAAAAGTTCGATTATATGCAGAAATTCGAGCTTTTATATCTGTAAGTAAGCTGTTGTTTGAGTCAGGCATGGATCCCAAATATTTGAAAGATTCAATTCCCTCAATTCGTTTATCACCGCACATCAAATCTTTCTTCTCAGCCTCTCTTGAAACATTTATATGTTTAGTGGGATTTGTTGCATTAAATTTCTAGACAATACTTTGTGTGAATTCATAGAATGGAGAACATTTCTATTCTAATTAACATTCTAAGTCACGATTGTATAGTCATTATTGATTGTTTCCAATCAATGTGAAATCAATGGCTGATACTTGGTCAATTTGTATTAACAATATGTATATTTGTATATGTATTAACATTAGACTACATTAAGGGAATTTAAATTAATTTTGCATTTTTGAGATCAATTGGAAAGGGTGGATCGAGTGGAAAAATTCAACTTAAGTAAAAATAAATAAGTGATGAAGAAGTTTCAACTTTGAAATTGTCATCGCCTCAACGGCGTAATCGATAGCGTGTCTGCCCAAGAATTCGAGCCGGGCACTGACGAGGTAGGTTCGAATCCACGAAAAAATGTGAAGTGGAGTTTTTTTCTGAGAAACTTCAAACCATACCTTTGAATTGAAAATATTCCAATCACTTCTTTACTTACTTGAGTTTAATTGATCTCAAAAATTCAAAATTAATTTATATGTTTAGTTTTATCGTAGTTAATTTGAAGACTCATTCTTCTAGCACCACTTTTAAGCGACTTGAAAGTCTCACTCATAACAGCTTCACTTCGGCCGAGGATGACAAAATCATCATCGTGAGCGATCATCTGTACTGAGTCTATTGACAAGATATACACATATTCCAAGGCTAGATACAAGAGTACAGGTGAGATAGTATCACCGTGTCATAACCCGGATTCGACTTTAAAAAACTTTGATTTTAATCGTTTTCTACTCGTGCACAGCATTGAGAATTCTGTACTGTCATTTTGCATAGTGATACCAGGTTACTAGTGATTCTCATTGGCACCACACCATAGAGTCTCTCGTTCAAGAGAGTCGTAGACCAGTCTGAAATTAATGAAGCTTTGATGGTGCACAGGTATGTTGAACTCTCGACACTTCCAAAATCATACTTATCGAGAAAAGTATATCGGTGATACCTAGGCCTTGCAGGAAGCCACACTGATATTCTCCAAATATCACTTGTTCATCTAAAGGATTGATTTTGGCTAGCAAAATGTATAAAAAGATCTTATATGCTGTGCAGAGAAGAGCGATTCCTCTGTAGTTTGCACATTGTAGGCGATTACCCTTTTTATGGATTGGTATCAGCATAGCTGAGTTTCAGTTCTGTGGAATGGTTTCAGTCCTTCAGATCATTTGAAAAAGTTCAAACAATCCTAAAAATACAGTTCACTACCATGTACAATCATTTCAAATGTTATATCGTCGATACCAGATGCTTTATTGCGTTTTAATTTTGACAGCGCCACTTCTAATTCCTCTTTGATTGGTTTGTCTTTATGTACCTTTGACGCACGAATAAGCTTTGCTCGTCGCCTGACTTGTTGCTGGTCACTTAAGTTGAGAAGATTCTCAAAATAAGCGGTCCAAGTATCTAAAATATTTTTGGGGTCTACTTGTAGCTCCCCATCTTTGTTTTGAATAGCAGTCGATCTAGTTTTAAGTCCTTTCTTTAAGGTTTTAACGTGTTGATAGAAGTAACGTGATTGATGTTCCTTATTGAAGCTTTCAATCTCCCCACACTGTCTATGCTACTTTACAGCCGCCAGCATATAAAATAAAAATGCGGTACTTTTGCAGCCAGAGGCTAAAAGGTATAACTTTAACTAACTCCCTAGTGGCAGTAATGTTAAACTTTACAGCCGTTTGCCAAGAAAAATGTTTATTCTAAATCAAATTTATAAATTTGCATAAATTTTGATATAAAAATATGTTGAAAAGGTAACCTTTGACAAAATATTTGTTATTTTTTTCAAAATAATTGTACAATTATGACAACAAAAAGTAACAAATATTTTAATTGGATAATGATATTTGGAATTAAAAGGGTGCTTTGATAAAAATTTTGATGTTTTATAGAATTTAAACAAATACAAATGTTTTTTACTTTTTTGGACGTAACTATGACAACAAAATATATGTTTCAAAAGTGACACTTTAAGGCCGCAAATCACAGTATTATAGTACATTATGATGCTAGGGCGTAAAGCTAAAGATTTTGGACTTAATATGGATCTGCACCCACATTAAATCCAAAATAGGACGTAAGCTACACAATAGTGCATCATATACTATTTTTATTCGCCGCTAGAAAATATTTAAAAAAAAAAATTATTATTCTAAATCAATTATTCTATTAATCAAACTTATAAATTTGCATAAATTTTGAAATACCAATATGTTGAACAAATAACCTTTGACAAAATATTTGTTATTATTTTTCAAAATAATTGTATTACTATGACAACCTAGAATAACAAATATTTTAATTAGATAAGGAAATATGGAATCGAAAGGTTTCTCTCTCTCTCTGGCGTTTACATCCCATGGAGGGATTTTGCCGTCTGGGCCACCAGCTTCCACTCATCTCGTCCCATGACCAGTTGACCCCAGTTTCGACATCCTATATCACGAAGGTCTTGGATGATGTCATCACGCCAGCATTGTCTAGGTCTTCCCCTTCGACGAACACCAGCTGGTTGTTGTTGGGACGCTTTTTTTATCGTTATATCCAATGGAGCCCTTTCTACATGACCAAACCATCTAATCCGGTTGGGTTTAATGAATCCGATTACATCGCAGCGCAGCCTCCAAGAAGTTGTCTGATTTCATGATTCATTCGGATTCTATACTGATTTTCAGCAACTTTACATGGACTATAATATTTTCGTATGACCTTCCTCTCGAATGTTGATAAAATTCTACAATCGGAGGAAGTCAGTGTCCAGCTTTCACTTCCAAATGTAAGCACAGGTCGGATTAATGCTTTGTAAAGTGTGAGTTTACACGACCGCGAAAGATGTTTTGATCGCAAAAGTTTTGAGTATGCGTAGAAAACTCTGTATGCGGCTGAGACACGGGCTTTGATATCTGCCTGCATGTCATTTGACGATGTTATTACAGACCCGAGGTATTTGAAGTTTTCCACGCGTTCCACTTCATAGTCGCCAGTATCCAGATTTCGAGGAGGTATGTTCCTAGATGTTGTTAACACTTTAGTTTTGCCGGTGTTGATGCATAATCCAAGCCGTTTAGCATTTCTTTCAAGCTGAGAGAGACTATCCTTAATATCGCTTGTTCTACGTCCGAGAAGCACAATATCATCTCCGTAGCCAAGAACTTGACTAAATTTGTTATATATGCAGTTTTGTGTCTCAATTTGGCTTTTTCTTATCGCGTACTCCAGCGCCAAATTAAATAGTACGGGCGCGAGTGCATCACCTTATCGAACACCTGATGTCATATCGAAAGGATCAGAAACTGACCCTTCGATTACTATTCTACAATTTGATCCCAATGTTGTGAGTTTGCACAGAGAAACAAGTTTCTCTGGGATACCAAGGCATATGAGTGCGGACCAGAGCTTGTCGCGGATGATACTATCATATGCTTGCCTGAAATCAACGTAGAGCTGGTCAATGCTGATGTTGTACTCCCAACATTTTTCTAGAATCATCCTTAATGTAAAACATTGATCTGTGGTTGAGCGGTTGGGACGAAAACCACACTGATAGTCACCGATGATAGATTCGGCGAACGGGATGAGTCGAGCAAGTACGACATTAGCTAGTATTTTGTATGCAGTATTCAACAGTGCGATACCACGATAATTTGCACACTTTAGACGGTAACCTTTCTTATGTAGCGGAACAATGAAAGCTGTTTTCCATTCAGCAGGTAGTTCTTCTTGGTCCCAGATTGCAAGAATCAGATCGTATATACGTGAGACCAGAGCTGCTCCTCCATTTTTTCAGAAGTTCTGCGGGAATTCCATCGAAACCTTGCGATTTGCCATTTTTCAGTTTTTTGATGGCAGCTTCCACTTCTTCTATTGCTGGGTAAGGGACAAAAATCTCCTCAGTTGATGGAGCAATTGCTCGAATAGGATGAACCTCATTCGTCCTATTCAGTAGGTCTTGAAAGTGGGATTGCCACACTGCCAGCACATCACGTTCACTTGTTGTGAGCTCATTATTTTTATTTTTGATGGCTGTAGATCTTGGGTGGAAATCTTTTGTCAGATTCCGTGAATTGGCAAAGCACTCTTTTGAATTTCCGTTGGCCGCATGTTGGTTGATGTTTTCGATGCAGCTTTTCATGTGTTCGCGTTTCTTTTTACGTAGAAGTTTTGCTGAGGCTTTCCTGGCGCATAGATAATCAGCTTGGGAGCTTCGGGTGTTCCTTGTTAACCATTTTTCTCGTAGTTTTTGTTTATGTTCAACGGATTGGCAGCACTCGTCGTCAAACCATTCGTTGTGTGATTTCGGTGGTCGTTTTCCGATTGTAGTTTGTGCTGCGACTATAATGGTTGATTGAAGCATTTGCCATTCTTCTTGTATGTTTAATGGCATCTCAGAAGAGATTTCATGCTCTTCTATGTTTTGTGTTATTATTTCCTGATATCTATTCAGCGTTTCCGGATGTTTAAATGCTTCGACATTCCAGCTCACGGTCTTTTTTGCTTGTCTGTTAAATGTCGATGATAATTTGCACTTGTACTTAAAGATGAGAAGCATATGATCGGTGTCCATATCAGCACCTCTGTATGATTGAACGTCAGTTATGCTTGTAGAGTGTCTCTTAGAGATCATGACGTGATCGATTTGATTTTCCGTTCTTCCGTCATTTGATTTCCAAGTTGCCTTGTGAATTCTCTTGTGAGGGAAGAAAGTGCTGAAAATTACTAAATCATACATCATAGCCAGCTCGGCTGCGCGAAAACCGTTATTGTTGCTGGTATGATGCAAGCTGTTAGGGCCGATATGTGTTTTAAGTTCTGCAATCCTACCGATTTGAGCATTAAAGTCACCTACCATGATTTTTATATCGTGCCGCGGAATGTTATTGATGACTTCTTCGAGCTCTAGGAAGGACAGGTCTTTAATATCATCTGCTTTGTCTTCAGTAGGAATCATTGATCAGGGAATCATTTCATTGATGATCGTTACATTGAACTTTGCGTGCGGATTCTCAGTGTGCATAACCGCATATTGATTGGGGAGAAGTCGATAACATGCTGATTCACGCGACGGTGTATGAGAAGGCCAACTCTAAATTCTCCTCCGTTTTGATGACCGCAATAATACAGAGTGTATCCTTTCGCTGTTTCGTGGATTCCACTGTCTTGCCATCTTAGTTCTTGTAATGCCACTATATTCAGTGTGTAGCTCTCGACTTATTGAGTGAGTTTTAGGAGATCTCCTGGTCTTCTAAGGCTTAGCACGTTCCAGGTTCCCATTTTTAAATCGTAGTCCGGGTACAGTTTCCGAGGTCGTTCCAATAATGATTCCGAGATATTTCGAGGCCTGTGTACAGAATTCATGATAATAATTTTTTTACGGAAACGGGGTGTCAGCCCTTCGCCCAACCCAAATTTTCGTGAATGGGTTCGTTCTGCATCTTAAGGTCACCAGAAACAACCTTTTTACACGTATATATAGCGTGCCGCTTGATCCAAGACAGACGCCCGCTGAAAACCGCACCTTGCATGGAGAACAGACGCTTTCTACACATTTATATAGCGAGCCGCTTGATTCAAGACAGACGCCCGCTCCAAGCCGCCCCTAACATGGAGAACAGACGCTTGAGTTGCATTGGTTTTATGGCGCCAATGACTCGCCATGGTGCAAAATCATTGAGTATAAGCAGTATCTACTCTGTCCCTCTCAATTACACCAACCTAATTCTGTTAGCGTTACCCAGGTAGCACGGCGTGGACGTAGTATTTCGGATTTTGGCTATCCAATCGAAAGGTTGCTTTGATAAAAATTTCTATTTTTTATAGAATTTAAACCAATACAAATGTTTTTTAATTTTTTGGACGTAATTTAATATATAGGCGAATAAAAATATATAAATATGTATGCATATATTTTTACTATTTCTCAAAAACTTTTTATTGAAAGTACTAATTTAATTAAATTATTTGAATATAGTATAACAATTATTTTTATATTAGGTTAGAACACATTATGCAAATAAACAACGATAAATAGATCAACTTTTATAAGACAGAACCATTTTTTATTAATGAATAAAATACAACTAGCGAGTTTCAAACACTAACGAAAAAACAAAAACTCAATAAATAAATTTTTCATTTTCTTTTTTAAACGAAAACATCGCCTGCTATGTTTAAAGTTTTTGAAAATTTATTAATAAAAGATTTGACCACAAACCCACGTAAGAATAAAATTTTGAGTTAGACCTCTCGGGCAGAAATTTTCATTTGAAAGTAAGGAAGGTGAGTGAACGTTTACTCTGCTCCCACTCTTTGAAAATGACTCCAGAAGATCGAAGCACATACGTATAATAAGGGGATCTTTAGGTGCTCTTAAGCTTATATATTTTTCATTTTAGAGCTCCATTAAGTTTCTTAAAGTTACCCCAAATATTGAGGCGGGGATAATCCATAAAATATACAATTTCTTTACTGCATGTGGTTCCCGACGAATCCTTTTATGTCGTCGGTGAATGGTCCTAGGGTTAAAAATTTACTTTTTTATAGAAACTATTTCAAAATGATAATAGCGGAGGCCACTGGTTTCTTGTAATAATTCTTTCTATTAGTTTTTACTGTTAATAGTGGGTGCGACTGGTTTCTTATAAAAACTATTTCATAACTATAATGGTGGAGGCCGCTGGTTTCTTGTCATCATTTTTTTTATTTTTAAACTTAATTGTGGATGCGACCGGTTTCTTATAAAAACTATTTCATAATGGTAATAGTGGAGGACGATGGTTTCTTGTAATAGTTCCTTTTATGTATTTGTTTTTAATGTTAATAGTGAGTGCATCTGGTTCCTTATAGAAATTTTTTCATAATGGCAATGGTGGAGGTCACTGGTTTCTTATAATAATTCTTTTTTTTTAGTTTTTATTGTTAATAGTGGTTGCGACTGGTTTCTTATAAAAACTATTCCATAATGGTACTACTCCACTAGTGGAGGCCGCTAGTTGCTTGTAATAATTATTTTTTTAGTTTTTATATTTAATAGTGGGTGCTGGTTTCTTATAGAAATTATTTCATAATTATAATGGTAGAGAGGGCTGGTTTCTTGTAAAAACTCTTTATATTAGTTTTTAATGTTAATAGTGGGTGCGGTTAGTTGTTTAAAGGAACTATAATATTTCATAATGGTCACCTGTAATAATTACGTTTATTAGTTTTTAATGTTAGTAGTGAGTGCAGCGTGTTTCTTATAGAAACTTTTCCATAATGACAACGGACGCCGCTGGTTTCTTGTAATAATTCTTTTTATTAGTTTTTATTGTTAATAGTGGGTGCGAGTGGTTTCTGATAGAAAATTTTTCATAATTATTATGGTGGAATCCGCTGGTTTCTTGTCTTCATTTTTTTAATTTTTAATGTTAATAGTGGGTGCGACTGGTTTCTTTTAAAAACTATTCCATAATGGTAATAGTCGAGGCCGCTAGTTTCTTGTAATAATTAGTCTATAGTTTTTAAAATTAATAGTGGGTGCCACTTGTTTCTTATAGAAACTATGTCATAACTATAATGTTGGAGAAGCCTGGTTTCTTGTAAAAACCCTTTATATTAGTTTTAATGTTAATAGTGGGTGCGGTTAGTTTTTGAAAGAAACTATAATATATGTTTTATAATGGTAATAGTGGGGGTCGCTGGTTTGTTGTAATAATTTCTTTTATTAGTTTTTAATGTTAACAGTGAGTGCAGCTGGTTTCTTATAGAAACTTTTTCATAATGATAATAATGGAGGCCGCTGGTTTTTTGTAATAAATCTTTATTTTAATTTTTAATGTTAATAGGGGGTGTGACCTGTTTTTATAGAAACTATAATATTTCATAATCATAATAGTGGAGGTCGTTCGTATCTGGTAATAGTTCTCTTTATTAGTTTCATTTGTGCACTAAGTTTTTCTGTGAGGACGATCAATCGAATAACAAGCCATCCTTATGATATTATTTGCAATATTTTCTGCATTAATTTCATTGTTGGCATGCCCAATTGAGTTGCATCCTCCAAAAGAGAGTTGAGTTGAAGACAATCCAAAGCTTCTATGCTTGAATAGGATTTCAGTTCACTTTTGTTTTCTCGATACGTAACATTCACTACTATTAAGACACTCCTCATATAATATGTTTCTTTCTCCATTCCAGCCGCAGAAATATCTTCTTGACGATAACTACTTGGATTAAAATTCTTGCAGTTTAAATGAAGGCTTCAATGAACCTATCATAATTTTTAGGGAATCCAATCCATTTGTGGAATCCAAATTTCATAAAGCTAATTATTGTTGTTACCTTCTTTAAATCACTATTCAGCCATAACACCACGAATAAAGAAAATTATTTTCATATTGTAAATTTGTTAAATTGAGGAAAAATAATATAATAATTTTAAATTATTTTCTTCAATTTGAATAAAACCTTTATTTTATCCCTAAGAATGTCTATCACAAAATAATTTTTATGACCACGCTTCAACAACGTTTCTTTAACTAAATATTCCTTTTGCAAAGTTATATAACCCAAAACGATTTTATTAGCACTCCTGTGTCATTAAGAATATCGACAAGCTTAAAAAACGAACCAATAATATGTTTGTAAAGTTAAAAAAAAAGGACCAAACGACAGAACTCAGCATCAATGTCCTTTTGCATAAATTAAACAATTAAATACACAACAACTTTTTATTTATTTCGAATTCAAATTACAGAAGCGAAGATCAAAACCAAAACATTACCATCTTGCGTAGCCACAGGTATCTAATTCCGGTAAATATGTTGTATTGGGCGGACATGAACCATCAGGTAATTTTGGTGCAATACAATACTGTCCCTTTCTTACTGTTCCAATCCAACATGGAGGATCACTTTCTGCAGTTACCATGATAACACTTACCAATAATAACGACACAACAAAAAACAATTTCATTGAAACTAAAATAAAAAACAGATTTTTAATAAAAATACAATTTAATTTAATTGCAATTACTCACTTTTTAAATTTACTATATTATTATATAAACAACCGTGAGTCGTGACACTGCAAGTTTAACAATTGTATGAGTTTTGCTAAAAATCAGTCGTATATTCAGTTATATACGCATAAAACGACAACAAAAAACGGTTATCATTGTAAATAAATATATAAAATCGTAATTAATATTCTTGTTGAATTTCAATCGCAGCTTGAGGTGTCTGTAATTCGAAAATATTTGCAATTTTTTTTCGACACTAATTTAATTGATAATTTAAATTAAAAATGGAATTAATTATCAAGTGAAGTTTCTGTATAACGTTCAGGTAATTGACTTAGTTTCACAATCGCAATTACAACTTAGGTTATGATCTCATTTTTGAAATGGTTAACTTAAGATTTTCAAACTATTTTTATTTAAGTGTTAATGGAAATTTTTTTTGTGCTGTACTTTTATTTATGTATATTACTATATATTACTTTTATTTATATAAAATGTGATATTGCTGATGGCATCTGTTGTCCAGAAAATATTGAAGTCTATTCAATAAAATCTTCTATCAGAAGTTTTTGCTATTCTTCTACTTTTTGTATGTTTGTTACTTTCAAGTGATTAGAATAAAAGCTTTAATTTTACAGGTTGTCAAGCACTACTAAATTCAGGGTCTCAAATGTATCTAACTACAAGAACCGTGTGTTTAACGGTTAAATTTATGTCGAAGCAAACCCAAAATTACTGTGTCGGGATTATCTTCAAAGGCAGCCTTAGTTTTTAAACTAATTACACAAATGACTGTTGCAACCAGATCCAATCATCAAAGTATGCTTACCTTCAAGATTTTAACTCTACCTAAGCTTACCAGTAAAGTATCATCAGTGGGATTTTGAGAATTAAATTTACCTGATCTAAAGGACTTTGTACCACCAGATCCAGACTACAACAAACCATGTGAAATTAATCCTCTACTTGGTGATGATCAATTCTTCAAGATATTGAATTCGTCACGCATCACCAATGGATCCAACAACCCTTATCGCCCTAGATACCATGTTTGGGTTGATAATTGCTGGAAAGTTTAATAAAGCAAAAGTTGATCATACTATAGTCGATTTGTTTACCGAAATTGACATTGATCAGTCGCTTAGATTTTGGGGGCTGGAGGAATTTCCAATAAAATCAACTCATACTGAATAAAAGAAACTGTGTGAAGAACATTTCTTTGACAACGTTTTATTCAGCCAGATGAAAGGTATGTGGTAAGTCATCCTTTCAATTAATCTGAAAGTGAACTAGGAAATTCACAAGCTTAAGCTATATAGCTCATCTCAAGTCGATTAAGCGAAGAATAAAAAAAAATTATTTGAGTTTGAGTTTGAGTCGATACTAAACATAAATTTTAAATTTAATCTCAAACTTGTTAAAATATAAATAAACAATTTCACGATACCAGATATCGAATTTGTAAAATCAATCGTTTCTTTGTACAACTAAAATTTTAGAAATAACATTTGTTTTTGAATACATAAATAGCTTATATAAGTGACATCTCAACAAAAATTTTCTTTAATCTAAATTCTAAAGTTGAATGGTTGAAAACTTGGGTTCGGACATTCTTCATTTTATCAATTGACAGGTAAAGCCTATCTTTGATAATTTGTATTCTGAAAATAATTACTTTTGTAAATCAAGCTTGTGTTATGTGTCGTATTCAACAAATTGATATTATTTTAGTAAAATTTTTAATTTTATTGTAATAAGTTTTAAATTTTAAAACATAATTTATGATTTCCAATCCTTGCTTCTTCTATGATTAAAGCCGGAAAATACTTTATAGAGACCGAAATTCGTAATTCTTTTCAATTCAAAATTTGTATTACCATTGTTGGAATTGAGCACAAGTTTTGTCTTAATTCTTAAAGGAACTATAAAAATCAATATTAAAATGATAAATATAACTAAATAATGACTTAAAAACTATGATTATTTATTATTTTAAATATTTTATTTTACTTGTTATAAGTTTCGCAATAAATAACAAGTAAATAAAATATTTAAAATAATATTAAAATGTTTCGCCAAGTGCCTACAGCGTCTTCAATTATGTATATGATTATTTAGGAGTTTGAGTTTCATTTTAAATTATATATTAATCTAATGAGAAAAATGGCACATATTTTCAGTTTCTTTTAGCATTCTTTACATTCTTTACAATAATTTTGGGACATGTAAAGAATGAAATCTTTACATGTACAGAATTACGTATATTACTTTTTGTAAAGAGTTTGCAAAACACTGCCGTCATGGCTATTAGAAGAAATTACATCATGGTTTATAAAACCAATACAGCTAGATGATAGCGAAGAGAAATGCTTTCTAGAGGAAAGAAAAAATGATGCCATAATAAGCTGAAGCTCTTCATTTTCCAAGATTATTTCAATTATTATCTATCTGTTGATTATATATCTGTTGATTGCTCAACAGATATATACATATTTGTCGTACAGAGAAGAAAGAAGATCAAGAAGACTATTAGAACCAGAATAGTTGGCGAATAAATTAATACGTTGGATAAAAGAACTGGAATTTCCATTGGATCAACAATTGCAGAGTAAATACAAACTATTCTCAGCCATACGAGTTGGTGGTCGAATCAAAAATTCAATTGCTCAATTTGATATAAAGCATCCAATCATCTTGTCATCTTCACATCTTCTGATTAAACGATAAGTTGCAGACGTACACAACAAGAATCTATACTTTGGCATTATTCCATTGAGCATATCTTGGAAAAAAATACTGGATGATTTGTGGTAAAAATATCGTTCGGAAGGTTGTTCATAATGTTTACATTGTTAACATTGTGTACTTTGTTTACATTGTTTATATTGTCTACATTATTACCATGGTTTTCATTGTTGACATTGCTTACGTTGTTTACATTGTTAACATTGTTTACGTTGTAAACATTATTTACATTGTTTACATCGTTAAATTGTTTACACTGTTTACATTATTTACACTGTTTATATCGTTGCATTGTTACATTCTTTACATTGTTTACATTGTTTACATTGTTCACATTGTTTACATTGTTTTTATTGTTTACATTGTTTACATTATTTACATTGTTTAAATTGTTTACATTGTTAACATTGTTTACATTGATTACATTATTTATATTGTTTACATTGTTTACATTGTTTACATTGTTACAATGTAACATTGTTTACATCGCTTACATTCTTTACATTGTTTTCAGTGTCTACATTGTTTACATTGTTTACGTTGTTTACATTGTTTACATTGTTTACGTTGTTTACATTTATAGTGGTTAATATATTTAAACTTAAATAATTAATCCCTACAAACGTAAACAATCAAACGATCATTTTCTCATGCCGTCTACCAACCTTCTGATCGAGACTGCTTTCGATCGAGAGCTACTCGCAATTTACCTAGCTATAAAACACTTCACATATTTTGTCGAAGGTAGCGAACTTACAATTTACACCGACCACAAGCCTCTCACTCGTGCAATATAATCTAAAACGGAACGAAATCCAAGGCAATCTCGCCATTTAGATTTTATTAGTCAATTTACTACCGATATCCAGCATGTGCAAGGTAAAGACAACACAGTCGCGGATGTATTATTTCGTGCATCCAACAACGAAACTGCATCAGTTGAGACTCACTTCAACTACGATGCTATCATCGCTGCACAAAAAGCAGACTTAGAACTTCAGAATTTATTTTCTGGTTCCGTATGTCACGCTAGTTCATCAATGAAACCAGAGCTTTTTAAGCTTCCAGGATTCGAAATCGACTGCAAAACATCATCAGGTAACAATCGCCCATACATCGCAGAACCATTACGCAAAACAATCTTTTAACACTTTAGACAACTGGTCACATCCTGGTGTCAACGGTACACGTAAATTGATAACAGCTCGATATTTTTGGCCCAGTATAAATAAAGATATTAATCACTGGACAAAATCTTGTTTATCTTGCCAGCGTTCTAAGGTCCAACAACACACAAAAAGTCCAACTAGACAATTTGAAATTCCACAATCTCAATTCGAACACATCCATATAGATATCGTAGGTCCACTTACTCCTTCTAATGGATGTCCTTGTATTCTAACTTGCGTTGATCGATTCACTCGATGGCCAGAAGCTTATACTATGTCTGACATGTCTGCTGCTACCACGACATTTGTTAAGAATTACGTATCACGATTCGGTGTTCCACTGCACATCACAACTGATCAGGGAACACAATTCGAGTCAAAACTTTTCGCCGCATTAAAAAAACTCTTAGGCTCACATCGGATACGCACAACGGCCTACCATCTACAAGCAAACGGAATAGTAGAACGTTTTCATCGACAACTAAAAGCTACACTCATGGCTAGAGGCAACACTACTCAGTGCAGCTCCGAAATACCAATCATTCTTTTAGGTATTCAAGCTACAGTGAAAGAAGATCTGAATTGCTCACCCGCAGAACTTGTCTATGGACAAACTCTTAAACTGCCCGGTGAATTCTTCGTAGAAAATCCTGTTTCACAATTGCAAAGTCACGATACAGTCATCGATCAACTTCGAAATACAATGCACAATCTCATTCCAACAGTTACACGACAAACTAAACAAAACGACATATTTGTTCCAAAGTCTTTAGAAAACTGCGCCTACGTTTTCATTAGGGTAGATAGAGTACGAACGGGACTACAAACCCCATATGAAGGTCCATACAGAATCTATGAGCGGAGTACTGGAGTGGTTAATATATTTAAATTTAAATAACTAATCCCAACAAACGTAAACAATCAAACGATCATTTTCTCATGCCATCTACCATCTAAACATGAATCGATACAATACGCATTGCAACATAATATAATTTAACGAAATTAAATTATTAACCAACCGCAACACCAAAAGAAAGAAAATATTTTTCCTTTCCGGTTTCGATCTTGTTAATTTCAATAATTAATTTTGTAATAATTTCTCGATACGACCATCCTTTGTGTAGTTTGATAAAAATAAAAACAAATTTATAAACTAGAAGTAAAATCAAATTGTTCAGTTATCAAAGTTATTATTATAAAACAATTTTGTGAAATATTATTATAATAAAATAAATGTAATTTAATTAAATTACTGATTGTTGTTATTTGAAAAGTTTAAACAAACACAACAGTGAATAAAACATTGGAGTCCAGAAACAACTAATCTAACACATTGTTTACATTGTTTATATTGTTAACATTATTGACATTGTTTACATTGTTCACATTGTTTACATTGTCTACATTGTTAACATTGTTTACGTTGTTTACATTGTTTATGTTGTTTGCATTGTTACATTGTTTACATTGTTTACATTGTTTATATTATTTACATTGTTTACATTGTTTACATTGTTTAGATTGTTCACATTGTTTACATAGTTTACATTGTCTACATTGTTGACATTGTTTATATCGTTTACATTGTTCACATTGTTTACGTTGTTTACATTGTTCACATTGTTTACATTATTTACGTTGTTTACATTGTTCACATTGTTTACATTGTTTACGTTGTTTACTTTGCTTACATTGCTTACATTGTTTACATTGTTTACGTTGTTTACGTTGTTTACATTGTTTACATTGGTAACATTGCTTACATTGTTTACATTGCTTGCATTGTTTATATTGAATACTTTGTTTACATTTTTACGTTGTTTACATTGTTGTATACCTGTGTACCTTGTGTTCGTCACAAGCTAGAACAACATATAATGAGTGATCTACTAAGTGCAAGAGTAACATATGAACGCCCATTTTTGAAAATCGTAATAAATTATGCTGGACTGAACACAATTCGAATGCAAAGAGGCCGCCTCAGACAAGTACATGGAGCGTATATTGCACGAAAGCATTATTTGTATACTATGCTACAAAAGCGATCAGCGAAATCAGCATACACATCTTCCAGAACAGGACTTGCAACATTCGAAGAAAAATTAATTATCACGGTGTTGTGAACTGGGTATTAAGTAATATTTAATATATATATTTATAAGTTGGTACGATTGAAATCACCATCATCATTATAATATGATTATATACTAACACACATACATATGTAAGATATAAATAGAATTACATGAATAAATGAATTTAGTGATGATTTGGATCTCGAACCTTTATATTTTATTTAATGTTATATTGTGAAGATATAACAGTTTGGCGACGAACGGGATAGTTTGAGTTGTGAAAACCAAATTAAAAAGTTTTGTTAGTGAAAATTATTAAATTCAATAAAAGTCAATTTATTATTTTGAGAAAAAATATAATAAAACAAAATTTTATTTAAGCAAAAAGTTTTGTTCGTGAAAAGTTATTGAGTGAATGATTAAATCCAATAAACGTCGATTGATTATTTTGAGAAAAAATATAATAAAACAAAATTTTATTTAAACAAAAGTTTTGTTGGTGAAAAAATTAGTAGAAAATAGCGGGAAAGAAAATTGCAATGACAACTAAACAGTATATTGGTATAACGGAACCGTATGTAATAGGCGAATGTTTTTCAGAATATTTAACTGGGCTTGAAGGATATTTTGAATTAAATTCTGTAGAAGACAACAAAACAAAAGTTTTACTGCTAACTAATTTAATTGGTTCTGCAGCGCGTTCAAAAATATTAAAATCGTGTTTGCCAAAAAACCACAAGATTTTAAATACGATGATATCATTACAAAATGCAAACTTTTATTTAAATCCAAGTCAAACGAATGCACCGCTAGTTATAAATTTCGACATCGTGTGCAACATAGAGGTGAAAACGTGATGGATTTTGCTAACGAGTTAAGAATCATTGCTGAAGATTGCGCTTTTGGAGATTATAAGGATAGTGCACTCCGTGATCAATTTATTTTTGGACTAGGTAATTCTGATATAAAAAAAGAATTGCTAAACCAAAATGCAGCGTCGAAATTTGAAAAAGTTATTGAAAAGGCCGTGAATATGGAGATGGTCAATATTGATATACAAGTAATGGAAGGTCATCAAAATGTTGGAGCTATACATCAATCGAGACAATTTTATAAAAATTCAAGATATAGCCGAAGAAGATCAAGAAGTAAATCTCGAGGATATCGATTTTCAAATGCATCTAAAAGTGGAGATAAATTTCGTCAAAGGTCATTTAGTCCAAATGGCTACCAATCAAAAAGGATCCAGTGTTACAGATGCCAAGGTTTTGGACATTATGCGAAATTCTGCGCAACCAGAAGCTCATTTCGAGGAGATTCTTCATCACCATCTACTAACCTTAGAGATAAGTATTATAAAAATGAAAGAGAAAAAAATGTTGATAATAATTGTAATCCCTTATTCAGATTCAGAAATGGCACAAGTACGGCACGAGTAGGAGCAATTGAAAACTGTACGGGAGACAATAGTACAGATGAATCATTAACTGATGAAAAATTTAAAATGGATTTCGGTAACTTAAGCCTTTCTGAATCTGGATTTAGGAGCAACTCTGTATTTTTAGATAAAAATTATAGCGATGGGGATGATTCAATGCCAACGGTGAATTACACGGATATTTTTTCTGGAATACAATTTTCAAAAACCGAATTAGTGGATATTTGCATTGAAGGATTACAGCTTCAAATGGAATGCGATACGGGCTCATGTGTCACAATATGCTCATTACAGGACTATGAAAGATATTTTAATAATTTAGAATTGGAACAGGTACGTGAACCTTTAAAAGTCATTACGGGTGAAAAATTAAAATTGATCGGGAAAATCAAAGTGAGGGTCAATATTCCACACAATTTGAAATTTTATGTGTTAAATTTAATAGTGGTCGATAGCAAACCTTTTATACCACTGTTAGGGAGAGATTGGCTAGATCAATTATTTCCATCTTGGCGTTTGTAACCCCCTTTTTGGGGATTACAATGATTTACGCCAATATAATTATTTTTGAAAAAAAAAACTTTCCTTCGCTTCAACAAAACATATATTTTTTCATTTTAACAAACCTGATATTCTTTTCACATTAATAATTTCTATGAAAAAGGTCCTAAAGAAAGATATTACAATTAAATAAAATAATTTGCTTTATTAATAAACATATTGGAATTATAAGGTTCTATTTTTTTGATGATACGGAAAACATTTTTGTTGTTGAATTATTCCGGGAGAATTACTTTTACCTTCAATAAGATAACATATATATTTAATCTTGTATTGTTTAAACCAAGTTTATTTGTAAAAAAATTTAATTTTAATTAAATAAAATTTATAATTGAAAAGTTCGGCTGTGATTTTGTTATATTGAAGAATAGTAAATTAATTTAGTTAAAGAATAGTTAAAAGAAAAAACTGTGATTATAACTTAAAGTTAAAAATAATTCAAAACTAAAAATTAAAGTTAAAGGTTTTTTATGGTTGATGTGAAACCCATTGAGTTTTCAATTTTATTTAAAAACCACGTCATAAAGTTGATTTCAATTACAGCTGTAACGGCAATTTATAAATCAACCTTTCTTTTGTATCAGTTTATATATCAGCTCTTTATATACTGCTATACAATTTTATATTAGCGGGATGAATATTATGTTTGATGTTACGGATACGAATACTAATTTGAACTAAAGACGAATTAATTGGAAAACTATTATTGGAAAACTATTAATTGATGAAAGTGGAACAAATTTATGGTGCTCTATAGAAAATAATGCTGCCTGCAATCTAGCCTAAGTTAATGTGGTTTAGATCTGGAATTTTAATCAAGAACTTCAACAAATTAGTTACTTTAGGAATTTGAATTCTAGTGCTAGTTGTCGTCATCATTACTATTGAAGTTTTCTTTCATCACTAATTTGGATTGGATTACTAAACTATATTCAACAAACATTCAATAACATTCAGTACGGAGCCATATCTAAGTTTGAATGACGCATCTTCCGGTGATATATAACAATGAAGTATATTCGATTAATTTTTATAAACTAAATTAACAATGCATTACATAGTTTTTAATTTTTATTAAATTATTTTTATGTTGAATTTATTTAATTTCTTTTTGTAATTCAATTTTTCTCTCTATTTCTTTTGTAGTTTCTTTCAGCTAAATTCAGGTTTCCACAAGCGCTTGGAGGACAAAGAATTGGCGGGAAACTAGTTAAATCAGGTTTTTTTATTTATTTAATTATTAATTTTTTTTGAAATTGATATCTAGTTACTAGTATAATTGAAAAGAGATAGTTTTTAAAATTAAATTTTTTTTTAAATCCTTAAATACTTAAAATTTAATATTCTTTAAATTTAGTTTAAATCTAATTTATTATACCAATCTTTAAATACGATAATTGGAATTTTTAATAATGATTTATTTAGAATACAAATCACGTTGTTTTGTTTAATAAATATTATGTTAGTTGGTAATTTCTAATTTCTTTTGTTTTGTTGTTTATTAATATGATGTAGTGACGTTTTTTTTGCTGTCCGGATATTATCTTATGTCGTCACTGTCTTATCCCCTACCTTCCCATTCCCTGCGATCTTTAATCACACGTTTAAGCCTTGAATCATCTCCCACGCCCACGTCTGAAACTAGCCAGAGCACCAGATCGCATCAAGGCCTCTAAACGAGTGGAAATTACTCGTAACACGCTTCGCGCGGGTTACAGTTGGCGCCCAAGCTAACGGTCAAATAACCGGTTTCTACAATTCTAACAGTTCACAATATTTATTGTTCAACATTTTCGTTTCAATTTTTGATTAAAACTCTATCAATGTATTAGTCTTTATATGTTAATACGGTTTATTATAATCTCATAGATACAACATAACGATAAAGTTACATCTAACGATTAGAAGCGGTTGATTGAAATATCTATTAATTTAATGTTTTGATTTTCTTTTCCAGTTTGTTTTTGTCGTCATTTTTGTTATAGATGCTCACATTAGTTTCCACTTTTGGTGTTTTGACTCCTAGTGTTGGTTAGCATTTAGTAACTAAATTTAAGTCCAGTTTCTTATATTTAAGTTCTTTTATAATCCAATCCACTTTGTTTCGATTTGAAGCAACTTATTAAGAAACTAGGTCCTTTTTGGAAAACTTTCGTTACTAGCCGATTGGACCAATTGTTGAATCAATACGTATTACTTTTTTATTCCATTTTTCAACCCTATTCCTATCCTCATCCTTTTTAAAAAATCGCTTCCCTGGCAGTGAAGATATAGGACATTATCTGGACATATATTTTGCATACATCATTATTTTTTCTGTTGTTATGTGAAACTGAATTTCACTTCTAAAAATCCAAAATCGAATTTTTAATTTTTTCATTATAATTATTTGAGAAGCAATAAGATTTAGTTTCTTTTAATTGTTTCTTGCAAATGTAATTTATATTAACATATTAATAGAATTTATATTAACATTTTTTTTGCATTATTTAAATTATATTATACTTGTTGTTTGTTCTATTTAAATAGAGGTTTGATTGTTTTTTCTAATTATTTGATATTTTTATCATAACGTCACACTTCACATTATTTCTTACTATATATCTTAGAATTGTTTTTTTTCATTCAAAATGGATCCTCAACTCCTCGAGCCTGATGAGTTGAAAATAGAATGCGAAATTAGAAATATTAAAGGCTTGCAATCAGTTCAATTATCTTTGCTTAAACATTATTTAGAAGAAGAAGCGATTGGTAATGAGATTGCACCAAAGTCTGCTCATGCCGCTGCACGTTCAAATCCTAAAAGGGAAGTTGCATTGTGCGCAAAAAAATTAATTGAAATACAAGAATCTTTTAAAAATTCATTAAAGTCACCATCCGATCATCTAGGTTTAATTCTTTCGGCTATGAAAACGCGTGTGCAACATTTCCGATCTCGTCTATTGCGAATTTCAATCTCACCAGCCGTTGCCGAGGAATACCCTCCGACCATTAATCTTTGCGATGAAATGGTACATACATTAAACGAAGTGTCTGTAGAAAGTTCTGATTTAAATGAATCAATTCAAAAACTGGATGATCTCGACATTAGCACTGCTATTGTTATTATTAATAATGTGGAAGAAAGGTCTGAATCTGAACAAGATAATATTTCAGGTGCTGCATCTTATACTGGAACCATTCCTAAGCAACCACCGCTCTCTTCTGTATCAAATCAGTCTTCTTCTACTTGTCCAGTCGTTTCTCAACAAACATTTTTGAACCCTTCTATTCAGCCAAACTCATTTGCTGATAACGTTGTTCATACCTCCGATGTCAACCTTCATTCTAATTCAGTTCGTTTTAGCGAATTTCCATTAAAAATTGCACCTTCAACTTCTGGTGATAAATTACCTTATTTTAAAAGAATTCCGCCATCTATTTTGAAACAACCAGATTTAACAATTACATCTTCAAATACGAACACTGCTTTGTCTAGCTTATCTACACCTTTTGCCGATACGACAAAGCATCAGATGCCAATTTCAGTAGATAATAATAACCCAATTTACACCGATGATTTGATGAAAAATCGACTATTGTTACAGCAACTGATTGCAAAAGTATCGCAGTTAAATCCTACAGCATTAGAAAACATTGTTGGAGCCCCTACTACTGTTGAAAGTGGTCTAGTTACTTCCAGTCCAAATCATCATAATATGCACAACTCTCAAGAATTTAATAATCGTACTTCTTCGATGTCTGATAATTCATGTAGACCGTCAATTGTTCATCATTGGAATTTATATTTCGATGGCTCGAAAACCGGACTCAATGTGGAACGATTTTTATACAGAGTCGAAACTAACGCGTCCTCATATAATCTACCTGAATTTAGACTACTTACTGATATTCAACATTTGCTAAAAGGCAAAGCGTTGAACTGGTATTGGTCCTACAAGGAAACAAATCACCCTAGATCTTGGTCAGAGCTTAGCACAGCGATGAGAAAACAATTTCAAGACACGCGTAACGATTTCGATGTTCGACAGTCAATATGCGGGAGAAAGCAACAGCCTGAAGAAACTTTTCAAGATTTTTTTACTGCAATCTCTGAGCTGACTCTTTCATTGTCTGCTCCTCTGAATGACTTCGAGTTGATGTTAATTCTGCATGGCAACATGAGAACTGGATTGAAAGAAAGACTAGCAGGAAAAAGATTTCAAACTTCTTCAGAACTGTTTGATGAATGCGTTTCAATCGAGTCAACCTGGAGGCAATTAGCTTTTGTTCCTGAACGGCAAATTAATTTTGGATCAAGACCCACCTTCTTCAATCGACCTGTCGATCCTCGTACTCGCCAAGTACATGAAATGGATGGTCCAATCGATGAAAACCCTCCTCCTATTGTTTTTCAATCGCGTATGCCTCAACAATTTCTTTCACAGCCTAATGTTTCAGCTTTCAACCCTTCATATAATTCTCCAGTTAATAAATATCCACCATTGGTATTTCCTAAACAGTTGTTTGAGAAAGTCAAGTGTTGGAATTGTGGTGTACATGGACATTTGTACTATCACTGTCCCAACGAACTTCAACATGTTTTTTGTCAAGGATGTGGCCAGTCTGACATCATATTTGAATATTGCGCTAAGTGTCAGGGAAACATGAGGAGGGAGGTGCGAATTGGGAGTCAACCCTTCCCGATTACTTCACAAATTCCCAACCAGAGACCCCGGATGGAAGAAACAGCATCGAATACCGATCCAGAGTTCTACCGGCGACTTTCGAAAAACAACCAAAAATAATTTCAAACCCTTCAAAATTTCAAACCAAATCAAATAAAATCTCACGAAATATCAAATACTTCCGCTTGCGTCGCTCTATTAAGAAATCTGTGGCTGCTGCTTGTATTGTTGATGGATTGGACGATCGCCCTTATGCTGATGTTGAAATAGCTGGTATCCCTTTACGAGGCTTACTTGATAGCGGTGCTAGCATAACGGTTCTTGGAAAAAGTTCTGAACAATTTTTGAAAAACTCAGGCATTCGCTTCTACAATCAACCTACTTTACTTTCTACAGCTTCTGGTGAAGCACAACGAATTTTAGGTCATATTAGAGCTTTCGTTTCATACGCTGGAAAACAACGTATGATGAGAATATTTATCGCACCTGGGTTAAGCCAGCAACTTTACTTGGGAATAGATTTTTGGAAACTCTTTAATATCAAACCCCAAATTATTGCAGACCTTACACTTAATACGCCTCCTTCTTTACCACTTCCAGATCAACACTTACTTAATCCTGCTGAATCTGCTAAACTGCATTCTATTGTCGAGT
The DNA here is from genome assembly GCA_963693315.1 of Diogma glabrata. NCBI lineage: Eukaryota > Metazoa > Arthropoda > Insecta > Diptera > Cylindrotomidae > Diogma > Diogma glabrata. The sequence continues at coordinate 64,280,635 of OY856188.1, forward strand.
CTTTTCCTTCATTTGCTCGTGAGGGTCTTGGTAAGACACACCTCCTTAGTCACTCCATCGATGTGGGCCAGGCTAACCCTATAAAACAGCGATTTTATCCTGTGTCTCCTGTCGTTCAAAAAGAGCTGTACGATGAGATAGATAGGATGTTGGCTTTGAGGGTCATCGAGGAAAGTTTCAGTTCCTGGAATAATCCTGTCACGATGGTCAGCAAAGCTAATGGAAAAAAAAGGTTTTGCCTGGACGCACGTAAACTAAATGACGTCACCGTTAAGGATGCGTATGGGTTACCAATAATTGACGGTCTTTTAAGTCACTTAAAAGACACGTATTTTATCAGTGCAATTGATTTGAAGGATGCATTCTGGCAGATCCCTCTTGATCCTGCATCCCGAGACAAGACAGCATTTACAGTTCAGGGTCGGCCATTGTACCAGTTCACGGTTATGCCGTTTGGACTGTGCAACGCACCACAGACAATGTGTAAACTGATGGATAAAGTAATACCGCACCAACTCCATGATCAAGTATTCGTGTACTTAGACGACTTGCTTGTCATATCAGCTACGCTGGATGAACATTTACTACTTCTTTCTGAAGTAGCACAACGTTTAAGGCAGGCTAAGCTTACCATAAACATTGAAAAAAGCAAATTTTGTCTCACATACACACGCTATTTGGGATTTGTTGTTGGTGGTGGTCGCTTACAGGCTGATCCAGGAAAGGTAGATGCGGTTGTGTCATTTCCTATTCCTAAAACTCCTCGTCATGTTCGGAGATTTCTGGGCATGTCGGGTTGGTATTCCCGTTTTATCCCAAACTACGCTTCTATTGCCTCTCCGCTAACCGATCTACTCGGTAAGAAAAAGTTTCTATGGTCTGATGCCTGTCAGAATGCATTTGACGATATCAAAAATAAACTGACTTCTGCCCCCGTTTTGGTTCACCCTGATTTCCAACGCCCTTTTTATATACAATGTGATGCGTCAAAGAGTGGAGTTGGTAGTGTTCTGTTTCAGAAGGATGATGAAGGATTCGATCACCCCATCGCATTCTTTTCGAGAAAATTAAACCGATCTCAAAGAAATTATAACATTACTGAGTTGGAATGTTATGCGGCCGTATTAAGTGTAAAGAAATTTAGACCGTATATTGAAGGTTACGAGTTTGTCATAATTAGCGACCATGCAAGTCTTCAGTGGTTGAATCAACAAAAAGACCTAACAGGACGTTTAGCTCGTTGGAGTTTGAAGCTCCAAGGATTTAATTTCAGAATCATTCATAGAGAAGGGAAGAAAAACGTTGTTCCAGATGCTCTCTCTCGAACCTTTTCATCTGAAGCGCTAACAAAAGAAACAGTTGAGTCTCTATGCCTAAACGATGATGCATTTCGGTCTTCTGATTATGTGAGTCTTGTCGAAAAAGTTAGGACTTTATCACAAAAATGTAATTTGGTTGTACGAGATGGAAGGGTTTTCATCAAAACAAATAATAGTGATAATTTGGCTGATCCTTTGTATCGTTTGTACGTTCCTGAAGTTTTAGTACCTGAAATTTTAAAATCACATCACGATTCTCCTTCAGCTGGTCACGCTGGCATTGAAAGGACGTTTGAGCGTTTGCGCCGTTTGTACTACTGGCCCAGTATGTTTAGAGATGTCAAGGAATATGTAAATAACTGTAATATTTGTAAAACATGTAAAGCTCCTAATTATTCCACACGACCTCCAATGGGAAGCTTTCACTTACCTACTATTCCTTGGCAACGTATATTTATTGACTTTCTTGGCCCATATCCAAGAACTCGATTGGGATTTTGTTATGTAATGGTAGTTATTGATCATTTTAGTAAATTTGTCATCCTAGAATCTTTAAGATCAGCTACAACACAGACAGCAATACAAGTTTTACAGAAACGGATTTTCAACTTATTTGGTGTACCAGAATCTATTGTTTCTGATAACGGGAAACAGTTTATTTCTAAAAATTTTAAGTCCTTTCTGTCAAAACTAAATATTGCACATATTCTAACTCCAAAATACAGCCCCCAATCGAATTCATCGGAACGAGTAAATCGAACCTTATTATCAGCAATACGTTCCTATTTAAAAACAGATCATCGTGAGTGGGATGCTCATTTAGATGAAATTGGAGGTGCACTGCGAACAGCGTTACATGATTCTATTGGAAAAAGCCCATATTACGCTCTGTTTGGTCGACATATGATTAACCATGGTGATCAGTACCAGGTTTTACGTGAACTTCAGTGTCTAGGCGAATCGGAAGTAGAAACATTGAATCCTTCAACGCACCTTGAAATAATGAGAAATAACATAATGGTAAGGTTAAAACAATCGTCACAACAGCATGCCAAGCAATATAACTTGCGGAGTCGTCAAAGGTCATTTTCTGTGGGACATTCAGTATATGTCAGAAATTTTCCTCAGAGCGATGCCACAAAAAGATTCTCGGCAAAGCTCGCACCAAAGTTCATCAAAGCAATAATTAAAGAGAGGATCGGAAATGTTGCATATCGTTGTGTGGACGAAAAAGGTAACAACTTAGGGGTATATCACCTGAAAGATATTCAAAACTCATACGCAATGCATGTTTAGTTTTTCCTCTAATCCTTTATTTTATATCTTTTGCCCGGCTTGAGACTTCTCATGGGTCGTAGGGCAGCACCACGATTTGTAACCCCCTTTTTGGGGATTACAATGATTTACGCCAATATAATTATTTTTGAAAAAAAAAACTTTCCTTCGCTTCAACAAAACATATATTTTTTCATTTTAACAAACCTGATATTCTTTTCACATTAATAATTTCTATGAAAAAGGTCCTAAAGAAAGATATTACAATTAAATAAAATAATTTGCTTTATTAATAAACATATTGGAATTATAAGGTTCTATTTTTTTGATGATACGGAAAACATTTTTGTTGTTGAATTATTCCGGGAGAATTACTTTTACCTTCAATAAGATAACATATATATTTAATCTTGTATTGTTTAAACCAAGTTTATTTGTAAAAAAATTTAATTTTAATTAAATAAAATTTATAATTGAAAAGTTCGGCTGTGATTTTGTTATATTGAAGAATAGTAAATTAATTTAGTTAAAGAATAGTTAAAAGAAAAAACTGTGATTATAACTTAAAGTTAAAAATAATTCAAAACTAAAAATTAAAGTTAAAGGTTTTTTATGGTTGATGTGAAACCCATTGAGTTTTCAATTTTATTTAAAAACCACGTCATAAAGTTGATTTCAATTACAGCTGTAACGGCAATTTATAAATCAACCTTTCTTTTGTATCAGTTTATATATCAGCTCTTTATATACTGCTATACAATTTTATATTAGCGGGATGAATATTATGTTTGATGTTACGGATACGAATACTAATTTGAACTAAAGACGAATTAATTGGAAAACTATTATTGGAAAACTATTAATTGATGAAAGTGGAACAAATTTATGGTGCTCTATAGAAAATAATGCTGCCTGCAATCTAGCCTAAGTTAATGTGGTTTAGATCTGGAATTTTAATCAAGAACTTCAACAAATTAGTTACTTTAGGAATTTGAATTCTAGTGCTAGTTGTCGTCATCATTACTATTGAAGTTTTCTTTCATCACTAATTTGGATTGGATTACTAAACTATATTCAACAAACATTCAATAACATTCAGTACGGAGCCATATCTAAGTTTGAATGACGCATCTTCCGGTGATATATAACAATGAAGTATATTCGATTAATTTTTATAAACTAAATTAACAATGCATTACATAGTTTTTAATTTTTATTAAATTATTTTTATGTTGAATTTATTTAATTTCTTTTTGTAATTCAATTTTTCTCTCTATTTCTTTTGTAGTTTCTTTCAGCTAAATTCAGGTTTCCACAAGCGCTTGGAGGACAAAGAATTGGCGGGAAACTAGTTAAATCAGGTTTTTTTATTTATTTAATTATTAATTTTTTTTGAAATTGATATCTAGTTACTAGTATAATTGAAAAGAGATAGTTTTTAAAATTAAATTTTTTTTTAAATCCTTAAATACTTAAAATTTAATATTCTTTAAATTTAGTTTAAATCTAATTTATTATACCAATCTTTAAATACGATAATTGGAATTTTTAATAATGATTTATTTAGAATACAAATCACGTTGTTTTGTTTAATAAATATTATGTTAGTTGGTAATTTCTAATTTCTTTTGTTTTGTTGTTTATTAATATGATGTAGTGACGTTTTTTTTGCTGTCCGGATATTATCTTATGTCGTCACTGTCTTATCCCCTACCTTCCCATTCCCTGCGATCTTTAATCACACGTTTAAGCCTTGAATCATCTCCCACGCCCACGTCTGAAACTAGCCAGAGCACCAGATCGCATCAAGGCCTCTAAACGAGTGGAAATTACTCGTAACACGCTTCGCGCGGGTTACACGTTCTAGTTTCGGTGTTAAGAATATAAGTCTTGTCACATTTAAAGAATTGGTTTTTCCTAAAATTAAATCTGATTTTAAAGTGCTTTTTGATAATAATCTTAAAAGCCCAATTAATGGAATTATGATAGATATTCAATTAGTTGAAAAGGCTAAGCCGATATTTTTTAAAGCGTATACCGTCCCTTTTAGCATTCGTGATCAAGTTTCTAGAGAGCTAAATAGATTGGTCGAAGAAGATATTATAGTACCAGTGGCAACTTCTGAGTGGGCATCTCCGATCGTAGTAGTTCAGAAAGGTAATGGCGGAATACGGATTTGTGTTGACTGCTCAGTCACAATCAATAAATGTATAAAATCTGAGCACTACCCTTTGCCTGTTATAGACGAAGTGCTAGCTAGTTTAGTAGGCTCAAAATACTTCGTAGTTTTGGATCTCAAAGGAGCATATCAGCAGCTACAAGTGAGTGAAAATAGTCGAGATTTATTAACTATAAACACTCATTTAGGACTTTTTGCATATAAGAGGTTACCGTTTGGAGTAAAATCAGCAGCATCCATATTCCAATCTGTTATGGACAACATTCTTAGAGGTTTTGAGGGTGTTTATTGTTACATAGATGATATATTGATAGGAGCTCGGACAGTTAAGGAATTATACGAGAAATTATTGAAAGTATTACAGAGGTTAGTTCAGTTTAATGTCAAAGTTAATTTAGATAAATGTCAGTTTTTCGTAGAACAAGTTTCATACTTGGGTCATGAAATAACAGCATCCGGTATAGCACCTAATAAGCAAAAAGTGAAAGCGATCATTTCTGCACCGCAACCTAAAGATATTACTCAGCTTAAATCATTTATTGGACTAATTAATTATTATTCGAAATTTATTCCAAATTTAAACCAAAAACTGAAAGTATTTTATAATTTACTAAAAGAAGGAGTCGCGTGGAATTGGAATAAGGATTGCATTAGAGTCTTTGAAAATTGTAAATCGGATATATTACAAAATAGGATTTTAGAGCACTATGATGCTAAGAAGCCAATTGTAGTTGTATGCGACGCAAGCGATGATGGTTTGTCGGGCATTTTGTGTCATGTAGTACAAAATGTAGAAAAACCAGTATTTTTCGCTTCCAGAACACTTACACCAGCTGAGAAAAAGTACCCTATTTTGCATAGAGAAGCTTTAGCAATTGTGTATGCCATGGAAAAGTTTTATAAATATGTTTTTGGTCATCCTGTTAAAATATATAGTGATCACAAACCCTTAGAGGGTATCCTAAATTGTAAAAAAGGAATCCCAGGTGTCATAGCTAATAGGCTTCAACGATACATATACAGATTATCTATTTTTGATTATGTTTTAATTTATCGCAGTGGGAAATCAATTAGCAATGCGGATTGTTTGTCAAGACTGCCATTAAAACAAGAGTTATCAATCGATGATAAAATAGAAGAAAACCTATTTGAATGCAAAAACCTAGATACCAATGGTTTAATTTTAAATTTTAAAATAATTAGAGATGAAACAAGTAGGGATGAATTTTTGGTAAAGTTAAATAAATTTATCTTAGACGGATGGAAAATTAGTAGCATTCCAGTTGAGTTTTTGAAATATTATAAAAAAAATAAATCGTTGAGTATAGAGTCAGGTTGTATTTTATATGGAAATCGGCTAGTTATTCCAAAGTCTTTACAGCGAAGAATTTTAAACTTGTTGCATTGTAATCATTCAGGTATAATTCGAATGAAGCAAGTTGCTCGAGGAAAAGTGTATTGGGAAAATATCGATCGGGATATAGAAAATTTTGTGGGAACTTGCGATAGTTGTCAATCAACAAGAAACGATAAGAGTAAGAAAATATATAGTAGTTGGTTAAAACCAATTCACCCTTTTGATAGGATTCATTTGGATTTCTTCTATTTTGAAGGAAAACAATTTTTAATTTTGATAGACTCCTACAGTAGGTGGTTAGAAATTAAAATGATGTCAAATACTAATGCGAGTTGTTTATGTGAGAAATTGGAAGCTATTTTAAAGATCTTTGGGTTTCCAAATCAAATAGTTTGTGATAATGGTCCTCCATTCAATAGTGAATATTTTGAAAATTTTTGTAGAGAAAGAAGTATTATTCTGACACATAGTCCACCGTATCATCCAGCAAGCAACGGAATAGTAGAACGAGCTGTGCAAACGACTAAGACAGTTTTAAAAAAATTCGTGCTTGATCATAAAAATTTGAATTTCGATATTTCAAAAAACATTGAAAGCTTTTTACACAATTATAGAAATCTGCCATGCACAGAGGATAAATTTATTCCTTCAGAAAAAATGTTCGGGTATAAACCAAAAGTAGAATTAGATTTGATAAGAATTAGTACCGATAAAAAGAAATTTATTTTAAGGAAGGGGGAAAATATAGAGGAAAAACATAAAACTAAGAAATCTGTTAAATTTACTTTAGATCAAAAAAATAAATTAGATAAAAATATTTTGGAATTTAGGAATAATGAACATGTGTGGTATAAGGTTAATAAAAATGGGTTTGTTAAATGGTTAAAAGCAAAAATAATAAAAAAGAAAGTAATCATGTATATACAATTAGTATAGGTAATTTGATTAAGCTAGCTCATATCAATCAACTAAGGAAAAGCATTTTGAAACATAAATTCAATTCTGAAAGATTCAATGAGGACTCAGAGCCAAATACTAATAGCTTCAGCGAAGGAGTTCTGACAAGGAAATCCAGCCGGTTAAGGAATCAGCCTGATTGGTACAGGCCTTGAAAAATATTAATAGTTTTATAAAATTTATAAAATCGAAAGTTATCTAAACTTTTGAAGGTATTTAATTTTGAAATCAAAATGTAATGTTCTTATTAGTTTAGTCTTATAGTTTATATCTTATTGAGGGAGATGTTGTGAACTGGGTATTAAGTAATATTTAATATATATATTTATAAGTTGGTACGATTGAAATCACCATCATCATTATAATATGATTATATACTAACACACATACATATGTAAGATATAAATAGAATTACATGAATAAATGAATTTAGTGATGATTTGGATCTCGAACCTTTATATTTTATTTAATGTTATATTGTGAAGATATAACACACGGTAGCAACATAAGTTTGTTCAGGATACGGTGGTGATGGTTGGTTGTTGGAGGATGTATGTTGATGTTGATTGTAAAGGGGCTTTCACTTTTATGAATAAAATACTAACACACAATATATATTATAGTTTTAGATTATTTATTTATTTTTTTTTTCTCACTTTACTTATAGAGCAAGAGCCCGCGACGGCCAGACCTTCGTTCTTTTATAAAAGCTTTTATAAAAATTTCTCTGCGCATACCCCCTTCTAAGGTAGTAACGATTAGCGACATATGAAGTTTGAATCATAGTAGCTTTGGCAGGGAGCAGGTTACAGAGGGGCTTCCAAAGTTTCGTGAAAGTATAAAAGCTAATTTTTTTATATATTCTTCGGAATAGTATTAGAAGTCACGTCACCCATTGCCAGACACCTACTATCGTGGAAACCCCCTACCAGACACCCTTAAACTTTAAAGTTTGGGAGGAAGAAAAAAAGGCATTTAAAAACAATGCAACTTTTTTAAAAGTGATGCACAGCTTTTGATTTATTGTCAAAAAAGTGCAAAATTCAAACCGTGCCCCCCTACGTTTCGACACTGATTGCAAGAAAATTTTGCAAAAATTTACAGTTAGGAAATTTGGTAAATTTTGTATGAAAATTATAGCAAAGTCTCAAATAATTATATTTCTGGGTGTTTAGAGGACGGAGGTAGTGAGGGTAAAAAAAACCTTTTTTGATCCTAGCGAATGGGGTGTTATTTGAAAGAGCAACTAATTTAGAAATCGTTGCAATTTTTTCGAATTTTTTTGGAACAGTTTTTGAGTTATTGTCAAAAAGTGCAACTTTCAAACCACCCCCCTCTCCCCCACGTTTCGGCACTGATTGACAGAAAAATTTGTAAAAATTCACAGAGCTAAAAAATTTGGTAAATTTTGTATGAAAACTATAGCGAAGTCTTAAATAACTATATTTCTGGGTGTTTAGTGGACGGGGGTAGAGAGGGTAAAAAAAACTTTTTTTGACCCAAGCGTGTGGGGTGTCATTTGAAAGAACAACTAATTTAATCATTGCAAATTTTTTAGAATTTTGCGGTGCACAGTTTTAAAATTTCAGACCGTTCCCTTATTATTGTGTTGCGATTAAATCATAATAAATTTAAATTCTCTTGTGTCAGATTTAATAATCAAATTTTCAGGTTAGTACTGCAATATCCAAATGTGGTGGTGGTCTGGTAGAGTAATAATTATTAACTTTCATTAATTATTGTGTAGTTTTAGATGGTCATATTATTATATAAGATTATATCGTCTGCCTGTTAGGCACATCAAAGTTACGTCGAATGCCTGCTAGGTATGTTGTGCCCTTGAATTATACGCCCTTATTATTTCTTATACATTATTAGATGATTTATAAACGTAAATAAATAATTAACTTTATGTTAGTGATGAGGTTTTGACAAATGAACTGTTGAAGACCCTCAGATTATGGCCTTTTGAATTTATTAATTTACCAGTTAATTTATTTTGAAATCAAAACTATTATTAATTAATCTTGATGTTTCAAGGTCTTGCTGAAACTGTTTTATTTTTTAAAAATCGTGGTTTGAGTTTTGCTGTTTGACGACCTACATATATATTCCATTTTCATGTACTTGTGACTAAATGCAAATGCAAATACCGTTAATTTGTAATTAAATATTCGAAAATGAAATGTCGTTTTAGTATTAAAAGTGAACTTCAAATATTACTCAATTGATAACAAAGACAGTAAGTACTCTAAGAATAAAATAATCCAAAACTAACCCAAACAAGAAACCTTGATGGTTGTGACTTGTAAGAATTAAAATCAAGATTTTTAAACTCTAAAGTAGAATAAACCGGAAATTGATATCTTTGATGAACAAGAATTTAGGTATCTATATGAATATAAAGAAACGAAATAAATTTTTTATTTAAGTTAGCGTTAGCATTTTGTGAAGACACATATCGGATATTATTATTTTAATTAAAAATGAAACTGGTAATTATTATATCAATTTTGTTACTTGGTTGGTCCGAAGGACGTCGAATAAGTGAAGAAAGTGAGTGCAGTTGTGATTTAATATAGTGCAACTAAACTTAATTGAAATATTTTTATATTTAGAATGTGAAGAATATTCCAAAATATCACCAACGAAACCATACCCTCACATGGTACAGGTTTCCATATTCCCAGCACAACCAGGCTTTTATCCTAGAATGGGCGTCTTAATAAGTGACGATTATGTTTTAACACATGCTGTTCCAAAAGTTGTTGGTTCACAGTATCAAGTTTATTTTACAGAAACTGAAAAATTTGATGTTGTAGAAAGATATCTTCATCCATATAAAGACGATACACCATATCATGATATAGCGTTATTAAAACTAAAAAACAAGATACAATTAGATGGTAATCACAGACCTGCATGTTTATGGACGGAAAATCAATTTAATGAAACGATAGCCATATTAATGGAATGGACAGAGACGGTTGGTGAATTTTGTAAGTCCAATTTCATATTATTTTCCATAATCTATTGTCACTTGTTTTACAAGCCTGTTTTTGTTACAGCAATATCAGAATCAATAATTTTAACTAAAGAGGAATGTTCAGGCTTGAATCCTAAATATAACGCATCAGTTATATGTTTAAATCCAGACGGAGAAAAGGAAAAGACACAACTTTGGGTACAACTGAGCATAAATGAAAAACTGCAGTAAATTAATTTTGTTATATTTTTAGTCAATGGAAGGTAGTCCAGTTCAAGTAAAATTATCTTTAAATGATATTTCTGAAAACTATTATATTCTTGGAATTTTATCATCTATTTTTTCAACCATCGAAATTAACAGGCAGATTGCTTCAAAAACAATACAAAATTTGGATTGGATTGAGAAAATAGTTTGGCAGGTAAAACTTTTGTATCAAAACTATAATTAAGTTATATAATTTTATCATATATTTTGATTAGTCAACCAATAATAATTGTGGAAGAGTACAAGTTAAACCTCCAAACAGTGATACATTTCAATCATCGGTTTATTATGGAGAGTTTCCATGGCATGCCGATATATTTCAAATAGAAGAAAATTTTAAAAGAAAACATATTTGTGGTGGGGTAATTTTAAATCGAGACACGATCCTTACAGCAGCCCATTGTGTTTTTAATGAAAAAAATATAGTCTTACCAAATCAACTAGTTGTTTCGATTGGAAGATATTCCTCTAATAGTTTAATTGCAAGCACACGTGACAGAAAAGTTGTTCAAATTATTCCGCATGATAATTTTATTCTATCTGGTCTAGTTAACGATATTGCTTTATTGAAAATTAATGATGTTATTACATTTACGGATTATGTGGAACCAATTTGCATAACCGATGATTTGAATTTTTTCAATGCTGATAGTGGAATTGTAAGTTTTAGTTTAAAAAACAGAAAAATGAAAAAATAATTCTTTACAATTTTTTACTTTGAGGTTGCGGGATGGGGACGAAAACAATTCAGTAACGTAGAAGGTAGTATCACAAAAGCTTCTTTATCTGTTGTTTCCGATGATGTTTGCTATGATAGTGATGAAACCGGACTTTCAAGTTACAAATACTATGGAAAGTTTTGTGGATCGTATCGGGCTGGAACAAGTAATTGCTCAGGGGATATTGGAAGTGGTTTACTATTTGAGCATTTAGGAAATTGGTATCTTCGTGGAATTTTATCACAACCAATTGATGAACGATGTGAGAATACAAAATTAGTTTTATTTACTGATGTAACACAACACTATGATTGGATTATTAATAAAGTATAAGTATAAGTTGTCTGGACTGATATCCAGAGATATGATTTAAATGAATGTGATTCGGTGGTCTTACATCACTCAGTGGAAACGCTCTTAAGTGTGGTCACAAATTAATTTTAACTTACACCAATTGTAATGTAAAAACCATTACTCACATATTATTCACCTCATGCAGCTATTATAATTTTTCAATTTAATTTTGTGACACTGGGTAAGCCGGTTTACATGTGAGGCTTAAACCAGTTTACCCATAACCTGATCTGGTATTATTTACACTAAAACAAAGACTTTTAAGGAATAATGGCGTAAAGCTGACATGTATACTAACGCTTCTCTAACGATGTGTTCACTGATAAAATTAAAGATTCAAAAACCCGTACACCAGTGATAATAATATTAATCGAATCGTTGACTGAAATTGTTACTTGGGTTAAAACTGGAAGAGCAAGTATTCTAATTAACTAAAGAAATGAACAGAACAGCATCAAAAATAAGGGTTGAACTAAAACATCTGACAAAAAGGGTAAAAATTTGAGTTTTGGAAGAGCAGTTGATCTATATAAGGATTTAATCACATTAGACATGTGCTCACCACGATCGTTATTTTGAATTGTTTTGCCTTTGAGTTCTAAGGAGTTAGAAGAACAGTCGAAACTTCCAAAAATAACTAAGGATCTCGGAAAATAATAACAGATGTTCGTCATTTCTTATTTAATTTTGGAAACCACCACCAGGCCATGTGGAATACTTGGAAATCATGTGTGTAGCTCAATAAGCTCTCGTACTTTTGCAAATCCGCCTTGCAAAAAACTTTCAGAAGCATCCATTGTCTTATATCAGTTGCGTCAAGTAGCAATTCATGTCGGTATGTCTATCAGTTTTGTTGTTTTTTAAATGAAGGATCGTTTGACAGAGCTTGTTGCTACTAAACAGTTGTCCCTGAAATCGTTTCGAGTCTGCGTTAAAATAATAGTTTTACCAATCAGATGCTATCAATGTAACTCCTATTGCTCGTTCTATCCATAATAGAACAAATAGTGCAATCATACTTACCTTTCATTTTTTTTGTTTGCTTTCGTTAATGAATTTTATTTATAATTATATATACTTGTAAAGTATATAATGTTGGACAGTTCGAGAAGGATATCAAGATTTGAAAGTTGATTTAATTTTTTTTTTGTTTAAAAATTTATTTCAAACCGTCAATGGGTTTGTGGTGCCTAAAGGAAATGGCGCTGCAATCAAACATTTCAATATCAAAGAAACCGAATGAAAATTAGATGGCAAGAGTTTATTTGGTAAACTAATTAAACGAATTAAAATAGCAGCAGGGGCATTTTAGACGATCCTTTAATAATGTTTAACGTTGACCGATACGATTAGGTTTCAAAAATTAACAAACAAGTAATCACGAAACTTATAACGAGGAGCATAATAGGTGGTTGAAGATGGAAGAATTTTTGGGATATGACACAAGGACATAACAGATAACAACACCGATGACAACATTTTCTAATCAAAAAGCAACTTTTCCGATCCAAGTCACGTGATTTTAAGGTCAATATATATGACAAATCATGTAATTATCATCGCACATTCGGAAAACGAACGAAATATTGCTGGAAACCTTGCAATTATTAACTGGAAACGGAAAAACATTCAGAAAACTGAAATGCTAATTTCCCCAAAGCAACAAAGGATATACGTTCATATACGTCATATACGTTCGCAAAAATAAATTTAATTTCTTAATAGACACGGCGCTAACGCTTCAATACTACCTTTGAACACGAACAACAAAAAATGCAAATAGGCTTGTGACGATGTTCAACTTTTCGCTGAGAATGAAACTTCGGTATCAAGACAATTAATGTCGATTTGATCGGCGGGCCAACTATTGGAGAGAATTTTCGTACTAACTTTGCATTGCTAGTTGATCTTAAAAATAAACAAATAAACGATGAATACAACCAGCTACATGTGAATGTGGGAATCCCAAAAATCTTATTGAGTCGAATCAGTATGATTAACACACATTCACCATCACTCACGCAGTTGTTGGTTGAGTTCAAAGAGCTCAAGGCAAGTTCATAACCACATATCACATTACACAGACTATAGAAACGACAGGACATCCAGATTATTAACAAGTAAACCAACTTGATCGCAGAAAGCTTGAGATTGCAAAGCTCGAGTTTCAATTTATGCAACAACGGAATATGTCAGTCATCCAAGTAACCATGGGCAAGTCCAATGCGCATGGTAAGTGAAGCAAATGGTGAACATCGTTTGTGCGGAGATTACATGGAATTAAATTATATAAAATTCCTGATCGGTACCCAGTTCCGCATATGAAGGATTTCAATCGTGCGTACAATAAAATCCCAGTTACTCGTGCAAACGTTCCAAAGACAGCTATTAAAACACCAGTTGGATTGTTCGAACTTACAAAAATGACTACATACTCACTGATATCGAATTTGCTTTCGTCAACTAAGACTATCTAGTTATTGCGTCTGATAACGAAAAACAACACTTAATTCACTTACAATTGTTATTCGACCGTCAAAATACATTTTGGGGACAAGTGAAGTCAAATTTGTCTTATCAGAAAAATGGTTAATAAAAATGGCTTTAAACCTCTTACAGAAAAGGTACAATCGATTATTGAATTTTCTAAGCCAGCCGATGTACGTAGTGTACAACGCTTTCAGGCAATGTCCAATTTATATCGTCGGTACATAAAAGACGCAGCGACAATACAACTTAATAGCCATTTTTCCGGTATAAAAATAAACTACAAAAGTTTAATTTCTTGGACTGAAGACTCTCGAAATGCTATTCTCAAGTGTAAGCAGGCCTTAGCCGACGCAAGCACAATACAATCTGGCCATGCTGGCAGATCAAGCACAATACAATCTGGCCATGCTGGCAGATCAAGCACAATACAATCAAATCGCATTAATGGTTGACGCGTCCGATTGCACTATGGGTGCAGATATACAACAACGAGTTGATAATCACTGGTAAGCCTTGGTCAACTTTTCACATTAAATCAATAAAACGCAATGCAAATAGAGTATGTACTTACGATCGCGAACTAACGGAGTGGAGCACTTCAGTAGAGCATATCAGACGTTTCCTGGAAGCGACAAATTTTTAATCCTCTGCCTGACCAAGCTTCACCAAGACATCCGCAACTACTTGATTTCATCGGACAATTCTCTCAAAATTTGAAAAATATTTCTGGTTCTGATAATATAGTGGCCGATGCGTTATCACGCATTACGTCAATTGATACGTTCCCACTCACAGACATCTTTGAAAAGATTACAAATGCACAGGCAAATAATGACAAATTAACAACTATCTTAAACAGCTAAACATGTTTGAGGCTATCCAAATAACGAATTCCAAATAGTGACAAGGAAATTGTATTGCGATACAACAACATTTAAAATTCATCCATAACATAGCACATCCAGGAATCAAGACGTCAACACAACTGATCAAATCCAGATTGATTTGTGTGGCAATCAATAAGAAAGATTGTATCAACTGGGCCCGACAATGTGTACCAAATATACCTAGTCTACCAAAGGTAGACTAGGTATATTTAAAGTACCGCACCAACGATTTATAGATGTAAATATTTACTTGGTTGGTCCATTACCTATCTCAAACAGATATGCTTATTGTTTTCCATGCGTCTATCGTTTTTCTCGTTGGACCGAAGCTTTGCCTATAGAAAACATATCTCCCAAGGAAGTCGCGATCTCATTCTATTTAAATTGGATCACGCGATTGGATCAAGGTCGACAGTTCGAATCATATCTATTCACGGTTTGATCAAGAGATGGCATCGCAACAGTAAAGCGGTAATCAAATTTCATGTAACTGAGAGATGTGTTGACGTTCTGTCATATATTGTAATGGAGACTAGGCCTATTGATAAAAATACCAAAAGGAAGCGGTCAATGGACTGCGCGCCTGGCAATTTTACGTTCCAGCTAGCAAAAGTTCATATGTGGATCCGAGAACGAAGGTTCACCATTCCAGCACAAATTAATCAATATGCACACATTCGAAAATAAACAGAAAGATCTAGAAAAAAAACAAAACAGACTTTGACGACCCTGGCATCGAAAAAGCCAAAACGTCACATCCACGTCAATACTACACTTTAATTATTCTAACAAAAATATCAAAATAAATTAATGTCTCACCCCATGATGAAAAAAGATCCCACTCAACAGAACCTTGCGATGCTCATTTTACATCATATTAATAAATAGAATGTTGTTGATAATACTAGAGATGTAATTTTTGATCCAAAATGCTGTTGGTAAATATCGTAAAATGAATAATTGATCGGAACAACTATTATTTAAAATAATAGCGATGAAAGCAATTGATCAAAATTTCTGCTGTTATTGTTATCAACAATAAAAAGTAAAATGAATAATGAATCAGAATGACTGTTGTTGACAATAATACCGATGAAAATTAAACAAACTGTTGTTGAAAATAATAGTGATAGGAATAGTTGATTAGAGCAGCTGTGGTTGATAGAAATAGTGGTAAAATATTCGATCAAAATAAACCGCTGCGGCGGCAATTGTAGGAATTTGGTTTCCAACAATCAAACAACTGATGCAATAGCCAAAAATTGGTCTGCTATGGTTGAAATTTGTTAACAATAAAATAGTAGATGTAACAAATCTTGATCTAAAAAAACCAGTATTTTCAAGTTAGCCAATTAAAACCTTTCTCATCTTAATATTATACATTTTTTTACTTATTGTCTTTTTTGACTCAACACCAAAAGAAAAATTAAATTTCACGAAACAAATTATTATTTAATAAACATAATTCTCCGAACAGTTTTTTTTATTTTCTTTAATTTTCTCTACCACCATAACAAGTAAAAGTACACAACTCACTCCCTATCGTCATTTATTATGGATGTTAATAAGTAGCTATGTATTATTGATTTCCCGATTAGTTACGATTTGAACTTAAAAAAAAACTTCTACTAGATTTGAACTTAAAAAAAACAAAGCAGTGTCTATTAATCCAATTTTGATACACACCACCCGTAAAGCTTAGTTTTTTACTTCGGTCTGAAAGACCTTAGTATTACATTCATGGGCTAAAAGTGAAATTCTTAGACCCAATTTTTTGGCATTTCACGATGTTTTAGGACCTACTGATTCTAAAAAACAAAAAAAAAATGTATGTCTGTCTGTCTGTCGGCCGGCCGTCCGTCCGTCACAACCAACGAAATCTAGAAAACGGCTGAAGGGATTTCAAAAATTTTGAATTCTAAAAATAGGTACACTCAATGGTAAGAGCCGGAAGGACGATGTGTTCGATAACTGTACCGGAAGTGTGTCAAAAAAATCGTCCAGTGTGTCAAAACAAGAAAATATGTATGTTTTTGTTTAAAAAACGTTCATTTTAAGTGATAATGAGTAGGAACAAAGAATGAGGAGAAATCTGAATGGTCGGGATTGGTATGTGAGATCAAAAACTAGATTGTGGCATTATAAGTTTGTCAAAACAATGTTGTCAAGTGTGCCAAAAGAAAGATTTTTATTTATTTTTTACCCAATTTTTTGGAAAAAAATAAAATTAATTATTTGTTTGAAATGAAATTTTATTATTATTATTAAGAATTATGGCATTATAAGTTTGTTAAAAATATGTTGTCCAGTGTGTCAAAAGAAAGATTTTTATTTATTTTTTTACCCAATATTTTGGAAAAAAATAAAATTAATAATTTGTATGACATGAAATTTTATTATTATTATAGAGAATTATGGCATTAAAGGTTTGTCGAAAAAATAATATCAAGTGTATCAAAAAATGATTTCCTTTATTTTTTTAGCCAATTTGTTGGAAAAAATGTAGCTGTTTTTATGACGTAAATGTAATTGAAAGTTAAATTGGACATGGATGGAATTGAAAATGAATTTGTTATGGTTTTTGAAATATTTTTGGAATTTTGAAAAAAGTTTGTATATTTGATTTGGTAATAATTTTTGCAATATTTTTAGAATTTTGGAAAAATTTTTAATTTTTGACTTTGTTTTGGCAATATTTTAGAATTTTGGAAGAAATAGAATTTTGGAATTTTATATATATTTTTAGAATTTTGAAAAAAGTTTCAATTTTTGATTTTGTAAGAATTTTTGGAATATTTTTAGAATTTTGAAAAATTTTTAATTTTTTATTTTATTATAATGTTTGGAATTTCGCAAAAAATTTTAATTTTTGATTTTGTAATAATTTTTGCAATATTTTTAGAATTTTGAAAAAAGTGTGCATTTTTAAGAATTTTTGGAATATTATTGGAATTTAGAAAAAGTTTAAATATTTGATTTGATTCTAATTTTTGGAATATTTTTGGAATTTTACAATTTTTGATTTTGTTATAATTTTTGCAATATTATTAGAATTTTTGAATTTTATATATATTTTTGGAATTTTAAAAAAAGTTTTAATATTCGATTTTGTTATAATTTTTGCAATATTTTTAGAATTTTGAAAACAAAATAAAATTTTGAATTTTATATATATTTTTAGAATGTTGAAAGAAATTAAAAATTTTTGATTTTGTAAGAATTTTTGGAATATTTTTAGCATTTTAAATTTTTGATTTTACTATAATTTTAGGAATTTTGAAAAAATTAAATTTTGGAATATTATTGGAATTTAGAAAAAGTTTAAATATTTAATTTTATTCTAATTCTTAAAATATTTTTGGAATTTTAAAAAAAGTTCAATTCTTGATTTTGTTATAATTTTTGCAATATTTTTAGAATTTTGAAAAAAAAAATAGAATTCTTGAATTTTGTATATATTTTTAAAATTTTGAAAAAAGTTTTAATTTTTAATTTTGTAAGAATTTTTGGAATATTCAAAGAATTTTAAAAAATTTTAAATTTTTGATTTTATTATAATTTTTGGAAATTTAAAAAAAGTTTAAATTTTTGATTTTGTAATAATTTTGGCGATATTTTTAGAATTTTGGAAAAAGTTTGAATTTTTAAGAACTTTTGGAATATTATTGGAATTTAAAAAAAGTTTAAATATTTGATTTTATTCTAATTTTTGGAATATTTTTGGAATTTTGAAAATACTTTCAATTTTTGATTTTGTTACAATTTTTGCAATATTTTTAGAATATTTGAAAAAATTTTAATCTTTGATTTTGTAGTAATTTTTGGAATATTTTTAGAATTTTGGAAAAAGTTTGAATTTATTTAATTTTTACAATATTTTTGGAATTTTGAAAGAAATATGAATTTGTGATTTTGTAATACTTTTTCGAAACGCTTAATGGAGAGGTTTTTAAGTAGTTTGCTGAGTGAATCATCTTTTCACTAAATTATGTTAATTTATGATCTGTTATAATTTTTCGGCAACGTATTAATATTTCGTGTTTGTTTTGTAATAAATTTCTAAACAGAGTTAAAAAATACTTGTACTTTAAAGAGTTTTATTTTTGATATACATCGCTTCCCAAAACTAAAACCAGGTCCTCATAAAAGTTTTTTGTCGAAAACTATATCAAAATCCTTAACCCAGACCGAAGTCTTGATATCTCAGAGCTGTGAGATTTCAGCCTCTCCATATTTTCTATTTCAATTTACCGATACACAAAATATTAATAAATCAAATAGAGAGAAAACTCAAACACAATTTTCTTTTTTTTAATAGATTTTTATGTAAACTTTATCGTATAACAAACTCCTAGAGACAGCCAGATTGACTATCGTCACGGAACTGACTTGGTTGAAGTATGGTAACGAACTGAATAATGCACCCAAATGTACCTTCAATATTTATCTTTCTCCTCGTTTTTCCCATTTTAACATTCAAATCGTTATAAGGCCGTATGTATCTGATAAACCACATATAGCACGGAAAAACTAAGAATCAGCAATTATGTATTGAAGTTAGCTTAAAAACCAACATTAACACAAATTAAACGATATATTGATGGATTACCTAAAAAATAAATAACCATAATTTAAGACTTTTAGGTCATTAATAAATGAATTATTGCTGTCAAGTTTTATTCTCTTCTGAACATAACTATAGCATCTTAAAAAAAACAAAATCGAAAAAAATGGGTGGAGCTTGTATTGTCTATCTACACCGTTCACAAACCACAAATGTTTCAGTGCTTGGAAAACAGCATCGTAACACTATTATGTTATACATTAGAGCGGTCATGCATCCGGACATCAGAACAACAACTGCAGAAATTATTTACGGAACGACTATCTATTCGACCAGGAGAATTCTTTGACACAAACTGCAACTAAAAATTTTAAGTACAGTTTTAGTCAACTTTTAGAGATTATAAAAACAATCCCGAAAACCTTGCTCCACGATAAACCTCACAACATGGCAAACATAATTAACAAAGACTTGCAATCCTGTTCTCACGTCCTGTTCTAATGTGGTGGTGGTTATTCTGGGTTTGGGGTTTTGAATTTTGGGAGGAGAAGTCTCTTTTCTTTACACCTTTGATTTCATTCCCTTTTCAAATTTGGAGGCTGAGGAGCTAAATCCGAACTCACGGACTAAAGCTGGTAGAAATCCGCTCCAGGCGCACGACTACTCGGCAGATCTAGATTGTTATTCAATGATAAGAAGCACCCTGCTGCTGTTTACAAGCTTCAGATAGCAACTAAGCTGACAGGGGTTTGGAGTAAATAACTCACATAGTCTTTATTTTATCTATCCTATTTGGGTGTGTCTAGCCGCAACAAGCTCATTCGCTGATCGATCAGCCATAAATAATTTTTACAATTCTCTATACTAAAATTTATTTTTCTTGTTATAGAATTTAATTCCTTTTTAAACTTAATCAAATTAATACATTATTTTTTTATTATTCGATTCTTATCGAACCGTATAATCCTGCTCCTTTAAATTGATATATTAATTTTTTTTAAATAGTCAATTAGTTTTTTGTATTTCTTTTTGTGATTTGCTTACGGTTGTATAATAACTGTTGTCATTATTTCGTAACAGAGGCACTCCCATTTTCATGTATTGTATAGTGTGAAAATTTAGGCCTGGCCAAATTTCACTCACTGGACCACCAATGTCAAAGGTAAAATCTCTGTCGCAACGCGATGGAAGCAGAAAAAAGCAACATATCAGCATCAATTACACTAACATTAAAGGCCTTAATTCCAATTTGAAGGAGGTTCATCAACACATTGAAAGCAAGAAACATGACATAGTGTATCTTACCGAAACAATTGTCAGCGGCAAAGCATCGAAGCTGGATCTCGATAAATACTGACTGCCTGATTATGAATTGGAGCATTCCTTTTAAAACACACATGTAGTTTGTATATTTGTAGGAGATTCGCTTCCTTATATGAGAATCAAGGCTTACGAGTTGAACTCTAGGTACCATAACTCTCTTGCATTGAAGAGCTCAGGTGTTGATGAAACCATGTTCTTAATAGGAATAAACAGATCCCCAAACTCCCCCTTAGGTTGTTCCTTTTTCGAAAAATGTTCATCCAATCTTGATAAAATTATTAAAAACTACCCTAAAGCAATACTAGTCATTCTTGGCGATTTCAATGTACATAATACAGAGTGGTTGAAATACTCATCTCGCACCGACGACGTAGGAAGATAATCAGAACTATTAATGGCAGACTTTCACGGTTTAACCCAAATGGCGGAGCATCCAACAAGAATAGCAGATAATTCTAATCATAACAACAATTTGTTGGACTTATTTCTCACAAACGAGACAGAAACAACGCATACAAATGTTGATCAGTCCTTCGGATCATCGGACCATCTGTTAATATCAGCAACAATCAAATTTACATCACCAAATCCAATTAAAGCCAACCCTTGTCGCGTTTGGAGTTATAAACATGCTGGTTGGGAAGGGCTAAGACTCTATTACGACAAAATACCATGGAAACATGTTTGTTGTGTTGAGCAGGATCCTAGCACATCAGCACTACAAGTCACTGAATTTATAAAAGATGGAATGCGACAGTTTATTCCAAATCGATTAATTACTCCCAAAACTGAACCTTGGTTCACGCGAGATGTTAATGAGGCGAGAAATTAATGAGGTGAGAAATAAACGTAAAGCATTTCAGGCCTATAACTCAAATAAAACTCCAGAAACCCTTAGTGCCTATAAAAAGCAAGAAATTTGTGTAAATTTAAAACAGATTCAGACAAAACCGCATTTATCAAAGGCAAAGCAATTAAATCCACTGAATATCCATCTGGCTCTCGTAATTTCTTTTAGGCAGTTATATCAGTGCAGCGCAATTTCACTCGATCATCTATCTCAACCATAGTATTAAATGACATTCCAGTGAGTGACTCAAAGGAAAAGGCGCATCTTTTGGGTCGCTTTTTTGCAAGAAAATCTAACATAACTGAACCATTTCATCCTCCTACACTCATTCCACCAGCTGATACCAACATGAAGCCAATTATTTTTCGGAGTAATATCATACCTAAAATGCTTTTATTCCTCAATATCAACAAATCCATTGACCCAGATGGTATTCCACCCATTATTCTAAAAAACTTTACTAGGCAACTAGCTCCAATTCTAACCAACATTTTCTATTTATCTTATAAAACCGGAATATTCCTCGAGTGTTGGAAATTGGCTAGTGTTCAGCCCATATTCAAAAAGGCAGTAAGACTAACCCTAACAATTATAGACCAATTGCAATTCTGTCGGTTTTCATAGACGTCATGTAACAGGTGATCTGTTAGCCTATTTGTAACACACATGTGGAGCAAATCTCTGGAGAACCATGGTGAAACCATCAGTGTTTCTCTGGAAATTTCAAAGGCATTTGATAAAGTGTGGCATAGAAATCTTATGGCTGAATTAACATCTTATGGCATAGATGATCTTACTGTATCATGGATTCATAGTTTTTTTACAGGTCGCCAGTTTCATGTCAATGTATATTACGTCCAATGTTCTCACAACGAATGCTGGTGTTCCCAAGGCTCTGCACTTCCACCAACCTTGTTTCTTTTATATATAAATGATTTACTTAGCTCTACAGTGCATCCAATTCACAGTTTTGCTGACGACAGCACATTTCATGCGTCTCATGGATCTCTAAAAATTTGAACTCGTGCAGCAGCTACTAACGATAGAGAAATGTTAATTAATTGTATCAACGAAGACCTAGAGTGTATAATTCAATGGTAAGAGATCAATCTTGTTGAGTTAAACTCTGAGAAAATCAAGTTATGTCGCCTTTCACGGATGGAACGGCATAAAGACTACCCCATTATGATAAACCACGAGGAATTACACGAGGTTAAATCGATTAAACTTCTCGGAGTTGTCATTGAAAGTAACATGAAATGGAATAAACATGTGTTTATTCTATTCCGCCCATGTATGGAACATTGTTATCATGTTTGGAGTGCCTGTCAGTCAAAAATAAAATGTCTAGACTCTGCGTAGAGAAAGGCAATACGGTTGATTGATAATCATGCGTTAACTGATCAACTACATTCACTCCAACAACTCCAACACTGAAGAAATGTTGCCGAACTGTCGATCTATTAAAAACACAATTTCTATAATTCATCCTTTAGAGATATCCAAAACACCCTTCCATCGTGTGTGCAGTACAAGCGACAAACACGAACTTCAGAAATGTCCCACCCATTTGCTGTTCAGATGGTCCGTTGTAGAACAGTCTTCTTTCAGACCGATAATTTCAATAGAGTAACCAAAAAGTGGAACTCATTGCCCTTCTCAGTTTTTCCTGACGAATTCTCCCCTCAGACATTTAAAGAAAATGTCCATCGTCATTTAAAACAACTTACCTAGCTATTTTTCAATCCTCATTCCTTCCTTTTCCCTTTTCCCATCCCTCATTCTTTCCTAGTTGACATGGTATCTTCGGATATTCAAAGAGTCTAAATAATAAATAAATTATATTTAGTGTGCTAATTAATAAAAAAAAATAAGTTATTAGTTCCGGCTGAATCCCACATTTTTTTTTAAAATTTGATTTCAACGACTAGAACTGTTCTACTTTAGGTGATTGGACCTAAACAACATTAAAATATTTTCTTTTTTTTATTTTTTAAATATTTAGTAACACTGTAGTTACTAGTAACACTCTATAAGTTTCTTTCCAAAAAGATATGATATTAACCAAGCTGCTAAACAGTTTTTTTTTATTTTGAACTTTTTGACTGTGTTTATCATTACCAATATTTTAAGGTAAAGAAGTTTCAACCCAAGGATGTTAAAAAAAACTCACCTGTTTCATTCTGAAACTATTTTATTCATTAACAACAAACCCTACCCACTTCATACAAATAACAATCAAAAAGATTTTTTCTTCCACTTTTATCACTTATCACAATCTCATATTTCACTACAAAAAGATTTAAATTTATCAAAAATTCTAAAACATTAAATTAGAATATAATTTTGATTAAAATAATATTTTAGAATTTCCGAAAGAAAAAATTAAATTAAATTGCAAACAAATTTATTTAAAAGAAATTTGTTAAAGATTTAAATCAACACTTAAGTCTTCTTCATATTATCTTTTGTTTATCTTAATTTTAACAAATTGTTTAGATTCATTGAACCAGATAGGATTTGATTTAAAACAAAAATAATCTTATTATCTTTAAGAAGAAGATATATTTGGATTACTTATATATTTTTAAAATGGATAAAACTTAAAGCTATCTTAGGTAACACAGAAAAATATTTTTTAACAAAAGTATTTGAAAAGTATATTTTCATGCAGGTTTAATCCCGTTTGAAAGTGGCTTTTCATTAGTGTATAGTCTCACTAGTGTTAAATCACGCTAAATAACAAACTGTAGTCGCCATGGTATTTTCAATTAGTTTTACAAAGCTTTTAAATCAAAGCAATGACGCGTCTCATGGACAAATGATCACTCACGAAAAAAAGTGTTTTCATCTCTTGTAGGAAAATATACTATATAATCTGACTCTAAGTTAAATGTTGGGAAAATAGAAAATGTTAAGTTATTTCTTAAAGAAAGTGTAAAATTATAGAACTTTTGACCTTTGTTATTGAGAGTTTGTTTTTAATCCAAAACGTTTTAAAAAAAAGAATCAATAGTGGCTGAAGTGAAGAAATAAATATTCTCCTAGTCATAGGTCGATGAGATTGATTAAACGAAATGATTTCTGCATGAACATTACCACCATCACCTGAAAAATGACAAGTTTGGCACTGGCAGCTTGATCGCTGTATACTGATTTCTTAACGATGTCAGGATGTGGCAGACAAATGTGAATTATATCAATTGAAGTAATTCAATGTTTTATAAAAAATCATGAAAATATGATAAACTGTTAATTTTCTTCAAGATCGATAAACAAAAGGTTGAAGACAACAAATCACGTAAATAGATTAAATAAAATCTTTAATTACATTATAATCCAGTACACCTAAACCATTAAAAAAAACTATTAAATAAAAAATCCACTTTAAACCGTGAGAAAAAAAAACAAAAAATTTATTCTGAAAAAATGCAGAGATAGACATAAAAAAATCCAACACACATCACAAAACAATATTCAAAAGCAAATACAACAAAAATCATTTTAAAAATTTCAAACAGATATTTAGAGATAAAAACAGTTAAGTGAAAATTGTATGAAAATTATCGTTAGTAAAAAAAAAAGAAGTAAAAAAAGTAAAACGAAAAAAAATTTAAATTTTCAAACAATAAAAATTCGTTCATTTAGAAAATTACAACTTGTAGGAAAAAAAGAAAAATGTAAAAGTACAATTCGTATTGGGAAAAACTAGTTCGTTTTTTATTATTTTTACATTTGATTTATTAAAATCTATTTGAAAATACTATTTATATGGGGGGAGGGAAAGCAGCATTGAGTTGAGAATATTAATGTTAGGTTTTTCATACCTGTGTTTTTAGACGAATCAAGATTAGGTTATAGGATAGGTTTATGTGATCGCACTATGTGTAATATCGAAATATATGCTTTCACCTCAATTGTATGAGATTTGAATTGTTGAATTAATTTGTTGGCAGAGGAACAACAGCTTCAGACGATGCTAAGCCTGACTCTAGAATATTGATTATGGGTGTAATGAGTAGAAAGTTGGTAACACTTAAGCGACATCATTAAAATGTCAAGCAGTCTATATTATGAAGCAAGTTAAGCATATACCTCCAATTAATAAAGATTGTACACAGTAATACAGTCATTAAGTTCATAATTTAATTTTTAATTTTATTGTCGCAAATTTATAAAGAACTAGAATTATTAGATGGTGTTAGAAGCAAATTGCAAAAATAAATTATTTATGAAAAAAACGTCTGTCATATGTTTGTTGTCAGCGTGCTCGTTCATTTGTAAAACAAAAATTTGTTCATTAAAAACGAACAAAAAATATGGAGGGGCTGAAATCTCAAGCACTGAGATATCAAGACATCGGTCTGGGTTAAGGATTTTCATATAGTTTTCAGCAAAAAACTTTTATGAGGACATGGTTTTTAGTTTTGGGCAGCGATGTATATCAAATATAACTTTTTGTTAAAGTACATGTATTTTTTATCTCTGTTTAGATATGTATTACAAAACTAACATGAAACATCAATACGTTAGCGCAAAATTATAACCGATCATAAATTAACATAATTTAGTGAAAATGTTATACAATCAGCAAACTACTCTAAAACCTCTCCATTTAGCGTTTGTTATGTAGACTGGAAAACGATGTCGTAGTTCTGTAAAATTCCCCGATTCATAGATTCTCTGTTTCATCATGTGTCACAGATATATAAACGTGAACTCACTTTTGCTGGGAAAATTGCCTTATTAAACCAAATTGCACTAATAAAGCTAACTAATACTAAATGGAGGCTAATTAAAATGGTCCGGCTTAACTCACACTTAAATTTAAGAAAGAGAACATGAATGCAAAATTCAGCCTTTCATTTTGTCATTTCTGGGAATTATAATCGACTGAGAGACAATCTTTCTTTTTTCTGCTTAATTTATAATCATCTATTCATATAGATGAGTTTCCGTTTCCGTTACACATATTTATTCTTCTCATAAAAATAATAATTTTTATGTGCAATACACTAATATTGGTTCACACTGCGTTTTCACCAGCTTAGCTTCGTCATACTACATGAATTTAAATTCTCCGGGACTCTAACCATAGCTGCTCTAAATTTATTCGAACCTCAAATAGCTGTGCATATTTATCAGTTCGTTTTACTATCCTAAAATTGTATTCGTCATCAGCGTAGAAATTGGCCTTGGACTGTTTTATTCGTTACTAACAATATTTCTCTCCGCTATGCATATACATATATATTTATATATAAATCTCGCAATTGTAGTTTGCTATTTTAATATTGGTTGTAAAACGTCATAAACCGATATTTTAAATGCACATCCGAGACTTGCATTGTAATTCATTAGTTTTCACTATTCCCCTGCAGATGTCCACCAACCGGTTGATATTTCAGGTTGATGTCCATAATCATACTCCAATTTACGACCCGGATATTGTACGATTGTTTTGTTGTTTTTTTCAAAATGCATTGGTCTATATATTTTCCAAAATATTAAAAAAAATCCATTTCATAATAGATGTCTCGATTCATGATTGTTTTCGATTGTCATAACATAATTTCGAGATATCAAACCAAAAAAAAACTGTTCGAATTCGCATGCTATATAAGCGCTAATTTTTCATATGGCGGCCTCTTAGTCAATTTTTCTTGATTATCACCACAGCTGTTCTGTAACTTTGACGTTTGACTCGTTGGATTTTTTTTGGATGTGGTCGGACATTATCTTGAGGAGATAAAAACAGATAATCTTGGGAGGATAACAAAACTGTAAAATAAACCGAGACTGGCAGGGTCTAATAACCAGACGGATGAGAATTGTAACCTCAGGTATTGGAAATTATCTTATTTTTATCGTGAATAAAGCTAACAAACAAAGACGTTTGTCGTTGCATCTTCGAGTGTTCAATTTGTGATCCTAAAATATATCAGTGAATATGATAATTACACCTCTTTTAAACGGTCGAACCTCAATGCTGTGACAGTAAAAGTCATGGGCTGTTCCCTCAGTCTAAGAAAATTAGAAAAAGAATAACAAAAGTAGTAATTAATATACGTAATATATATATATATATGTGGTGTTAGCTAGTTAATTTGTGATAGTTAAATTCTGTGTGAGTTCGAGACATGGACTGTTCGATTAATCAAAGAAAGCAATACCAAAATAAGTACTAATCATTCTAAATACTAGATGCCCGTTCTTTTAATAAGTTATAATGTTTAATTTAAACTTTGCGTTTGTCTTATAACTAGTGATTAAAATCTAAGAACAAAACTATAAATTGTACATAGTTTATTTATTGAGTACAGTTCGGTATTGATACAAAATATGGAACTGGTTTAAAATACAAAAAGAAAATTTTTAAGCATACGTGTTTAAATTGTTGAATGTTAATCTGTGTTAACCGATGATGCAAAAAGAACAAGGAAGCTGTCAAATAAAACATGAAATCCAATAAAAATAAAATCATACAACTTTTAATCACCATCGTATACAATCTTTATCAAAAAGGTATTCCCACCGTTATTAAAAAGGTACTCCCACCGGACCGCTTTCTGGTTGGTGAAATTCTATATATGGCCGAGCGGATAAGGATGCAGGTGTAGAGCAGCTTGTGTGGCGGGATCTTGACAAAACAGGAATCGCCTAGTTTTTGGTGGCGCAACATTTTTGCATTACTATACAACTAATCAACAATCGCCTTAATTTTTGTGGCGCGACATTTAATTATTATTATACAACTTACCAGTGATCGCCTTAGTTTTGTGGCGCAACATTTTATTATTATTATTCAACTTATCAGTAATCGCCTTAGTTTTTGTGGCGCAACATTTTTGCATTTTTTTTTTTTTTTTTTTTTATATATTTATTTTCCAAAAAAATTTACATTTGTGTTAGGAAAATATAATTTAATTAAATACCCAATAGGGCAAGACTAGGCTCTAATATTTTATTTGCAATAGACTACGAGCTAATTATGATTTATAAAAAGAATATGAAGAGAAAAAAGAAAACTAAAATAAAAGAAAAATCATTTGATTTCAATAAAGAAACATTAGGGTTTCAATACAGTAAATTAATAATAATAAGTGAGAAAAACAAAATTTAATGCATTTAGTAAATTCAAAATAATTATAAAAGCTTTGATTTAAGCTAGATTTAATACTTAGTTAATATAAAGAAAGAAAATCAAGTAATACAATTGAAGTTAAATTAAAATTAAAGTTAAAGTTAGTCAAATTGAACGACTAACAACCAATCACTTGTAAAAATATTACTATCCACAAGTCTGAAGCACTACATGTATTATGCTATCATTTTTCAAGCATAATTTACATCACTTATTAGACCGTGACTTCGATTATAGTCATATACATATTGGTTATATAATTCAGTTTTAATATTGTATTTGAACTTGCCAATAGTATAATTTTTTAAATTTTGTTCGAGACTGTTGAAGAGTTTGATTCCTTTATAAAATATGCTTTTAAGTGAGATGCAATAGTTGAAGCGAGGAAGCCGGAAATTATCAGCATATCTGCCAGACCTGCTTGTCAGTGATTCATTTGTTACGAGTTGACTATTGAATTTGATTAGTTTATGTTTAATTTTATATACCGTTAATAAGTATTCATAGTCAATTAATACATTAAGTGGAAGTATTTTGTTGCTGTATAAATTTAAAGTAGGTGTCAAATTTGATAGGCATTTTAATTTCTTTGGCGCTTGGTTCTGTAATATACTTAGTTCATGAATTTTTGTGTCGTTTGCGCTACCCCATATTGCTAGGAGGTAGGTAAGATGTGAGTGAACTAGTGAGTAATACACATTCTGTGCTACATTTGAATCAATATATTTGCCTACTCTATTAAATACACCAATTATTGGAACTATCTTTGGTTTAACGCTGTCTATATGATGAGACCAATTAAGTTTTGAACCTATTTTTAGACCAAGATATGAAGAGGTATCAACTTTTTTTATAAATTCGCCTCTAAATGAAGCTTGAGTAAAATCAATGGATTCGGTTGGATTTCTTATGTAAAAATTAATGAAACATGTTTTTTTAACATTGAATCGAAGTCTATTTTGATCTAACCACTCTCCCAAGATGAGCAGGTCTGATTCCATTTCGGCTTTGAGTTCATTGACGTTAGAACAACTATAACTAATGACTGCGTCATCTGCAAACAATTGTAGTTGTCCGCCTAGATTTAAATTAAAGATATCGTTAACGTATATTAAGAACAATAAAGGCCCTAGTACTGATCCTTGAGGAACGCCACAAGTAACATTTTTTAAATCCGATTTATAAGAACCTAATTGAACAAATTGTGTACGATGCGATAAATAATTTTTAATCAATTTAAGGGCTTTCTTTGTGATACCAATGTTTCTTAGTTTCTGCAGTAAAATACTATGATTTACACAATCGAAAGCCTTCATCAGGTCAATGAATAAGCATGCGGTTGTATTTTTATTATCAATACTTTTATAGAGTGTCTCAACGAGGTTCAAAGAAGCTGCTAGAGTGCTACTTTTTTTCAAGAAACCAAACTGATTGGAATTAATTATAAGGTTGTTTTCTAAGAATTTGATTAATTGGTTCTGTATGCATCGTTCATATACTTTCGATAACACAGGCAAAACTGATATCGGACGGTAGTTGTTTTTATCCATTTTGTTTCCTTTATTTAAAATTGGGACTACTTTTGCTATTTTAAGATCATTAGGGTAACAACCATTCTCAAATGTTTTATTGATTGATCTGGTCAGAGCGCGAATAATTTTGGTTGAAATGGATTTAATATATTTGACTGAAACAAGATCATATCCACTAGAAATGCTAGGCTCTAAATCTTCGATTATCTTAAGTACTTCACTTTCTTCAACATGGGAAAAACTGCTGAAACAAATAGGTGGAGTGTGAGTTTGAGAATGTACTGGATTTGAAGTTTGATTGGTGAGCTCACTAGCAACATTAACAAAGAAATCATTAAAAATATTGGCTACTTCAGTTTGATCTTCATGGGTATCGTTGTTATTTTTTAGTACAAAGTTGGGCATAAATGTCGTTGGTTTAGAATTATTTGATAATATCTCATGGACTAGACTCCAAATCTTTTTCGGGTTTTTCAGATTTGACTTGAAAGCTTCTGAATAATATTTGGATTTGGCTTTAAATATTAAGATGCGAATTTCATTTTTTAAATTTTTTGTACAATCTGCTAGATAATCATTTTCCGGGTATTGTTTGGACAATAGGTAGAGCTTCTTCCGCAGTTTTATTTTTGTACTCAGTTGTTTTGTAAACCAGGGTTTGATAAAAGTGGAGGAAGAGCTACATATAATTTCTGACGTAGTCGAATATTTTATTATTTCACGGCATAACTGAATATAAAAGCATTCAAAGTCGACTTCGTCGAAATTTACTTTTTCAATAAAGCTTTCTAATTTGGCGAAGTTTGTTATACTGATGCGTTTAGTTTGAGGTTTATGAATGTTTCCAATGTCACAGTTGAATAATAAACACCGATGATCGCTAAGATAAGTGTCCTTATACAAAACGTAAAATTGAGATGAGACCGAGGAAAGTATGTGATCCAGATAAGTACGTATAGTGTTAGAGCGTCTAGTATAAAAATGTTTCCCAAGACTGTTAATGATTCTAAACCCATTATTCAATGTCAACGACTTGTAATTAAATACATCTGGATCGTGCAGATCAGCAATATTCAAATTGAAGTCTCCCACAATTATGGAGTGTTTGTACTTTTTAATTAAGTTCTGAAAATAGTCCAGGAACTGATCTATATTAGTATGGCCCGGACGATAAACACCGATAATATTCACTTTTAATTTATTTGATTTGATTATTAGGAAGTCGTTTTCAAAATAAGAGATACTAAAATTGAATACGAAGTCAAGATCTGAAGAAACAAATATGCTTACTCCACCTCCCTCTCTTTCTCGATTTAAGTGAAAGGACCGATAGTTATCAAGGTTTATGTTCATATCGCCTTCTTCTAAGAATGTTTCGACAAGAACGATTATACCAATTTTCATATTCAAATTAAACAATAACTCTTCAATCCCTTCTATTTTGTTTTTGAGACGGTTAATATTGATGTAAAGAATGTTTAAACCATGTAAGCTTTTAACAGCGCTTGAATATTCGGTTGTTTTTAAAAAATAATTATTGGTGTTATCTTCAAACGGCAGGTTCATTTTGACCAACCTTAATACTAGATCTAAGGAAAAAAAACCTTAACTTACCAGTAATCGCCTAGTTTTTGTCGCGCGACATTTTATTGTTATTTACCAGCAATCGCCTTAACTTTTGTGGCGCAACATCTTATTGTTATTATTTAACTTACCAGCAATCGCCTTAACTTTTGTGGCGCAACATTTTATTTATTGTTATTCAACTTATCAGTAATCGCCGTTAGTTTTGTGGCGCAACATGTTATTGTAATTAAACCACTTACCAGTACTTGCCTTAGTTTTTGTGGCGCAACGTTTTATTATTATTATACAACTAATCAATAATCGCCTTAGTTTCTTGTGGCGCAACCTTTGTCTAGTGATTTCAAGTATCCCCAATTACACTGATCATCTCAACTATATTTAAACGTGTCATTAATATTTTCTGGCCTGTAGCCTGTGTTTAATATAGTTTTTATACTGGAGGATGCACCGATGACGGAGAGCTGAACCATTAGATATTGAGGACGGTCTGGGTATAACCATGGGGTGAGTGTTCTTTCGCTATTCTTTTACATTAAAGGTATGAATGAGCGTGGGTAGGTGTATGTATGAATGTATATAGGTGGGGTGAATTCATGAGATGCATGCTGGGGGAATAAATTTCTTTATTTTATTGCATTTACCGAACACTATGGATCAGGGTCAGTAACAACAAAACCTTAAAATGTGTTGTGTTAAATTTTAGAGTTGACGTTAAAATTTTTTTATTGTACATCTAAAATTTATATTTAAATAATTTAAAATAGTAAATATAGTTAAAATAATTTAAAAAAAAAAAATTAATAAATATAAATATGTATTACCTTCCAGCAACATTTCAATAGTAAAAAGAAACGGACGGTTTCTAACGGTATTTTAATTTTTATATGACAACAAATTTTTCAGCCATAAATTAATTATTTGTTTATTTGTTATTTTATTTATCAAATAGTTCATTTATTTATTTTATATATTTATTTGCCAAACGACAATATGAATTAATTGAATTAATGTTACTTACGCCAATTTTGATTTTATCCAGTGTTTTGGACAAACCGGAAATACACAAAACTTATACATAAGTTTTATCAATATCGTAATAAATGTCATAACTTGAAGTTATTGATTTGCGAGCGTGTATGAGGTGTGATAGTGTAAGCGTATGGGAGTGAATGTGGGGGTTGAACGTGTTGATCGCGGTTCTTTCGCCGAAGGGGTCGCCAGAGTCCCATTTGTTCACTTGTCTTCTTTCCATTTCTGTCTAATCACGTAATTTGTGTACATTTCTGTATTTTTGTTGAAAGAGCAGGAATATTCTTATCAAATCCATGAAGGCTGAAAGCTAGTCGATTCGGCTTTACAAATCTCACAAGGTACGCTGCCTGCTATGCGCTTCATTGGTTCGCGAATGAAGAAGCACCTCATTACACGTTTCGGGAAAATATTACAAAATCATAATTTCATATTTCTTTCGTAATTCCAAAAATATTGTAAAAATTAAATAAAATCAACAATTCAAATTTTTTTCAAACAAAATTATAAAAATATTTCAAAAATTATTACAAAATCAAATATTAAAACTTTTTTCAAAAATTCTAAATATATTGCCAAAATTATAACAAAATAAAAAAACTAACTTTTACCAAAATTATAAAGATTATAATAAAATCAAAAATTTTAAATTTTTCAAAAATCTAAAAATATTCCAAAAATTAGAATAAAATCAAATATTTAAACTTTTTCTGAATTCTAAAAATATTCCAAAAATTCTTAAAAATTCAAAAATTCAAACTTTTTCCAAAATTCTAAAAATATTGCAAAAATTATAACAATATCAAAAATTGAAACTTTTTCCAAAATTATAATAAAATCAAAAAATTAAAATTTTTCAAAATTCTAAAAATATTGCAAAAATTCTTACAAAATCAAAAATTGAAACTTTTTCAAAATTCCAAAAATATTTCAAAAACTATAACATATTCAAAAATTTCCATGTTCAATTATATTTACGTAAACAAACAGCTAAATTTTTTTTTTTTTTCAAAAAATTATCATATATAATATCACGAGTCGTCAAATAATAGTCGATTATTTTTCATAATCATTATTACGAATGTCATTTGAGGTTGTCATTTGAAATTTTTGACCTCAAATGGCATGAGTGGTAATGTTGAAAAATAATCGACTAATAATTTGATGACGAGTTGTATTTAGCAGACAATTTAACGAACAGAAATAGTAACATTATTTCATACAACATAATCCTTTGTTGTCAAACAAACTTAAATATTATTTCTTCTTAGTAGGCGCATAAATGTTATAAATTTGTAATTTATTTTTGATAAATAAACATAAACATACAATCATTTATGAATGAAAACGGACATTTTTACTATTTGCAAATTGCATTTTCACATAATTTTGTATGTGCATATTTGTTTTAAATTAATATATTAAGTGGGCGGAAAATATTCGAAAATATTCGCTGTTCCTACCTAACAGAAAAAAATAATCGAAACAAATCGTTTTGATTTGCTAAAAAATAGTAAATGAAGCGTTTTGATTGGACCTTATTGAAACTTTAATTTATGAGTTGAATTGTCTAAAAAATTAATGAAATCATTTTTTTGACACACTTGACAATATTTTTTGACAAACTTATATTGCAATAAAATTCTCAATAATAATAATTTCATGTTCATTATACATTTCATTTCATACTAACTAATTTTATTTTTTTTCTAAAAAAATAAATGAAAATATTTCTTTTAACACACTTGACATTATTTTTTGACTAACTTATAATTGTCAATAATAATAATAAAATTTCATGTCGTACAAATAATTAGTTTTATTTTTCCAAGAAATTGGGTTAAACATTTCAAAAAACAACATTTTTTGACAAACTTATAATGCCATAATTCTCAATAATAATAATAAAATTTTATTCTATTTTTAAAAATTGGGTAGAAAAATAAATAAAAATCTTTCTTTTGACACATTTGACAACATTTTTTTGCCAAACTTGTAGTGCAATAATCTAGTTTTTGATCTCACATACCAATTCCGGCCATCCAATTTCTCCACATTCTTTGTTCCTACTCATTATTACTTAAAATGAACGTCTTTTAAGCAAAAATATGCATATTTCCTTGTTTTGACACACTTGACGATTTTTCGACACACTTCCGGTACAGTTTTCAAACACATCGTCCCTTTGGCTCTTACCGTTGTGTGTACTTATTTTAAAATTCAAAATTTTTCAAATCCCTTCAGCCGTTTTCTAAATTTCGTCGGTTGTGACGGATGGCCGGCCGGACGGCCGGCCGACAGACAGACATACATTTTTTTTTTTGCTTTTTTAGAATCAGTAGGTCCCAAAACGTCGAGAAATGCCAAAAAAGTGGGGATAAGAATTTCACTTTTAGCTCATGAATGTAATACTTAGGTTTTTCAGACCGAAGTAATATACCAATGAAAAACAATTCATAGAATTTTTTTGAAAAAATTTCATGGAATATTGTTGAAATTTTACGCATTTGATAAGTCATGGCAACCAACGAACTAGTTGCCAGTTGCATTAGATTGAATGAATCTAGCAAATGAAAAAACAGTGTGCATGATTGCAAGTAGATAAGCTGCAACAGCCAGAAATAATAAAAATCGCCATTAATTTGGTTGATTGGGACACGCTAATATTTACAACATGGAACGACTGATTCATGACAATAGGTACGCAACGAACAAATCACAATCTATCAGGCGGAATTATATAAAAGGAATTGCTCTTGAAAAATGAGAATTAGTTTTAAATTAGACTGCGATAATGTAATATATAAGATTGCGATACTGAAAAAAGTTTAAGTGAAATGTGATTATGTTAAATGAAATTTAATTTTGAATAAAGGGTTAAGAAATTTTGTGTAATATTTTGGACGCAATCGACTGAAAATTTCTACAATCAATCGTTAGAAGCTTTTGGATATTCTAGTTACAGAATATTGTTGGCAGAATGTTTTTCCTGTTATTGCGAAACAATGGTGGTGTTGAATACTTAATAGAACCGGTTGTTTTTACCTACTAATCAGTGATCGAATCCAGAAGGGGTTTTGGAAATTACGTTTATCAAATTCATAGTAAGGTTGAAAGTAAGTAAGGATGAAAAAAAGTAAGGTTGAAGGTTTTTCCAGTCAAGTGGGTTGTCATTTGATAGAGCAATTGATTTTAGAAACATTGTAAGTTTTTTTAGAATTATGCGGTGCACAGCTTTTGGGTTTTTGTCAAATAAGTACAACTTTGATCCATTTTTTGGATTCCTTGCTTTGAAAAAGTAAACTCGGTACCCTATTGGTAAGACCTCGGTGTCCGTCCAAATTTCTACATAATCGATTTTCTCACAAACTATAAGTGCTATCAACTTGAAATTTTCTATAGTTATAAAATGCCTACTGAAAAAAATATTTGTTTTTATTTGGATTTTATAGACATAGAAATCGTGTTTGATTTAAAAAAAAACGAAAATTATTGAAATATGTCAAAAAAAATTCAATAAATTATCGACTGCATAGTTTTTGAGTTATTAGTTATTACCATAGATGTCGGTTTGTGCTCCTGTCCTCCTTTCTTTATTTCAAACTTTACAGAATTTGAAAAAAATCACGACTATAAGCAATTTTGTAAAGATTGAACACAAACTATAGCTCTCGGCTTATCATTTTAAATGTTATTTGGAGTTGGGGGTGGAAATTTTGAAATAAATATTTTTAACCTTGAAGAGTTGGGTGTCATATGAAAAGTGAATTTTTTTCTAATTCAAAACAATTTTTTTAAGTACTTTTCGAAAGCACAGTTTTTGACTTATTTTCAAAAGTGAGAAATTTGTTTTTATAATTTGCGAATGCCCTGACTGTTTTTGATTTATTTCTAAAACTGTATTTTTGAGAAGAGCTATTCTTGTAGAATATTATATACACGGAAGCCTCGACGAGCGAGTTATATTCGCACTTGTCTGTCTTTTTTGGAAAAGATTTCATCCGATATACCATTTTTTATATCATTTCTATCGATTTTAAATTGAAATTACTATTGACATTGACTTACTTTTTTTTTATTTGGGTATAATATGTTGTCCCAAATATTTATAGTGGAGTCATATTAGTAAAAAAAAGTGATATATTTGATGTAAGAGCAAAGTTGATTTTTTTTTGTTTTATGTTAAGGAGATAAAAGTTAGCGGGCATGTAATTATTTAGCAAATTTGGAGGTCCGGAAGTGCCTCAAAAATGGCAAAAACTGGTTTTTTGGTGTTTTTTGAGTAGGTCGCTTCACTATTTTTGAAATATTTCGGGCTCTAATGATCATAAAAAAAAAAAAAATTGGAAAATGTTTGTGATTAAATTTTAAATCCATCTAGGGGGGTTAGATACTTTAAAAGTGTAACCTTACCTCAAAAAACCGAATCGCGTGACTTTTTTTTTCTTACTAAATTTATAATAAGGGGCGGGAAAATCGTAAAAGAAACATGTATTTTCATAGTCTTAATATGGGATTTAATTTTTATGAAAAAATTTTAATTTTGTCGGCCACAATTGACATTTTTCGTTAAATTTGGCAAATGGTGCCATTTTATGAGAAGTCATTCAAAATAATTTTTTTTTTTTAATCTGTACTTTTTTTTATCTACTTTAACCTAAGTATAATTAAAATTATGTTGCCTTAATTTAAATGCCCATTTTTGGGCATGAAAATAAAACATTAATTTTTGCATTTTTTTGACATTTTACCATATATACGGTATTATTTATGCTATTATCATGTATTTTGCATAAAAGTGAAATATGCAATTCAAATTAATAAAAAATATTTTTTTAAATTATACATAACCTACAAAACTTTTTTTCTTGCAATGCCCTAAATTGTTTTTGGTAAATAATTAAAATAATTGAATAATTACATGCCCACTAACTTTTATGTCCTTAGCATAAAACAAAAAAAAAATTCAACTTTGCTTTTACATCAATATAAAATGCTAATATGACTCCACTATTACGATTTATATTAAAGAGCAATTTTTATTATTATAGGACAAAAAAGCCTGCTTTACGCCCGATTTTAAAATCGTAAAATTGCTTTTTACGGTAGACGTAACCAAAGTAATTTAAGTTCCCTGGTAATCCTATTCTTTTATAGTAAAATTTTATTTGTTTTGAAAACAATAGTACATTGTGATGCAAGGACGTAAGGCTAAGGTTTTCGGACGTATGTGGAGTTTAGAAATCCAGGCACCAGCCGTGATTTGCATCCGCATTAAGTTCATAATGGCTTACTGCATTATATACTATTTTTGATTCACCGCAAACAAAACATTTAAAAAAATTGTTTTACCAAATTTAAAATTAAAAGTTTTATAAATTTTGAAATACAAATATATTGAACAAGTAGCCTTTGACCAATTTATTTGTTATTTTCTTTTCAAACAAATCGTACAACTATGACAACGAAGAATAACAAATATTTTGATTGGATTATCAAATTTTGAATCAAAAGGTTGCTTTGATAAAAATTTCTATTTTTTATAGAATTAAAACAAATACAAATGATTTTTGTTTGGACGTAACTATGACAACAAAATATGTAGGGGAATAAAATAGTACATTATGATGCTAGGACGTAAAGCTAAAGATTTTGGACGTATGTGGAGTTTGGAAATCGAAGCGCTAGCCGAGATTTGCACCCACATTAAGTCCAAAATAGCTTACGTCCGTGCATCATATACTATTTTTTATTCGTCGCAAGCAAAATATTTTTAAAAAAAATTTTTATTCTAAATTAAAATTATAAATTTGCATAAATTTTTGAAATAAAAATATGTGGAACAAGTTACCTTTGACAAAATATTTATTATCTTTTCCAAATTATTGTATAACCATGACAACAAATGATAACAACTATTTTAATTGGATAATGAAATTTTGAATTTAAGTGTTGTTTTGATAAAAATGTCTATTTTTTATAGAATTTAAACAAATACAAATTTTTACTTTTTTGGACGTAGCTATGACAACAAAATATATGGTCAAAAAGTGACACTTTAAGGCCGCAAATCACAGTAATAAAGTAACACTTTAATACATAGGCGAATAAAAATGTCATTTATAACGCTCTTGTTGATAACATTTGCAACCAAATTCTGCAACTGTGAAGCGACGAAGTATTTATAATTTCTTTTTTTCTTTTTATTTCGATTTTGTCACTCATTTTTATCATTTTAACATTTTTGCGATTCTGTATGTGAATTTCATGTGATTTAAATTTTGAAATTGTAGATTATAATGCAAGTACGAATAGCTAAAGTTTTTGGACGTACGTGGAGTTAACCATACTAAGTCAAAAAAACATTACATCCGTCTGTCATATACTGTTTTATTTGCTGCATAACATTTCAAAAAAACATTTTTAATTTAAATAAAATTAAAAAATTGTATAAATTTCAAAATAAAAATACGTTGAACAAATCACCGTTGACTAAAAACTTGTTATATTTTCCAACAAATTGTATAACAATGACAACAAAAAATAACAAATATTTTGATTGGATTATGATAACTTGAATTGCAAAGTGGCTTTGATAAAAAAATAAACTTATACAAATTTAAATGTTTTTACTTTTGTGGATGAACTATGAACTGGATGAACCCAAACTATAAGGCTAAAATGTGACACTTTACGTCCGCAAATGGCAGTAATAAAGTTACATTCTAAAGTTTCAATTCTTTTATTCAATTTAAACAAACATTTTCACTAATTTAAAAATAAATAAATATTTTAGAAATCAAATTTAAAAGCAAAATTTTGATTTAATTTCGAAATCTGATATTAAAAAAATCAAATCGCATTGACGTAATGGTTTTTTATATAATGCCAATAACAACAAAATAAACAAGTCATTTTATCACCAACATATAGTCGGTGTTAACTTTCTAGTTTTAAAATTTAACTCATTTAGATGAGAAAATCGCATTTTTACTGTGAATTACACAAATTGTTATTGTTAAAACTTGTATAAATCACTATAATTTTATTATTTTAAATAAAGAAAAAAAAATTATTAAGAGTTAAACCACCAAATGGTGGATGTCTTCGAGCATGTTTGGTTTTAAAGTCATTTTCTAATACCAATAATTGATGAGTTTTCGTTTGCGTAGTATGCACTTGGCACTTTGGAATTAGATGAAAAGAGTTCATGACTGACAGAGCTTATGACTCCGTTTGGTCGTTATAAACTCAATCGTATGCCGTATAGACTAAATTTTTGGTCGGAAATGATCCAAAGGAAAATGATAAAATTTTGAAGATTTAAAACGGTCATCAATTTATTTTAATGATTTGATTATTTTTGCTGATGATGAAACTGAACATAAGTTAATTTTAAAAACGTTATTGATCGTGCAAGGCAAAATAATGTGAAGTTTAACCCGAAAAAAAAAACTCAAAACCAAGGAAAATTCTTGAGTAATACTATTTAAGTGGGTGAAATCAGACCACTCACAAAATACACTGGCCCAATAATGGGATTGAAAAAAACCTACCGATAAATGCTTTGTATTAAGTTCATAGGGGCTTGTTGCAATATGTTGCACGATTTATTCCAAAAAAAATTCAAAAATAACGACCAATCTACGGAACTTGACACACGAAATGATGTATAATTTGAATTTGAGGAGAGAGACACTAAAATCGGATTGAGTGTCTGAAGATAACTATAACTTTTATAGGAAACCCATAAAAAATAATGAAAAGTACAACATAATTTGTCGATATGTTGAGGATGGATGGACTGTACCTCACTAACTTGATGATTTTGGAAATCACAATCATCATTTGCTGATTCGAATTGAACTGCAAAAAAAAATGTTTAATGGTCGCATAGACCGCACCATGGCATTGAAAAATCACTTTCATGGACACGGATGCTCTATTATTAGCCAGAAAAATACGCAAATGTAAAGTTCAAAAGAAATAATCGAAAGAAACCATTGATTCAACATAAAACACCCAAATACCCGTATGAGTGTGTGTCAATGGATCTCCTTGAGCTTACGGTACATGATTTCATTGTAATTATTGATGCATATTCGAATTATTTGATATCATTTCAAGGTAAAACATCAAAACATATCATTAATTAACTGAAGCAGATGTAAACTGCATTGGATATCCATCGGTTGTAATGTAACGACGGATTATTTCGAGTGTTACTCTAAAATAAGAATATTCATATTTAAAGAAATTTGCTAATGATTTCCTCATTTGTTTTGGTTCCGGCCTTTAAATCAAAATAAATATAGAAGCATTTATGTATGCTACAGATCAATGGAGCAATGTTTTACATTTTATCAGATGATTGCTTTGTTGCGTCACCACACAATATCAAATAATAATACAAGTTTCTGTCTACATAAATGATAAACATTTTTTGTTTGTATAGCTTAGTCATAGTATTACATGTAGATGTAATATGATTGTTCAAATTTATGTAGTTGTAGAGAAGCAGTTTATTGAGATGATGTATGGAAATGGGCTGACTTGAATTTTTTATTGAGCGATACGGGGAAATTTTTAATTGGTGTACGATGAAAAGCACAATAAAGAAACCTACATTATGAGAAGGATTGTATGGAAAAAGAAATTTTGGATTGGATTAAGAGTTTGGTTTGAAAGGCGAGCATATAGTTATACCCAAAATGCTGGTTATGATAAATTAAATTTCAGATTGTATTAAGAGGTTGTTTTGGAAAGAAGAAATGGAATTGCTATTGGTTATGGCATCTGGACAATTTATGGAGGACATTGATGGACTAACAACTGTACGTGGATGAAGCGGATCAGCATATGTATTAATAATCTAAGGTTTATTTACATAATTTTTGATTGTGTTTTCTTCGTTATAAATTATTTAATTTTTTTGTATTCAACATTTAACTTTTGTTTTGATGCAAATTTTTGGTTATGTTTAAGAGATTTTCCAGTTAGTATTCCCGTTGACCCTATTCTCAGAGCTACGCTGATAATATTGGTATACTGGCAATTGGGAAATAGCTGCGCACTC
Organism: Diogma glabrata; assembly: GCA_963693315.1. Taxonomy (NCBI): domain Eukaryota; kingdom Metazoa; phylum Arthropoda; class Insecta; order Diptera; family Cylindrotomidae; genus Diogma; species Diogma glabrata. The sequence continues at coordinate 64,322,530 of OY856188.1, forward strand.
TGGTGGATCTGATGCAAAATTCACTGAAGGTGATTGAAGAGTGGTGTGGGGAGCAAGGACTTTCAGTCCACCCTTCCAAATCGCAGGTAGTCTTAACCAACAAGAGAAAAGTACCTGCAACACCAAGTCCGTACCTTTTCAGTTTGCAGTTAATCTACTCATATGAGGTTAATTTTCTAGGCATTATTCTGAAGAGGAAACCTCTCAGCACTGTGGTTGCTGTCCTTACAGGACATGGACATCTAAATAAACATCTTTTTACCATTAGACTTAGTAAAAGTCCTGTGTGTGGGTGAATTGTCTTGAAGAGGAGGAGGACTCGAAGCACTTTTTGTGTGTATGCACAGCCTTTTCTAGTTTTAGAGCTAGGATTTTTGGCTCTGAAACTGTAGAGCCTGCCAAAATCAAACTGTCACCAATACAGTTGGTTTGTGGAATAGTTGTTATGAGACCAAACTCGGACATGGCGCTATGGACTGTAGCGTCTGCGTGCCAGGACAATTTGTGCCTCATGGTACCTGTCCACCCCTTTCTAATCTAATCTAGTACTCCTATTTGTTTTTACAATTAAATTCCAATTGTTTCAGATATAACCAATGATGTTTCGTTTTCGTTTGCGGAATTTGATCGATTTGCATCGGCGTATAGTACATATATATTTTTTTAAACCCACGATGCCCACAAAGTAATGGGTTATCTGAAAAGACTATTTGTTGTTGAAAAAAATGTTTCAGAGGAGGATATCATGCAAATATTGACAACAACAGAGAACAGCACAAATTTAGGATTAAACTTTGGCGATAAAGTACATACGATGTATCAGGATGGATCTGATTTAACGTCTGTACTAATGCCAGCTGTACAGTTGGGAATTAGGATGCAAGATAAGAATACAGGCTAAAAAGTTTGATAAAAATGGGTCTGATTTATGAGATAGGAAGAGGCTAAAATTTCTTTCATACATAAAATCTATAAATCATAGTTTACAGCTTCTGAAAATTTTATTACTCTCGTCAAAACTTTAATTAAATTAAAAAGAATTAAAGCTCGAAAAAATTCTCATCCAACCACTTTCACGATTAGTAAATTAAAACTAAAATCAACATGAAATTAGTTTTGAGTTTTTTGTTACCTTTGTTATTCAAAATATAAAGCAAATAACAATTTTTTTTTTCCTTGTATAAAAATGCTACCATTGAAACTACTTCCCAAAGTGAGCTCTTTATTTTCTTAAAACTGGAATAGAAGACAAAGAAAATATACCCTTAAAAAGGATTGTATCGGAAAACATTAAAAACGAAATATAATAAAAGAAAAATAAACAAAAGAAAACTATCATTTTACAGTTTTCATTTTCACATACGAATGTTTTTTGTTTTAAAAGCTTGGGGTTTTATTTAGAAGAAAATAAAAGCTATGTACATGAAAAATTAATTTAACTTATTTTTATAATATATTTTGATTGATTTGTTTTTATTTTTTTTTTCACGGACCAGAATCCAAACCTACACTTACTTCCAAATCCGAACTTTATTTAAAATTATTTTCTTCAAAAATCTATTATTTTGCTTTATCGGTGCGATTAATGAAACTTCACAAACTCATTAATCAATTCCAAGTTTAAAATATTATGTTTCCATTTCACTAGACTTTGTATAAGAAAGACTAAAATTCATAGTTTCGAAATAGTTATAAAACTTTCTATAAATCCTTTTTAATTTATGTCCTTTTTGCATCGTAAAATGTGAACAAGTTAAGGTTAATTGAACGTAGAAGTGCAATGTCAGATAAACACGATAAGACTACATAAAAGCGATATGGGTATTCTAAAAAGTAGAAACCGAGTTTGAATAAATAATTCTATATTAGATTTATCTAATCCTTAAAAAAATCATTTATCTCCATTAAGTGTAATTTAGGATCATTTGAGCTTTAAGTAAAGGAAACATAAAAAATTATTAAGAAAACAGAAACAAAACTGTATTATAATCCTATTAGTATGCATTAAAAAAAATACCATTAAAGGTACAAAACAAAATGATAAGATGATGGAATTCATGTATCTGCTTTTCAAAACTTTAATAAAAATACATTAAATAAAATCTAGAAAATATCTGTATCAACGTCGTTATCATCTTTTATCGTTTACCCGACTGGGAATTTAGACAACTTTTGCGATTCAACTTTTTTTTACCGTTTTTAAATATTAAAGTCCATTAATTTTCATAATAATGAAGTTCATTTTTAAAGATATAAATTAAGATTTTTCTTGTTTCCTGTGTTTTAATCAAGTAAAGGTAAAAGTTTATTGGAATTTAATGAGAATAATGTTTCTTTTCCTTATCCACTGTTCGATGCTGTAGAAAAAAAATCTACTTTTTAAGTTGGTACACTGCATCAAAACTTTTCTTTCGTCATCAAGTTCCAGAGATAAAAACTTCCGTCCCTAGTGACGAAAGCAATTTTTTAATACCCATCTATTTTTCTAATTTCTAAACTAACAAGATAATAATTTATCAATTTAACCACCCTAGGATACCCATCATTTGTTTTATTACTATTTAAGAGTGTTTTTGCTCTGCTAATTTATTAATCCTAAAAACCAATGCAACTCAAGCGTCTGTTCTTCATATTAGGGGTTATAACTTATAACTTTAAAATCATAACAAACCTATTCGCAAAAATTTGAATTGACCCTAAAATTCATTAAAAATAATATAAAATAATTAAAATTATATTTTTATTGTAAGAAAAATTACAGACTCGTATTGTAAGAAAAATCACAGAAAAAACTACAAACAAAATCACAATTTTACCCGGACGTGAAAAAGGACCAGCCTACCGAATCAGAACGTTTTAATATATTTAGAATGGCACTTTCATCACATACCGTAGTTATTTTCTGACGATGAGCATCTTTCTTTTATAAACAAATGTTTCGAAAGGTTGAGAGTATTATATAGTGATGAATGGCGACGGTCAACCTTAGTTGAAGATTGTAAGGTGTAACAACTTGTATGTTACTTGGGTCAAGGTTTTCTAAAATGTTACGAGCCAATTGTCCCTGAAGTGATTTTTGGCAACTGCGGTGAATTGGACTTTACCGATTTTACACAGTCAATATAACTCTTTTCGTTCGTGGAACAATAAGTTCGGTGATTCCTATTTGTAATTAAACGCTTTTCTTTACTTCACACTATTGGATCAAATCTTGTAACGTTGATTTGACTGCCTTATATTCAATGAAAATGAATGAAACTTTGCAGGCATACGTATATCCGATGACAATACACGAATATCATATTAACTAGCAATTTTCATTGTTTATTCGTTGTTCAAATAAAGAAATAGATTTTCATCGGAAATATTCAAATTCTCTCGATCTACTTAACGTAGCGACTTGAAATTTGCACAACATAAAGATCGATAGATAAAGTATACAGAATTATGCATTTTACGTTAGCATAATTAGCATAATTTAGTATAATTAGCATAATTTAGTGAATAGATGATACAATCCGCAAACTACTCAAAAACCTCTCCATTTAGCATTTCGAGAAAATATTTCAAAATCACAAATTCATATTTCTTTCAAAATTCCAAAAATATTGTAAAAATTGATAAAATAAATTTTTTTCAAAATTTCAGAAATATTCCAAGAATTAGAATAAAATCAAATATTTAAACCTTTTCTAAATTTCAATAATATTCCAAAAATTCTTAAAAATTCAAACTTTTCGAAAATTCTAAAAATATTGCAAAAATTATTACAAAATCAAATATTGAAACTTTTTCAGCATTCCAAAAATATTCCAAAAATTAAAATAAAATCATATATGTATTTAAACTTTTTCTAAATTCCAATAATATTCCAAAAATTCTTACAAAATCAAATATTAAAACTTTTTCCAAAATTCTAAACATATTGAAAAAATTATTACAAAATCAAAAATACAAACTTTTTTCAAAATAAAAAAATAGTACATTATTTAATTAGGAGCTAAAGTGATACTTTTTGTGTTGAGTCTATAGTTTGACGGCCGACCGCAGGGAGGCCGACAATTATAGACGAAACACAAAAAGTCACTTTAGCTCCGAATTAAATACACTATTTTTTCGGCAAATGTTTAAATTTTTTATAAATATGAAATTAATACATCTAACTTTTTATAAATATGAATTTGTGTCGTCATAATTACTTCCAAAAAGAGAAAAAAACATTTAAATTTGTATGGATAGAATTTTTTATCAAAGCAGCCTTTTCAAAATTTCATAATATGAGAATCAACTTATTTTTTGTTGTCATGGTTATACAATATGTTTGAAAAAATAACAAATAACAAATGCTTCTTTACAGCCTCCGTAATATAAAATAAAAAAGGCGTTACTTTTGCTGTCGCTAGATGTTACTTTTGCTGTCAGGCTAAAAAGTAAGACTTTAGCTAACTCCCTAGCGGCAGTAAAGTTAAACTTTACAGCCGTTTGCCGAAAAAAAATATTTCAAAAACTATACCAAATTCAAAAATTTTTAAGTCCAATTTCATTTGCAATTACATATTTTTAGGGTTCCGTTTTTTATACGGAACACTATTGATGAGAGTACAACGTGTTTTTCACATTGTTTCGATTATCTCGTGAACCATTAATCCGATGAACTTAAAATTTGAGGTGCTTATAAAACTAACCTATCCACACAAGATGGTGGGTTAAAAAATAAATAAAGTTGTGTTCGTTTGTTTTCGAGAGGTACGATGTAAAGCTTTTGAAAACATACATTTTTTCATCGAGACGAGTAGGCTATCATGTGAAAGGGCTTCATTTCAGCATTATTTAAAAATATATTTTGGAATTTTACACCTCACCATTTTTTGTATAATTTTGAAAAATGACGTTTTCTGGATGTTTTATTGTCCCGAATAACTCCGACCCTACTTCATCGAAAATCTTGAAATATGTTTGGAATGATAGAAAATTGAGTAGGTTTTTAATGAAAAATATAGAAAAGTGGCAGATACTCATAACTATATTTATTAAAGGGGTGGGAATGTTAAGGGGTAAAAACATCATTTAAAACCAGGTCATGTGGGGTGTCATTTGAAAGAGCACTTGATTTTAGAAATATTACCATTTTTTTTAGAATTTTTCAATGCATAGTTTTTGAATTATTATCAATAAAGTGACCCAAAAAGTTGGTCCTCCCACCTTGAATTTCGAGCCTAATTAACAGAAAAATTTGAAAAAATTCACAGAGACAGGAAATTTGATAAACTCTGAACGAAAAATATAGCGAACTCTCAAATAATTATATTTTTGTGCTTTTAAGGGATTGGGGTGGGGAAGGGTGAAAAAAAACTTTTTTGACCCAAGCGAGTGGGGTGTCATTTGAAAGAGCACCAAATTTCAGAAACATTGTAATTTTTTTTAGAATTTTGCGGTACACAGTTTTTGAGTTATTCTAAAATATGTGCAAATTCCAGACCGTTCCCTCCCCTACGTTTCGACACTGATTGACAGAAAAAATTTAAAAAATTCATGGAGACAGGAAGTTTACTATATTTGGAACGAGAATTATAGCGAGCTCTCAAATAATTATATTTCTGTGTGTTTAGGGGATGGGTGCGGGGAGGGTAAAAAAAAACTTTTTTGGAACCAAACGACTGGGGTGTTATTTGAAAGAACACTTAATTTAAGTAACATTGCATTATTTTTTAGAATTCTTCAACGCACAGTTATTTAGTTATTGATAAAAAAGTGCTATTTTAAGTGTATGTATACCACCCTATATTTCGACGCTGATTTATAGAACAAATATATCCTATTTAGACCATTAAAATACTGGTTAAATCTTTCTTTAGCTAATATAAACAGCTATGGATAAGATTTAACCTGAAGTAACATTTTTGATCAATCTAGATGTGACTGACATTTACAATTGACGTTTACGATTAAACATTTATTCTGTTATGCGTCCATAGTCTGGCGATATAAAGACTTTACAACATAGCTTTACGTCATTTATTTTTGATATTGTGTTCTTTTACATTCACGGAACTCTTGACGAGCGAATTTTATTCGCACTTGTCCGACTTTTTTTTTTAAATAAAATGTGATGTGATATAAAATTTACAATATGTGTCACAACAACACATAAATACTTTTTAAGACCTAGGTCTAGACCTAGGTCCCATAACAACTGGCATTTTAAGGTCATGATGAACGCTTTTTTTAAACCTCTGCGGGTTGAAGTCACCTGAGACTAAGGATTCCGGCAAACTATTCCATTTGTATGCAGTTCGGACAAATAAGTCTTTCTGCGATCTGCCAGTATGACAGCGTGGGATCTCAACCGTTTGACTGGTTGCGGTAGCCGATTGTCGAGTGGAACGAGGATAAGAATAAGTTTGAGGCATGATGCTGCTGATTTCATCTGAGCACTGTTGATGACGATATTTGTAAAAAATAACGAGGTCATTTGTAAAAAATAACAGTGCGACGATGTTGTATGGAATCAATTTTGGATGTCAAAGTTCGATCACCTAAAATTCGTATAGCCCGCTTTTGAACAGAGCCTATGAGGGCCAAGATGGAAACAGAAGCAGCACCCCAAACTTGACAACAGTACTCCATACAGGGACGAATATAGGACTTAAAATAATACGTCATAAAAACAGCTACATTTTTTTTCCCAAAAAATTGGCTAAAAAAATATATGAAATCATTTTTTGACACACTTGACATTATTTTTTTTGACAAACTTATAATGCCATAATTTTCAATAATAATAATAAAATTCAAACAAATAATTAATTTAATTTTTTCCAAAAAATTGGGTAAAAAAATAAATAAAAATCTTTGTTTTGACACACTTGACAACATTTTTTTGACAAAATTATAATGCAATAATCTAGTTTTTGATCTCACATACCAATCCCTACCATCTGGATTTCTCCAAATTTAATGTTCCTACTCGTAACCACTTAAAATTAACATTTTTTAAGCCAAAAATATGAAAATTTGCTATTTTTGACAAACATAATGATTTTTTTGACACACTTCCGGTACAGTTATCGAACACAGCGTCCTTTCGGACCTGTGCTTTAAGTATACCTATTTTAAGAACAAAAACCTTTGAAATCCCTCCAGCAGTTTTCCCTGCAGCGTAGGTAATGACGGCCGATGGTCCGCCGACAGACAGACATACATTTTTTTTTGCTTTTTTGGAATCAGTAGGTCCTAAAACGTCAAGAAATGCCGAAAAAAGTGGGGGTAAGAATTTCACTTTTGGTTCATGAATGTAATACTTAGGTCTTTCAAACCGAGGTAATAAGAAGAATTTTATAAATCTTTGCAAACATATTGTTGATCTTAAAATACCTGCAGCAGGGCATTTCTTTGGAACTGCACATGCAAGGGTCCATCGGATGAGATTGAAGGCACACTTAAATGGGAATCCCGGAGAGCATCGCTTGAAGGAGAGAAAATATCAACTGCAAGGGAATCATTTGAAATGATACAAATTTGGTCCAAAAAAAATCAACTACGTATGAAATTACTTCGGTCTGAAAGACCTAAGTATTACATTCATGAACCAAAAGTGAAATTCTTTTCCCCACTTTTTTTGGCATTTCTCGACGTTTTAGGACCTACTGATTCTAAAAAAGCAAAAAAAAAAATGTATGTCTGTCGGCCGTCCGGCCGTCATTACCTACACTGCAATGAAAACAGCTGGAGGGATTTCAAAAATTTTTTACTAAAAATAGGTATACAAAATAGGTAATAATAGGTATTACTAGGTACTACTAGGTAATACATATAAAAATAGGTAATACTCAAGGGACAGGTCCGAAAGGATGCTGTGTTCGATAACTGTACCGGAAGTGTGTCGAAAAAATCATTAAGTGTGTCAAAAACAGCAAATTTTCGTATTTTTTATATACATCGCTGCCCAAAATTAAAAACCATGTCCTCATAAAAGTTTTTTGCCGAAAACTATATCAAAATCCTTAACCCAGACCGAAGTCTTGATATCTCAGAACTGTGAGACTTCAGCCCCTCCATATTTTTCATATGTGTCTTCAGGAGATATCAAACTACAGGAGTAATTTCTTTTGAGGTTTTCGGACATTGAAACAATTAAGCCGGGCATTCACATACAACAGAAACAGAAACCGAATTTCATACAAATTTGAGAGATAAAAATTCGGTTTCTGTAAAATTTGTATGGGATTCTGTTTCTGTTGTATGTGGTTTCAAGACTTTAGTGGACTTCAAGGATCTCAGTATTTTTTACGGGATAACACTACACTCGATAAAATTATTGCCAAAATGTTTCCTTTTTCCGATAATCAAAAATATTTCAATTCAGAGGCAAAAAAAATATATAATTTAATTTTTTAATGTATGTGTTTGTAATATTATTATTGTTTCATTAAATTATGATTTTTATAGCAAAATTATCTATTAATAATAGTCCCATGCTTATGCTAGTGTTAAAATGTTGAAAGTAAATCACAATCTTCGGTCGTTGGAATCTCCAATTCTTATTTTCAATAAAAACATGTTTTTCAATGAGTAATCCACAGAATATGTTTCAATATTTAGTACAGATGTTAAAATATAAAATTTTCAATATATATTAGATTCACATTTAGTAAAGCATAATTAATTTGATGTAAAAACACATGTGAATTTTTCATATACTATACATTAAAAAATCGTATAAAAAAATCCATATAGAATCTCTCACTTTTTATTATTAGTTTCATAGCTGCATGTATTTACTTTAAAATTTGTGAAAAACAAAAAATAAGGACGATTTTTGAGATATGAGCTTTGAAAATAGAAGTAAACCAAATTTTAACGCACCGCCTAGCGGAAACGAGAAAAATTATTAATTTCCAACATACGCATTTCGATTACTCAACTATTTTTCTCTCTATTTGTAAAAATATACGTAAATCGCATTAAATTTATGGGATCTATTAACAAAACATTAACACCGTTACAAAAACTACGTGAAAAGCTTCAAAAATTCAACCGCACATAACTCCGATTCAAATTACTCAAAAAATAAAACCAGAAATAATTTTTTTTCTTTCGTCAATACCAACAATATATCAATATTTCAGATTTTTTAAAAATTAAAAATTTAAAAATCGACCAAAAATGTACGTTTTCAAAATTTACAAGTTGCAATTTGTAAATTGCAAAATTGCAAAACATACAATTTTTAATTTATAGCCCGTTTACGTCAATAACATGGATATCTTCATAAAAATTTCATTAAAATTCTGATATAAATTTAGTTTGTTAAATAAATCGCGACCCAATAATGGAAGCCCACCGTCGTGTATCACGAAAATGTTGTTTACAGAAGAGTTGCCATTAAATTTAATTTTTGCCGCAAAATGTCCGACATTTTTAATTTCTTGTTCATTATAACTTTGAAATTTATTTTCAGAAAATTCTAATTTCAAATCAGAAAAATTATCATATATAATATCACGAGTCGTCAAATAATAGTCGATTATTTTTCATAATCATTATTACGAATGTCATTTGAGGTCCCGAGTGCGCGTAGCGCACGAGGGAAATTTTTAACCTCAAATGGCATGAGTGGTAATGTTGAAAAATAATCGACTAATAATTTGGTGACGAGTTGTATTTAGCAGACAATTTAACGAACAGAAATAGTAACATTATTTCATACAATATAATCATACATAATAAAATATTATTTCATCTTAGTAGGCGCTTAAATGTTATAAATTTGTAGTTTATTTTTGACAAATAAACGTAAACATGCAATCATTTATAAATGAAAACGGACATTTTTACTATTTGCAATTTTGTATGTGAATTTTTGTTTTAAATTAATAAATTAAGTAGGCGGAAAATATTCGAAGATATTCGCTGTTCCTTCCTACCAGAAAAAAATAATCGAAACAAATCGTTTTGATTTGCTAAAAAATAGTAAATGAAGCGTTTTTATTGGACCTTATTGAAACTTTATTTAGTGAGTTGAATTGTTACGATAAAAATTATAAGAAATTGCCGTAATAGGCGAACATGTGTCTATTTCCATTTTAATTAATTTATCATTAATGAAAATATCGACCAAAAATGGTTCCAAATAATTTTCTGATTCAATGTCATAAAAATCTAAATAATTATGTTTATGGTTTTTAAAATTTTTCGATTTATTAAAATTTTTCTCCATATTAAATTTCTGAATTTCACTTTTATGAGAATTATTTTTACATACAGCCTCCACATGTCCCCTTATATTACACTTTTGGCATTTGAATTTTCTAAATTTTCAATAAGAAAAATTTTGATTTGTCTTACCGCAAGCGTAACAGACTGCGCCATGTTGTTGATGTTGATGACGAAAGCTGGTATTTAATTTTATTAACTTCAGTAACCTCACTTTTTGCTCTTAAACTGGTTTTTTTGTTAATTGGCACCTTGAAAATATCATTTACAGTTTTATCCACACCAAATTCAATAACTGCATCTTTAATTTCTCCTGGGACAAGGCATGTAACAAATTTATCAATTAAAACATAATTTAAATAGTTCTCAAATTTGCAATTTGTCGCAAGTTTTTTTAGTCTGGACATTAATTCTGACACATTTTCTGTACTTCCTTGTTTAGCTTCATAAAATTTAGCTCTCTCGCAAATGTTTAAAATAACATTTTCCAATAACTCACACAAATCCTTAAAATTCTTTGTGGATGGCAAATCTGGGAAACGCAAATTTCTTAAATTGACGTACACCTCTTCCGAAATAATTGTTAACAAAATGCTGGCTTTTTTCTTTTCATCGGTAATACCAATCGCAATAAAATGTTGTAACAATCTTTCTTCAAAAATGGTAAAGTTATCATTTTGTGAAAATTTTGGTAACTTTCCACTAAAAATTGATGTTATAGCGTCGTTTGCATCCATCATGTTGAAAAAAATAATCACATGAAAAATGAAATGCTGAATTTTGGTTCCAAAAAAAAAATGATAAAAAATTATCTCTGCCGTAGAATCGTTGACAAAAAATAAATTTTGCTTTTTTTTTTATTGTAAGCTTTTTGTAAAACAAAATGAAGATTTCCTTCTATCCCTTGTTGTCGAGTTGGAAAAAAAAAAGAAAATTTTCTTTTAAAATTGTTTATCCATGACGCCAAGTATTTTATAAAGAAAAATGAAGTCTTCTTTTATCCTTGTTTGTCCTCGCCGCCAATTTTGTGGTGTAGCCGAGTTACAACCAAAATTATGTATATTTAAAATTTAATAAAAATACTTTATTTAAAAGTAAAACAAATACACATTTTATTTAATTTCAAATTAGTTTAAAATAATCTACTAATGGATGAGAGAGGCGGATTAATAATAATAAATAGAATGTCATTAATTGACAGCTCTACTTTAAATAGTATTGCCCGATATAGAAATGAGTACGTTTCATACGTTACAAGGACGAATATAGGACTTGTAAGTTAGGAGCAATTGGTATGGAGTGGAAAAATGTTTGCATCTATTTAGGAGGCCGAGTTTTCTCGACGCGCTTTTTGCTATCGCCATTCCATGATCGTTCCAGAGTAGGTCATTTCATTTGAAACTGTGACACCCAATAAACCAATTTTTTTACATTCACCTATTGGTTCATCACACATACTGAATAAAAAATCTTTGGGGAACTCGGTCTTTGATCTGGAAACAATCAACAGCTGTGTTTTGGTAGAGTTGAAATTGACCAAGTTTTAGTCACCCCAATCGGCGGCTTTTTTTAGGTCTTTATTCACGTTTATGGCAGCGTCTCTCCGGGCGGGAATAATGCGTTCGTGCATTTTACCTTTTGAAGAAAGGGGCTCGAATAACTTGTGCAGAGAACTATCGTCTGCAAAACTATTTATTGGGTTGCTGGTGATTTTCAGCAACTCGTTGATATAAATCAAAAATAGGGTTGGGGACAATGCTGAGCCTTGAGGTACACGACCGTTAATTAGTTTAGACTCAGAAGAAAATCCGTCTCAGCAGACCGAAATGTATCTGTTGGATAGAAAATTTTGAATCAGCTTCACAATATTGGGATAAAAACCATACGCAACGAGCTTGATAGTGGGAGTTTTGTTATGAATCCATGGATGCATATATTAAATAATCAATGTTTGTTTCTCAGTGCCGCTTTGGCAGCTTTCGAATACAAGTATTTTGGTTTGGGTTTTACTATAGAAAAAGGTACGAATTTATTGATAGTAAATTGGATAGTTTCTGTAAAGTTTTGAGCAGAAACATTTACATTGTCAGTGTAAAAACAATGACGGTCGAAAGGGAAACCATGGAAAAAATTTTGAAGGCCTCTTTTATCCATTTTTGAGTAGTGAAATATTTTACGGGGTTCGGGAGCTGTACTTTTAAGTAAATCAGTTTTGAAAACTGATGAAATTTAATAATGATTAGAATTTCCAATACCACCTTTCGTGACATCGACACTCGTTATATCTTGCATTGTGGTAAGATAGAGATCTAAAAGAAAACTATAACGGGGAGTGTAAGTTAGGCTTTTAACAATTTGCGATACGCCCTGGGACGCGGCAAAAATGCTGCCAGTTTTCCACTATTGTCAACATCATCGGTCGATTTGGAGAATTCCAACCATGATTTGTTGTGGACTTTGAAGTCACCGGTAAAGATAACCTCACAATTAGGGGACTTTGTTCTAATTTCGTCCACTATTTTTGTCAGTAAATTAAAAAAGTTTGGGTTACGTTTGTTGGGGGACCGGTATAAAGCTATTGTAAAAAAAGTAATTTCTGGAAGACAAATCATTAAAACCATTGTATTGAAGTTGGGCCATTACTCTTATTTAAACAAGATAAGTTTACTATTTCAATAAGTGCTTGACGAGGAATACTTGAATCTAGCTGCGGCTTAAGAGGTTTAGTTTTATATTGATATTAAGTATTTATTCTAGAATCTTAGTTTCTGAACTACGTGTTGAATTGGTTATTGAACTATTCTGTTAGAGTTGTTGCTGCTACATAACCTTCATTAATTTATTTGTTTATAGATTTAATTTTAGCTTTAAATGTAAGTTAATGTTTTGATGAAGTAAATATCCCTATTATTAAGTTATCTTGTATCAGAACGTAAGTAAAAACAGCTCAAAAACATAAAACTATCTCTCGCCAAACGAAAATTGGCTTCTAGCAAAAATAAAAGTCTAACATACATAATAAAGATTTGTAACAATTATTTATTAAAAATCTATAATTTATTAATAATCCAATCATAAAAATATACTACATCCGTTAATAAAACTAATTCTCCAGGGTCACATCGTTCATTAACTGGCCATGATACGATTCCACGAAGATACCAATTTCCAAAGTTTTCAAATACTAAACCACTTCCTTTATCTCCTGAGCAAACACTAGTTTCATCATGATAGGTTGCACAAAATGTTCCTCCATTCGGAGGAACATTCTCAATATTTTCGCAATCTTCCTCGGAAGCGATAGATAAAGAAGCTTTTGTGATGATGCCACCTAAAATGCTGGATTGTGTTCGTCCCCATCCTGCAACCTAAAATTGAAAAAATGTTTGAATGGGTGTTCAGGTTTTCTTTTTTTATAACTTACAATCCCACTATCGGCATTGAAAAGAGCCAAATTATCTGTTAAACAAATTGGTTCCACATAATCCGACATCACTATAACATCACGAAGTTTCAATAAGGCAATATTGGTAAGTCTAATCTGACCAGTTTCAACAAAATATTCATGTAGAATAACTTCAGAAACTTGTCTATCACGTGTACTGGTAGAGGTACTATTTAAAGAATGTCTTCCAACCGAAACAATTAATTGATTTGCTAAAACTCCATCTTGTCCATGAACCAAACAAGAAGCTGATGTAATGATTGTGTTCGGATTTAAAATTACCCCACCACAGATATAGTGCCGTTTAAATCTTCCTTCAAGTCGATATATAGCTGCATGCCATGGAAACTCTCCATAAAATACTGATGTTGATGGTGTATTTTGTGTTGGTGGTTTAACTTGAACTCGTCCACAGTTATTGTTGGTTGACTAATCAAAATAAATGATAAAATTATATAACTAAATTATAATTTTTATACAAAACTTTTACCAGCCAAACTATTTTCTCAATCCAATCCAGATTATATCTTGTTTTTGAAGCAATCTGCCTATTTGTTACAACGTTGGAAAAAATTGATGACAATATTCCCAGAATATAATAATTCTCGTGACCATCAACTCCAGAAAGTTTCAACTGAATTGGACCACCTTTGGTTGACTTAAAATAAAACAATTTAGTTTAAATTATTTTCATGCAGTTTTTGATTTATGTTTAATTTCGTTACCCAAAGTTGAGTGTCGTTATCCTCTCCCTCTGGATTTAAACAGATTATTGATGCGTTATATTTAGAATCCAAAGCAGAACATTGTTCTTCGGTTAAGATTGCAGCTCTAGAAGTTGCTGTAACGAAATAGATTTGGTATTTGTGATATTCTAAAATCGTAAATATGAATACAAAACATGAGTTTAGTTAGAAATTAATTTACATACAAAAATCACCATTCAGCGGTGGCCATTCCATTAATATGGCGATCGTATCATTTATTTGATCTTCCGTCCACAAACATGCAGGTCTGTGATTACCATCTAATTGCATCTTGTATTCTAGCTTTAATAACGCTATATCATGATATGGTGTACCATCGTTATATGGATGGGGATATACATCCACAACATCAAATTTTTCACTTCCTGTAAAAGAAACTTGATAACGTGCTCCAATGACTTTTTTAACAGCATGTGTTAAAACATATTCATCACTTATTAGAACCCCCATTTTTGGATAAAAATCTTTCGGTGCTGGAGAAAGAAAAACCTGTACCATATGAGGATATCGTATCGTTGATATCGGTGATAATTTGGAATATTCTTCACATTCTAAACATGAAAATTGTAATTAAGTTTGGTTTCAATAAATTATATTACTCATACTCACTTTCTTCACTTATTCGACGTCCTTCAGACAAATTAAGCAACCATACCGATATTAATAAAAACGGAAGTAATTTTTTCATTTTTATCACAAATAACGAAAAACCGATGTATGTCTTCACAATTGTTGAATCTAACTTCATTAAGACATTTATTAACGTTCTTTATATATATTCCAAAATCGCCGAAATATTTGTTCAAGAAAGATAACAACTACCACTTACCAGTTTATTATGATTTCGATTAAGAATTTTTTAAGTTGAACTCTGCCAAACATCAAGATTTTTTTTAAAGTTTAGTGTTGGATTATCTGAGTCAAAGAGTATAAGATTAGCTATCATATTATGAAAAGTATTTGAAATTCACATTTAATAGTTAGCAAAGTCAGATTAAATTAGAACGTTTTGTTACATTTGTGGTAAGATACACACAAATTAAAAGCCTGATTCAACAACAAAATGAAAACGATTTCTTGAAAGATTAATGAATACTTTCTTTAATTTCAAAAAATGTTGGTGCAGTAAATGTCATAATCTAGGGTTCAAAAAAAGTTCAATTGCTAAAATTTATTTGATAACATAATTTTAAATGTATGTTTAAAACCTATTTGAACTGTTTAAACAAAACACCAAACGCTTGAAATGTTAATTATATAATCAGCTTATGCTGAATTTAAAAAGCTTTATTCATGATCCAATAGTTTGAAATCATTACAAACCCTTCAGGGCTCCAAAAATCTTACCTAGAGAAACAGATAAAAACGAACTAAAATACCTTTAAAAATAATCTAACTCTCTCCTAGTAGTGGTTCTGGACACTCTCAAATCAACGGATAATTTGGACAAACTGGTAGATGAGCCGCCACAGTGGGCTTTACACTCATAATAATCCTCAAAGCAGCACATTGCCAATATGGTGGATAAAAAATCAAATTGATTCTCTCGAGAAATGTGAAAGGCACGTTATCTCATCGTCGGGATAATTTTAAATAAATTTTAAAAAGTCTGTTATCTCACCGTCGCGATAGTTTTAAATAAATTTTAAAAAGTAAAATATGTATCTATCCTGACAGAAAGCCGCATTAAACGGACAACACAAAACTAAAGCGACCGGCACTATACCTCAATACACAACGGAAAACAAAATTTTGTTTGGACAAGAAATTTTCGAAGATCCATTTAATTTTAAAAGTAAATCAAAAATAGCGTATTAATTCCTATTATTTTCATCACTAAAAGCCGATTGATAAATAAACTCATGAGAGTCACAAAGGTCATCCATACCTAGATAATACAATCCGTGAATAATCGCAAACACTTAAATAAAAGTTATAGTTCGATTAATAGTTATTTATTTATCTAGTACGAAAAGTGAAACTTTGAAGTACGAGGTAGTTGTTTACGGCCGAGGCCGAAATTACTAGTGAGTACCTTTAAAAACACTTTTCGTTTGAGGTATATACAAAATTTTATTTTATACTGGAAATTTATTAAAATAAAAAGAAATGAGTTTTAAATTTTTCTCAAAAAGTTGAACTTTAACGTCCTAGGACTTTATAAAAATTCTTAAAGTCCTAGGACGTTAAAGTTCAACGAACAATTTTTTTTGGTACAAAAAGTTGAACTTTAACGTCCTAGGACTTTATAAAATTTTATACTGTCCTTGGACATCAAAGTGCAACTTTTTGTACTATAAATAATCCGAAAAATGTCGTTTTAGATATCAGTATGAAATATATGAATTTATTAGAAACATTTTTTTTCGCTTAATTGAAAGAAATTATATGTTAGTGAAATTTGTATAAAATGTTTTTTAGTGTCTAAATTAAAAAAAAAATATTGCGACGCTGATACGATATATGGAGCGATATGGAGTGGCTGAAATCTCAAGCTCTGAGATATCAAGACTTCGGTCTGAGTTAAGGATTTTGATATAGTTTTCGGCAAAAAACTTTTATGAGGACATGGTTTTTAGTTTTGGGCAGCGATTTATATCAAACATAACTTTTTGTTAAAGTACATGTATTTTTTATCTCTGTTTAGATATGTATTACATAACTAAAACGAAACATCAATGTGTTGTCGGGAAATTATAACAGATCATAAATTAGCATAATTTAGTGAATAGATGATACAATCCGCAAACTACTCAAAAACCTCTCCATTTAGCGTTTCGAGAAAATATTTCAAAATCACAAATTCATATTTCTTTCAAAGTTCCAAAAATATTGTAAAAATTAAATAAAATCAAAAATTTAAACTTTTTCTAAATTCTAATAATATTCCAAAAATTCTTAAAAATTCAAAAATTAAAACTTTTTTCAGAACTCTAAAAATATTGCAAGAATTATTACAATATCAAAAACTGAAACTTTTTCCAATATTATAAAATTTAATCAAAAATTCAAAATTTTTCAAAATTCTAAAAATATTCCAAAAATTCTTACAAAATCAAAAATTGAAACTTTTTCAAAATTCCAAAAATATTTCAAAAACTATAATAAATTTAAAAATGACCATGTCCAATTTCATTTTCAATTCCATTTTCAACAAACTATTCGAAAACCTTCCATTTAGCGATTCGAGAAAATATTACAAAATCACAAAAACATATATCTTTCAAAATTCCAAAAATATTGTAAAAATTATAATATAATCAAACTTTGCCAAAATTCTAAAGATATTACAAAAATTATTACAAAATCAAAAATTGAAACTTTTTTCAAAATTCCATAAATTATAATAAAATCAAAAATTTAAAATTTTTCAAAATTCTTAAAATATTCCAAAAATTCTAACAAAATCAAAATTTAAAACTTTTTCTAAAATTCTAAAAATATTGCAAAAAATTATTACAAAATCAAAAATACAAAAATATTTCAAAAACTATAACAAATTAAAAAATTTCCATGTCCAATTTCATTTTCAATTACATTTACGTCATAAAAACAGCTACATTTTTTTCCAAAAAATAGGTTAAAAAAATAAATGAAATCATTTTATGACACGCTTGACATTATTTTTTTGACAAACTTATAATGCCATAATTCTCTATAATAATAATAAATTTTCATAGCATACAAATTATTTATTTTATTTTTTTCCAAAAAATTGGGTAAAAAAATAAATAAAAATCTTTCTTTTAACGCACTTGACAACATTTTTTGACAAATTTATAATGCAATAATCTAGATTTTGGTCTCACATATCAATCCCGACCACCAATATTACTACTCGTAATCAATGTCACCTAACTTAGCCCCGCCATTTTTAAGAAAATAAAAAACAAAGATTGTGCTGTATTGTGCTACAGTTGTGCTGGATGTGCTACTCAAAAAGAATGCCACATCACCAATGGAAAAAAGTTGGCACGCTGAAACAATTTTTCGAGCAGAAGTTAGCCCCGCCATTTTCAAAAATCTGAAAAACAAAGGCTGTCCTGTATTGTCCTCGAGTTGTGCTGGTTGTGCTATTTAGAAAAAAATTTCATATCCCTAGTGGAAAAATTTTATAACATTAAAATCATTTTTTCGAGTAAAAGTTAGCCCCGCCATTTTGGAAAAAAGAAAAACAAAGGGTCTGCTGTACGGTGTTAGAGTTGTGCTAGTTGTGCTATTCAAGAACAAATTTGTACCACCAACAGAATAATTTAAACACGCTAAAACGATTTTTCGAGTTGAAGTTAGCCCCGCCATTTTGAAAACAATTAAAAGCAAAGCTTGTGCTGTATTGTGCTAGGGTTGTGCTGGTTGTGCTACTCAGAAATAGTTCCATATTATCAATGAAAAAAAGTTGGCACGCTAAAATGACTTTTCGAGCAGAAGTTAGCCCCGCCATTTTGAAAAAAATGAAAACCAAAGGTTGTGCTTTATTGTACTCGAGTTGTGCTGGTTGTGCTACTTAGACAAAAATTTCGTAACCCTAACAGAATTTTTTTACAAAGTTAGCATCATTTTTTTCGAATAGAAGTTAGCCCCGCCATTTTGGAAGAAATCAAAAACAAAAGAAGGGCTGTATTGTGTTATAGTTGTGCTGGTTGTGCTACTGAAAAAATATCGTATCACCAACAGAATAATTTAAACCACGCTAAAACCATTTTTCGAATGAAAGCTAGCCCCGCCATTTTGTAAAAATCAAAGAAGAAAGGTTGTGCTGTATTGTGCTACAGTGGTGCTGGATGTGCCACTCAAAAAGAATCCCATATCAACAATGAATAAAAGTTGGCACGTTAAAACGATTTTTCGAGTAGAAGGATATTTTCGAGCAGAAAGCATTCGAGCAGAAGATTGAGCAGAAGATTAAGCAGAAGTTAGCCCCGCCATTTTGGAAAAAATGAAAAACAAAGGTTGTTATGTATTGTTCTCTAGTTGTGCTGGTTGTGCTACTCAGAAAGAATTGCATATAAGCAATGAATAAAAGTTAGCAGACTAAACCGATTTTTCGAGCAGAAGTTAGCCCCGCCACTTTGAAAAGAATAAAAAACAAAGGTTGTACTGTATTGTGCCTGAGTTGTGCTGGTTGTGCTACTCAGACAAAAATTTCGTATTCCTATAAGAAAAATTTTATAACGCTAACATCATATCTTCAAATAGAAGTTAGCCACGTCATTTTGGAAAAAAACTAAATTAAGTGCTGTATTGTGTTAAAGTTGTGCGAGTTGTGCTACTCCAAAACAAATTCGTACCCACCAACGGAAAAATTTAAACACGCTAAAACGATCTTTCGAGTAGAAGCTAGCCCCGCCATTTAACAAAACATAAAAAAAGGATGTTGTGCTGGATGTGCTACTCAAGAAAAATTCCATTTCACCAATGAATAAATGGTGACAAGCTAAAACGATAATTCGAGCAGAAGGCTTAGCAGAAGTTAGCTCCGCCATTGGCAAAGGCTGTGGTGTATTGTTCTATTGTTGTGCTAGTTGTGCTACTCAAAAAAAATTCCATACTACCAATACAAAAATTTGGTACGCAAGAACAATTTTTTAATTAGAAAATAGCCCCGTCGTTTTCGAAAAAATGAAAAACAAAAATTTTGTATATGTAGTGGTTTGAAATTGTGTTTGAGCTGGCTGCTTAGAGATAGATTCTATATACCCAATGAAAAATATTTTTACGCTAGTATCATTTATTCTTGTAGGAACCAGTGTAATCATTAATTTATAAGTACTAATAATGTAAGTGACACCTGGTGTCCGATAGCATAAATGATTCTTGCCTGTTTTGTATATAAAAAATAAGGGAATCACAAAAATATGTGATATTAAAAAAAATTGTAAATTTTTCCGTCGGTGGGTAAGAATTTGTTTTGAAGTAGCACAACTCGCACAACTTTAACACAATACAGCACTCAATTTAGTTTTTTTTTCCAAAAAGGCGGGGTTAATTTCTATTTGAAGATATGATGTTAGCGTTATAAAATTTTTCTGTTAGGAATACGAAATTTTTGTCTGAGTAGCACAACCAGCACAACTCAAGCACAATACAGTTCAACCTTTGTTTTTTATTCTTTTCAAAGTGGCGGGGCTTACTTCTGCTCGAAAAATCGGATAAGTCTGCCAACTTTTATTCATTGCTTATATGCAATTCTTTCTGAGTAGCACAACCAGCACAACTAGAGTACAATACATAACAACCTTTGTTTTTCATCTTCTTCAAAATGGCGGGGCTAGCTTCTGCTTAATCTGCTCGAAATATCGTTTTAGCGTGCCAACTTTTATTCATTGTTGATATGGGATTCTTTTTGAGTGGCACATCCAGCACAACTGTAGCACAATACAGCACAACCTTTCTTCTTTGATTTTTATAAAATGACGGGGCTAACTTTCATTCAAAAAATGGTTTAAGCGTGGTTTAAATTATTCTGTTGGTGATACGATATTTTTTCAGTAGCACAACCAGCACAATTATAACACAATACAACACTTCTTTTGTTTTTGATTTCTTCCAAAATGGCGGGGCTAACTTCTATTCGAAAAAAATGATGCTAACTTTGTAAAAAAATCTGTTAGAGTTACGAAATTTTTGTCTAGGTAGCACAACCAGCACAACTCGAGCACAATACAGCACAACCTTTGGTTTTCATTTTTTTCAAAATGGCGGGGCTAACTTCTGCTCGAAAAGTCATTTTAGCGTGCCAACTTTTTTTCATTGATAATATGGAACTATTTCTGAGTAGCACAACCAGCACAACCCTAGCACAATACAGCACAAGCTTTGCTTTTAATTGTTTTCAAAATGGCGGGGCTAACTTCAACTCGAAAAATCGTTTTAGCGTGTTTAAATTATTCTGCTGGTGGTACAAATTTGTTCTTGAATAGCACAACTAGCACAACTCTAACACCGTACAGCAGACCCTTTGTTTTTCTTTTTTTTAAAAATGGCGGGGCTAACTTTTACTCGAAAAAATGATTTTAGTGTTATAAAATTTTTCCACTAGGGATATGAAATTTTTTTCTAAATAGCACAACCAGCACAACTCGAGGACAATACAGGGCAGCCTTTGTTTTTCAGATTTTTGAAAATGGCGGGGCTAACTTCTGCTCGAAAAATTGTTTCAGCGTGCCAACTTTTTTCCATTGGTGATATGGCATTCTTTCTGAGTAGCACATCCAGCACAACTTTAGCACAATACAGCACAATCTTTGTTTTTAATTTTCTTAAAAATGGCGGGGCTAAATTAGGTGACATTCGTAATCACTTAAAATGAAAGTTTTTTAAGCAAAAAATATGCAAATTTCCTTGTTTTGACACACTTGGCGATTTTTTTGACACACTTCCGGTAAAGTTATCGAACACATCATCCTTTCGGCTCTTCCCATTGAGTGAACCTGTGTTGAGAAGAAAAAAAATTTCAAATCCGTCCAGCGGCTTTCTAGATTTCGTGGGTTGTGACGGCCGCCCGGATACATTTTTTTTTTTTTAGAATCAGTAGGTCCTAAACCGTCGAGAACTGCCAAAAAACGTGAGGGTAAGAATTTCACTTTGAACATTTCATGAATGTAATACTTAGGTCTTTCAGACCAAAGTAATATATTATCTTGTAGAAATTTAACTTTTATATATATATATATATATATATATATATATATATATATATATATATATATATATATATATATATATATATATATATATATATATATAATAAACATAATAAGTACTGGTTCACATTACAACAAATTAAAATCTTCATCAAATTCAAAAAATAAAATATTTACTAGCATATGAAATTATATAAATAAAAAATTCTTAAGGTTATATATAAATAAATATGTAAATAAAAAAAATTAATCATAGCTTAGTAGCAACCTGTTTCTTAGTTCAGCTACGATTCTTGCCAAATTTCTTCTGTCTTCCAAATTGTTTGTTTGATCTGTGGCGATCACTGGTAGTTTAACTTTAACATTTTGTTTTGTGTTGGTAACACATTTTGCATTTTCATTTTTTCAAAAAAAATCAAGAGTGCGTTGAAAAATTTATGTTTAAAAATTTTTCAAGTTTTTGTTCAGACAAAAAATTTTATTTCAACGTTGTTAGCGCGCTATATTTTCTCCGAAAAATTTGTTAAAGTTTTAGTTATGGTAATCCGTGTTGTAACTTAATTAATTTAATTAAATAGAAGCTCATTAAATTTACATATAATTAAAGTTAATCGCTGTTCAAACTTTTTATCTTAATTTAATGTGATAAAATGTTGGATTGTGTTATTAAAATTTTTGTATCAGAATCAAATCAGAACACTTCCAAATATATATTTTAGTTATTAGGCCAGGAAAAATAGTATTTTAACAACAAAAAAATTCGTTACAGCAAACTGACAGCGGGATATTGTAGAACACGATATTGTAAAAGAGGGAAACATAAATCGAACCAGCAGCTGCTATCCGGGGGAGAATGGGGAGGGTTTTTAGGGGTTGAAAAAGGTTTTTCGTGATTTCTGGCTAAGCCGTGCATCCTATCAAAAAGAGTTATATGTAAAAGTTGTAGGGAATAAAAAGATCTACACTTTTTGAACGGGCCATTTTTACCCTCACCTCAACATTTTTCGAAAAAAATGCGAAAAACCGATTTTTTTCTTTTTTCTTGTTTTCTTTTACAAAAAAAATTTTATGAAGTTCAAATTTTGGAAAAAGATACCTTCATTTATTGGAAAAAGGCAACAATTTTTTCGGAGGGAAATATTTAGATGTTGTTGTTAAAATTAATTTTTTTGAAAAAAAAAACCAAATTTTTAACTGCGATTCCTCTTAAAACTACGCCTCCTAAAGAGTTCAGTTTTGACTCATTTACTCGTTCTTACGTCTATTTTTGATAAATGGTAAAAAAAGTATAAATCTATGGACAAAAAGGCGGGAAAATTGAAAAAACCGAAAAAATTGCTTTTTTCGTGGTAATTTGCATATTTATCGTTGAATAATTGTTACTAATTAATAAAATCATTTTATTTTTTTTATTATTACGTAAACAACGATCATTCGGAAATACATTTATGAATAATTAGATGCTTTCGTTTTCGAACTTGATAAAAATTGTTCGAAGAAATAATCAACAATTAGAATTTCAGTCGTACTAAAAATCTTAAAAATTAAATATCTCAAGAACACGAATATTAGCCTCTTTGTAAATTTGTAATATTTTAGAGTAAGGATAGAACTGTTTTTACAAAAAAAAATAAATTAAATTTCAATTGATCTGAACCCAAGCGCCAACTTTAAAAAAGTTTTTCAATATTTTAATTTAAAAATTAATTACAAAAACAATTAATTATTTTTTTTTTTCAAACGATTAACTAATCACCTACAAAAAAAAAAAAGTTTGATAAAATTGGTAAAGCCGTTCTTGAGCAATTTGATTTCGAAAGTACGTGGGATTGGCAGAATTTTCATTTTTCTAAAATATTTAATGCTTATTTTAGTTTATAATATATGATAATTAATATATGATATATTTTAATTTAATATGAATTTTTTATTGTAATTGAAAGGAAAATTCACTATCTATTTGATAAATTTCAGCAAAATCTGCAACTGGCATATTTTTGCTAACAAATATTCGAATTGGTTTTTATCGTCGAACAAAACGTCTGTCTGTAATTTGAGTATGTTTTGGGTAAAATATTAAACCTTCAGAAAACCCAAAAAAAGCTTATTTAGTACCTTCTTTAAACCTCATTTAGTACCTTCTAAACCCAAAATAAGTTTAATAGAATCAGTAAACTTGGGTTTAGTGTATGGCACAAAGTACAACAAAAATCAACCTATATTCAAATGTGTTTTTCTCAAAAACAAAAAATAACAATTGTCCTTATAGGTTTAGTATGTTTTAAGTAAATAACAAATCTGTAAAATATAAAAAACATGAAAGAAAACTAAAAGGTACTTTTTGAGATCGCCATGTTTGAAGTATAAAATTTACTTTTTTGTTACCTAAATAAACTAAAAGTAACGAAAGCATATAATTATTCATTAATTTATTTCCAAATGATCGTCGTTTACGTTTATCATTAAAAATTTAAATGATTTTATTAATTAATAACGATTATTCAACGATAAATACGCAGATTACCACGAAAAAAAAGCGATTTTCTCGGTTTTTTCAATTTTCCCGCCTTTTTTTCCATAACAGTGTACCATTTTTTACCACTTATCAAAAATAGACGTAAGAACGAGTAAATGAGACAAAAATGAACTCATTAGGAGGCGTAGTTTTAAGAGGAATCGCAGTTAAAAATTTGGTTTTTTTTTCAAAAAAATTAATTTTAACAACAACGTCTAAATATTTCCCTCCGAAAAAATTGCTGCCTTTTTCCAATAAATGGAGGTATCTTTTTCCAAAATTTGAACTTCATAAAATTTTTTTTGTAAAAGAAAACAAGAAAAAAGAAAAAAATCGGTTTTTCGCATTTTTTTCGAAAAATGTTGAGGTGAGGATAAAAATGGTCCGTACAAAAAGTGTAGATCTTTTTATTCCCTACAACTTTTACATATAACTTTTTTTGATAGGATGCACGGCTTAGCCAGAAATCAAAAAACCCCTTTCAACCCCTAAAAACCCTCCCCATTCTCCCCCGGATAGCAGCTGCTGATTCGATTTATGTTTCCCTCTTTTACAATATCGTGTTCTACAATATCCCACTGTTAGTTTGCTGTAACGAATTATTTTTTTTTTTTCTAATTTTTTCTCCTATTATTACTGGCCTATATGTTTGTTAAGACGCTATAGAAAGTTTTGAGAATCTCATATAAACATATAAATAATTAAAACTATGTAAATTATTAAATCTAATTGCTGTTGATATTAAACAAATGTGATAATTTTACATATGTAAATCAATTGAAAACAATTTCATTTGGTGCTATTTTGAATTAGAATCTACATTGATATTATCTACGGAACAATAATTACAGGAATACATTATATTAAATTTGGAGTCTATAATAATACAGCTATAGATCCTCTTTGACACCAAATATCAATACATACTGTTACGTTTCTACATAATCGCAATGATATACAAAGCAAAATGGACAAACTTGTATTAAACCTCAATCTCACCTATACAATATATCAAAAGTAAAATCAACGTCACATAGTTTCCAAGAAAAAGAAAGAAAGAAAGAGAAACATTAAATAAATTTTTCGAGTTTTTTTGTTTAAACATTTTGGATTAATCTACAATATTTGAAGAAAAAAACAGAATTATATATAAGGAATTTTTTCTTGCGAAATGGGAACAAGTTTTATATTAGAATACGATAAAGTAAACTTATTGGTTTAAAATTAGACTGCGATAATGTAAAAATAATTTATATTAGACAGTGATAGTAAAAATCACAAGGTCAGGATTATAATCAAATTGAAATGTTTAATGTCTGTGAAACTTTACTGTTATTCCATAATCACACGAAATCTTGTTACTATTATACATTTGCCTTCCTTTATTTCTTATTGTGTTTTTAATTTATTAATGACTAAATAAAGACAAATAACTCATAGTTTAAATTTTTATATCATTCAACAACTATGACTCTTATGACATCAAAAAAATTATTTTATTCGGAATTCAGTTTAAAAGATAAATTTACGATCATTCATCGATTTATATCCATATCCAAAAATAAGATTGAATTCGGCTTAAAAATCGTAAAATATAATGCTACTTGCTTTATCAAACTATTTGATCTCCAAAAATATAATTATAATTTTAAAACATATAATTTTTAAAAACAATACTAAATTTCCCCTTTTTCATTTCCCCTTAAAAATTGTTTCTCACCACATGATTTCAAAATACCCAAACGTGCTTTTTTGATTGAAACAACAAAAAAGTTCATACTTTCTTATTGGGTTCCAGATAATAATGCTAACAAATAATTTTTATGCCTAACAAGGTATGAATAATATTGCGGTTGATATTTAAATTATGTAAATAACTGATTTGCCTAACAAGCGGTTGACGAATATATTATGAAATAATATCTGTGCCTTGTCAGGGGTTCCATAAATAAATGATGGAATAATATTTGTGCCTAGGACCTTATTTGAGGAATATATGATACAACTAACTGATGTGCCTAGCACTGCGATTCAAAGTTCTGAGTTTTAGAGTCTGATCTCATACCTTCTTCCGATACAATATGCCAAAAATATTGAAACTCTCTTATTAAAAATTCTCATTTATCTGGATGTAACTTTAAATTGTTTACCATCAGCCGTTCTAATATCTGAGTTAATCTACAATTACACTCCTTAAAATCCATATATACCAATCGCAATTCGGTTTAACCAACTCAACCTATCCTCATAAAATTCGTCGGGTTGATTCTCAACACCATTGGCTTTTCTTGTAATAGGTTTTCTAATCTAGTATGGTGAAAGCGGTTAGCTTTCGCCCGATTTGCCCAGTTACGTTACACCCGATTTGCCCAATTATTTCAGTAGTCTACTACCAAGCTACATTTTTTAATAAAACAGGTGCATTCCACGGCGAACTTCTAAACTCTATAACCTTGCTGGCCCAACAGTTTCTCCACTTGTTCCTCTACTACTAAATAGACTGCAGTCATCTTGCAGCTTGATATATGTCAAGATATTAGATTGCCATCTTTAAATTTGAATATAAATTCAAAACAAAATCATAAAAGTTTTTCTTCCTGCAAATCGTGTTACTTGAACAAAATATTATTTTAAAAAAGTTTGAGAAAACTTTATCATCTTTACCTAGAATTACTTCTTTTTATCTCAAAAGTTAGAATTAAAATTCATTAATCCAGATTTTTTTCTAGCGCAGAATAAAACTATAACCTAGTGTAAAAAAATAAAATTCAATTCCTTGGTGGACAATACTTTTTATATAAAATATGGGATTATATATTCTTTTTCCTTCTATTATGTAGATATGTACAAGTACGAGTATAGTTGTTTGAATCATTAGAAAAGAAAAATCAGAAAATTCGATTTTCTTTTTTTTCTCTTTTTCCTATACTTCTTTTCAATCTCAAGGGAAAATTATAATAACAGACGAAAAAGAAATAGAAAAATGTTAGTTTGTATTTTGAAATGATATAAATTTTCTACATTTTCTGTGCCTTAGCCATTGCCCGGTTTCAATAGAATTTACTTTATTTTCGTTGAGTTTGAAAAAATAAATTTTCATTTCAAACGAAAATTTTTTTAAGAAAAAAAAAAAGAAATTTTCTACGACCAAGCAAGAAAATGAATCAAATTACATTGAAAAGGAAAATTATTTATATTATGTATTTCGGTTTTGAACAGGAACTAGAAGAAAAGAACGAACAAAAAAAGAAAATTACAATTTCCTGTGAAAATGAATGAATTATTAGAGGTTAGGAATTTTTTTTAACGTTGTCGTCTCGAATGAGAATTATATTAGATCTGTCTCCAAAGAAAGACGGTTTCCTTTGGTTTCACTGCATGATTTATTAATTTAACTTGATGTTTATATTTGTTTTTTTTTATATAGCAAATGTTTATGTTATTTTGATGAAACCAAAATTCGGTGAGTTGACAGTTTATAAGTTTGAGAAAAACAAATAAAATTTTATTTTATATTTTTATTTTTGTATTTCCGCTTACGTTCCTCGATTTAAAGACTACTTTGGTTTAAATATTTCAACCAAAACTTTAAATGAACACAACTGATAGCACACTACAGGTAAAAATTTTCGAAATTTTTTGAAAATTTTTTAGGTTATCTACAGGTAAAAATTTTCCATGAAGATATTTTTTTGCATTAAATTTCTAAATAGTACTATTGTGTGAGTTCATAGGATAGTAAATATATATACTATAGCTAGCTAACATCCTAAGTCACGAGTGTATTGTCATTCTTGATTGATTCCAATCGATGATCGACACTAGGTCAATTATTATCATACATGCATGCATATAAGAATAAGACAACATTATGGGCATTTTTTATTATTCGGGATTGGTGAGCCATTAAGCTAGTAGTTTTAAGAATTATTTGGATTTTTTCAACTCAAAATCAGTTTTGTGTTTCTCTGAATAAACCTTACAGTTTCGTTTGGGATTCAAACCCATACCCTCTACCGTGCCAACGTACAAATCCTTATCTACGACGTTTTTTCATAATTTTTTTAAAATTAAAAAAAAAACAAATTTAAATATCAGTAAAGAGACATAAAATTAGTTATTCAAAGTATCTGTTTGTTTTTCGTGTTTGTGTTCATTACCTTCACAAAAAAAATCACTTTCGCACATAATTTTAAATGAAAATAAATTAAAATTAATCAATTCAATATAACAAAAATATTATTTCATAAAAAGTTAAATGGTTTAAACCAGCCATTTTAGAAAATACTAAAAACTTTAAATGAATATGTTCCTCTATTGTATTTTCTTTTGTTTATTATTATTATTATTAAATAAATTTCGTTTTGCTTCGTTCTTTTATTATTCGTAAAAAATGCGACTGACATGTGCATGCATATATGTGCTAAGACGTTTTACGACATACCCACGGTAGGGTACACATCATGTGCATGACATGTAACATGTTATATTTTGTGCACAGGGATTTTATTACATGCACAATTAATGCACAATTGATGCATTTTTTCAAAATTCTCTTAAAGGGTTTATCTTATCCTGATGCATCTGGTGATATCAGAAAACGAGACGTCGATTTTGAACAAAACTAAGATCTAACTAACGCATTGGTACTTAGCCTTAACCCGTGGTGCGTAATTTGAGTATAGAAAAACAAAAGAAATTCTAAATAAATCATAGAGGCGAGAATATCTATATTTTCTAGGAATTTACAAATTTGTACATTGTTCTATGGTGGTTTTGGTTGAGATATTGCTTTAAACCATCTTTTCTTTCGTAATTTATTCGATGCGCTTAGCACTGGTGGTAGCACACAGAATAAAGTGTCGTTTGAGTGAACGTATGCTAAATCAGTTTCAGTGTCTGTTTCTTAATAATCGAGAAATCAGCTAATAAAGAGGCTATAGTTCAGTGATAGAAAAGCTATAGTTCAGCTGCCATATATAACTGACATATTCACGGACCAGAGTGAGTTAAATACGCAAGGGTATGGAGTGAACGCTATTACAGCGAAGGAAAACTTAACTTTGTTTATTCAAAAATTTCCAATTTAGATTAGCCATGTTGCTAAGAGAAATTTTTCGAACATATCCTTTGCTTGAAGGAGTTCTTGTTTTGGATGATGAAAAATACAATATTACCACTAAAGTAAAAAATTAATAAATATGCTATGCAAAGGTTTGGAGTGAACGTTATTACAGCGAAGGAAAACTTAACTATGTTTATTCAAAAATTTCCAATTTAGATTAGCCATGTTGCTAAGAGAAATTTTTCGAACTTTCCCTTTGCTTGAAGGAGTTCTTGTTTTGGATTATGAAAAATACAATATTACCACTAAAGTAAAAAATTATTTAAAACAGTTGTGCGAATCTTTTCATGATTTTTTCGCTATTTTCGACACGTTGGAATTTTATTCAGCTATTGTGAATTCCAGTTTCGAAGGTCATGTCAACTGAATATAAAGTTATTGTGACAAGAAGCATTCGGTTGACATAAAAGGCGGTGTAGTAACCGATTTTTTTCTTTCAGTGTAGATCAATTTACTTTTGATCTGACTCAGTGAATGACTGTGATGTATTAAAAAATGATCTTATTGAAATACGGATAAATGGATGTAAGCAAATTTAAAATGTATGGTGTCGTCAATTGATATCGTATCCAGCAAAAGCAACAACAAAAAAGACATTAACCATAAATTTTTATTGAAAATGTAGTTAAATGTAATTAATCTAGCGTAGAGAAATACGAACCTTTTAAGACTGATCAAGTATCTCCATTATGTTCGGCAATCAAAAAGAATCACTAATAGTAATTTCGTACAGTTTCCTGAAATCTACTACTACACGCCATTTTTTGCAATCATTGCAATTTGATTTTTTAGGAACAATCAAAATTTCACAGATTAACTACACGGGCTAGTACTGTAAGAAACTATTCCATCACCAAGCATCTGAGAGACTTGATCACTAGTAATTTTCTTTGTAGCCTTTGGTGAATTATTTAGTATAAATTGTAATCCATTTATTATTGAGACTGTCGATTATTTATTGAGACATTATTGCCTTTTGAGATTAGACGAGTTTCCGAATGTTCTTGAATTTAGGAAACGGAGAGACCAGCCCCTCCTTCATTTATAGCGCTATGTCCTTTTTGAGTGTTATATTGCCTTTTATAACATATTTTAAGGGTTCAGCGCCCAATTAATTTTGCATGTTCCATCCCATGGACGTTTATGGATGCATGATTTAGTTGCTATAATAATCACTACAACCTTGTTTAATACTAATTAGATAAATTTGTAAGGTCTGATCTTTGATCTAAATATTTGGTTTCAACTCTTCTTTAAGGTCAAACCTATTTGACCTTAAAGAAGAATTAAAACCCAATGACCTTTAAGGTCAAACCAATAAGTGTGGTTAAATGGAGGAAGTAACAGCCTTGAATACTGTCAGGAAAATGTTTTTGGTATTCTAAGAAATAAATTAATCGCATGGTTCAGGTCTGGATTCGCCGAAAGAAACATTCTCTTTGCGAATCTTTGATTTGCCTTTATGTTTAGCCGCCCTACGAACTCTAGGTGGTCTGTTAGTGCCAGAACATGCAAAAAGGAATTAACTTTACTACAGTGGGTAAGTAAAGCGTAAGATTTTAGCAGTGACTGTAATTATAAACCTATATGGCGGGCAAGGAAATCTCACTCTTATTGTAGAGTGCTGCTCCTCATGCTAGAAGGATCAAATTTCAGGAGCATGGCATACAATGCGCACATATCGGGTGAAGCCAATGGAGATAGGGGTGGATTGACCTAACAGATACATAAATCATCTCTTTAACAAAGGAACATTAACATGATACAATAGTCCTTTGAAAAAAACACGATGAACTATTTCTATCTACTATCTAGCGAAACCACAGTTAAGGAACACAAAAGAGGTATAACACTGTAGGGAGACATAAGAGATGTAAAATATCTGAGAGATCTTTTTAAGTTTATTAACTTTGTAAAGCCTGGGCTTTTCAATTCAAAAATAGATGCCTAAGGCATCTATTTATCCAAGGGTTTTTAAAAATTGTCAAATGATACACGATGAAACATACGCAAACTCCACCTGAGAAAAATCTGTAAATAAATTTACTAGCTTATAAGACTATGATGGTCTTATAATATACTCAATAAAAATTCAAAAATTTTACAACAATAGAAAAATTAAATCTAACCTTAATCTTATAACTGATTGTTGACTTCAATTTTGCAAGCAACTTTCGTCCTCGTACGTCGCTTGTTTTCCTTCTAATTTTTATTTTATGTTTCCCCAAAATTGTTTAGATTTTTGGATTCATCGAAATTGTTTTCATCGTTTTCATAATTGTATCCAACTTTTGAATTATGTTTATGACTATTTGAAATTGGATTACAATTAAATGATGTTCGAACTATAATTTTATTAACCGGTAAGCCGATAACTCTTTTGCACATGTGCACTATCGGATTTGTTGGTAACTTTGCTATTAATATATCACTACGTTCTATACAATTAAATCGAACGGAAAATCAAATATATTATCTGCATATAATGTTGGTTCAATTGATGGTCCTGAACAAATAATTACATCACCAATGTATTCAAGCGTACAATGTGCCATGCAAGCATATTCAATTGCATGTTCAAAAATTATTGCAGAATTCACAAAAACCAAGATGACGTAATTTAGTCCAGTTTATTTGTTTCACTAAATTGTTAGTTGTTCGATTTGTTAAAATCGTTTCCAAGTGGATTAAACTTTATACAAATAAAAACACTTGCAAATCAAATTAAATATTTTTTTATTCCGTAAATTTGACTACGGCTAATCAGAAAATTTTTATAATCTTATTTTTAAAATGAAATACGAACTCTTAATCATATTAATCAAAAAAGACAAGCACAAACATAAATTCATTTTTTTCTTTTATAATTATTTTTTCTTTCCATTAACATCAAATTTATGAACAATTTTTTTTTATTTTAATTTTAAATTGCAATGAACCTAAACAATTATTGAACATCAACTGATTCTAAATAAATTATTAAACATGATCTGATTATAATTTATTTTTAAAGTTTTGATTTTAAGAATCATAAACCAACTAACTTTAACTTTTAATTTGTTTAATTATATTTTGATTGAATATCAAAAATCAACTGATCAAAAACTAACTGACCGAAATTAAACAATATGCTAACATCAATAAGATTTTTATTTTTAGACCTAAACAAGACAAACAGATGATTCATTGTCATTACGTCTCTTTCTTTCGTTATACGATCAAAATGAAAAACTAGTTTCTGTGGAGGTTTTGAAGCATTTTTATAGAAAAACGATCTAATATTCCTGTTTAATTTTTTTCTCATTTAAATATAACAGATAAAAAAAATTTACAAAGAAAAATCATGTGATTACGTTTAACATTATATTTTTAAATTGCAATGGGTGTCGTCATTTCATTATTTCTTTATTTACGTTTGATAACAAATTTTTAAAATTGCAGTGTGCCTCGTCCGATTTAATATATGTACATTGTGATTGGTCGAATTGCAATTATGACATGTCACAACATACAGGTTGGTAGTTCAGGGATGGAATGTATAGGATAGATTAAATAAGACCTAATCTCTGCTGATAATGCACCCGGTCTAGGTGTCTGATCTGTCGAGCCTAAGATTCCAGTTAATCCACCCTACACAAAACCAAATTGCGAGCATAACAACTTGATCAAAATCAAAATACCACTACTCTTATGGTGCTTTACTTACTTTGTCAAATGAAACAATTACACACAATATACATTTATTTAAGTGTTTGAAATGTTCTCATTACGAATATATTTTCTTAATATCACAATGAGTTTTGGTCCTTATACTAACGTTAAGTTTAGATACTCTCCAACTCAAGAACATTGTCAGGTGGTGAGCGGGTACATCTTTCTAATAATAACGAAGGTGTGCCGTGATCGTGAACTGTTTACCCATGCATGAAAACAAAAGCTGGGTTCAGACCATAGTGAAAAATATTAATTTTACCTAAATGCTCCTCATTCTTTATTCTTCTAGTCTAAACAGCAAGATAATGTATCCAACATTCTCTGCATTCTATGAAAATCACGACACCAACCCAAACTTCCTTCCCTTTATCACATTTTATTTGCACACACTTTACATTTATTTATTGTATATTCAAATTTCCTTTCCCGTCAAACTACATCCTAACGGATATTTGTAAAAAAAAACAACAGTAACAGATCTATTTAAATAAACAAAATAATTAAAATATGTCAACCCAAAAACCCATGATTTTATTTTTTATTTGTAATTTAAAATTTGAATTCATTCAAAACAACAGTAAATAATAATACCAACATAATAAAACAAACAAAAAAAAGAGAAAGTGTTTTAAAAATAAATAAATTTTTCAATTTATTTTTAATTATCCATCCCCGAATCACAGGAGAGACAACTAAATAAAAATGAAAAATAAAAAAAAAACAATGAAATTGTGTAGAAAATTAATTTCTCTAGTTTTTTGTTTGTTTTTATATGTAATTTCGTGTTTAAATTTTATTTTTGTGATAAATTAGATTAATTAGAATAATTATTATATTGTTTTAGAAATTTTTAATCTGTGGTTTTTCATTTTGTGCATGTTTGTTTTGAATTGGAATATATTGTTGAGATTAATTTTTAAATTTTAATAGCGTTTGGATTATTCGATCTAGGATTATTGAAATACTTGGAAACTTTAAGCTGTCTGGGGTATGAAAAGAACATTTATTTGTTATTAAGTTTTATTCTTCATGTTGATTGTATTTTCTGATAAAATAGTGATAGTAACTGCTGTATGTTTTTAACCATAGCTAGACATTCCAACAAAATTGCTTGGAATAGATAAAAATCACCTTACACAAAGTAACGCCTACTAGCCCTATTCCGGTAAATCGTGAAATAGGAATTGAGAAATAAATTATAGCAATTTTTTCATAACTAGTATTCCGTGTCACGGGAAATAACAAATTCGTATTAGAAAATATTTCTTTATTGCATTTATTGCACTTTTTTCTCAATTCCCAATTCCCAGGGAAATGCCGGAATAGGCGTACAGGTCAAAAATAATTTTTTTCAAAATTTTAGCTTTCGAGCCATCTTTTCAACATTGGAATTGTAATGGTGAGGGCACAAATAGTAGATTTTATTACAAGTACGAACAAGTTTTCCAAAGAAGAGTGTAGTTCCTGTGCAATCATACATGTTTGGAAGCGCAGTTCGCGCTCGTAATGCACTCTATTTTTTGTAGCAAATGCATTAAATTTATTAAATTTTTGATTAATCGTTGATTATATAATTTAAATATAAACTAAAGTTCGCCATCTTCGTTGTAATATTTGTATTCAAAATTATAGGTAGATTCCAGTTCTCTGCTAAATTGTACTAGCCTGCTAAAATTAAATTTGATTTCATAAAGTACATCAAACATTGCATTTTCAAATATCATATGAGAGGCGTTCTTTGTTTATGATTAAAATATACTGTCAGCTCACAATATATTTTGTGTGCTTGCTTTGATGTTTGACATATTTTTGCATGCGACATTTACTATTTCGAAGAATAAAATAGTACATTATGATGCTAGGACGTAAAGCTAAAGATTTTGGACGGATGTGGAGTTTTGTAAATCAAGGCGCTAGCCGAGATTTGCACCCACATTAAGTCCAAAATAGCTTAGGTCCCTGCATCATAAACTATTTTTTATTCGCCGCAAGCAAAATATTTTAAAAAAATGTTTATTCTAAATTAAAATTATAAATTTGCATAAATTTTGAAATAAAAATATGTGAACTTGTGCCGTTTGTTTGACATAATTTTTGTTTGACCAAATATTTGTTATTTTTCCAAAATTTTTGTATAACTATGACAACAAATGATAACAACTATTTTAATTGGATTATGAAATTTTGAATTTAAGGGTTGCTTTGATAAAAATTTCTATTTGTTATAGAATTTAAACAAATACAAATGTTTTTTACTTTTTTGGAGGGAACTATGACAACAAAATGTATGGTTAAAAAGTGACACTTTAAGGCCGCAAATCACAGTAATAAACTAATAAAGTAACACTTTAATATAAGGGAGAATGAAAAATATTTTTTAAGTCTCAGTGTAGCATATTGTTACGACGTTTGGCTGGAATGGAAAAGAAAATGGCAAATCTACACAACTAAAAATCAATACAAGAGTAAAATGGCTAAGTAACACTTTTCTTCTGAAATTATAATAAAAAGTTTGTCATAAATTAAATAAATTTTATTAACACAATGTAAATTCGATTTCCTTAATCTTCACAAACAAATACAATTTTTAATTTTAAATAACTAATTTTTAGGGTTCCGTACTTTAAAAAAGTAAAAACGGTACCCTATTGGTGAGACTTCGGTGTCCGTCCGAATTTCTACATAATCAATTTACTCACAAACTATAAGTGCTATCAACTTGAAATTTTCTACAGTTTTTAAACGTGTTTTTCCACGCCTACTGATAACAAAAAAATTCAAATATTTGTTTTAATCTATATTTTATGAACATAGATAAGGAGATAGTAAAACAAAAGTTTTTTGTAAGGAATCGAGTTTGGTCTAGAAAAATCGAGAAAGTTCAAAATATTTCAAAAAAAAATTTCAATGATTTTTCGACTGCTTAGTTTTTTTGATATTGCCATAAACGGGTATTGTCTTTCCTGTCCCCCCCCTTTAACTTCGAACATTAGAAAAGAAAAAATTTGAAAAAATTCATGGTTATGGTCAATGTTGTAAAGATTGAATCAAAACTATAGCGGTCGGGTCATCATTTCAAATGTGATTCTGAGGGGGTTGAGAGTGGAAATTTTGAAAAAAAATTATTTTTGACCTCAGTGAGTGGGGTGTCATATGAAAGGTGATTTTTTTTCTAGTCCAAACCAATTTTTTTTGCAATTTTTAAAAGCGCAGTTTTTGAGTTATGTTAAAAAATGTGACAAAAATTTCCTGTCCCCCCCTCTTAACTTCGAACATTACAAAAGAAAAAATTTGAAAAAATTCACAATTATGGTCAATGTTTTAAAGATTGAATCAAAACTATAGCAGTCGGCTCATCATTTCAAATGTGATTCTGAGGGGGTTGAGAGTGGAAATATTGAAGAAAAATTATTTATGACCTTGTTGAGTGGGGTGTCATATGAAAGGTGATTTTTTTTCAAGTATAAATCAACTTTTTTTTCAATTTTCAAAAGCGAAGTTTTTGAGTTATGTTAAAAAATGTGACAAAAATTTCCTGTCCCCCCTCTTAACTTCGAACTTTACAAAAGAAAAAATTTGAAAAAATTCATGGTTATGGAAAATGTTGTAAAGATTGAATGAAAACTATAGCGGTCAGCTCATCATTTCAAATGTTATCTTGAGGGGGTTGAGGGTGGAAATTTTGAAAAAAAAATATTTTTGACCAAGTCGATTGGGGTGTCATATGAAAGATTGATTTTTTTCTAGTCCAAAACAATTTTTTATGTAATTTTAAAAAGCGCAGTTTTTGAGTTATGTAAAAAAATGTGAAAAAAATTTCCTGTCCCCCCCCCCCTTAACTTCGAACATTACAAAAGAAAAAATTTGGAAAAATTCATGGTTATGGGAAATGTTGTAAAGATTGAATGAAAACTATAGCGGTTGGCTCATCATTTCTAATGTTATTTTGATGGGGTTGAGGGTGGAAATTTTGAAAAAAAATTATTTTTGACCTTGTTGAGTGGGGTATCATATGAAAGGTTGATTTTGTTCTAGTCCAAAACAATTTTTTATGTAATTTTCAAAAGCGCAGTTTTTGAGTTATATTAAAAAATGTGAAAAAAAATTCCTGTCCTCCCCCTTAACTTCGAACATTACAAAAGAAAAATATTTGAAAATATTCATGGTTATGGGCAATGTTGTAAAGATTGAATGAAAACTATAGCGGTCGGATCATCATTTCAACTGTTATTTTGAGGGGGTTGAGAGTGGAAATTTTGACAAAAAATAATTTTTGACCCCCACTCGGCATATGAAAGGTGAATTTTTTTCTAGTCCAAAACAATTTTTTTGTAGTTTTCGTTTTTTTCGGTTTTGATTCATTTGATTAAAATTCTAAAATTGTGTTTTGTGAAGGACTATTCACGTAAAATAATCGTAGAAGAGGATAAATTTTACTACGTTGTAGGAAATGTATATTATAGTAAATATTGAGTGAAACGAAGTAAAGAAATGAACAAACAAGATCAGATTAGATCAACACAGTTTAACAAGTCAGATGAACTAAACTTCAGGCGAAAGGCGTTAGGTTGAAAAATTATGCAATAACATACCAGATACCTGTTTGCTATTCGATAGATTATCATTTAATATGGTTGCATTGCAAATGTTCTCTGTGAAGTTGATCACTAATTACAAACAGTTTTGAAATTTTTGAACTATTGAACTACTGTTGAACTAGAAAATTGTTACAGTCAAGTTAATCGAGGTTGGGGATCTGTTCTTTTCGTTAAGTCTGATACAGTACCACCAGTGCAGAAAAATAGTAGCCACCATCACTTTGAGTTTAGCTCTGCTGGCAGTTATTGTGAATGTTCAACTAGCTGAAGTACAAATCCTGTTGGTATACTATACCGATCTCCCCAATGTTCAGTAGACAAATCACTCGACTGTGTTAACAATGCACTCGTTGGAAATAATTTGACGACACTTTTTCTCCGTTTTTTCCGTTGGTTTCAATAAAAATCCTCAAAACTGGCTCTCAAACTATTTTCTACAAAAAAAATTACAAAGAAAAATTCATGAACCAACTGTTGCTAGGCTACCACAATTGATAATGTATTTTCCAATATAAATAATTTAGAAGCTGGCGTTATTGAAGTTTTCTTTAGCCACCATAAACAGCTTTGGGTAAGATTCAACCCAACTTGAAACTATACTTACAAAAACTGTTTTTTTCTCATATTATATACACGGAACCCTCAGCGAGCGAATTATATTCGCACTTACCTGACTTTTTAATTCTTCCGTTAGCATGAAATTGCAGGCTCACAATTTCTATTTGACGAAAAGTCTTATTTTGCATTCAGCGTCAACCAAGAAAGTGAATTTGCATGCCTTATATACCACCAAACTATATTTCAACCTCTTTCATTTCATGTTTTGTTTCTTTTGTTATAATTGAGTTGTATCATTGTTATTCCCTACTACAGATGTCATCATGTCAGTAAAGCAGCATAATCAGCAATTATAGCCCAATGTAGTAATTAAACACACTCGTTTGGTAAAGAACTTGTTTTGAATAAATTGTCATAGCAAATTTAAAATATTTGCAACTAACATGGTAATTATGTGTGTATTACCCTTAATCTTTTTGGTGAATTAATTTCTTAACCTCACTATGTGTGAATTCGTAGGAAAAGTGAATATTTTTGTTCTGTAATATCCTAAGTAACTTTTTGTTGTTATCATTAATTGTTTCCGAATTTCCAATCAATGTGAAATCAATTCTTGACGCAGGGTCGGGGTTTTTAGGGTTCCGTTTTTTATACGGAACACTATTGGTGAGAGTAAAACGAGTTTTTCACATTATATCGATTATCTCGTAAACTATAAATGCTATGGACTTGAAATTTGAGGTGCGTATAAAACTAATCTGCTCACATGAAATGACGGATACAAATAAAACTAAAGTGGGTTTCGTTTGGTTTACAGGGGTACGATATGAGACCTTTGAGAAAATATATTTTTTATAGATTCAAGTAGGGTATCATATGAAAGGGCTTCATTTCAGTATTCCTTAAAAATTTATTTTGGAATTTTACACCTCACCATTTTTTGTATAATTTGGAATAATGACGTTTTTTTTGTGTTTTCTTACCTCAATTAGCTCCGAACCTAACTGATCGAAAATTTTCAAATGTATTTGGAATGATAGAAAAATTAGTACGTTTTTAATAAAAAATATAAAAAAGTGTCATATTCTCATACTTAGATTTATTAAGGGGGTGGATATGAGGAGGGGTAAAATCACTATTTAAAATGGGGTCAAGTGGGGTGTCATTTGTAAGAGGACTTTATTTAGAAAACATAACAATTTTTTTAGTATTTTGCGATGCACAGTTTTTGAGTTATTTTCAAAAAACTGCAACTTTCAGATCGTTCCCCCCCCCCTACGTTTCGACACTGATTGACAGAAAAATTTGTAAAAATTCACAGAGTTAGGAAATTTGGTAAATTTTGTATGAAAATTATAGCGAGGTCTCAAATAATTATATTTCAGTGTGTTTAGGGGACCGGTGTAAAGAGGGTAAACAAAATTTTTTTTGACCCAAGCGAGTGGGGTGTAATTTGGAAGAACACTTAATTTAAAATTTGTTGCAATATTTTTTAGAATTTTGCGGTGCACAGTTTTTGAGTTATGGACAAAAAATTGAAAAATCCAGACCGTTCCCCCCCCCCCTACGTTTCGACACTGATTGACAGAAAAATTTGAAAAAATTCACAGAGCTAGGAAATTTAGTAAATTTTGTATGAAAATTATAGAGAGGTCTCAAATAATTATATTTCGGTGTGTTTAGGGGACCGGTGTAAAGAGGGTAAAAAAAAATGTTTTGACTCAAGCGAGTGGGGTGTCATTTGAAAGAACACCTAATTTAGAATTTGTTACAATTTTTTTTAGAATTTTGCGGTGCACAGTTTTTGAGTTATGAACAAAAAAGTGAAAAATCCAGACCGTTCCCCCCCTCCCTACGTTTCGACACTGATTGACAGAAAAATTTGAAAAAATTCCCAGAGATAGGAAATTTAGTAAATTTTGTATGAAAATTATAGAGAGGTCTCAAATGATTATATTTCTGTGTGTTTAGGGGACCGGTGTAAAGAGGGTAAAAAAAAATTTTTTTGACCCAAGCGAGTAGGGTGTCATTTAAAAGAACACCAAATTTAGAATTTGTTGCAATTTTTTTTAGAATTTTGCGGTGCAAAGTTTTTGAGTTATGAACAACAAAGTGAAAAATTCAGACCGTTCCCCCCCTACGATTCGACACTGATTGACAGAAAAATTTGAAAAAATTCACAAAGCTAGGAAATTCGGTAAATTTTGTATGAAAATTATAGAGAGGTCTCAAATAATTATATTTCTGTGCGTTTAGGGGACCAGGGTAAAAAGGATAAAAGAAAATCTTTTTGGACCCAAGCGAGTGAGATGTCATTTAGAAGAGCACCTAATTTATAAATCATTGCAGTTTTCTTAGAATTTTGTGATGTAAAGTTTTTGAGTTATTATCAAAAAAGTGCAAATTTCAGATCGTTTCGCTCCCTACGTTTCGACCATGATTGACAGAAAAATTTGAAAAAATTCGCAGAGACAGGATAATTTGTAAATTTTGAATGAAAATCATAGCAAAGTCTCAAATAACTATATTTCTGTGTGTTTAGGGGATGGGTGTGGGGAAAGTAAAAAACCACTTTTGACCCAAGCGAATGGGGTGTCATATGGAGGAGCACTTAATTTAAGAAACATAACAATTTTTTTATAACTTAGCGGTGCACAGTTTTTGTGTTATTGAAAAAAATATTTTTAGTATGTAGCCTCTTTACCCCCCCTAAATTTCAACACTTGATTTACCGAAAAAATAATCAAATTGAAACCATTTACAAGCTGGTGAATCTTTCTTGAGTTACCATAAACATCTATGGATGAGATTTAACCTAATGTAACATTTTTTGAGTTATTTTTGATCAATGTGGATTTGATTGTAATTTACTATTGACATTTACGATTAAACATTCATTATTTTGTTATGCGTCGATGGTCTGGAAATATAAGGACATTACAACAAAACTTTTTGTCAATAGTTTTTGATATTGTGTTCTTTTACATTCACGGAACCCTTGACGAGCGAATTTTATTCGCACTTGTCTGACTTTTTTTTTTAAGTAAAGGGTTTTTCAATAGGGACATAACGATTTTGTATTTTAATACAAACGCACTTTTAAATTTTGTTTATGATCTGTCAATGTCAAAACATTAGTCAAAGTTTACATTTTTACCATGGTGAAATTCACGAACGAGCAACGTTTGGAAATTATTAAAAAATACTACTAAAATTCTCAGTCGGTAAGAGCTTCAGTTCAAAATGAGTCAAATCAGTTGATTCCACGTCGTTCACAGGAATTGTCGAAAATTTTACGTAAAAATCTTGCTCTACACCCTGACAGTATCAAATTAACTTAAGAACTGAAGCCTCTTAATCATTTGAAGCGCCGAAACTTCTATGATTGGGCTCAGCAAAAGTTTGAAGAAAATAATGAATTTCATCGAACAATCATTTCCAGCAATGAAGCTCATTTCTGACTAAATGGCTTTGTTCTTTGTGAATCTTTTGAATTTTTTCAATTCGAAATGAGTTTTGTGTTTCTCTGAATAAACCTTACAATTTATTACCTTAAAACACATTTTTCTTTCACGGTTGGGATTCGAACACGTAACCTTATCAATGCCAATGTTCGAATCCTTTGGCAGACACGTTTATTAACTGCACCACAGAGTTGATTAGTTAGATGAAATTTAATTTCGTTGTTCAAATTTCTTTTTATTGAAAACTTTTTTTTATCTTCATTTCTTGCTAAAGTAATTCAAACTCGACGTTGTCATCAGACAAGTGTGGGTTTTATTCTTTTTGGTGAATTAATTTCTTTATTAAAAGAAATACAAAACTGATTTCGAATTAAAAAAATTCAGAAGATTCACAAATTTACATGAGGTGAATTGGCTCAAAAACTTCAAAAATAACCCCCGACTCTGCGTCAAGAATTGGTTTCACATTGATTGGAAACAATTAATAATAACAACACAAAGTGACTTAGGATATTATATTACAGAATAAAAATATTCATTTTTTCTACAAATTCACACATATGTAGTGATGAGGTTAAGAAATTAATTCACCAAAAAGTGTAAAACCCCCACTTGTCTGATGACAACGTTGAGTAATTCAAACTATAGCGACAAATGAAGATGATTCGAATATTGGCATTAATAAGGTAACGTGTTCAAATCCCAACCGAAACACTTATAAGAAAAAAAAGTGTTTTAATGTAATAAACTTAATAAAAAAAAAACAAAACTGATTTCGAATTGAAGGTTCATAAAATTACTTGAGTTGAATTGGCTCACATACTTCAAAAAATTACCATTAATTTATTTCAGGATATTTTTTCACGTTATTCGATGACATCGTAGGTTTGTAGGTTTGTGCATTGCAAACGTTTCTTTTTTTTTAGGTTATTGTCGTCCATGTTGTTACGATTCTACATAAACACAATGAAATACAAATGGTATTAGACGTCACATTTTTCCAAGAAAAAGGGTTAAAGATAAACAACAACAACAACAACATGAACATAAAATTTAATTATTTTATCAATCAAGTCAACATGTTAGGTAAAATAATGTCATCGAATATTCTTAGATTTTCTCCAGTTTTATAAAGAAATTAACCTGGAATAATCGAGAAATTATAAAGAATTGTATATAAGGAATTCCCTCTCGTAAAATTAAATTAGTTTTATTTTAAACCTGCGATGATGTAAAGTTATAATTAAAATTGCAATAATTTAAGTGGAATGTGAAATGAATTGATTGTAAACAAAACGTTCTACCGTGCATATAAAATCGTATAAATAGAAGTTATTTTTACAATTTAATTGTTAATAAAGTTTTAAGTGTTATTTAAGAGACATTTTGTGAAAATTTCTACAATCAACCGTTGGAGTTTCTGAAGCTGTTGAAAGAATATTCTAGTTAGGAATATGTACTACTTTTTGTATTGGTTTCCTGTTTATGTGGAATAATTAAAACCCGGTGTTTTTGCTTACTAATCAGTGATCGAATGCAGCAAGAGATTTGAAAATTACATTTATCAAATTTAGAGTAAAGCTAACTCGAAGGAAGGTTAGAAAAACGTAACATTAGTAACATCGGCGGATTAGTAATATATTAATAATGGTTTTCTTCAGTGAGTTAAAAGTTCCTGATTTAAAGATGGAAGTAGAACAACGTGGATTGTTAACAACTTGGAAACAATAGTGAATTGATGCTACGCTTTTTTGAACGAAAATACGTTAGCGACCATAAAAGGAAATTGTTATACAGGATTGGGCTAAAAGGTCGTTTACAACG
Source organism: Diogma glabrata (assembly GCA_963693315.1). Taxonomy (NCBI): domain Eukaryota; kingdom Metazoa; phylum Arthropoda; class Insecta; order Diptera; family Cylindrotomidae; genus Diogma; species Diogma glabrata. The sequence goes on from OY856188.1 coordinate 64,366,398, forward strand.
AAATAGAGAATCTCTATAAGACTATTTGTCGGCAGTGGAACGGCTTGTTATTTTGGCACACTCCAATACTCCACCAAATTTTATGGAGTATATGGAGATCGCCTTCATTGACGGTATCCAAAACTTAGAAACCAGAATAAAAGTAATGAGTACACCTAAGGCCACTTTCCATTAAATAGCCGCAAAAGCAATGCAATATAACATGGTAAAGAGGATGTGTATGCCCTCTGGTGGATACAGAAACAGGAATGAGGATGGGAATATCAGAGAAGAAGTATTGACACACAGAGGTAAAAGCAACGTCAAATACTGGGTATGTGATGAAGAGGGTCACATATCACGGGACTTCAGGAAAAATAAAGAAACAGAAGATCGACGACTTTTGGGAAGAGTGGCAAAGCCGAATAAAAGGGTCCCGTAGGGTTTAGGAGCAGCAGAAAAAAACTCCTGATTTGAATAAATAGGAAATCGGGCTATATTTCACAGGACTGCTGGAACAGGAAGCGTGATAGATCTTCATCTCCTATTCAACGGAAACCCGTTGAAAAGAAAACTGTGCATGCAGCCAATAAGTTAGGAGAATGTTACCTACATCTCAGTTTCAAGAATAGTGGTAAATGATGAAAGTTTGGGTATCGGAGGACAAACTGAAGGTAAAGTTGCTTCATAACAGTGCATACAGGTTCAGCTCGTACGTTTGTTCGCAAAGGTTTGATTGACGGCATTTTGGAACCATCAAATGGATTTATATTCCAAAAAATAACTGGAGAATGCAATACACCTACTACTTGTAGGTAAGAAAATCGCTGCAATAAAATTAGGGAGCAACTTGTATCAACAAGAGGCGCTAGTGGCAGACATTATGTATGAAGTCATTTTGGGGAATGGATTTCATAAAGGCGAACGGATTCGTATTCGATGTTGGATGTGGTCTTCTAAAGGTCAATAATGTTGAAATGTCACAACTGTAGTACTACTACTAATAACGCAGAGTCCACATATGTTCGCAGTGATAAATAACAATGCAGAGACAAAACAACGCAGATGTCAAAAGGCAAAATTTTTAAAAGGAACAAGGAACGGTGCATAACGAAGTGAGAAACTTAAATAAAACGGCTCGAGGAAAGAGTTGCAGCCGGAAACTGGAACACTATGATTAGTTCGGACAAGCAGAAAGGTGCAACATTCAAACGGAAAAAATAAGGAGAATGTTAAGAGGAAAATGTTTGGATGAAAATCCATACTTATCAATGTAGGCCAACAAAGTTCAGTAAGTTCAGTTGTTCAAACAACGTATTGGCTTAGAAAGGGACTGGAAGTAATTTTCAACAGCGTGATAAATAGGAAAAGAAAAACCAATTTTTGGACTCAACAATTGGAGGAGATATTTAGAAAACTGTTTGGGGCGAACAGGCTTAGGCGGAGGGTAATGTTACGATTCAACATTAACACAATGAAATATAAATTGTATTCAAAGTCACATTTTTTCAAGAAAAATGAATCATTTTATGAATCAAGTTAACATGCTAGGTAAAATAATGTTATCGAATATTCTTAAATTTTCCCAAGGTTTCTAAGGCAAGTAACCTCGAATAATCGAGACACTATGAAGAACTGTGAAGAACAGATACTACCTCTCGTAGTATTAGATTAGTTTTATTTTAGATATGCGATGGTGTAAAGTTGTAATTGTGATAGTTTAAGTGGAATGTGAAATGAATTAATAGTAAACGAAAGTTCGTGTATATAAAATCGTGTAAATAGAAGTTATTTTTTAAATCTAATTGTGAATATAGGCTTAAGTGTTATTTAAGAGATATTTTGTGTATTATTTTGAACGCTGGGTTCATACTGGAAATTTGAATCAACCGTTGAAGTTTCTGAAATCTGAAGCTGTTTAAAGAATATTCTAGTTAGGAATATTTCTTTTTGTATTGTTTTCCTGTTATTATGGAACAATTAAAACCTGGTGTTTTTGACCTACTAATCAGTGATCGAATCCAGGAAGAGATTTGAGAATTACGTTTATCGAATTGAGAGTAAGGCCAATTCGAAGGAAAGTTGGGAAAACGTAAAAATATATAATTGTTCGGGATTTTGTTTTGAGTATTTGAACTAAGGAAGAACTAAGTAACTAAGGAAGCCATTTGATTTTTTTCAATTCAAAGGTATGGTTGGAATTATCTCAGACAAAAACACTGTATTGCTCTTTTTACGAGTTTCGGTTGGGCATTCGAACTCGTAACCTTATCAATGCCAGTGACAATATACAGTTTTTGGCTATTTTATTTTAAAACAAAATTTTATATATTTCGTGCAAGGGTTACAAAAATTTGTTCTGTTCTATTATGAGATAGGATGGGGGGATAGAAAAAGAAAAACGTTTTTATATAGGATTGGGGGATAAGAGAAGAAAAGCGTTAACAAACGATAAAATGTATGGAATAAACAATCAAACGAACAACACAAGGAACAAAAAAGTCAGACAAGTGCGAATAAAATTCGCTCGTCAAGAGTTCCGTGAATGTAAAGAAAACAATATCAAAATAATTAACATAAAGTTGTTTTGTAAAGGGTTTATATTGCCAGACCATAGATAGACACATAAAAATAAATGGTTCATCGTAAATATTAATAGTAAATGTCAGTCTCATCTAAATTGATCTAAATGATATAAAAAATATTACTTTAGGTTAAATGTTATCCATAGCTGTTTATGGTAGCTAAGGAACGACTCAATTCTGTGAATCAACGACGAAGTTTTGGGTTTGTGTGGTGTTAACACTAAAAATAGGACTTTTTTGACAATAATTCAAAAACTGTGCATCGCAAAATTCTAAAAAAAATTGTAATGTTTCTTAATTTTGGTGTTCTTTCAAATGACACCCCACTTGACTGAATAAAATCACTTGAAGCTTCGCTATATTTTTCGATAAAGGTTTATCAAATTTCCTATCTCCATGATTTTTTTCAAATTTTTCTGTCAATCAACGAAGAAACGTATAGGTGGGGGACCAACTTTTTGTTGCACTTTTTTGAGAATAATTCAAAAACGGTGCATCGCAAAATTCTAAAAAAAATTGTAATGTTTCTTAATTTTGGTGTTCTTTCCAATGACACCCCACTTGACCGGGTCAAAAAACCTTTTTTTCACCCTTCCCCACTCCCATCCCCTAAACACAGAAATAAATTCACGTGAGGCATCGCTATATTTTTCGTTAAGGGTTTATCAAATTTCCTATCTCCATGATTTTTTTCAAATTTTTCTGTCAATCAACGAAGAAACGTATGGGGGGGGACCAACTTTTTGTTGCACTTTTTTGAGAATAATTCAAAAACGGTGCATCGCAAAATTCTAAAAAAATTTGTAATGTTTCTTCATTTTGGTGTTCTTTCAAATGACACCCCACTTGACCGGGTCAAAAAACCTTTTTTTCACCCTTCCCCACTCCCACCCCCTAAACACATAGAAATAAATTCACTTGAGGCTTCGCTATATTTTTCGTTAAGGGTTTATCAAATTTCCTATCTCCATGATTTTTTTCAAATTTTTCTGTCAATCAACGAAGAAACGTATAGGGGGGGACCAACTTTTTGTTGCACTTTTTTGAGAATAATTCAAAAACGGTGCATCGCAAAATTCTAAAAAAAATTGTAATGTTTCTTAATTTTGGTGCTCTTTCAAAAGATACCCCATTTGACCGGGTTTTAAATGATGTTTTTACCCCTTCTCATATCCACCCCCTTAATAAATATAATTATTAGTATATGGTACTTCACTATATTTTTCTTTAAAAACTTACTAAATTTTCTATCATTCAAAATGCTTTTTAAGATTTTCGATTGCTTAGGCTCGGAGTTAATCAAGGAAAGAAAACATACAGAAAACGCTACTATTTAGATTTACACAAAAAATGGTGGGGTGTAGAATTCCAAAATATATTTTTTAGAAATACTGAAGTGAATCCCTTTCATATGATACCCTACTTGACTCGATATAAAAATTTATTTTCTCAAAGGCCTCACATCGTAACCCTGTTAACCAAACGAAATCCATTTTGTTTTTGTTTTCAACCCCTCATCTTGTGTGGACAGATTAGTTTTATACGCATGCCAAATTTCAAGTTCATTGGATTTAAATTAATCGAGATAGTCGAAATAATGTGAAAAACACTTTTTACGCTCACCAATAGTGTTCCGTATAAAAAACGTAACCCTAAAAAGATGCGATGTGTAGTGTGTACATATAATATAGCGAGATATATAAAAAACTGGAAAATCTACAGGAGTATTTTGTTTATTTAGTTATTTAGGTTCTAAGAAACATTTACAAAAGAAATTTTTCTAATTACAAGTTATAGTTATATCATCATTTGTCAGAATTGAAGCTATATCTAGAGCACTGGAGTCTGGAATACTCCTGCATGTTGTAAGGATAAAATGAAGATTGTGGCCTTCAATTACCGTTTTTGCTATTTAGAAACCAAAACAGCATATCAACAAATTCTGTTCCCAGATCAGTTCAGGAATTAATGATGAAAAAGATAAACCTCTAACTGTATCAATTTTATTAAATCTAAACTTTCCACAAAAATTTTACTTATTGCTCTTACCTATTTCCGTTTTCCATTTATAAGGAAATTTAATAAAAATCCTTAATCCTTTACCTCAACAATCTAAGCTATACTCGTTTTAAGATAAAAGCTAGGAAATAAGGTTAACTACAGATTAAAAGTCATAAGTTAAAAGTTGAAAATTTGTTTAAGAAAATCTTAAGTTTTTCTCCTTTATCCTTAATTGTTGTTGTTAATTTTGGTTATTTTGAATTAAATATTTTTTATTCAAAATGTAAATATTTTGTTTAGATTATAGTTAGAAAAGGAAACGTTTTGTTCTAATCTTGATTATTTGTTTTGTTTTGTTTGAATTATAATTGGTTTGTAGTGAAGTTGTTAGTTATTACAAATATGTTAAAACGATTTGTTTATTTTGCTATTGTGATTTATTTAGCAAACAATATGACTTGGAAAGTTTGTTTCTAATTGGGATGTTTACGATAATTAGTTGGGAAAAAATGTAAATATAATACATTTTTCATTTAGAACCATCAGAACCATCAAAAACAAAAGGTTAACCTGAAGTCTTATCATACGTTGTTTGTTTTACTTTGAGATTTTAAAAAGGAAAACAAATCTGTAAGGTAGAAAACTAAAAACGATTATTTTTTTGTATGAATATATTTAAAATTATTTTATTTTTCCTGAGGATGTTTGTTGAGGATCGAGGTTTTACTGCCCTTTTAAAATATTTATGTTTTTTATGTATTTGTTTGACATAAAAATTCTTGGTTTCATAAAAGGGTTAAGGGTTAAGGTTTAAATACATAATACAGGAATATTTGATTTTACATTTTTTTGTATGCTAATAGAATTTACTACGTTTTTGTTGGCTTTTTTTCTCAACAAAATATCCAGTTGTTAAATTTTTTTTCTATAAATAATATTATATTTTGCAACAAGAGCTGAAAACATCCTTTTTTTTCAACAGTGAACAAATTAAGAGCGACGAGTTAGTGATGAAAATATCATAGCAATAACAATTTGTTATTTAGAGTAAATGTTTTTCTCTAGAGAGAAAACCTGAGTTACTAGAGATTTCATTTATAATTAATTTATGCTAAAAAATTTTGTATACTTAAGTTGCGAGCACAAACCCACAACCCTGAGAATAAAAGTCTCATACACTACCATCTGACGTAGACGGCAGACATATTCCAGATAAATAACTCTGATCAAATCTAATGTCAAATATTAGAGTTGCATTGTCCTCATATGCAGAGGTACAGCAAAGAACTTTTAAGACGAAAAAGAAGAACCTGTCTTAAAATTCAGAAAGATTAAATTGCTTACCCTGCAGAATGTGAGTTTAGCTACAAGGTGTGACTGCAGGTTGCGGATAGCAAAAACCTCTTTTAGACCCGCTACAATGGAATTCACTAAATAATCAATAAGGGGTTCCGAACCAAACACCCGCTTCCTATAATCATTTTCTGTCCCCTTGTCTCCTTACTAGACTTTATTACTACGTTATCATTATTGTACCGAACCCTCGTGAAATACCTCAAACGGTGAAGCCGATACTGGGCACCCACTGGCGATCTAGCTTTATCTATATAATGTTAATGAGAATCTTTGCAGAGATGTTTTTGCTACGCAGAGCACGGTAGCCAAATAATCCTGACAAGGTATAAAAACGAAAAAAAACCTGAAAAAATTAAAAACAACTGTGATTTCAAAGCGACGGCATATAAAACGGACTATAGTAGCTTAACGGACTATAGTAGCTTGCTCTAAGCTGCAGGAAGCTGGAACTTATTCCAAACCCTAGTACATATAGTTTCCTGTAATAAAATAACTAGCGTCACAATCGATAATAAATGTGAACACCAAAAAGGCAAAAGCCATCTCCACGTTAAAAAACCACTTTCTTTGTACGGAAAATGCGATAAAGATTATCAAAAATAAAGTAAATTCTTATTACATTTAGAGAAATTACAAACAAATTACTCGAAGATGCTGCAAAAAGGATTGGTTGATTGGGGTGACGTCAACGTTTATCATCTGATCTTAGACAGCTAGGACAAAAACGATAGCGGCAAGTAGGATATCAATATACCAATACTAAGATAGGACTAATCACTTCATTAAATATTAAAGTGTTTTATTATTTAGTCATTGCTGGTCATCATTTAAGTATCGATAAGTATCGATATGTATCGATAAACATCGATAAATGTCGATAAGTGTCGATATATCGATATTTTATCATCCTGATATCATTATTCGATATATCGATAAGTATCTATATATCGAGATTTTTTTTCGTCACAATCTCTAGTTTTATGGTATGCAGCATTAGAATGCAAACCAACTTTCATCCCCAGAACGGAATGTCAGTCGTAGAGGTGACTTAAGTATTAGAATCAATATATCTCGTGGGAAACAAGTGATATCCTTCACTCTCTCCAACTAGACGCTAGGAAATTAGCTTTAACAAACTGCAGTGAGACAAATTGGCGTAATTGCTGATAAGGTTTCACGTCGCAGATGGACGGATTGGTAAAGTAACTTAACGAGTTTGTTGAACAAGCCTCTAAGGCTTGATTATCACCTAAACAAACCTAGCGACAAGCAGAAACTTAATTAATGAATCTGAGAGCTGCATTCATTATAAGAAAAAGAGTATAAGGAAATTTTATAACATAACTAAACCCTTCAAGAGTCCCACACAACTGTTTTCATTTCAAAAAAGGACTCATATGCTATAAAAAGGAAAAGTTAATAAACCGACTTCCATCTGCTCTTACAATAACATCAACTGTGGCCGAGAACGAGCCCTGTGGAAGAGAGCGAGCATTTCTTGTTGAAGAAGCAATATACCATGATATCGTTCTCGGAAAACATCGAAGAAAGTGTGAAAAAGGTAACGGAAGTCAAGCAAAGCGCCATGATATAAAGATAGAGTCTGGCTCAGCTTTACACTTCTTCAATAAAACCGATTTTGATGTTCGTCTGATACGGATACTGGGTCAAAGTGACGTCAAGAGTAACTGTATAGATGACGCACTTTCAAATCAAGGAACTGAACTAGATTTTCTACTAGAAAAAGAAGCTCTGGACTGGTCATTTTCATTCCTGTCAAAACAGCAATATAAGCCGCAAAATTTGGGACAAGTAGGATTCGCTACACTTCCACAAATTGTTATCTATGATTCGGGAGAATATCGGATCGTTCTTTGCAGTCATAACTGGTCAATGGATTCTTGGAAAGCACATAAAATACTTGGTCTTTATTGAACAGTGAGTTTTTCAGTAGCTGTCAAAACGAAGTGTAACACTAAATCAAAGTTTTTTGGAAATATTATATTCTTTATAACAACATTAAAGCATAACCTTTTAAAAACAAAATATTTTATTTGAAATATTTAAATACACGATAGCGCAGCTGGTCAGTCAGGCTTCAGTTGACCAACTATAGGATGTGACAATTTTTCGGCCCCTAGTCAATCTGAAGAATTGGAACAAAGGCCACACACTTATAGATGGCACACGCCCACCAACAGCTCCACCAGAGAGATCCAAGATAAACTAAGCTAGATTGTGAAGTCATTCGATGAGCCACAACAACAACAGCGATAACATCAGGACTTCGCTTCACTGCCCTACTCCATACGACCAGACTGCGCGAATACGAAACGCATCAATGGTTTCAAATACAACAGCGGTAAAACGTCTTTGCCGCACATGCCGACCTATTATGTAAAAACCAAGCAGCTGATTGATACTGGAAATACCTTCTTCGTACTGCCAAGGTTTGAGTGATAATTTAGGAAACCTATTTCAAAGTAATGCTTACATACCATGTCGCTTAATAACTTCGAAATTAAGATTAATGTAAGAATAATGGAGGACCCATTGAGCATCTTTGAGAGTAATGTCGGCCTCGGGAAAAAAATTGTGGGCTTCGATACCAGCACACACAGGAAACTTCTCTTTCAAATCTGCTATTTCTGAAATGGCAACAACAGAAATATACTCAGATGAGGAACTAGCACCAGATGAACTTCCTAAGTCTCTAGCTTACTATCTCCAAAGGTAGGAAATTGATACGTAGTTCAAGGATGCCGAAGTCTAGTAAAAAAGATAAACTACAGATATGAAAGAAGTCAAATCATGGTTTCATACAATTTAGAGCTACTGAAAAAATGACCTCACCTCCCAAATTAAGGACGAACATTCCTTATTGAAGCTTTAAACTTAAAAGAGAGCGTGGTCAGAAAATGCTCACGCTCCCAGAACTAATTTAAACCCAGTGAAACCCGGTGATATCATCGAGTCCGTCATCTGATATCAAAAACAAGGTTTCCACCGACAAAACAGAGCATTGCACATATCAAAACAAACACATCATCTAGTGAGGCAATTCAGCCGACTAAAACACTAAAACGGGATCCAGTTGTACAGTATCCAGCAAATCAACTATATATCATTTGATCACGTCACCAGCGCCATCGCCACGTTCGATTAATCGGCAAAAAAGTTACAGAATGAGCCATCGCACACTGAAAAATTATTTCTTATTGGCGTAAGTATCGGTCAAAAATACGCTCTTATATAGAAGTCAAAATTCTTATTACAAATAAGTTATGTCTCCTTGGGAGCAATGCTTCGATAACTGTCATTGGGAGTTCATCCGCTAATGAAATTCTTAAAATACCTGAACACCTTACCTTGTTTAATGAACTTATTAGCACAACAGATGGTAAAGGTCAAGCTATCCGTGAGTATTTACCACGAGCGTATCTTGCATGGGACTCAAAAAAGAACCCATTTTGTTGACGGTACTCCCATATGTGACGGTACTTCTTTTGCACAGAGCTTGTACTTTAGTATCGACATCTTTGAACTATACAACTTAGTTTATTCTTCATTATAACGGTTTGTCAGTCTGCCAACAACAAAGCCTGGAAGATGCCATCCAAATTTTGCCGTCCTTCTCGAAGCTAGGATTGGAGAAACTGATTTATTTGCCTTCAACCTTCAACCTTCAACCTTCAACCTTCAACCTTCAACCTTCAACGACACACCTTCAATAAAACAGAAAAATCATTCTATATTTCCAGCTATCAAGAACTTAATGGAAGAAGAGTGGACCGTAAGTTGTCTTTAGAGATAATCGATATCTCAAATAGTTCCAGGAGCTCACCGATAGTGTTAGTTAGAAAACCAGGTAAGGTATAGGTTTGACTGGATTGACATAAATTGGATGTAAATTAAAGTCAACAAACCATTGACATACCCTCTGCTACAGATCGTAGGAATCTTTGGTCAACTACCCAGCTCACAGTTTATTTTTTATTTCAAGTTTTGATCTGAAGAATGCGTTCTGGCAGTGTAGCAACGAAAAAAATCTGTTCCTTATACATTTTTTTTTTAAATCTAAAATAGACAGTTCTCACAATAATCACAATAATCATACTATCAGATTCATTTCATATATAATATCTGTCTATTTATAACGTTCCACTGTAAGGCATATTTTTCATTTCAAAACATTTAACTGTTTTTATAATATTTCGATGTATAATCAATTGTTTTACTTCGGTCTGAAAGACCTAAGTATTACATTCATGAGCTCAAAGTGAAATTCTTACCCCCACTTTTTTTGGCATTTCTCGACGTTTTAGGACCTACTGATTCTAAAAAAGCAAAAAAAAAAAAATGTGTGTCTGTCTGCCGGCCGTCCGTCACAACCGACAAAATCTAGAAAACCGCTGAACGGATTTCAAAATTTTTTTTTTCTAAAAATAGGTTTACTCAATGGGAAGAGCCGAAAGGACGATGTTTGATAACTGTACCGGAAGTGTGTCAAAAAAATCGTCAAGTGTGTCAAAACAAGGAAATTTGCATATTTTTTGGTTAAAAAACGTTCATTTTAAGTGATTACGAGTAGAAACATTGAATTTGGAGAAATCTTGATGGTCGGGATTGTGAGACCAAAATCTAGATTATTGCATTATAAGTTTGTCAAAAAAATGTTGTCAAGTGTGTCAAAAGAAAGATTTTTATTTATTTTTTTACCTAATTTTTTGGAAAAAAAATAAAATTATTGTTTGTTTGAAATGAGTTTTATTATTATTATTGAGAATTATGGCATTATAAGTTTGTCAAAAAATGTTGTCAAGTGTGTCAAAAGAGAGATTTTTTTTATTTTTACCCAATTTTTTGGAAAAAATAAAATTGTTTGAAATGAAATTTTATTATTATTATTGAGAATTATGGCATTATAAGTTTGTCAAAAAATAATGTCAAGTGTGTCAAAAAATAATTTCATTTATTTTTTAGCCAATTTTTTGGAAAAAAATGTAGCTGTTTTTATGACGTAATATAATTGAAAATGAAATTGGACATGAACATTTTTGAATTTGTTATAGTTTTTGAAATATTTTTGGAATTTTGAAAAAGTTTGTATTTTTGATTTTGTAATAATTTTTGCAATATTTTTAGAATTTCTTAAAAAGTTTTAATTTTTGATTTCGTAAGAATTTTTGGAATATTTTAAGAATTTTGAAAAATTTTTAATTTTTGATTTTATTATAATTTTTGGAATTTTGAAAAAATTTTCAACTTTTGATTTTGTAATAATTTTTGCAATAGTTTTAGAATTTTGGAAAAAGTTTGCATTTTTAAGAATTTTTGGATTATTATTGGAATTTAGAAAAAGTTTCAATATTTGATTTCATTCTAATTTTTGGAATATTTTTGGAATTTTGAAAAAGGTTTCAATTTTTGATTTTGTCATAATTTTTGCAATATTTTTAGAATTTGGAAAAAAAATAGAATTTTTGAATTTTATATAGATATATATTTAGAATTTTGAAAAAAGCTTCATATTTTGATTTTGTAAGAATTTTTGGAATATTTTTAGAATTTTGAAAAATTTTAAATTTTTGATTTTATTATAATTTTGAAAAAAGTTTTAATTTTTGATTTTGTAATAATTTTTGCAATATTTTTAGAATTTTGGAAAAGTTTGAATTTTTAAGAATTTTTGGAATATTATCAGAATTTAGAAAAAGTTTAAATATTTGATTTCATTCTAGTTTTTGGAATATTTTTGGAGTTTTGAAAAAGTTTGATTTTATTTAATTTATATATTTCGTGTTAGTTTTGTAATAAGTTTTTAAACAGATATAAAAAATACTTGTACGTTAACAAAGAGTTATGTTTGATATGCATCGCTGCCCAAAACTAAAAACCATGTCCTCGTGAAAGTTTTTTGCCGAAAACTATATCAAAATCCTTTACCCAGACCGAAGTCTTGATATCTCAGAGCTGTGAGATTTCAGCCCCTCCATATTTTCTTTATTGTAAAACAAATATATTTTTTTTTGTTTTAAACTACAACCAAAATAAAGTAAATTGATCTGCGCAGGTACATTGATGAGATATTTTTATAATATTAGTAATTGATTAAATTGTGAAGTACTCTGTGTTTAGATTTGATAGTATGAGGCTGTTTGTGAGAGTGATTTTTCTCTGTCTGTAGCATTTGTTTTTTTTTGTTTGCGCACGGCAGATTTTCGTGTATGGCCATTTCGTGTATCCTATCAAATAAATTTATTTGATAGGATGAAACAGCCGGTCGCAACAGCTGATCTGAAAAAATCGGACAGCTCAATTGGAAAAATCAAAAAAAATTAAATCGTTAAGTTTTATCTTTGAAAAGGTTAGCTTTCATGCATTGCATTCATTATTTTTATGAAAAAACGAGTTCTAGTCGATACCAAATTGATATCAAGGACCGGATACCTACATTTTTTATAATATCGTATTTTTTTATATAAATTTAGATACAAAATATCATTAATTATAAATGATAGTGAGTTTTTTTATTTAAATTCATTTTGTGATTAGTTTATTAAGCTCTTAATAGCAGGAACTATTTTCACATATCCTTAATTAAATATTAGTTTGCAGCTTAAAGCTTTGTTAATTTATCACAAAATGTGATACCCGTTCTCACCGTTACACCGTGGGAAAAACAAAAACCCAACCAGACAATCAAACCATTATGAATAAATATGTTGATCTAAGTAAACTGGCATTAAAATTAATAAGCCAACACAATCCTAGTTAAACATTCACATTAGACAAATATTAAAAAAACATATTCCCATAAAAATAAATATCTTCATCTTCATCTGTATAGCAACATTAAATATTTAAAATTTCCTTAAAATCTTCTTAAACATAATTCCAACCTTTCATTCCGTAAATATAAAAATTGAGTAAACAGGATAATAAATTTTGTATGTCTCTATATATGTAAGTTATAAAATTTTCATAGATTTTGATGTAAATAATTTCATCTATTTTTTTGTCAGAAACAATAACAATAATAATATTTATAAATTTTATATAACTAAATACGGATAATAAATCAAGTTTTTGGGAAAATTATCTGTTTCAAAACTAGTGAGTTTACACATATCTACTCTAATCAAAATTATAACCTTAAAAATGAATGAAATTGTTTTGTTGAGATATATAGACAGTAAGTAGAATCTATAATGTTATAAAATATGATGATATGCAATAAAACTTTATATTATGTTTCATATTTCAATAGATATGATATTGCAAAATTTATAGTTTTAATGAGGTTATTTTGAAAATATATATTGTTATTTATATATAATGAGATGAAGATGTACTTAGTTGTGTTATATAGGAAAGAAGTGTGAGTAATTTATCTGTCAATTTTATATTATTGTTATTGGCTTTCATTCTAAATTATGATTACATTTTAATGGATATGTTAAGATGATTTACAATAAAGGTTTTGCAAACGAAACATGATGTCAAGGCTATCGTTAGATTTTCGATTGTTTGGTTTCAGGTTTTGGCTTCGCCTTTATGTGAGTCTTATTTTCTTGATCTTCTTTTGGCCAATAATTGTATAGGTATTACTTTATTGACAATCCATTGGGCATTTTCACACTTGTATACACTGCAACGCATCACATCTTCGTTTTCTACCTGTTTGCCTAAAAATTACCTATAAAGTAAATTGGAGTTACCATATTTGAATTTAGTTTATAGCGTTAAGACAAAAGAAATGCAGAAGTGATGCGTTGCACAGCATACCAGTATGGAAATGGCTATTTACCCTGAAATATGTTACGAAGCTGTTCATCGTGTAATGATTATGTCTGCGTTGTATTATTATTCTAATATTGATGTAAATACACTCGTTTGTCTTTTCACATAATGAATTCGATCGTTGGTTTCTTGCATTTATTTTTCTCGCGCTTTCGTGTTTTTTGGTTTTGATATAAACTTTTACATGTTGTAGATTTTTGGTTAGTCGATCATGTACCGGAAAACCAATAAGATCGTGCTCTGACTTGTGCTTATTTTTTTGCCTATCTAAAATTAGTAAAAATTTATATTTTCTGGTGTCTATATAAAATTAGTAAAATTTTCTATTTTTCTCGTATCTAACTACAATTAGTAGAATTTATATTATCTTTTATATTATTGTTACTTTATATTACATCATAATTGTTTCATCGATTGCTGCAACCATTAGCAATATTATGATTATCTCAAGATGATTAACTGAATTACGAATGGATGAAGGGTTGCATCAAATGCTCATGGGGTGAGTGAACCATTTATCTAAACTTACAAATGTAATAACTGTGGTGATATTTATGTGTTTGATGGTCTTGGTTCCTCGAACTAATGGGGTCGTCAGAGTCGTTGTTCCTTGTCTTTGCTTATTTCATTCCGTTTAAACAGTCTCATTTGCATGCATATCTGATTATTTCTACTGAGCTGAGAGAAATTACTTCTCAAACACACATGGCTGACGCTCGTCGTAATACAACCTTGCCAGGCACGCAGTCCTCTGATTGCTTCCTGCTCGTGACATCACTAGCAGGTCCAGTGTTCATTACATATATCATCTAGAAATATAGACCAGAAAAATTAGTCACGATAGCAACTTCTGTGCGAACCTTATAAGTTATATTACCAGAACACGGAAAACAAATTCGGTTGTTTTGCGTTATTTGATTCTATTTTGATTGTAAAACATTTATGGCGGTTGGTAGTAAAACCTAATCGTATGGTATAATGAAAAATGGTATAGGACAATTTCATGCCGACACGCTTCATGAAAAATAAACAACAATAATAATAGAAATTTTTTTTAATTTTTTTATTTAATTTCTTTTTTTAATTTTATTTTTAATTTTTTTTTTCAATTTTTTGTAAATTATTTTATTTTTGACTATTTTTTGTATTTATTAATTTAAAAAAATATACTAATTTTGTTAACGAAACGCAGTTTGATTTTTAATTTTTACTCAATTTTTCTTTATAGGATTTTATTATTTATAAATTCTACTATCTTACTTTTATATTTTAAACCTGTCAAGCGTTCAGTGTCGGTCTTTTATTTTTAATATGTTTTTTTAATCACAAAAAGCAATTTATGCCCTAGAACAAATTTTAATCCAATCCGTTGATGTGAAATACGCGTCACAATGAACATGTTAATTTTGTGTTAGATATTAATATCTCAAGACGTTGGTGAATTTGTTATAACTTTATCTTTATTGAAACTACATTACACTTTTGAAAGAATATATACAATGTAATGTAGGCAATTGTGTATTCTAAAGATTATGAAGCATGATATGTTATGAACACTGAACCTGCTAGTGAGCAACTAGCAGGAAGCAAACGGAAGACTGCGTGCCTGGATGAGTTATATTCAGACAAACGTCAGCCATGTGAGTTAAAACAATAATATCCACCCTAGTGCAGAACAAATAATCAAATTTGCACGCAAATGAGACGGAGTAGACGGGGAGAAGAAAGAACAGGGCTTCTGAGTCCCACCATCAAGAATACAACTTTTATTTTTTGTTAAAAAACATATAATGAATTACTTAAATGTTTCACTCACCCCATGTTTATTCCAGATCCTACTCTTCATTCCTTCGAAAACTAGATTATCTTCACCAACTCAAACATACGATGAACATATTATACAAAATATTGAATGATGTAACAAAATGTTGTCGGTAATTTTTCAAGTTGTTGGTATTATTTCAAACGCTGTAACAAAAAAGGCTGAATTTGTTAGAAATAATATATAACTGATGTGATAAAATTGATGTCGTCAATGATTTAGGTTGGTGATAATATTTCAAACAATGTAATGAAAAGGCTGAATTTCTAAGCGACTGGTTATCTGATGTAACCAAATTGATATCGCCAATTGTTGAAATTGGTAGAAATAATATAACTGGTATAACCCAAATTTGTTGAAATGGTAAGAGTTATAATAACTGATGTGGTAATGAAATGGAGTTGGTTATTGTTGAATTTGTCTGAATTATAATAATTGACGTAACAAAAACCAAATGTCGGTTAGCAATAATATAACTTGGTAAAAATATGTCAATATTTATTGGTAATATTTATTGGTAACGGTTTTAGTAATATAAATTGGTAAAAATATGTCAAGTGATGTAACCAAAATCGCTACCGTCAAGTTTTCAAGCAGTTGGTACTATCTCAATCGAGGCAATAAAACTGTTGACTTTGTTCAAAATATTATAATTGATGTAAAAAAAATTTGAGGTTGGCAATGGCTGAACTTGTTATAAACAATATAACGGATGTAACAGAAATGACGTCACCATGTAATAAAGTGCTGCTTCGATCGATGAATGACAACGAACTGGCATAGCAGATTTGTTTATAGCCCCAGACTAGCTGCAATCCATGGGATCGAGAATAAAATCCTGCTGCTTCAGCACAAATAAACAACACTATGCGTGAAACATGACAAGAACAGATAGGAGAAAATAAGCAAGTGAAGGCTTGAGACTCTTGCGACCCCCATACGCGAAAAGAACCACGATCACCACGTCCGACCCTCTACATCAACACCCTATTTCACACTTTCACTCCTAATACACCCGCGCACCCTCACCCGCATACACACACGCACACACTTACACACACCTGCATACAATCACCCATACCTAAATCCATGCGTCTAAGTTCAACATTTCAAAATAATTTTACACCAACTTACCGGTAACATAATTTGAAAAGTTCCCGTTAGTGATTGAATTATTTATTCGATTCTTGTGGTTATCGGTTACATCCATAATAATTTCAGAGACCAATTGGTATCAAATTTTGTAAGTTTTTTTTTGTAGTAAAAATCCCGCACATTCAAAATTTGTAATGCATAAACAGAACTAGCACCAAAAAAAAATAACATTTTGTTTGTTTTACTGTAAATTGTTAGCCTTTAACGCTTTCTCAGTAGGAAGCAATATATTTATATAATAGGTCCAATTGCTGGTTTGAAACAAAATAGCCAGTAAACAGAATTCCAATATTGCCTCCCTTTATAACACCACGCCCACGATATATTACGAATTAAAGTATGTCCATGGCATGTGTCGATTTGATGTTATTGCGTCTGCACAGAGTCAACAATCTCAACATCAATTATTATTACCTTTGTTTAAATTAAATTAAAATATAACATCAGAATCCACAAATAACGTTAGATCTTGGCCTGATGTGATCGAAAACAAAATACAGGGTTGTCTTCTAAAATAAAAAATTTAGAGATAATCCGGGCTACTTGTCATAGCCGTAGACATCAGTGTTGTGTGGAAAGAAACTCATTTAATCTAACACATTCTCCTCTGACTCATACGCACCTGCACCTCATACACCCGCTCATACACATCCCCATCAACACATCCATACACACACATTGGCACACCGACATACTTCACCATAATCATTCATGCATAAAAGAAAAAGAAAAAATCAGATACGACTCACCGCATGATGTTGTCCCGTCCTACTCTCCTATCCTTCAAATTCAGCCGCTCATCTCCATCAGGTCATACATAGACCAGAGCTCGGCCAAGGTGATTGCAACTTACAACCGTTATTAAGATCCAAGTGTGATATAAATTAACGGATATAGAAATTGGTAATAATTTATGGCAGCTGTAATGAATCAATCCAGAAATAACAACCGGTTTCAGCGATGGTTTACCGTTAACCCTCGGTGATGAGGGTATAATGATATCATCGTTATTGATTGTATGATATCAACGTTATTGATTGTAAGACATCATTAACAGCACTAATCCAGACAGCCTCAAACTCACTTGTCAATTTTTGTCATGGATCGTCGAATTTTATTATAATTTTACTATAAGTAACCGTTGGGATAGATGTTATCATCCGAATTTGGAAATAACGTCAACCATTGAATCTCACTACTAACACAGCTTCAAAAAAAACTTATATTTTATGGATTCCGCTAACTGGATAAATCACAGCACACATATCATATGTATAATTTTTGTTTTAATTTTCATTTAATTGGATTGATACATGGATTATAATTATACTACGAAATTTTAACAGTCACTGACAATGAGTTGAATATTAAATTTAAATTTTAACTAAATAAATTACGATTTTTTTTTAATTAACTAGATAGCTTCACAAACATACAGCGATTGAATCTTTTTTTTGTAAATAAATAGCTTAATTAAAAGTTTTAACTAAATAAATAGATGGTTTCACAAACATATAGTGATTAGTATTTTTTTTTATAGTTATTTGGTCTTACTTGGACTGTGGAAATGTAGATGCTAACCTCAACTCAATAAAGTGGTTATATTTTGATTACGTAAATTTGTCTACTTAATTGTAAAAGAAAATGACGTGAATTACACAAAAAAAAATCTATTCTCGAACGTAGACATTCGCGATGCACAAAAATTGACAAGATTTTCACAATGATTCTGATAACAAAAAACCAGACCGAGCAAATATGGCGCTCGCAACGACACAAACATATAAATAATTTTTTTTGATTTTGGTTCACTGACACTAAATCGGTAAATTGGACCCCCACGAATTGATATTATTGTAAACTACTAAAAATTTGACTAATTAATTTTATACGCAATATCGCGAATTTAATACAAACAATATTTGCTAATCTCAACATTCAAAAATGTAACATTTTTTACAAAATCACAACTTGTCAACTTCGACAACACAGGCAGATCAAAAAGTCAATGCCAAACTAAGAGACACTACATGTCTTCACTACACTACATATCTACACTACATATCTCACGAAAGCCCATATGTAAAATGGAGGTACTAGCCTTGCTTGTAATGAACATTTTATGAAACTATAAACTAGATTTGGTAACGCTCCTAGCAACCGATCGTATGCCCGTACCAGATCCTTTATGGTCAAGAGCTCATAAAATTTCATTTTTATAGAACTAAAGATGTCTATCAATTTAAACCCAAATCGTTTCGTGGAAAATTGGTACAAAATATAACAGTTTTAGTGAAAAATGGTTGAATAATAATTAAGTTGTAGAATTTTACACCAAAATGAACAATCTGGCAATAAAATTTACCAGAAAATATTAACACACATACATATATAACTTTTAATCCATACAAAAAAAATTGATGTATTTGTACCGACATTTGCTTTTTAAACGAAAAGAAATATAAAAAATTAACCATAACCATTCCCAACATATATTCACTTAAACACAAATTCACTCTTAAATTTATTAATTTTTCTCCAAACCATAAAACAACCCATTAATATCCATTTCCCGATTTTTCTTTAAATAACAACAAAAAAAACTTTGAAACTTTAAATGAAACAAAACTCTTTAGCATCGATTTTCCTTCATCAAATTTTCTTTTAAATATAATAAAAAAACCAGACACACAAGAAAATTATTTGGAATGAATCCTAGCATAAAGAAATAAAAATATATATTTTTCTGATTCATTAGAGCAATTTATCTTAATTAATCAGAATGGCATTTCTCTTTTATTAGAAAAAATATTTTAAGAAAATTATCAGATCAGACACATATGTCTGAATCAACCAAATATTTGCAGTTTTTTTTCATAACGGAGGCTCCAAAACTCTTATGAACACTCCTATTGTATCAAAAATAGTTCAAACAATCTTCATGCTAGACAATGTGTTCTTTGTGCTAGACAATCAAAAGAAAAAGAAAACCAAACACTTGCTAAGCAAAGAAAAACAAAACAAAAGTAATTATTTATTCTTATTTCTTTCGAAGAAAAAAATTGTAAAGTTCTTATACTTATTTGTTGCTGTTCTTTGAAAAAGAAAATTAAAGAGAGCAATTTCCATCATTTATTTTTCCCTAATGGCCATTTTTGTAGTTTAAAATAGTTTTTTAAAACTAAACTATTATTATGTTAGTTTTAAAATGTCGAAAATTGTTTTATTGTTATAATTATATTAGAGTTATCGACAAGAGGATTGGGAGTTTATGTTATGTAATAGAGATAAACTATTGTGAAAATATTCAAAAAAGTTTAAAGTTATGTTTTCCTTTGTGTACTTTTGATTATGTAATTATGAGGGTTTGTGAATAAGTGGTGATCAATTAATTTAATTTTTTCAGTAGTCATTTTCCAAGGCCAGTGCTAATTCGAAATAATTTTTTGCGAAAATTTCGAAAGCAAGTGGTTTGGTAATAGCCCGAGACTGTAAGCCAAAGAATAATGCCACTTGCTTAAGGAATTTACGAAAAATTATGAGAATTTATCATCGGTTGAGGGAAATTCGTTTAGAATATTATTTGCCACCGCAACTTAATAATTAAAACAATAATCATTTAAATAAAAATAAAATACATAAAAATATAACAATAATAAAAATTACATATTTAATTTAAATTATTTTACAAATTTATAATTTGTAAAATCAAAATCGCTAAAATGACTTGATAATTGCCCTAGGGAAATTATTAGTGTAATTGAAATATGATTGGTCAAATTCGATGATATTATTACAATTTAGAGAATTTCATTGAATTAAAATCAAATAAAAATAAAGCAAAAAATATTAATATATAAGGGTGTCACCGTTTGTGGAGTAAAACGTTTGCTACTCTGAAAAAAACAATTTGACAACTGAGAGTTTACGGTCAGTGAAAATGGAGCGTTACTCGATACAACCAGCTACATATTTTCATTATTGAACCATATCTAAAAAATAATGAAAGTTTGGCAGAAACAGTTCGAAAATTTCATACAAAATATGGTCGTAATAGTGTTATAACTTCATCAACTGTGAAGAGATTAATTGAAAAATTCAGGGAGACTGAATTTAAAATCAGTTTGAATGAATTTTATTACATCTATAATGAATTTTATTTCATCTTTACCATTAATTCTGAACGGTTAAATAAATTTTTTTCAATTTCGATACCTATGTAATTGTTTGGTATTTTGAAAATGAAATAACCTACAATGAAAGACATCAAATTTTATACTGATGAGAATTAACAAACCAAAAAACAATCATAAAACAACTAATCTTTTTCACAATGGAAATTTAACTCAATTTAATCGTAGTAGCCTTTGCCCTTTTCTGTATTCGAGAGAGGCACATGTGCTTTAGTTTGAATTTATTGATTTTATATAATCAAAGCGAAATTTTTTTGTTGATTTTTTATAGAACATTTTAAAGTTATTTATAAATTACAATCAAGATTTATTTTTCAGAGATTAATACAATTAAATAAATTGTTTTATTACGCTCCCCAGCATTCACACAACATAATAAAATTAACATCTGTTTATTTTATTCTATTAAGACTAACAACGCACACAATTATGGTTCTAAAAAAACAAAAAAATAACTTATATTTACAGGTGTCGGAAAGATAAAACAATTTATTTGATTGTATTGAACTTTGAGATAAATTTTTTTAATTGTATTTTAAAAATAATTTTATTGTACTTCATAAAAAATTCAACTACAACATTTTCGCTCTATTATATAAAAAATAACAAATTCAAACTAATCCGCATGTTCCTCTCTCGATTATTGAAAAAGACACATGAATTTGAAGACAAATTGATTTAAATTTCCATTGTGAAAAAAATTAGTTCTTTATGATTACTTTTTGGTTTCTTAATTCTCATTAGTATTAGTAACTAGAATTTTGATGTATTTCATACCATAATATCAAAAATTTAAGTAAGTATCGAAATTGAACATTTACAATTTTTTTAACTGATTGGAATCAATGGTATAAAAAAATAAGATAAAATTCATTGTTTTTATTATTCGTTTTACTTGTTTTTTCAATGAAGTTTAAAATATGTAATTCAGTTGGTTGTAAAAAAATAAAAATAAACCTAAAGTTGTTGTTGCGAAGGGTAGATTTATTTTTCAAATACTCACACATTTGATTTTTGCTTAAAATTTGATGCTTTCCTTCGTCTTAAAAATAAAAATAGATTATTCTTCGGAATGGTTTGTCTAACTATGTAAGTATTGTTATTAAAATAAATCAAAAGGTGGCGACAAAGTTTTAATTTTTGTTTTCTGCATACGGAATGAATGAAAATAATAAAATCAACTCCCAAGGAGTGAAATAAAAAAATAAAAATTTTGCCCTTGGCTTCGTGTTTAATGAGTTTTATTCTCTCACAAATTGGCATTTGACAATGCTTACTCGCTGATACTTACATAATATATTACTATTATTTCAAATTAGGAGTAAGAACGACGGTTTTCTATTTTTAATCTTATATTTAGAATTTTATTTTTTTATCGTATTCACTCTGAAAGAACAGAGTAAATTAGTGGTATAAAAAGCGTTTTAAACTCTGTTTCGTTACACCCCAAAACTCGTTCTTTTGTTTTTTTGGTTTCTTTAAACTTTATTTCGTTCTTTCCTATTGTCTCATATTACATTTAGTATGTAAGTGTAAGCAAGATATAACGTGCTATTTCACCCATAAAACATGAACTATGAACTAACAAGAGTCCGCAATAGAATCTTTAAATATTTATTGGTCCGTGGCATGAAATCAGTTGAGAAACAATGTTCTATAGAACAATTATCTGATACTGATTCGTACCGCAATAGCGCTACAAAGAGGAGATAAGAAAATAAATTTGCTTGGACTTTCATATAAAACACAACTGTAATAGATAATTTTTAAAATTATTTAAGTTGTTTTTTACAAACAATCCTGTAAAAACTTTGTGATGGTGAACACCGGAACAGATTAACCGAATTCCCCAATATCACTCAGTGATATTATTATTTTTATGTTTGTGATGTAGATGTAAACTCATATAGAAAGAGGAAAATATCTCTAGTATTTAATGCTGGAACAGCAGTTTTTCTTTTCCTTATTTTATTTCACAGGAATGATATTATGAAGTATAATGATTGGAAAAACAATACATATATGATTTTAAGCAGTGCCTGTCAAAAAATAATTAATTTTCTTGTTAATATCGAAATAATATTAATTTGAACGAAACGGGGAAAGACAGTAGCAATAATTTAAAAAACTACATTATCGGTCAATTTAAAATTCGCTAAACGAAATTTTGATTATTTTTATGAATAAAAAAGAATAATTTTATTGTAATCTAAAAAAAAAATTATAAAATAAACAATGAAAAAAGAAGTAGCACGCCAGGATTTGAAACCTTAACCTACAGCGCTTCAGTCCATCGCTCTGTCCTTAATGCACTTCAAGCGTTACAATCATATAGACTCACGGCTATTTTATTATAGATAGTCGTTTAGCACTAACAATTTTTCGATATTCCAATATAACGCACATTTTTCTATAAAATCTACCTAAAGTGTGTTTTCTATTAAATTTAAATCTTGCGTTCTTTTTGGAACAACCTATTTTTTAATTTATTTATTACATTCATACCCAAAAGTTTACGTACAGGGTAAATACATATAGTGTTAAATAAAATTTTACATTATTTTTCATAATGCATAAAAAAATATAAATAATTTCAATAAACTACTTTATGTAATTGTGTATAAATTATTTAATTTAAGTTTAACTAATTATATGTTCTGTTATTAATTATACTAATAATAATTACTAGGAGGGCCCGGCGTGCTTCGCTACGCTTATAAATAAAGTTTTTGCGTAGACATTTTGTTGACGTAGAAGCAATGATTTCAAAAAGTGGTAATGAGAAATGCTAGCATATAATTTTTAATTTTTCTTTTTAAATATATGAATGAAAAATAATCAGAACTCTAGCTGATCAGTTCGGATATATGACAAATTAGCGATCAAATAAGTTTTCAAGTAAGCTTATTTTATCTCTAACTTATTTGATCGCTAATTTTTCATATATCCGAACTGATCAGCTAGAGTTCTGATTATTTTTCATTCATATATTTAAAAAAAAAATTAAAAATTATATGCTAGCATTTCTCATTACCACTTTTTGAAATCATTGCTTCTACGTCAACAAAATGTCTACGCAAAAACTTTATTTATAAGCGTAGCGAAGCACGCTGGGCTCTCCTAGTTATCATCTAGTTATAGTTAAAAATAATAATAATAATAATAATAATAATAATAATATAAAAATAATAATAATAAAAAAAGAAGGCAGTGTTAAGGACTGCCGACAGAAGTGAAAACTTAAATCTGTGAAATAGCTGTGTTTTTTGTCTGTCTTCCAATTATTGTAGCATTGCAAATTAAAATTTCAGATTGTTTAAATTAAAATCATTAAAATTATTCTGGGCTTCACATCTATCAGCATTCCAAGCAACTATTATATACATTTTTATATTTAAAATAATCAAAACATATAATAGAAAAAATTGCGTCTATCAACACCTTAGAAAGCATGTTGTTGTAGGACCTTGTTCTTAAAAGTTTTTTATGTGTTGTTGTGACAAACCTTGTAATTTTTACTACCAAACACATTTTATTTTTAAAAAAATAGCGTATCATCAAAGAATATTCCATAACTTAGAGTAAGGGATGGTATAGTTGATTGAAAATACTTCATCCGCCAGCACCCCTAAGATAACACTTTGGCTAATGAGATTGCACTGCTATTGCCAGTGGTATACGATATCACAAGATAACTCATATTGCCAGTGGTATACGATATCACAAGATAACCAATAGCAGGGACTAAAGTACGCGTGGTTGTCACACCCATAGATCAACAATTTTAAATTTCACAAATCTTCCTGCGGAAAGCTAAGTAAATTAATTGGTATTAACGCGCACTGTTGCCGTTTGCAAATCACTATCGGCTAAGTGTCACCATTTTTAATTATTTTATTTATCATGATTGCCATCCATGTTTAATCATACATAAGCTATGCTTCTTTGTATAGAATTTATGCGATTTCCGTCTCGTAATTGTGAGCTTCAAATCGATATAATTGATTTTATCAAGTATCAAGTTACAAGTATTAAGTCTTTACTTAATTTTAGAAACATGTATTACATACAATTTCAAACCAACAATTTTTATATACAAATGTAATTGTTTCAGGTTCTACTATCTTTTCTACGTTCAATATTTATTTTGAATAATGACTAGAATGCAAATTGCACAAGACAGTAGCAATATAACTTTAAAAAACTGCATTATAGATCAATTTTTTAAAATCCGTAAAAAGAAATTTTTATTATTTTTATGAATTCATGAAAAAAAAAATAATAATTTTAATGGTATTTAATAAAAATTAAACAAAAACAATAAAAAAATGCACCAAGTCCAGGAATCGAACTCACGATCTACAGAACATCAGTCGAGTGCGATATCCACATCGCAATTTCAAACGTCAAGAAATGATGGATGTGTTTCATATTTAAAAATATTTTGCTGATTTAAAAATTGGTAATGCGAATATATAGATTTTACTCCATAGAAAATTTTACAACGTGGCTAAAGAAGTTTTCACTTCAAAAATAAACTCACCCATACCATTATCATTCATTTCACCATTAACTAACACCCTAATAATTAAATCAAAGAAAATCAAAGAAAAATAATAATAATAAAAAATAAACTCACTCATACCATTATCATTCATTCACAACATTCATTTCACCATTAACACCATAGTAATTAAATCAAAGAAAAATAATAATAATAAAAAATAAACTCACTCATACATACTCACGCACCATAATTCTTTGGCATAGAAGATCTCAGGTGTGGATAAAACTCTGTTTATAATAGGAATATATAGATCCCCCAACTCTCCTCCTGACTGTTCTTTTTTCGACAAACTATCGTCCAACCTCGACAAAATTTGCTACCCCAAAGCAAGTCTCGCCATTCTTGGAGACTTTAACATACATAACAAAGAATGGCTGAAATACTCATAACGCACTGATGACGTAGGAAGACAAGCCGAACTAATGCTGGCAGATTATCATGGTTTGACTCAAATGATAGAATGCCCCACGAGAATACCGGACAATACACATCATAATAATAATTTGCTGGATCTATTTTTGACAAACAAACCAGACACTACGAAGATAAAAGTTGACCAACCCCTGGGATCATCGGACCATTTACTAATATCAGCAGTAGTACAATTCACATCACCTTCAGCAATTAAAGCCAATCCTCGTCGCGTTTGGCATTATAAACGCGCAGACTGGCAAGGACTGAAAAACTTTTATGAAGAAACACCTTGGAAAACTATTTGTTGTGCTGAGCAAGATCCTAGCACATCAGCACTAAGAGTTTCTGAAGTCATAAAAGATGGAATGCGGCGGTTTATTCCAAATCGACTAACCACCCCTAAAACTGAACCGTGGTTCACGCAGGATGTTGATGAGGCGGTGAGGAATAAACGCAAAGCATTTAAGGCGTACAACTCAAATAAAACACCTGAAACCTATTGTGCCTACCAGAAAGCAAGAAATATTAGTAAATACAAAATAGATTTGGACAAAGACGCATTCATCCAGAAGAAAGCGAAAAAATT
This sequence comes from Diogma glabrata, assembly GCA_963693315.1. Classification (NCBI taxonomy): domain Eukaryota; kingdom Metazoa; phylum Arthropoda; class Insecta; order Diptera; family Cylindrotomidae; genus Diogma; species Diogma glabrata. The sequence continues at coordinate 64,392,859 of OY856188.1, forward strand.
CGCCGAGCACCCTTCTGGCTCTCGTAGTTTCTTTCAATCAGTTAAATCAGTCCCGAGCAATTTTACTCGATCCTCTATTCCAACCTTAGTTCTGAATGACATTCCCGTGAGCGACTCGAGAACCATGGTGAAACATTTAGTATTTCACTTGATATTTCTAAAGCATTTGATAAAGTACGGCATAGTAGCCTAATAACTAAATTAAAATCTTATGGTCTAGATCATCTTACTGTATCATGGATTCAAAGTTTTCTTACAGGTCGTCAGTTTCATGTTAATTTAGATGGTATCACATCCAATATTTTCACAACCAATGCTGGTGTTCCACAAGGCTACGCACTCTCACCAACCTTGTTTCTTCTATACATACCTTGTTTCTTCTTTTCTACAAAGTACGCTTAGAAAACAGGTAAGGAAAATAATCAATTTAGAAAAATTATTGATGAACTGAATTAAACAAGAAAAACATCAACAAAAATTTAGATCCATAGATTCAAGAAATTCAGGAAAATTAAAATAAGATAAGCGTTTTAATATAATATTTAGTTTTTATTCATATATTAACAATTTAGTGTACAATTATTGTACATAATCCGTTAAATTGGAATTGTTTATTGTAAACATAATATAGTAAACAATTCGAAATATTCGTGAACGGTAAGGTACAATAATTGTTTATTGTTGACTTATGTAGAATTGTAGTTATTGTTACGTTTTTCCAAACTTCCTTCGAATTGGCCTAACTCACAATTCGATAAACGTAATTCCCAATCTCTTTCTGAGTTCGATCACTGATTAGTAAGCACAAACACCAGGTTTTATTAAGTATTCAACACCTTAATTGTTTCACAACAACAGGAAAACAATACAGCAAACAATATTCCTAACTAGAATATTCTTTCAACAGCTTCAGAAACTCCAACGGTTTATTGTAGAAATTTCCAGTAACACAACGTTCAAAATAATACACAAAATATTTCTATTCAATAACACTTATAACTTTATTACACTTATAACTTTACACAAAATCTAATTTCAAGATCACTTTTATACTTTTAACTTCACAATCGCAGGTTTAAAATAAACTAATTAAAAACTACAAGAAGTAATTTTCTTATATACCTTCTGCAATACTTCTAGATAATTCGACATCACTTTCCAGAAACCTTGAGAAAATATTAGAATATTCGATTATTTTACGTTATGTTGATTTGATTCATAAAATCGTTTATGTTGACCCTATTTCTAAGAAGAGACAACAACAACAATATTCATTTCATTAATCTGTGTAGTATTTTGTTGATTTGATTTTCCTAGAAGTGACCGTAATCGTCTAGATTTTTCTGTAATCGTCTAGATTTTTCTGCAATCGTAACATTATTTTATTAGTTTCGTTGTTAGTTTTCTTGTGGTCTTGTTGACTCAATAACAGGTTTTAAGTACACTTTATGCATAGTTTCCTGTCTTTGAGTTACATCTTGTTTTGATGTTTCTAAAATAATATTCTGTTTACAATTTCATAATTTTAATTGTCGATTTTAACAGTGAACCTAGACTTAGATTCAGGTTGTCCAGCTGTTGAAGTAGTCAATTTCAATTTCAATTTGAGTTTGTTTGTTTTCGCATTACTGTGGTTTTCGCATGTATGTTTTTCATTGATAGTTCTCTGAGTTAAAATGGCAAAATTATCTATCAGCTATGCGAACATAAGAAGATTGAATATAAACCTTAATTCAGTCCATCTTTTTCTTGAAACTATGAAACCTGATATTTTGTTTTTAACGGAAACGATTATCAGTGCGCGTGCTGTGACCTTAGATAAAAACAGATACCTTTGTCCCAATTATGAACTTGAATCCTCTTTCTACATTAAGCATGGAGTTTGTGCTTATATTAGGGATACTATACCATATGTGAGATTAAATAAATTTGAATTAAATGCAAAATTTCACAATATGGTGTCACTAAAAATTAGTTGCCCAAGTCAAACGCTGTTTGTCTTTGGACTTTACCGTTCACCTAATTCACCTGAGAACTCTAATGTATTTCATGACTTATCTGAAAAGATAGATAGGTTGGTTGAGTATCCTAATGCAAAGTTTATAGTTCTTGGAGATTTTAATGTCCACAATAAAGAATGGCTTAACAAACAAACTTGGAATGGCATTCCAAAACAATTTAAAGCGAATCCTCGCAATGTTTGGGATTACAAAGCTGCGGATTGGCAAGGACTTAAAAGTTTTTTTAGATGTTTTCCTTGGAAACGCTATTGCCTTACCGGCCAAGACCCAGACATAGCTGCATCAAATTTTTCTGAAACTGTAATTGATGGTATGCACAGATTTATTCCTAATAAATTGATCATTCCGAAAACTGATCTATGGTTTTCGAGTAAATGCAAAAGAGCTATAAAAGTTAAAAAAAAGGCTTTTCGAAAGTATAATCAAAACAAAACCGATGAAAACCTTAGACAGTACCGTAAAGAGAGAAATTTATGTCGTAAGTTAATAGATGAAGAGAAACATCTATTTAATAGGAAAAAAGCATCTAAATTCGCAGAACATCCGACTGGTTCACGCAATTTCTATAAAGCCGCAAAGGCTGTCCAAAGCAACTTTTGTAAATCTTCCCTACCGCCTCTTGTTAATACAGATGTCCCTATCATTGATCCAAAAGAGAAAGCTAATTTGCTTGGGCATTATTTCTCTTTAAATTCTACTTTAAAAGAACCTAATTTCCAACCTAAACCTATTTCTAAAGTTTCTTATAAAATGAGGCGGATAATTTTTCGGACAAACATTGTTCGAAAAATGCTTTTAAAAATCAGTACTAACTACATACCAACAATCAATACTACTCCGATTATACTTAAAACATTTGCTAGGGAGCTAGCACCAATCCTCACTAAAATCTTCTATTTGTCATATAAGGAGTTTTTCCTGAAATTTGGAAAATGGCTAGTGTAAAGCCAGTTTCAAAAAAGGGCAGTAAGACTGATCCTACGAATTACAGACCCATTTCAATTTTATCGGTAGTTGCTAAAATTTTTGAGAAATATGTCAATTTTAATTTAATGAGCTTCTTAGAGTCTTCCAAATTAATTAATGAGAGACAATATGGATTTCGAAAAGGAAGAGCGACGAGAGATTTGCTATCTTTTGTCACTCATATCTGGAACAAGTCGCTTGAAAACTTAGGAGAGACATTCGGTGTTGCTCTTGATATTTCCAAGGCATTTGACAAAGTTTGGCATAACAACCTTATATGCAAATTGAGATCCTATGGTTTAGACGAGCAGCTTATATCTTGGACACAGAGCTTTATATCTGATCGAAAATTTCGGGTCAATGTTGACGGTGTATCATCGAATACTTTTTCAACTAATGCAGGAGTTCCTCAGGGTTCCGCTTTGTCACCAACTCTTTTTCTTATCTATATTAATGATTTGTTGGACTCAACGGTTCATCCTATACATAGTTTTGCTGATGATAGCACGCTTCATGCGTCTCATGAAGCACCTAAATTATTTACACCCTTAGCGCTTAGTGAGTGTAGATCAAAGTTGATAGATTCCCTTAACACTGATCTTAAAACAATTATGGATTGGGGTATTGCTAACAGTGTTGAATTCAATACAAGCAAAACACAGGTTTGTCATTTTTCTAGGATAACGACACCCAATCCTTTTCCATTAACGTTTGGCCCCAAAAATCTTTTAGAAAATGAGTCTGTCAGACTTCTAGGAGTTGAGATTGAAAATAATATGAAGTGGAATTCTCATATTTTTAATCTGGCTAAGAATGCTGTTCAAAAGTAAGGATTTTTGGGGCGATGTCGTAAGTTTTTCGATAGCGAACAACTTCTTTTAGTTTATAAATCTTTTATACGTCCCTGCATGGAATACTGTTCTCACATATGGGGTGAAGCTTACTTGAGTAGTCTCAACTGCCTTGATTCTGTACAGCGTAGAGCTATTAAACTCATTGGTAACCCAAGTCTTACTAACGGTCTTGATTCCTTGCAGCACAGAAGAAATGTTGCTGATTTGACTATATTTTATAAATATATTATGGATGAACGAGCTTCTGAAGAGATCAAATCGATTTTACCTAAATCAGCAAACCTTTCGCGTCACACCAGAGCAAACGTAGCAGCGCATCCCTTTACAGTTCAAATAATTAGGTGTAGAACTGTAGCCTTCCAACGTGACTTTTTCAACAGAGTCTCTTATCTTTAGAATGCCTTACCTTCCTGGGTTTTCCCTAATAAATTTAATCCTCAAGGCTTTAAAGTTAACGTTCATAAATTTCTCAGAGAATCTTAATTTGCATTCCATTCTTATCCCTAGTTGGCATGGTATCTTCGGATATTCAGAGACGTTAATTTATAATTTATTATAATTAACACTAAACATGCCTAACTTTGAATAAAAAAAAAAATACATTAATGATTTGCTCACTTCCACAGTACACCCAATCCATAGTTTTGCTGATGACTCCACATTGCATGCATCACATGCATCCCCTAAAATTCGATCTCATACTGCAGTCACAACTGATAGAGTGCCGTTAATTGATTCTATCAATGCAGACCTGCAGCGTATAATGGAATGGGGTGATCGTAATTTTGTTGCATTTAACCCAACCAAAACCAAACTATGCGGTCTATCACGAATAGAGAGACATAAAAATTCACTATTAAGATAAACAATGAGGAATTGCATGAGGTTGAATCAGTAAGACTTCTTGGAGTAGATATTGAAAATAATCTGAAATGGAATAAACACGTGTTCAACCTCGCTAAATCTGCAATGCAAAAGTTGGGATTCTTGAGTCGATGTAAAAAGTTCTTCAATCCCGAGAAAATTTTCCTTTATTCGTCCATGCATGGAATACTGCTGTCATGTTTGGGGAGGTGCTTGTCAGTCAACAATAAAATGTCTAGACTCTGTACAGAGAAAGGCGATACGGTTGATTGATAATACAGAACTAACTGATCAGCTTGATTCACTCCAGCACCGAAGAAATGTGGCTGAATTGTCAATCTACTATAAATATAACTTTAGCGAATTCTCTTCAAATGAAATACAAAATATCCTTCCATCAAGTGCGCAGTACAATCGACGAACAAGAACTTCAGAGTCATCCCACCCATTTGTTGTCAAAATATCTCGATGTAGAACTATGTCCTTCCAGAACGATTACTTCAAAAGAGTGGCCAAATTATGGAACTCATTGCCCGCCTTCGTATTTCCCGATGAATTTGCTCCTCAGACATTTAAAGAAAATGTCAATCGCCATTTAAAAAAATTAGTATAGTTTAAAATAATTTATTTATTTATTTATTATTACAATACAGTATAGGTAAGTATTGTTAAGGTAAGCATTGTTAAGGTAGGTAAGTATTGTTACAGGTAAGTATTGTCAATACAGGTAAGTATTGTCTAGTTGTTTTCCTTTTGGAAAGAATGGAAAATATTGTTTAATTAAATAAATTTTCATTTCATTTTCCCCATCTCCTTCCTTTCTAGTTGACATGGTATCTTCGGATATTCAAAGAGTCTGAATAATGAATATTTCATATTTAGTGGGCTAAACATGTCTAACTAATTAATAAAAAAAAAAAGATACCATTATCATTCATTCACAACATTCATTTCACTAATAATAATAATAAAAAAACAAAGAAAAATAATACGTCTATACACTCCTAAATCAATGCATAAACTAAATTGAAATAGTGATGAGCGGGTAGTAACTATTCTGTACTTTTACTCGTTACTCTGACTACCCGAAAGTACCGATTACTCATAAAATAAAGTATTCGTTACTAAAAGTACCTATTAGATACAATACAAATACGATTTCTTTTTTCTTTATACAAAAAGAATGAAAGAAAGAATCGAAAAATAAAGTATTCGTTACTTTTTTTGGCATTTTATTTTATACCAAATACATTTTTTGTTTTTTCTTTTGTGTTTGAGTGTGCAGCTAATACTTTATTTGCACTTGCTATTTTTATAAGCAAGAAGAGCAACGATATATGTTTAAAATAACCTTAAAAAATACATATTTTTATTCGAGATACAAACAGCTGATATTTGGAAATATCTTTTCCAGCTTTTTTTAATTAATTTAAATTTTAAAATAAATATTTAAGTTTGTTAGATTTCCAAAACCTAATTTAGTTAATAAATTAGATTTTGAGATTTTACTTGGATTGAAATATTCATTTATTTATCAAAAAAATTCAATACTTTTTTGTAAAAACTTAAAATATATTTAAAATAAGAATAAAATAGCCTTTATTTTAGTCAATTTAATTAATTTTAATAATGTATTTTACATACATCCTTGTATCTTATTATCAAATCTAATGAGTATTGAGTCCTGACAGTAATCATACAAAAGTAATCATATCATTCTAAATATGTACTGCATTCGGATTTCGGATATGATTACTTTGTAACGAATAAAAAGTAACGAGTATTTGCTTGAAAAGTAACGAGTACTCATGATTATTCAAAGTACCGAATTTGCACATCTCTGAATTAAAATTTGAAAATATTAATAAAAAAAACAAAGAAAAGACTTGGGAAATTCCATTTGATATTGTATAGGGAGGGGGGGGGGGGGCCGTTAAATTCAAAAATATATTTTAATTCGTCTATAACTTTTTTAATTATGATCCGATTTGTGTGAAAAATCTTTAAGACCTAAGTTACACTAATATCAGTTAGCAGTGAAAATTTGAAACGAATCCATTGCGAATAAAAAAGCCTTAGGCTCCAGAAAGTTTTTTTTTAGCGTATTAATATATAAGATTATTATATTAATTATTAAATAAATATCTTAACTAGTTATTTGTGTTTATTATATATGTTTATTAAAAATGAATTAAAATAATTTTGATGTTAAGTCGATCGCCCAAAAACAAATTTTTATCTCGTCGCTGGTCGAGTTGGTTAAATGGGTAATAAACCATAAACTCTGATTAGAAGGACGCCGGTTCGATTCCCGAACCGATCGGAATTGAGATAAAACATTTGTTACGGATCTTTCGCTTTTCAAAGCAATTTTTCATTCTATTCAATTGCATACATTCATTTCTAGTGTCTTATAATTATAAATCAAACAATTCAAAAAAATTTACAAAATTTTAAGAAGCAAATGATATAACATCACATCAAATCAGATCCGAATCCTGTAACTATTGGTATCATGCCATTCATCAAATACATGTTTCTTTAACAGTTCTTTAAATTTATTGATAGTTCTGATACGTTTCATCGTAGAAGGTAGTAAATTATATAAATTGAGACTCAATACATTATTGCCAGCTCGAACTGTTTTTACATTAGGGATGTAGAAAATGTTTTACGTTCCATTTCAGTCAAAAAAAACTTACACGTGTAAAAACACGTATCTCACGTATATTGGCTCTTCAGTAGTAATTTCTTCAATAGTTAACACTTAAGAAAATAGTTTTTATTTCATTTTTGCATAAATTATGTTTATAGGCTTTACATATAATTACATTAATAACAATTGTTTTAATTAAATTCAATTACTTATTACAAATAATCGAGTCCATGCCACTTCATTTCATTTACTTGAAACATATATAATATTTTTTAGTTTTGGTTTAGATCACCATTCCAGTTCACAAATAATATAGAACTCACTAACAAAATTAAATTTTTCATGAGATGAACCTCGATATATATACCACATATATAGATTTCTCTCTATTTTTAATGAGACTGCCTGTCCGGCATTTTCGAAAGTTTTATTATTTAGAAACTATTTTGCCGACAGATGGCAGACAATAATAGTTAAGCAACGATATATGAGCGAATATGAGGTTTATCATTGCTATTCCGGTCTTGGGAACGCTCATAATTTCGCCATTTCATAGGCAGAGAACTTAGACAACTTAATCTGGCAGACAAATAGTGTACATCTGACGGACTGAAACTCAATATGAATTAAACTACTATTTCTGTGAGACCCAGTATCGTTAACAGTTCAAAAACTATGTGCACAAAAGCCAAAATGTCTGTAACTATCTCTATATAGCAAGCTCTTGTAGAAAAACCACCCGAATAATGTGATAGTAAAACCACAAAAGCCCTTATGGAATGCTTAAACCTTACATGTAAAACCGATGAGTGTAAATATAATATCATGGAGCGATATTATGATACTACTGAATATTAGCTAGAATCTTAACACGAAAACCCCTTAGTTACATTTCACTTGTCCAGTCATTTTGCTCCAAATGCCAAATAAAATTACAAACTACATTCTACAACATTTTATTTGAAAATTCTTTAATTTTACTAAAAAAAATCCTTTATTAAAACGGACAGACAATAAAAAAACAATCTCCAACTTTTTATTATAAATCCAACAAAACAGTTCATAAATAATCCACTAAAAAATTTATTTACTTTTTTTACCATACCTACTTTAATGTTCAAGTGTAAAAACCATCCACAAACAACAACTTCATTTTTATATAATAAAATTAAATTTTCATAACTTTCCAAATATTTATAAAGGAAATTTTATTTCTGCTCTATATCACTCTCACGTTGCAGAACTTAAAAAATCTTAATATCCTCAAAACACTTCATATAATTTTTTACATCCTGGTTCGCGTAGTTAAAAAAAAATTAAGTAATGAAGAAACATAAAAAAATATTAAATTAATTATTTTATTTTAAGATAATAATAAAATTACAAAACGAAAAAAAAACTTTAAATTAAATTAATTAAATTTTTCACATTTAATTAACAGTAAATCCGTTCGTTCTTTTATTCCTTTTATATTTTCTTCATATAATTTTTTTATTTTTTCTTGCCTTTCCTTGCTTCATATATTTTACGATTATTCCGTTTTTATTATTTGATGAAGAAACAATAGAAAAGTGCTCTACAATCAGGATGTTGGTTTTGTTTCTGTAAAATTAGTTGTGAGTTGAAAGATAAGTAATAAGATTTAAAAAGAAAAAAATTGAATTGCGAATGTCGCGTTCTAAAATGTCGTGAAAATGAGTATTTTTTTATAAAATTTAAGTCGAGAGAAAATTGTGTGCAAACATTTTGAATAGTTAAAGGAAATTTAAATTAATTTTCTTTTTTTAATTGTATTAAATATTTTAAAACTAAATTGAAACTAACAGACAACATTCGTGTTTGACATTTCTAATTATTACTGAAAAAATGTGCAGTTATGTTTGTTTGGAAAATTAAAGTTTTTGTTAACGGGCAGTTGTGGACATAACAACACCAACATAACTCCTAATTTAAATTGTTTTAGCTACTGAATACTTTAAAATTCCTAAAAAAGGCATAACAAAGGATTCATTTTCTCTATTGGTAATGGCTATTTGTTTTTAAATTTAACAAATAAAAAATCGGAAAAACTACATAAAAATTTTCTTTAAAAATCGATAAAATAGTTTGAGGTTATGTTTTTGCTTGTTTTTATAGAATACATTCAATAATGTAATGTCAGATGCAGCATGTTTTCATATCTAAAAATGAAACAAGAAAAAAAAATAAGAAAATTATTAATTAAAAATTATTTTTCTCAGTCACACACAAAAAAACGACTTGAAAATTATTGAATCGCAAATTGTGTGGAAAATTTTTGACATGTTTGAAAAATTGAGAAAAATATGTGCAGTGGTTATTGTAATAGCTTATGCGGTAGCCATATATTAGCTTATGCGGTAAATCAATCATAATCGGCTATCATCATATTTTCATCTCAATAAGGATTTAAGTAAAAGTTATCTATATATAAATACGTAAGCAATATATTTGCGGTACAATTTTAAAATATTTGCTCCATCAAAAGTGTGGCAATATGTATATTGTAGGATAGGTCTTGAAAGTCTTGAGGAGTAGATGTGCCAAAAATACTTTTTTTTGAATTTTGATGATTTTTTCAGAAAAAATGACAAAAATGTCATAGGCGTATTTGTTTGAGATTTTTGTTCGGTTATTTTTTTTTTTTTTTTCAAGTTATTTGTTTCACAATTCAAAATCAATCTATATCAATTAATTAAACTCTGAAATAATGTGTTGTAACTATTTGGTTGGGATGTCTATTTAACATTTCTATTTACAATGGCCGAATTTCGGCCACTGGGCGATTCCTACTTATACAGAATTAGAACAAATTAACCGAAAGTTTAATCAGATGTTTTACTTTAAATGAAATTTAAGAGGAATTGTTCTAGACGTTAACATACACCCGGCCTGAAAGTTGTTACTTTAAAAACTTCCTTATTGTTCAACTTGTTACAAAAATGTTTACCAATATAAAATCTATTTCTTTTTGGTGCACTAACTTTATTGAAAGAAGGTAGGAAGAAGAAATTACTTCCGACAGAAAAAAGATATGAAAGATTGTAACGAGAAATATTATTACCAACATTGAATAATAGCATTGATTATGATAATTAAAATGGGAAAGTGGAAAAGGAACATATTTCTCCCTGATTGATAATGAACTGCAATTTAGAGTATGAATACTTAATTGTTGCAAACAAAATTAGAATAACTTGAACAATTACAAAACAATTAAATTACTTTGATTGACCCAAAGTATTAGCAAAAATGTTAATGAATAGAACATAATTTGGTCCTTCGAGCCGGAAACTGGTACTAGTGAAAACTGATTCATTTTACTTTTTTTATTGTATAAAATGTGTTGTTTTTACAATATATGTCACAACAACACATAAACCCCTTTTAAGATCTAGTTCCCGTAATAATAAGCGTTCTATGGTGCTGATGGATGCAATCTTGGTTTGTTTTTTTTAGATTGATTACTTAACAATAAATCCTGTCACATAATAAAATATGGCATAGGCCAATACTTTATGACAGGATAAAGAAAATTAAAATAAGAGGCAGACAAAAAATTTGAACTGAAATGTGGACTAATATTCCATTGCTGGTGATCGAAATTTAACATTAAATCTTGATTCCCTACAATATTGTCGCACTGTTTCTGATCTCGTTGTTTTTTATAATTGTCGTCACCAGTGTTGTTGTGACACATACTGGAATTCCTACTATACAACACTTTTTATTAAAAAAAAATAAACTAGTGGTATATTCTGGATCATGTGATACACTAAAAAAACTAAATGATATACCTTGGCTATTTTCAGTGGTATAAAAAATACTAAATAGGAAGGACGCAAGAAAGTACCCAAGTTTGTCATACAGAAAAATTACAAATCAACAAAAACTGATCCACTTTTGTTTTATTACAAATGGCGTAGGAAGATTTGGTGATTATACAATATAATAGTTCAATAGTTCGTTTTCAATAAAAATTTTTTAGGTGAGAACACCTCTGCAGGAGTCAAAAAATCGTTATTTTTGTAATTTATTTTATTAAAAATACATTGAAGTAAATTTTCTATTTTGTGAATCGTCAGTATGAATTTACAGTGAATTTGTTTTAAGAGTGGTTGTCGACTATAATTGACGTCTGTATTCTTCATTCTTACATGTTCTAATCTTGATTGTAGAATTTAATTTATTTTTCTTTAAAGTTGAAAGGTATAGGTAAGAAATTTCACTCACGGTTCAAACAAAATCATCACACAGTTCTTGGAATTCTCCTCTAGTTTCGGTATCAAGAAAAACTGGGGCTTCCATTCGAAAATGGCGAGTAGTGATAGATTTTCGGGTATTAAAAATATTTGAGATTATTATATTATTAAACATAAATGAGATTTTAGGTCATCTGGGCAAGTCACAATATTTCACTACATGTAATATAACCGAGGGCTAACATCAAATCATGTTAAATTCAAAAGATAAACATAAAACTGCTTTCATCACAAGTCTGAATCATTTTCAATTTGTTAGGATGCCATTCGCTAAAAAATGCAACATCATTTTCTCAAAGATTGATGCACACAGTTTTGTCTGGTTTTTCAAAAGTAAAATGCTTCGTATACCTTGATGATGTAGTTATTTATGCTCGACCAATCTCGACGGTCATAATTCTAGGAGATGTATTTCAGTGTTTCCGTATAGCAAATTTAAAACTTAACCAAAGTAAATGTCATGTTATCAGGTAAGAAGTATTCTAGAGTAGACACAGTATTCTGGGATACGTCATAACACAAATAGGGATACAACCTTATCCAAATAAAATAAGTTCAATAGTGGATTTCAGTTGACTTGACACTAAAACCAAAAATCATTTTAAGGTCATTTTTAAAAAGATGTAAGGTCCATCTAGGATCCTTTAAGTGATGAAGGTTTTACCAGTTTAAAAACGTTATTATTTCACCTCTAATTCTGCTCTGCAGTTCCCAAATTTTACTCCACAGCAGAAATAGATCTTCTAGAAATTCTCTGGTCAATAAATTATTTCAGACCTTAGGTCTTTAGTCGTCAATTTAAAATTATAATCAATCATAAACCTTTAAACTGGTTATGGAATTCAAAAAATCCTTCGTCTCGCTTGATGCGCTGACGTATTAATCTTGACGAGAACGATTTTGCCATGGAGCATAGATCTGGCATGCAAAACATGAATGCAGATGGTCGAAAACGTGTTAGTTATAAAATCATTATAGACCAACCACGAAAACCACTAGTATTGTAAATTTATTTTTTTTTAAATCCTAAACTGTTTTCTGAGCAATCATAATCGGAGAAATACTAAAAACTTTGTTCTGTATTTTATAAAAAATCTTCTTTTCAAAAACTGATCATTTTTGTTTTTGAATCGGTCATTCATTTTGGATCGATCGTTCGTTCTCAACAAAAAGCAAACATTAGCAATTGATTTTTCATTTTTAGATCGGTCGTTCATTTTGGGTAGGTCGTTCATTTTGGGTAGGTCGTTCATTTTACATCGTTTGTTTTGTTCGATTTATTTTTAGCAAAATTTTTTTGTTTGGTTTTGGATTGGTTGTTCGTTTTGGATCGGTCAATTTTTAAAACGTATCGTTCGTTTTACGTTTTACGCTTTCTACAATACACGACATTTTAATTTGTTCTGTCTTAGATATTTTTGTTACAAAATCATAAAATCACATAAAATAATTATCAAAACCATTTAAATTTTATTTTAAATTTTCTTATAAATACATACCAACAAATGAAAAATAATGTTCACATAATTTTTAACTGAAACAGATCACAAGATTTTTTTTTCATTTTTTTTAAAATAAAAATTAAATACAAAATCTAAAATAAATTTCTTTTATCTATTTTATTTAACATGAGTGGGAAAATCGACTCCTGACGCCTTGACAAAAACTGCTCCTCGACGACAAACAGCAACGACACCGGCATGACACCAACATGTCGTCTTGTGTAAAACCACTCCATATATTTTAATGCCTCGGTAGTACGTACTCGATTCGCTATCGATGTGATATCGATTACATAGTATATTCTTCAACGATGCCAAAAATAACATATTTTGAAAGGAGAGGACAGTTCACTAGCTGAGGCGAGAGCCGAGGCTGGTTATGGTCACAAGATTCAAAATTTTATTGAAAAAATCTTATTTCAAAAATTCTTATTTGTATGTGTATGTATGTGGCGAACTAGCTTTAATAAATTTTTGTTGGTAACGCCTTGGCAAAAAATTTTGATAGTTCTAAAAAATTTTTTTAGATTCAAAAAAGAAGTTCCTCCGATATTTTCCAATATACAAGCGAAAACATATGGTTTTATGTGTGTGTACTTTAATTGATTAAATAATATTGTTTTATTTATTACTGGCGGCATTCACTCTAACCAAATGCATTAAATGTAACATGCGCGCCGAAATTATAATAAAAATTTGGTTATATTCCACTTGAAGAATAAAATATGTACAACAATTTATTTAATCTAACCGATCACCACAACTAATATATAGCGTGACTCGTCTTATGTCAAATCGTTTTTTGGTTTGTTTGTTTTTCTCTCTTTGTCTCAGAGAGAAACAGTTATGTCTTCCCATAGACGTGCGTAAGTTTTTCTTTTGATTCAAAATTGTACAATTATTGTGAGTCTCTTTTGAATCTATAAGAAAAAACCCTACCACAAAAAATTAATAATTTCTCCTTCTCTGCGACTGTATAAAAAGAAATGAACAAAAAATGACGTTTTGGATTTTTTTATAACTAAACATATAATTTTTGATAATTTATGAATTAAAAGCTTATTTGTTTATAATGAAAAAAGTTTGAGAGCAAGTTTTCATAATATACTTTAAAAATATATACATAATTTAAATATTTGTCCGTGTCGTTAGAAAATATTGCTTGTCCATTATAAAATAATCACTAGTTACATAATCACTGGAAATAACACAATAAATTTAAATTACGAGAGTAATTTTCATTCATTTTATTAAAATTAGCACAACTATTAAGAAAACATTTAACCTCTTTTTCGTTTTAAATTATTTAATTGTTTTTAATTTATAATTTAATAAAGAAGTTTGTGGTTGTAAATAATAACAAATGAGAATGGCGCAAAGAGAAATTGAATATGACATATCAGTGATCACCATTTGTTATGTCTATATACAGTTTTAAAGTTATGTTCTCTCTATATTTTTATATACTCTAAGATTTTATCCGATGCATTTAAACTAATTTACTAGTCTTAAATATTTCATCTATTATTTGCAAGTTAGTCATTCCATTACAATAAAGTGTTATATTAGTGTTGAAACAAATCAACGTCTTTGAACATCGTATTCCTGTTATAGATCCTAATACAGTTAAAAGATAGATACCGAGCTAGAAATTGGTGACTGAGATCACAACGAATAACACAATTTTCGGATTCAGAGTACAAGTATTTTTTTTAATTAATACAATTTTCTATATATTTTATTTTATTACAATATTTTATTGATTATTCTATTTTGTTCAATTTTAAATATCTCTATAAAAATAATGAACATATATAGGGAACTTCTTTTTTGTTTCGGGGTTTTACAAGTCGCACGCAACATTCGCAATTACCATTGCGACACAACACGTGGTTTTAGTATTGTTCGCTGCAACCACTTTCTACCTTGTTGTAGTCACGACTAAGCTTTCCCATCGCTCCATGTTCCCAGCAGTTGCAGCAGGTAAAGCATAATCTGAGGAAACTGCTGGGTCTCCGAACGATTTACCAAATGAGTTAAAGACAGATAAATCTCTTAAAAGTTTTAGGATTAAATTGTTTGAGCTTTTAAGACAATGTAATTGAAGTTTGGAATGTTACTGCTTTTATTTTTTTGCAATCTTAATGCGTTGGCAAAGGTTGGTTTTGATGTAACGTAAATATTTGGTAATAATTTTCGTAATTTGTTTGTTTTTTTTAATTAATTTTTTTGTTTTTAGATATTTTTTTTTTAAAGATTAACCATAACTTAATTTATCTAATCTATAGTTACATTATAACTTTTAATGGGTTTAATTAACAAATAAATTTATAATCTTTAATTATTGAATTTTTTTTTAAATAAATAAAAGAATTTAAAAAAAAAATTTGAAGACCAAGGAACTCTGGAGGAATACTGGAGGCATTTCTTAAAACTCTAAACCACCTCTAACTCCTGCTGAGTGTCCCCTATCTCTCCCACCTACATCTTCTTCTAAAGTTCTAAATTTCTTTGGGAAGTTCTTTGGGAGGCAACACTTCCACCTGTTTTCCCGTGCTGCTATCGCTGCCCTCAATGCCCCAAGGGGTCATCAATATATGCGGTATCTTACCTAAACGATTTTTCTTCCTCCTCTTTCGCAAGTGAGGTCAGTTCACATAAGGAAAGTGTAAGAGATTAGAAACACAATTCTTCAATGTCATTCAACGTCAAAATTGCTACCAGCCATCTCAATCTTTTCAACATAATCGGAGTAGTTTTAAAGATCGAAACGATTATCGCAAGCAAAACTCGTCCAGGTCGCGCGTGCAAATGTTTGATGATATTACTACTACCATTACTCCTTTAAGAGTGTAAACATAATTCCAATCACACAAATTCCTCTGCTTCGACATCTTCAAAAAACTATTAGACTCTTCACATGTGACAGCGTGCGATGAGAGTCATTCCCAGCTCCGTCTTCTGGTCCTCGACATTTCTTCTAGAAAGAACTTCCTAATTGGTACAGTTGCTGAAGTTTCAGTTATCCCTGCAACTGTGGAGGAAAAACTTTGCCGGAAATCAGAATTCTACCTTCACGCTACTATTGCGATTAAAGTTGGCACGTTTGGTACTCGGTCTCTCCCAACTTAAACATTGGTCTTAGACGAGCATTCTGTCAGACTTTTGTTATCGCCGATGTTACCATCCCGATTCTCAGAGTTGAATTCCTTAATAAATACGGTCTTTTAGTGGACATTAAAAACCGACGTCTTTTCGATTCACTAACTTCTTTATTCACTTTGACTAAACTCTCCACTTCTCCAGCCCCTTCTCTAATCAGCGATTCTGTTAATATCGAAATTGTCGATATTTTCAAAAACCTTAAGGACTTAACGTCCAAAAACGTTATCGAAACATAGGGTCGGCACATTATGCAAGTATCGTCAACTTTCTCCAGACATTTTTAAAGGCAGAATTTGACCTTATGTTATCCCAAGAATTTGCCAACCATCTAACAGTCCTTGGGCCCTTCATCTCCATTTCCTTAAAAAGAAGAACAGCGAGGAAGCGGAAGAGCACCTCAAACATCTCATTTCTGTTTTCGAGCGTCTTTTAGACGCTGGTCTTATTGTCAACGTTGATAAATGCAACTTTGCTAAATCCAACGATGATATTCTCGGACATTCAATTGATTCAACTGAACTCAAACCTAGGAACGTCCCAAAACGGTTATGCATCTCCGTCATTTTCTTGGAATGATAAACTTCTACCGTCGATTCATTCCTCATATGCTTGTGGCAATCAAGCCATTCCTAACGATTTTCTCAAAGGTTCCAAAAGAATACAAAACACGTCATTCAATTGTCCGAAGACACCATTCAAACCTTCGATCTTTGCTAGCGGCAACTCAGTGAGGCAACAACTCTTTCTTGTCGCTTAAGCTCTACCTAGCTTACCGTAATGGTCGACGCTTCCAACAAGGCACTTGTCACCGTTGTCCAACAAAATATTAACGTTTGTTGGACATCCGTCAGTTTCTTTTCTGTATACGACTTAATGAATCACAATAGAAATACAGCGCTTATGATCCCAAACTTCTTGCAGCTTACTCTACAATTAAACATTTTCGGTATCTCCCTGAAGGTAGAATCTTCACTCTTTTTACCGATCATAAGCCTTTCATTTACTTGTCACAGAACCCTGTCAAAGCAAGTCCTCGTCAATGCCGTCATTTAGTCAATTCACGACTGATATTCGCCACATTTCTGGAGTTTATAATGTAGTTGCCAATACATTTTCTCGTGTAACAGCAAAAATCAGATCCAGAAAGCAATAACTACGAAGAAATGGCTGACGCTCAGCTCAGTGATCTGGAACTTAATGAATTAGTTGGCACTAGTCCCTCATTTCAATTCCGATCGTTTTCATTATCGTTTGGCGTTTCTAGTGCAAAAACTTTATGTGTGATACCTCTTCTGGAAATCCATACCCTTTTATACCAAAGCAATTTCGTCAATTCTTCTGGAGGCGTATGTTAGTTAGTTATTCTCTAGTTATTTTCTAGTTATTCTCTGCTGTTAATTGGTTAGTTTTTCTCCCCATACGTCTCACCGTACCCTTGTACCCCGTACCCTTGTGTTGTGCTCTAGCACAATAATCTTTCTAGAGGGGGGAGTATTTGTGGCAGACTATCTTTAATAAATTTTTGGTTATATTGTTGGTAACTCCTAGGCAATAATTTCTGACAGTTCTAAAAAACACACTTATCGAGATAATCGATATAATGCAAAAAACTCGTTGTACTCTCACCAATAGGGTTCCGTATAAAAAACGGAACCCTAAAAATTTCTTTATTTAATGAGATGATTGACATTGAATATCATCAGCTGTTTTTGAGTATTCGGGTTCATAATTACTCACATCTAAACGTAAAAGCAATCAGCAAAACAGCAATCATGAAGATGAGTTTCAGTCATACGTGTACGGTATTTAGATTCTACATAATTCATATGAGAAAATGACGATTCACATAAATATGTGGACCCAAAACATGAATAGATGATACTAAATGTTTTTCCGATTAGTACAGCCATATTTTCTATATTTATTTCAGAAAATGGTAAAGTTAAAAGCAGAGATAAACGGTTCAATCGGTCACTTGCATAAACGTTAAATATTCCAGTCAAAAATAATAATTAAAGAGTCTAGTAAATAGGTAAGAACCAATTCCTAATTAACAAGCAACAATCCCCATAAAATTAAGACCTTTGGATTTAAATATTTGCAAAGGGTATCCAAAACTGTTTGCAGAGAGCATGAGATGCAAAATAAAGAAGAAAACCTCATACCATTAAAAAAAATATCGCTCATTATAATGTAAATTATTTAAAAAAATTAATAAACCATTGCTTAAACTATAAGGGATTAAAACTATAATCTATAAACTAGAAAGGATTAAACTATAAAGGATTTATACTAAACCACACATCTAAACAATTTAACGAGCCATACAGTCAAACAGCTCATCCTCTTATTAACATTCAATCAAAAAAATTCTCGTCTATCCCTCCATCACTTTATGCTACAACAAACATTTTTATGTCACAGCAATTAATGAAAACAAGATTAAATTAAATCTACAAAACTTAAATTAAATTAATTCTTTTATTCAGCATCCATACCACCAACAAAAATTAACAATAATAATAAAAAGAATTTATATATATATATATATATATATATATATATATATATATATATATATATATATATATATATATATATATATATATATATATATATATATATATATATATATATATATATATATATATATATATATATATATATATATATATATATATATATATATATATATATATATATATACATATATATATATATATATATATATATATATATATATATATATATATATATATATATATATATATATATATATATATATATATATATATATAAATATATATATATATATATATATATATACAACATATATACAATTGTTTTTTTCTTCTCATAACTTCTACAATCTGTAAAATTTAATCTTTTTTTAATCAGAAATACATATTAAAATTTCTTACAAAACTACAATTTTTTTTGTCAATATATTTGACTGACGTTCGTTTTTGTTATTCTTTATGTACAATTATTCGTTGCAAATTTTTTGAAGTTACTTCGTTTTGTGTTTTGTTTATTAGTTTTGTGTTTTGTTTATTAGCAAATTTGAACGAACTGCTTGTTTTTATATTCTTTATTTATTTTATAATTATTTTATTTATTATTATTTTTTGAGCTTTGTTTTGTTTATTAGTAAATTCAAACGAACGAATCGTTTTCATATTCTTTATGCTTAATTATTCTATTCTACATTTTTTTTTTGACCTTATCATTTTTTGAACTTATAATTTTCTATATAGGAAATTTATTAATTAATATTTATACTATATACTATACTATTATTATTATTTTTAATTAATTTAACTTTTTTTCCATGCATCAATAACTTTTGATTGTTAAAATTATCTAAACAATTGATTCAAAAAATTCTTATTTTTTTATCATAACATCGGCTTTTCTGTTTCCCTTTCCAATAATAAACAATTTCTCCAACGTATAACAAAAAAAAATACAAAACTTGTATTCCTAATTGAAATTATTTAAATCATTTAAACGTTTAAATGTACAGTGGTACAGATAAACGTCACAATTGAAGAAAATTAACAAAATTATCATTAAATTGAAAAAACTATTATTTTTAGAGTAAAAGAGTAAAAATTGAAATAGTCCGTAGCACTAGTGCATAAAAATTTTTCCATGATGCTTGTGGACAAACGATATAACCCAATTTTTTCCCATTCCAGGCTATTCCAGTACAATCTGTTGAACAAGTAAATATGATTTGAGCAATGCCCAATTCAAAACTGAAATAAATCTTTTACTTTTTACAGTTGATCATGATATTAAGTTTTTATCAAATCAAAGGGTGAGTGAAACATTTAAACTTTTAAATGTTATAAAATATATTTGATGTTATGTAGATGATGATCTTGGTTCCTCCGACTTTCAGAGTTGTCAGAGTCCCTATTCCTTGTTCATTTAAGTCCATCTCCTAGTGACACTTTTGAGTGCAATTCACTTTTATGATTGACTGAGGAAAAGCATAATCAAATTTAATCTCAAGGCACGCAGCTCCTCACATTTTCCGGATAGTGATTCCATTATCAGGAATGCACAGTGCTCATTACAAACTAACTAAACGATTGGTTATCGTTCACTGTAGTGATCCGTTCAATTAAATTGGTTGTTCAAGACTACTATTCACGACTAATCAATACTATTTTCGTTAGCTAATTGTTTAAGTTTCCGATGTTAATTAGAAATTTATTATTATTACAAATATTGATGTACTAATTTCAAATCGTTGATTGAGTCATCAAAAGTAGTTCAACAATCGCAATTGATTTATTAAATATTAAAAAAATATTCCCGTTTCAAAAGGCAAATAATATTCATCACATCGCTACAGTTTAAACTCCAAAACAATCATTTTATACATAAAAATCGATTGCATAAATTTTCAAGTTTTGCAAACTAAAAACGAATGACCTGGAATATAATATCGTAAAATTTTTCAAAATATATAGAAAAACTGTTGAAAACACTTTAAATCACAATAAATTTGGTTTTTCTCTAAAACATCCTAACATCGTAACTGCATGTTCAGCTATAGATGATATACGAGTTGATAACATAATATTATTTTCACCATTAGTTTTTACCACACAAACTAAAAATTTGATACAGCTACAAGTACATACGAAACTGGTGCAAAATCATCCAAGAAATTGATATCGAAACCACTTATCCCAACCAATTGAAGTAGTTTCATTCAAACATATTTTCAATTGATTTATTCTCAAATTTTCCTTTTTTTATTTTTGTTGTTAAAATTTAAAAAAAAAAATTTAATAGCAAATAGAATTTCTTTCGAAAATCGATGAAAATTGCTTTAAAGTTTTTTGTATTGTTTTACAAGAATGCATTCAATAATGTCATGTAGGATGCAGCATGTTTTAATATCTGAAAAAAAAAACAGAAAAAGCGAGAAAAAGGAAATATTAAATGAAAATTGTTTCTTACAACTAAAACACAAATACAACAACAAAAATTGAAAATGAAAATGGTTTAATCTTTTATGTGGAAAATTTTTAACAAGTATAAAAGCAATCATATGGTAATTTCATTTTTTATTAGTTTATCGATACAAATGATTGGGAAATACATGAAACAATATGGTGATACTATAAATAGTGGAAATGATAAAGCGATTAGATTAATATTTAATGGTTTGAAATACAGCCAATTATGGATGCTGACGCTTAAGACGTATTTATCATAATTCTTATTCTTAAAGCTACTTAGAACTTACATTAGCAAAACAAACAAGTGACGTGCGAAAAAATGGAACAAAAACCCCACATTCCTTTTGTGATCTAATAATCATCATTAACACAAGCTGTTGCACTGATTTATCACAACTATACCATTCAAACGAATAAATCGCGTCATTAATTTTCTTACTCTATTTGACAAAATAAAAATTAAAATTAATAACTTTTGTTGAAACAAGTATTTTCTTTTAACCTTTTCTAGAAGCATAGTTCCACCAAACGAATAAGTATACGCTTGCATTGTTGCAGCTAAGAAATAAAAAATATATATTAACACAGACAAATCCTTAGCCTGAAACGAAATTGAAAAAAAAAATTTAATTAAAATAAATTAATTTTCCTTTTTCCTATTTAAATTAAAAAAATCAAAAGGAAAATATATTCTTGTTTTGATTGAAAAATGTATTTGTTTGGGTGGAAAATCATTTGTGAATTTTTCTTTCTTTAAATCAATCTCTTTTCTTAGAATTTTACAGAGAATAAAGAATTCTAATTTTTATTTTACATTTTTCAGATGAAATAGAAAAAATTTATATTGTTAACAACTCACCAATAAAATATTAATTGAACTTATGCAAATAACAATCGATGCCGATACGTAATGAACGAAAACATTTGCTCCAAATATCTCCATCATTTCGTTACATAAATTTATAACATCCAAATGATCTTTAATACATTTCACTAAATTATTGCGAATAATTTTATTTTCATTTATGGAAAATTTTATTTCATTAAAATGATTCCCTGTTTTCCCTATTGTATATAGAAAATATTTTGTTAAAAACAAATAAGAATAAATTATTTATAATTAAAAAATTTTTTTTTTTTCAAATTTACCAATTTTATTGTTGATCAAATTATTAATTTTTATTTCAACAATTTCAAATTGAGCGGATATATGTAAACATAAACCAATAAATAGTCCATCGAGGCCAATAAAACCAGCCACAGTAACAAAAGCTGAATATGATAATCCAATATAGGTTAATTCATGGTATGGTGTTTTGTGAGCATTGTAGGGAAATCTACAGGAAAATTATAATTAGAAAATTTTGTATTCAATTTTGATATATGAGTAATTAATTTTTTTTTCAAATTTTATAGAGGTTATATTGTTTAGGGAAATTATTCAATATTGTTGTTGGTTGTCATATGTCATTTGATAAATTTCTCACCACAATAATGTAGATTATATAATGTTGAATGTAGAATGTAGAATGTAGAATGTAGAATGTAGAATGTAGAATGTAGAATGTAGAATGTAGAATGTAGAATGTAGAATGTAGAATGTAGAATGTAGAATGTAGAATGTAGAATGTAGCATGTAGAATGTAGAATGTAGTATGTAGAAAGTATTATGTAGAATGTAGAATGTAGAATGTAGAATGTAGAATGAAGAATGTAGAATGTAGAATGTAGAATGTAGAATGTAGAATGTAGTATGTAGAATGTAGAATGTAGAATGTAGAATGTAGAATGTAGAATGTAGAATGTAGAATGTAGAATGTAGAGTGTAGAATGTAAAATGTAGAATGTAGAATGTAGAATGTAGAATGTAGAATGTAGAATGTAGAATGTAGAATGTAGAATGTAGAATGTAGAATGTAGAATGTAGAATGTAGAATGTAGAATGTAGAATGTAGAATGTAGAATGTAGAATGTAGAATGTAGAATGTAGAATGTAGAATTTAGTATGAAGAATGTAGAATGTAGAATGTAGAATGTAGCATGTAGAATGAAGAATGTAGAATGTAAAATGTTGAATGTAGAATGTAGAATGTAGCAAGTAGAATGTAGAATGTTGAATGTAAGATGCAGAATTTAGAATGTAGATTGTAGAATGTAGAATGTAGAATGTAGCATGTAGAATGTAGAATGTAGAATGTAGAATGTAGAATGTAGAATGTAGAATGTAGAATGTAGAATGTAGAATGTAGAATGTAGAATGTAGAATGTAGAATGTAGAATGTTGAATGTTGAATGAAGAATGTAGAATGTAGCATGTAGAAAGTAGAATGTAGGATCCAGAATGCAGAATGTAGAATGTAAAATGTAAAATGCAGAATGTAGAATGTAGAATGTAGAATGAAGAATGTAGAATGTAGAATGTAGAATGCAGAATGTAGAATGTAGAATGTAGAATGCAGAATGTAGAATGTAGAATGTAGAATGTAGAATGTAGAATGTAGAATGTAGAATGTAGAATGTGGAATGTAGAATGTAGAATATAGAATTTAGAATGTAGAACAGTGATCGCAAAAACTTGGCACGTTTACCGATTTTGTTTGCCCCGCTAACTTTTTGGATTTTTTAAAGAATCCGTGTAAATTTTACCTCAAATCTGTCTTTTTGAAATCAAAATGGAAATTATAGTTTTTTTAAATATTATATTGTTGTAAAGTTGTTGAATTATCAACTTTGAAATTAAATTAAAGTTTTCAAATACTTTGCATTAATGTTTTTGTTAGATTTTCCGGACAGCTGGTGTGAACAACCAAAAGCTTGGTTGTTGAGTTAGAGAATATTCGTATTGAGTCGCCCCAATCTTTATCCAAATTTCAGTACTAGCAAACGCCGTTTTTACAATATTTACTCCAGTATATTATTATATGAACTTGAATTTTAACAGAAAAATTTTGAAGACAAAAACTTGGAGTTATGCTTCAAAATTAGTTCTGATCTTAATTATTTCTGATTTAATTTAACTTTGGGTGAAATTCTTTTGTAATACATTATTTTTGGATTTAATGTTATAGTCAAAACCCAGACAAGAAACTCTAAAGCTAGTCTTGCTTCTACCTACTACCAGAGGATGTTGACAAAGTCAGGTCTCATCATCCCTCATATGGAGTGTAGTGGGAGTTTAAATTCTGGTTATAAGATAACCAGAGGCGCAAGGGGGTTGTGTATTCGGACGACTTAGTCATTCCGCCAGAGATTACTTTAAGGAAACAACCTGTATGAAGTATGTGGCGAGAACGCTCAGTTCCAACAAATAAAATAGCAAAAATTTACTTATGCTCTTCTTTGAGTTATACATATTTTATATTCTATCATTGTAATTCCATCTAACAAAAAAAATCGGCTTCTGGTAGAAAAAGAAAAAAGTTTCCAAAAAATAGATTTAATGTAATGTAGTTTGCTTCATATTATTGTTTTAACCACGCCATTTTTTGATAAAATGAAATGTCAATTCTTCTTTGTTAAACATAGCATTAACACGCCATACTGTAATAATATAAATTTGTAATGTCACTCTCTCCATTAATCGATTGACACGCCATATTATTGCATCACCTCGCCATGTTTTTATAGATTGCAAGAAAAAACTTTTTGTTTAGTAAAATTTGAATCCAATTAAATTATATATTCTTTGATTCACCAAAAAGTTAAGTATTCTCATTGTTTACAACTTCATAAGAATAATCATCTATTATTAAATAATTATATAGGTATGATGCAATAGTATGGCGTGTCAATCGAATATCTAACAAAGGAGAATTGACATTTGTTTTAATCAAAACATGGTGTGGATAAAACAACAATATAAAGCAAATTAAATTTTATTAAATCTATTTTTTTGGAAACTTTTCTCTTGTTCCACCAGGAGCAAATTGTTTTTTTTTGTTAGATGGAATTACAATAATGAAATATAAAATATGTATACCGAAATGCAGTGTGTAAGTAAATTTTTACTATTTTATTTGTTGGAACTGGGAGTTATCGCCAAAAAGATCGGATCAAGAAAAAATAATATTAAAATATTAATGGAGTATCATCACTATCAGCCATATTAAAAGGAATATATAAATATTTAAATTTCAACTAAATGTACTGTGAAGTATAATTTTTTATTTATATTGTGATAGAAAATTTATATAAAAAATCAATATAAAATATAATATGTGATAATAAATATAAATATCAAATAATACAAAAATATATATATGTGTAATGATTTTCTTGTATGTGAGAAGAAAAACTAATATATAAAACTGCATAAAATATTACACGCCACAAGTACATCTGTGGACAGATAGTAAATTTTAGAAAGCTCACGATGATCCCGTTTACCAAGAAGCGTAAGTCTAACCTGAGTCTAATTATCATTTACGGATCAGCCATTTAGGTGATAAAATATTTAGCAGTTTTATTAGAGAGTAAGATCCAGTGTGCGATGACGACGGTAGTGAGTCGGCCCACTAGAGCTACTATTATATGCAAAAATCTTAAGGTGCATATCACGTGAAAGCAGTCGCATGGAAAACAGACGAAACAGAAACTCGTATGTATCTGAATAATGTAGCAGATGAAGCGTGTCATACTGTGTCATTTGAGATGCTTCACAAATCTCACTGCACTTCCAGATCAAGAACATAGCCATGGAAGAAATCCCTAGATTTAGCTTGACAGCCACCCGTGTACGGATCATCCATAGACACCAAACATCGAACACAACTTTCCAGTGAAAATCTCTGGCTTGAGCATTTCTTGAAAAAAAATGTGTCGTGGAGTACAAATTATAATATGTGGAACAATAATATATAAAATTAAAAACCTTAGGACACAAAAATAAAAATTGGTTTGACTGAAAGAGTTTTTTTTTGCCCGATCATTGCAATTCCCTAATTTTTATTTCTACATAAAACACACTCTGCTCTAGGTGGTATTACCTACAATTCTTTTGATTTCGACCTGCTATTTAACAATAAAATTCAAAATTGTCTTGAAACTTTAATAAGAGTTAAAAAATTATTAAGATAAAAGAATTAAGGAATACAACAAAGGCAAATTTTCCAAACCACCCAAAAAAAATTTTCATTGGCAATGTGATAAATGAAGGAAAACATTATTCTCGCCAAAAAATGTTGATCGAATTTAGATATACACGATGTCCCAAAATAATTTTACTTCATTCATGATAAGTTTTTTTGTTAACACAGACACTACTTAGCATTCTGACATAATTCCTCCATCTTAAATGTTTCGAACCGCAAAAACATGAGTCGCTTCGGGTCCTTTGGTGTGACGGATGAGATTTGCTAGTTCAGATAAAACCGACTTAATCTCTGAGGCATTTCATTCATTCATAATGTATTTATAAAAACTCGTTAAATTATCATTTCAGGATGTAGCATGTAGAATATAGAATGAGGAATGTAGAATATAGAATGTAGCATGTAGCATGTAGAATGTAGAATGTAGAATGTAGAATGTAGAATGTAGAATGTAGAATGTAGAATGTAGAATGCAGAATGTAGAATGTAGAATGTAGAATGTAGAATGTAGAATGTAGAATGTAGAATGTAGAATGTAGAATGTAGAATGTAGAACGTAGAGTGTAGAATGTATAATATAGAATGTAGAATGTAGAATGTAGAATGTAGAATGTAGAATGTAGAATGTAGAATGTAGAATGTAGAATGTAGAATGTAGAATGTAGAATGTAGAATGTAGAATGTAGAATGCAGAATGTAGAATGTAGAATGTAGAATGTAGAATGTAGAATGTAGAATGTAGAATGTAGAATGTAGAATGTAGAATGTAGAATGTAGAATGTAGAATGTAGAATGTAGAATGTAGAATGTAGAATGTAGAATGTAGCATGTAGAATGTAGAATGTAGAATGTAGAATGTAGAATGTAGAATGTAGAATGTAGAATGTAGAATGTAGAATGTAGAATGTAGAGTGTAGAATGTAGAATGTAGAATGTAGAATGTAGAAAGTAGAATGTAGAATGTAGAATGTAGAATGTAGAATGTAGAATGTAGCATGTAGAATGTAGATTGTAGAATGTAGAATGTAGCGTGTAGAATGTAGAATGTAGAATGTAGAATGTAGAATGTAGAATCTAGAATGTGGAATGTAGAATGTAGAATGTCCCATGTAGAATGTAGACTTTAGCATGTAGACTGTAGAATGTAGAGTGTAGAATGTAGAATGTAGGAAAACATTCATAAAAATCATTTATTTTTATTTTTTATACGAAGGAAAGCATCAAAATTGAAGCAAAAATTAAATTTGTGAGTATTTGAAAGAAAATTTTAATTTTCTAAACTATATTTTTTATTTACATTCCTGCATTTGGGAATGTCATAATTTTTTATGTTACTCTCTGAGAAACTGAAGACTAAAATATTGAAGTGAAAACATCTTTCGGCTCTTTGTAGAATTTTGTATTAGGAAAAATTTATATGATCGAGTTATCATCTCGCTAAATAAATTTATTAAATATAAAAAACCTCTATTAGGCGTAATGTTTCAAATGGAAATATCGCGGTCGACTGAGGTTCTATTAGTCGATAGTTCAATTCGTGGAGTGGTACATTTTTTTATTGTTTTTATCAATTACCATTAAAATTATTGTTTTTTTATTCATAAAAATTTCTTTTTACGAATTATAAATTGATCAATAATGCAGTTTTTTAAAGTTATTGCTACTGTCTTCCGTTTCGTTCAAATTATTATCATTTCGATATTAACAAGAAAATTATTTATTTTTTTGGCAGGTAGTGCTAAAAATAATAAAATATTAGTTTTTCCATTATTATTTTCCTTAATTTCATTCCCGTGAAATAAAATAAGGAAAATAAAAACTACTATTTGAGTATATATTTCTCTTTCAATATGAGTTGGCATCTTCATCAAAAAAGATTGATTTAAACACATTTTATGGCTGCGAACAATTTACGGTATTTAAATTTATCGAAAGTGTAGTTTTTTAAGGTTATAGCTATTGTCTTTTAGCACAGTGTGATGTCAATACGAAGTAAAATTTAGAATGCATTCAGGTGATTTTTCGAACATCTCAATATTTTCTTCAATTTTTAAAAGAAATTTTATGTGACTATTCTGTTTTTTAATACATATTTTTGTTGTTTTTTTTTTCATTTTTTTTCCAATTTTCGTTACTAATTGTTGTACCACTTTTGAAGTGAAAACTTCTTTAGGCGCGTTGTGCGATTTTGTATGGAGAAAAATTTATATATTCCATCATCACACTAAATATATATTAAATATAAAATAAAAATTAAAAGAGAGTGACATAAATTGTAATCATTTGTTATTTTCTTATTTCTTATTCTCATTTTCTTGATTTATAATTTAATATTTTTTCCTTTTTTATTGAATTTGATTTTTTTTCGGTTTATGTGTGTAAGTGTGGTATGGTAAGTAAAGATTTTGTTGTATTTTTAAGTAAAATAAAAAACAATATTTTTGTCATATTTGATTTGTGTGTCTTTCTTTATAGTTTTTAATAAATAAAACGCAATTGATAGTACGAATAACCTAAATATTGTTGAAATCAATGATAATATATTATAAATAATTTTACTCTGGTTCTTTTGATTCATATTTTGGTTTTTTCTTTTTTATTGCATTTGACGTTTTTCTCAGTTAATAACAGTGTGGAAGTGTGGTAAAGTAATTAAAGATTTTGTTGTATTTAGACGAAAAAAACACAGCTATTTCACAGTTTTAAGTTTTCACTTCTGTCGGTAGTTTTCAAGATTGCCTTCTTTTTTTGAATGTTTTATTCAACTAAGTGTTTTTTATTAAAATAAATAAAAAGGATGACGAAAAAGTACTTTCTATTTTTCTTTTTCTGCATATGGAATGAAAGAAAATAAAAATGAAATCAACTTCGAAGGAGTGAAATCAAAACCAAAATTTACTTTTACGAGTAAGAACGATATTAAATATATAAAAATTTTAATTTGTGAATACTATTTTAAGGACTCTGGTAATAAATATAAAGATAATAAATATAAAGAAATTCAGGTAATAAATACAAATAAATTCGCGGAGTACTAAACGTTTTCCGCAGACTTTTGGTTTATTAATTTTGATAAAAAAATTATCTTACACTAGATTCTATAGTTGTACGCACTTTTTTGCACCTATTTTCAACACAAAATTTACATGCGGATCACTACAATGCATAAATTTTTTTACTCAAAACTACTAAAACTATTTCTATTTTTAAATTGATAGAATAAGAATGATCATAACAAAACTTACTCTGATTTAAACGGCAGTCTTCTTATTACAACGCCATCATTTAAATAATCATAAAAAATTGTCACAATGGGTAAACTTATATAAAACAAACATGTTATCGATGGTGGCGCAGCCAAAATTTTATTATAAAAATTATTTAATTTAATAGCCTTTAAATTAATATCATTTGCCATATTACACGTTTGATTGATCGATATAACATAAAACTTGTTCATGAAATTCTTTAGTTTATAACTTTTTCGAAATAAAAATAAAAGTTTTAAGACTGTAACGAATTTTGTGGTCGTTGGACATAATGCATCCAATGCCAATGGTAGATTATTATAATTGTTTATAATAAAAATCACTTCAAATATAACAGCAAGTACAACAATTATAACATTTATTAAAGATATATAACTTGATTTTATTTTAATTTTTTTAAACAAATTTATAGTTTCTTCATCGTTTGGCCATGCTCCGATTAAGTTCAATGAAGTTTTTTGAATTCTAAAAAAATTATTTTTTAACATTTCCGATTTGTTTGTAGAACAGAACGTATAAAGAATAGAATACCAAAAATGTTGAAGTTTAATCCTTTTTATATGAGTTTAATCGATGTTTTTTTAAGCACATTAATTTTTAATTAGAAACCTATAAGGATGTTCGTTTAGTTGAGTTCAACATTCAATTTTAACAAAATGTTTCAAGCAAATTAAATTAAGTCATGAATAAACTGTTCATAAAATGTGCACGTAAATGAATTATCTATTTTTATTTTCATTTCAAAATTCCATTTTAAAAATTCAAAAATATAAAAATATATGTATATGGAGTTAATTTGTTATAAATTACAGGATACGTTATATTTTTTTAGGATGAGAATTGAACTAATTTTTATTTGTTTGCTGAAGTGGAAATTAGAATGGGAAATTTGAATTGATGGATATAACATTTCGTTTATTTATTCTAAAAATGAAATTGGTAATATTTTGCTCTGATTTGCATTGTAAATAATTGTGAAAATAGTGAAAATTTTTATTGGTAACGAATTTGTTCATTTTCGATAAAATTTTATTTATTTTGGTTTTATTTTGTATAAAGTGATCAAATCGAGCAATCATTTTTTAGAGATTTTTCATTTGAATATTAGACTTCAATTTTAGAGACAAGTTTGATTTAAAAAACAATAAGAGTTTTATGTCATACTGCCGACGAGCCAGCTTATCTTAAACTTTAGATATATGTCAATGATCGCAAATACGTAGCACGCGAGTCAGACTTAACACGTTTTATAAGATTGCTGGCACGATAAACCATTTGAATTTTGACCGAAACCCTTCAAAATTTCAGCTTTTCGAAATCAAAACCAATAGAAAATTTTAGATTTTTAAGAAGACAATGTTCTAAATTTATTTAAAAGCTATGTTATCTCAGAGAAAAACTCTATTTCTCTTATACGTGTTTCTGATGGGATTTGAACCTTTATCTCATTAGTACAATGATTTGAATCCCTATAGGCAGACACGCTATGGTCTACGCCACCGATGCAATGGTATTCTGAAGTTTAAATTTCATTATTAGTTACCTATTTACATATAACTTAAAAATTTCTGTAGCCATTTAATTTTCAATTCTAGTGTAATTCTTAGTCTGAATTTTACTTTACGAACACACACTTTTTTCATACTTTACTACTATATTAGCATCATATGAATAACT
The DNA here is from genome assembly GCA_963693315.1 of Diogma glabrata. Lineage (NCBI taxonomy): Eukaryota > Metazoa > Arthropoda > Insecta > Diptera > Cylindrotomidae > Diogma > Diogma glabrata. Next base: position 64,424,185 of record OY856188.1, read on the forward strand.
GTGTGATGTACGAGGTTGGCAGACAATTTTTAACTAGTAGAGATGGCCACTAACACCGATTTAAACTTGCAGGATAGAATTCGCATCATGCACTGATGAAGTAAAGGTTCAAATCCCGTCCAATTCCGAACCACGTATAATTCGGTCATGCGCCTTGACACTGTACTTTAATTATCGAAATTAATTACAATTACAGAACACGTTTTATCTCCACCTCGAAAAATTAACTAAATAATTTCTCTCATGTTTTAAGTTTTGACGGCATAAGTTGCAAAATAATTAAAGGCTAGTTCAATAAATTAAATTTGTTATTCAATTCTTCAATTAATTAAGTTTATTGATTTTAAGTTTATTTTTACATGAATCATATAATAAATATATCAATATATATTACATTTTGGTGTTTTTCTGGCGAGAACGGTTTGTTACTTGAGTTTTCAATATATCTATTCGAAATTCGGAAAATATAGGGTGTATGGGGTAGCTCGGATCAGTTCGAGTGTTGGAAAAAGTTGAGATTGGAAAAAGTTGAGATTCTTTAAAATTTAGCTTTTTTAAAGCATTTTTCACCTGAGTCTGAGCCTTGTTTTTCATATCAAAATTTTATTTTAAAGTCACTTACTTTACTTTATAAACTAAAGTGGTGAAGGTATTTTTTTGAAAATCGAAACACCAAACAGCGATTGGCTTGTCCAACCGCTAAAAATAAATTGCAAGCGCGTAGATGCTTATTGAGTCGCTACGACATGGGGTCATTCAACCTAGTGCCAGCATGCATTGTCATTCCAGCATACATTGTCAACAGCTTTTTTGGAGGATCAAGTTACTTTAACCGCATGCAATTAGCTGCATTTGGATTTGGAAACGGAATTTCACCACACAGGATTATTGAAATGGTCAAATGGAAAAACTTTACAAAAATCGCATAGCGAAGATATTCGAGCTGTACAAATTTTTTGAAGAACTAGTCACTGCTGAGAAATGCTTTACGTATATAGTACAAGAGCACCAAATGGAGTTCCTAAAAGCCATAGATTGCCGCAAAAATTTCTAAATTTATAGTAATACTACATACAAATAAATCTTTTGAAATTCCTTCATTTTTTTAATTGAACAGAAAGGGATAATTTTTGGATTGCCTAGTGAAATTGGACAGAAGGGGATAAATTTTGGCGAGTGTCAAGAGAAATTGGACAGAAAGGGATAAATTTTGGATAGTGTCAAGAGAAAATGAGCAGAAAAGGTTAAATTTTGGAGAGTGTCAAGTGAAATTGAACAGAAAGAGGTAAATTTTGGACAGTAGTTAGTAAATTTAAAGCTTTAAAGATTTTATTTATTTTTTATATCGCCGCTATCAACAAAAGTGTCTTGATTGGGAAGAGGTCAACGGATTTTCCAGGATATAAAAGCCCCACTAACCTTAAAAACTCGACAGTACGATTAAGACTCATCTCCTTGCACTTTTTAAGGAATATTTAATGCGCCAAGTTACCGTGAATATTTGTTTTTCTTTTCGTTCAGAGCTTGGCATTGAACCTTTAGTTACTCTCCAGGAGCACTCTGAGGCATTAAAGTGTGCTCCATTGTCGGGATCCTTGAAGTTGAGCTTATGATTAACTTGCAAGTGTTTATATCCTTCCCCTATGATAGTCCCCTTCTTAGGGTATGATCTTCCATTTTAAATCATTTTTAGTGGATCGGCATTTAATTTGTAAAAATAAATTAAATTAACTTTTTTCATTGTTATTAGTTGATAATTAATTTTTATTTATTTCTTTAACTTTTGACACAAAGAACATGGTTTCTTTGGTGAAAAAGCATCAAAAAAGCTAAATTTTAAAAACTCACAACTTTTTTCCAGGGATGATATCGCCGCAATTATTGACTTGATTTGAGCTTGTCTCTTTCTAGCTACGCCCATATATCCTATATTAACCAAACATTTAAATAAAAACTAAAATAACTTGTTGCTATGATATTTTCATGTAATTTTACAAAGTTTTTAAATCGAAGCAAACGTGATAGAGTATGAATTTTGAATGTTATGTTGTGGTTTTATAATAACTAGGAATCGCCCAGTGACCGAAATTCGGCCATTGTAAATCGAAATTGTAAAAAGACCTCCCAACAAAATAGCTACAAATATTATTTCAGAGTTTGATTAATTGATATAATTGATTTTGAACTGTCTACTTATCTACTACTCAAAACCTTTCCAACGATATACATATTCCACACCTTTGATGGGACAAATATTTTAAAATTGTACCCCAAAAATATTGCTTACGTATTTATATATAGATAGATATAGATTGATTTTGAATTGTGAAACAAATAACTTGATAAAAAAAACAAAATATCCGAATAGAAAACTCAAAAAACACAATTATCACATTTTTGCCTTTTTTTCTGAAAAAATCGTCAAAATAAAACAAAGTATTTTTCGGCACATCTACTACTCAAGACCTTTCCTACGATATACATATTGCCACACTTTTGAATAAATATTTTAAAATTGTACCGAAAAAATATTGCTTACGTATTTATATATAGATATAGATTGATTTTGAATTGTGAAACAAATAATTTGAAAAAAAAAAAACAAAATAACCGAACAAAAAACTCAAAAAACACAATTATCGCAACGTGATAAGAGGAAAAGCAGCCACTATTGTTAACATACAAGAAAATTTTTAATTTGTTTTAATTCGATTTAATTTAATTTAGTTGTAGAAAAATTCTTTTAATCTGATCTTGTAATGGTCTTAATTTATTTAAATACGAAAAAACGTAAACTTAATGGTGTTTTGTATGTATAAAAACTGATATGCCAAGAAACTAAAAAAATTTGCTATTTATGTAAGCTTATATTAATTTTAATATTTTGTAACATTTGTAAATCCTGTTCTCATTTCCATTAATAGTGCACTGATGAGGAGGTCACAAAACCTCGAAATATTTGCAATAAATTAACTAAATAAGCAATTAATGATCTATCGCTTGGTGTTTTCTTTGGTTTTATTTATTTCAACACAAATAGAGGAAAAGAAAACACAGGACAGTATACATATATACATTACAGATCAGTTTTATGATACATTTCCAATAAATTTATATCATAAACAAAAACCCTTACGCACAATTATCACATTTTTTCCGAAAAAAATCGTCAAAACTCAAAAATAAATATTTTTCGGTACATCTACTACTCATGACCTTTCCTACGATATACATATTTTCACACTTTTGATTGAGCAAATATTTTAAAATTGAACCGCAACAATATTGCTTACGTATTTAAATATAGATTTATAATATATATTTGGTTTATATTATAGTACGATATCCGACTGCAGGATTAGTGCGCTCATCGATTTTTTGCTAAAACCAAATTTTTATGTATATGAGCAATTTCACGAAGATTCAACAACGTTTTGAGTTGACCCCTTTTAATTTTGATTATTTTTTGTTTATAGATAGTCTTTGATAAATAAAAAATACAAGTTCTCTTAGAATTTTTTTTTTCGACCAGGGGTCTTCACAGGGTGCCCCTCAATTTTTTGTTATTTTGTGATGTGAGTGCATTTTGACGAGCGATTGTAGAAAAACTACTGAATCGATTTTCATAAATGATATGTCGTTGAATAGGTATTAGAACAAAATTTTTAAAAATGTACACTGTTAATTTTTTGAAATAATTTTTAACGGTGTAACGTAAGAAAAAAACGGTGTAATTGAAAAAAAGATGGCATAGCCTCTTTTTTTTTTTTTTTTTTAAACTAAATTGAAGCTTATTTTATATCTAACCACTTGTGAAAGTTGAGGACACGCGTTATTTTTTGTTTTAAAGATAAAATTCGTTGTGCATATGACTGTCGGGAATCAGTTGTTTTTGTTCTGAAGGAAAATTATAAAAATGGCGTTATAAACTAAGAGATTTTTTTTTATGTTATATATCAAATATTTTATTATTAGATGAACTTTTTAAAATATTATAAAAATTATATATGTAGTACAATAAATAAAATAAATAAAATTGTTAAAAATGATTTACTTATTTTACAAACAGAAGTTTCTTTTGAATAGGAAAGCACTTCTGCAATTATTTTCTTTGTATTAGATGGCATAAAAAATGAAATGTTTATTTATCACTTTTAGTAATCACTTGTCACTCTTATAAAAAATAATTTGACAGTCTTGACTGCAAACAAAAAAGCCGTATAAACAACTAAATCTATTTAGGAACTTTTGACTGGAGAAGTATTATGTTCGTATTATGTTATTATGGAATCATAAAGTAAAAGATTGTTTTTCAACATTAAATTACAAATATTTTATTATTGAATAAACTTTTTAAAATATCATACAAATTATATATGTGAAAATAAATATAGTTATTAAACATTATTTACTTATTTTACATTCAAAAGTTTCTTTTGAGTTGGAAAACATTTTTGCATTTATTGTCTTAGTATCTACTGGTACAAAAGAATGAAATTTTTGAGTTCCACTTATAGTAATCGCATTTTTATATCGATTTTGTAATTTTTCTTTTGTTAATTGATATTCATTTTTATCGGCGTATCCAAAGTTCATGGTAGATTCCCATTTTGAAGCCCATTCGAAAAGTGTTTTTGGTGTATCAATAATATTATCTTCGCTCGCCATACTATAACGGTGTGCAGCACGCTTCAGTGTACCACCAATTCCATCACAAGGTCCCTTTCCATGGCTGGTAGCATGAAAATGCCATTCAGCGTCAACCTTAAAGTCTTCTTTATGGTGGCATAAGTTAATTAGTTAATTTATTTAACTTTGTTCTAATACCTATTCAACGACATATCATTTATGAAAATCGATTCAGTAGTTTTTCTACAATCGCTCGTCAAAATGCACTCATATCACAAAATAACAAAAAATTGAGGGGCACCCTGTGAAGACCCCTGGTCGAAAAAAAAAATTCTAAGAGAACTTGTATTTTTTATTTATGAAAGACTATCTATAAACAAAAAATAACCAAAATTAAAAGGGGTCAAGTCAAAATTTCCCAAAAATTTGCTGAACTTGCGTGAAATTGCTCATATTTATAATTAGGAGAATATATATCTACCAGGTTGCCTATCAAAATTTGGCCGCCAGTATTTTTAATTAAATTATTTTCAATTGATTTTTGGGAAAAAATTTCGTTCACTTGTTTTTTAAATAAAATATCGTTTACATCACGGCAATTTATATAAAGATTCTAAAAATTCACGGTTGCCATTGCGCACCTGGCCGCACCTCTTCGCAGCCAGGTGTAAACAGATATGATTCGATACATTTATACGTTCATAACGTACATTGATTAATTCTATATCAAATTAAAGCTAATTTTTTTCTATTTATTCAGCCGGATCTTAGACTATTAACATCGTCCAAAAATAACATATCCTAAGCGAGATGAAAACGATGTTGAGATGTTTTCATCTGATGAGATGTTTTCATCTGTTGTAGGAAAGTATCCTTTTTTCGGCAAACAGCTGCAAAATTAAAAATTTCTGCCGTTAGGGAGAAGGTTAAAATCTTACTTTTTTGACGTATAACGCCATTTTTCTTTTTTTTACGGCGACAGAAAATGTAGCTCATATTTTAACGGCTACTGCCGCTAGGGATAACGTTAAAGATTTTGTGCGAAACCACGAAATAATGACAGATGCAAATTATTAATTGTCAAAATTTTGTCTTTTGAAATTTTTATTCACCATAACCAAACGTCAGAATTTTGTATAGCTATTTACCATCATCAAATTCTGACAGAAGAAAATATTTGCAAAAGGGATATTTTAAAAATGAAAATATAATGAAAATTATATTTTAAAAATGGAGACAAAAGAATACATTACTTCGATCAGTGTACTTTAAATCGATAGTATTTCATTGGCTAGAACTAATTAAAAAATTTAAAAATTCCATATAACCTCACTTTTATTTGCCCCTCTATTCTCCAATATGATCATTCTATTTGGTTAGTATAATTCGTTTACGTTTCTACTAACTCGGGGATTCCCATCTAATGGACTTGGCCCTTTGACGCAGTGGTGGGGCTTAGTAGACTCTGTGATCTTAGGAGCTACAACGGTGGGGTCACCCATGCCGTTAGGTGCTCGGTGAGAATCGAAGCCAAGATCAAGTCCAAAACCCAAAGCTAAGGTAGACACGTACGCTGAAAGCTTAGCATGGTCAAGAGGGTGCTTTATTACTAGTACGGAACTCTGGATACCGGGCGCCCTCCAGTTTCAATAGCCTTACCACAGCACAGGGCTCTGTTGTGGTTGACCACTGTACCTCCGTACTTTCTCCATAAATATTGTATGGAAAACTATAAAGTTTTAGATGAGAGCGATGCTTCTCCAAACGCATCACATAAACTAACAACAAAACTGTGCACTATGTTCTACTCTAGGATCATGCCTGATTTATCAGCTTATTCTAAACTAGACAGCACACATGCCATGTCTGACTCTAGGATTATGCCTGATTTATCAGCTTATCCTAATTCGGATAGTACACACACCATGTCTGACTCTAGGGTAATGTATGATTTAACGGCTTACTCTAAGTCAGACAGAACACCTGTACGATATAGACAAAAATCTCTAGTACCTAAATTAAGTTGCGTTCAGATTAATCTGCACAGATCAGAAATGGCCTCAGTTAATTTGAACCGGTTAATTGAACAGGATGCTCACGATCTTGCGTTCATACAGGAGCCGTGGGCAGACAGTAAAAGAATAAAAGGTCTATCGTCAAACAAAAATACAAAACTGATCTATTTCTCAGATGTGAAAAGACCGTGAACCGCGATTCTTTTCAACAAACATCTGAAAATATTTCCATTGAATGAACTTATCTGTAGAGATCTTACAACGGTCCAGATAGAAATTCATCTTCCTCAAGGTGGATTTCGTAAATTCATTTTAGCTTCTGCATACTTCCCGGGGGATGAGGACGAGACACCACCAGAAATGGTAGAGAAACTCATCAAGTATTGCAACAATAACCACTACAACCTCATAATAGCGTGTGATGCTAACGCTCATCACACCGTGTGGGGAAGTAGTAACATTAACACAAAAGGCGAGCGTCTGCTTCAATTTTTGTATACAAACAATATGTTTATTGCAAACAAAGGTAGTAAGCCTACCTTTAGAAACGCAATCAGAGGTGATGTCTTTGACCTTACTTTAACTAACATAAACGCTACTAACCATATTAAGAACTGGCATGTTTCGAAGGAAGCTTCTATGTCTGATCATGCTTATATATGTTTCAACATAGAACACTACCCAAAGAGCATCCAGTACTTTAGAAACCCGAGGAAAACCAACTGGGAACTTTACACAACGTATCTTCATGATAATGTAAATAGTTGCGGCAGTATCAACTCTACATTTGAGCTCGACTCTGCAGCAAATAATTTGCAAGAAATTATCACTGAGGCATACAACCTTAATACTCCAATAACTCAATCCAAAAGATGCAGAGATGTACCTTGGTGGAATGGTAACTTGGAGAGGAAAAGGAATAAAGTTCGTAAGCTCTTTAACAGAGCAAAAACAACAAATAATTGGATAGAGTACCGAGTAGCTCTAACCAATTATAATAAAGAACTCAGACAATCAAAAAGAAATAGCTGGAAAGAGCTCTGCAATACGATAGATAATCTGCCTGCTGCAGCTCGACTCCAAAAATTGATGTCGTCTGGTCACACAAACCCTCTAGGCTCAATCTGCAAGCCAAATGGTACGTCCACCAGCTGCATTGAGGCACTAGATACTTTACTTCAAACCCACTTTCCAGGCTCAATAGAATGGAGCACGGAAGATAATGCCAACGAAGACGTACATCTTCTAGATCCTGCAACTAAAAGTACTGCAGATCATTTAGCCAACACAATTTTCACCCCCAACAAAGCGAGATGGGCTATAGAATCCTTCGGTCCGTATAAATCTCCAGGAGGTGATGGAATTTTTCCGGTATTTCTGCAAAAGGGTTTAACAATCATTCTACCATATCTCATGCGTTTGTTCAAAGCAAGCTTTCGCCTTGCTTACATTCCTCAGATATGGCGAGAAACCAGAGTTGTTTTTATACCTAAGCCAGGAAAAAAACCAACTGAAGCCAAATCATACAGACCCATAAGTCTTACATCTTTTCTATTAAAAACAATGGAAAAGATGTTGGACTATCACATCCGTCATGTATGTCTCAAACAAAACCCTCTCAACTCTAGCCAGCACGCCTATCAGACTGGGAAATCTACTGAAACGGCGTTACACAAAATGGTGAAAGAAATTGAGAGCACCTTAAACTATAAGGAGGCACTTGCATGTACATTTATGGACATACAAGGAGCCTTTGACAATGTCCACTTCAATGCTATCATCGAAATGGCCACAAAGAAAAATATAAATCCGCTTATCATTGCGTGGATTATCAAGATGCTACAGAGTCGGAAGATAACGGCTACACTAGGTGATTATTCAGTGACTGTTACTGCATCTAGAGGCTGCCCGCAAGGGGGCGTGCTCTCTCCGCTGCTTTGGCTAATGGTGGCTGATGATCTCCTCACTAAGCTAAATGATTCCGGCTTCAACACTGTAGGCTATGCCGACGACTTGGCAGTCATGGTTAAAGGGAAACATGACTCCATTGTCGCTGGTCGAACCCAGACAGCTCTTAATATTGTATCAAAGTGGTGCAACAGATTGGGACTGTCGATCAATCCCCAAAAAACAAGCATTGTCGTTTTCACAAACAGGAGAAACTTCAATTTCGTTTCTCCTGTTCTAAACGGCGATCCAATACAAACATCAAAAGAGGTTAGATATTTAGGTGTGATCCTGGATAGCAAACTAACTTGGAACCCACACCTGAAATATATCTCTGATGAGGCAAACAAAGTTTTCTTCACATGCAGAAACCTGTTTGGGAAAACATGGGGTCTTAGCCCAAAAATGATACTTTGGTTGCACCAAAGTATTATAAAACCAATTCTAACATATGCAGCTTTAGTTTGGTGGCCTAAAACGCGCCAAATAACTGCTCAAAATATGTTTACAAAAATACAAAGGCTTGTGTGTCTTAGTGCCACAGGTGCTTTCAAAAGCACGCCAACGTCAGCAATGGAGATTCTTCTAAAGCTTTCTCCATTGCACCTACATGTTAAATCTGTAGCGGTGTTGAGCGTTCATAGACTGCAGCTCACAGAAGGGTTTAAGCCGGGTAATCTAACTGGACACCTTAAAATCCTTTCTGAATTACAAGCTGAACTGCATACATACCATATTTCGGATTGTATGCCAAAAACAATAGATTTGGACAGGCACTTTGATGTCAAGATATTGGCCAGAGATCTTATTAAAAACTACATACGGTCATTGCCACATAACGCCAGCATCTGGTACACAGATGGTTCTCGAACCAACATGGGCACGGGAGCAGGAGCGTTTGGTCCTAGAACAAAACAAACGGTTGCCTTAGGCACCACAACAACCACATTTCAAGCCGAAATTTTTGCCATTAACAGTTGCGCTTTGCTATGCGCTGAAAGAAAATACCAAAATATATATTATCTCTGACAGCCAAGCAGCACTCTTGGCACTAAAATCTACGCGCTTTGATTTAAAACTGGTATGGGAATGCTACCAAAATCTATTAAAAATCTCGTGCAATAACATAGTAACACTTGTGTGGGCACCTAGCCACACAGGAATACAAGGAAATGCTATCGCTGACGTTTTAGCAAAGCAAGGTGCCAATAAAAAATTTGTTGGACCGGAACCATGCTTTGGAATGGCCAAGAGTTCGCTCAAAAGCACAATCCAAACAATGGAACAAGAACAAAATGCTAAATTATGGAAAAGCAGAGAGGGACTAGTACACTCCAAGAAGTTTCTAGGTAACCTCCCTGTTTCACCCTTAAAAACAATCGACTTAAACAGAGAGTCTCTAAGAATTTTAACGTGGTGCGTTACTGGACATGGTCCTTTAAACCACCATCTTAACAAAATAGGCCTTGTTGTTTCCGACAGGTGCAGATTCTGCTACTCAAATGCGGAAACGATGGAACACGTCATCTGCAGCTGTCCTGAACTCTCTGGGCACAGATACAACTAACTTGGTCATAGAAGACTAACACTTCCATTACCACAAAACGTCACTCCAATTGAGCTAATTAATTTTATTAAAAGTCTCAACTTGGATGACAGAATACAACCAGTAACGGCACAGACGACGACTGACTAATAACAAAATCAGGGTAAGCACAATAGACCTTCAGGTCGCAGTGCTACTTGAACTGTAAGTCTCAAGGCCCTCCAATAAAAAAAAAAAAAAAAAAAAAAAAAAATATGGATGGCCTTCATGATAAATAAAATAATTAAAAATGGTGGCACTTAGCCAATCGATAGTGATTTGCAAACAGCAACAATGCGCATTAATACCAATGAATTTGCTTAGCTTTCCGCAGAAAGATTTGTAAAATTTAAACTTGTTGATCTATGTGTGTGACAACCACGCGTACCTAGACCCTGCTATTGGCATATGGGTGCTATTTTGGCAATTGTTTGGTTTACATTGTGAGGTTAGTGTGTGTAGTTAGCGGTTTATCGTTCTGACTTGTTTCTCATTTATTCTACTAATACGATCCAATTACTACTAATACGATATCAATTGATTGCGATTGCCAATGAAGTTTTCACTTCTGCCGTGCGGTCTTAAGCACACTCTCTGTTTTTTTCTGTTTTGGTTTTTAACAATGGATAACTAATAGTATATGATGATGTAAGTACGTAAATCTAAGGTTTTTGGACGTATGTTGAGTTTTCGGGATTGCACCCACATAAAGTTCAAAATAGCTTACGTCGATGCGTCATAATCTAGTTTTTATTCACCGCAAGCAAAGTATTTAAAAAAAATTATTTAATCTAAATCAAAATTAAGAATTTGCATACATTTTAAAATCAAAATACAGTGTAATTCGCTTATAACGACATTGAAAATGACATCAAAATCCGTCGTTACATCCGAATGTCGTAATATGCGAAGTGCTCAATTTTTTATCAGAATCAATTTAATGGCGGGTTAATAAGGCGTCGTATGTTTCTGTAATTGTTGAAGGAGAAAAATTTATGGTATACACAGGCTTATTTTAAATATCTTCTATACGTGAACGTATACGTTAATATTAGGTAAATTTATAATATCGTCGACAGTATCTTTTAATGTGGGCTCTTCATCTGTGAATAAAAATTTATCAGAAATGATAAAAACTTCCCAATTTTCATCACCCCTGAAAGAAGTTGTTATCGAGGAGCAAAACTTGGCCTATCCTATTAGTGGAATATCATCATCAGCATCGTAACTCACAGCGTCTGTATCATCATCATCATCAACTTGCAAGAATTCGGCATATTCTAAGTCAATTGAAATACGACGTTCACTTACTAAAACGATATTTAGTTGGATAGCATCTACCAATTAGAAAGAGTTGTGCTTTGGCCATTGTCATTTCTAACAATTTTTATTAAAAATTCTGTCGATAGTGATTTTTAAAAGTTTTTATTACACCCTTATCCTTCGACTGAAGAGCAGGTGACGTGTTTAGTGGCATAATCACTAATTTAATAAATTTTAGATTTTTCAAGTGAAGATGTGGAGGGCAATTACCCAACAGTTAATTTTTCTTTAACTCGGTGTTTCATTTTCTTAAAACATTCAATAATATTAGAAGACATCTAGGCCTTTGTATTTTCTGTATTATCCAACGGTAGAGACTTAATGCTTCTAAATAACCTGGGTGATTTACTTTTTTCTATCAGAAGCCATTCATTCGCTCTCAACTTACACATTTTTACTATCTAAATTTTTTTCTGGAGTAATTTTTTAAAACAGACCCGTTTTGTCGACGTTGTAAATTATATTTGTAGCCGTCGAGTATTTTCGACTACGCTGATTGTTAGGAATTCGTCACATGCACTTCCATCAACACTTGCTCATTCATCAAAAATCCCACCCCGCCATGCACCCAACCGCAATATATGTCTCTTACGGAAGCAAAAAGTTCAGATTTCCATACATTTGAATTCAGAATTTAGCGGCGATCCAATAAATTCTGTTTTCTTTTGCAATATTGAATAGATATTGCAACAATTTTTGAATCGCTGTTGCTTGAACTCTGTCAACAACACTTTGCAAGTCTTCCCAATTTTTCTGTTTTATTCCTTGTAATTCAAACGCCTTTTAAATGAAATGTTTGTTTTTCCATATGGTGCTTATAGTTTTTTATGAATCAAATCAACATATTAATCATTGCATCCCACCATTTATAAATCAATAGCTTTGAATATCCCAGATAACATGTTAAACGTTATCTTTTACTATACATTCAGAGATTAATACGGTAAATTCACGATTAACTAACGAGCAGACCTGAAAACACACATTCTGAATAATGTAAAGGGAAAGTAATCTCCGTCGAGAATCGAAACAGGCTTCCTTGAGTTACAAGGCTACCTAGCGCCTTATCAACTGAGCTAAAACTGCGACAATGTAAACCAAACCACCAAAATGGAAAGATATAGAGGATAAAAACCACCAATTGTGATTGATAAATCACAACTATTTTTTCTCATATCTAAAAAACGTTTTTATTTTTGAACTTATCGGTCGCAATAAACGAACAATCTGTGCACCAATCTGTACAAATTTTATTGCAAAATTGGTCGCTATATCAGAAATGTCGTAATAACCGAAGTCGTTTTAAGCGAATATTTTTATATAGGAATAAAGGCAAGTTCAACTATTACTTTGATTTTATGACGCTATAGGCGAAATGTCGTTATAACAGAGGGCGTTATAAGTGAATTTCACTGTATGTTGAACAAGTAACCTTTGTACAACATATTTTTATTTTTTTTTTCAAACAATATAAGTAACAATATAAGTACTATGACAATAAAAAAAACAAATATTTTGTTTCATTAGATTATGAGATTTTGAATTGAAAGTTTGATTTGATAAAAATTTGAATTTTTATATAAATATTTGCTCTGGGGTGCGATTCGAAATTAACTATGGTTAACCGCGGTTAACTTTACTCTACCAAATGTCGTTCCATAATTAACCTAAAAGTTTTAATTCAATACTTGACGTCACTATTTTAACTATGATTTTTTTTTTGCTTTATTTAATAGTATATGTACCGTGTTCTAAGAATATTTCTTTAATCCTAAAGCTAGATTATAATTAATTTCTAATTACGTTTTTAATGTCCCATTATGGGCTCTCTAGATACTACATATTGTATTTTGGGTTATTTCTAATTATTGATGATCTTTATTAATTTTATAAGTACTATAAGTACAGGTCTTTGTGATAATTTTTAACTATGACATTAATGATATTATCACCTTAAGGTTAACCGTGGTTAATTTCGAAACGCACCCCTGGGGTGCGTTTCGAAATCAACCACGGTTAACCATAAAGTAATAATGTCACTAATGTCATAGTCAAAAAGTGACGTCAAATATTAAATTCAAATTACCATAGTAAAGCTGTCAAAGTTAAATTGTAAGAGACCGCTAAAAATTCAAAATTAATAAAAACTAATATTCTAATTACGATAAATAAAACTAAAAATGTAGTGTATGTTTTTAATTTCTATAATTTATTTTTCAGTCTTCAGTATCAAATAAAAATAACACATTTCACTAAAAATTATTAAATACTTAGTAAATAATAATTAAATGTACGATATATTCACAAAACAATATAATTTCTAACTTTTTTTTCCACAACAATTAAAATTTTCTTTTATTATAAAAAACTATATTGTGTTTTATAAATCGGTTGACATGTCGTTTTAAATATTTATATGTTTTGACATTAGAACCTCAACAAACTCTACTCTAGACTTGAGTAACAAAGTTAAAGTAGTGACGTCACAATTTACTATGACAACTAATTTTTATAGTTTTGGAACGATAGTACATCTGTCATCCAGTAAATTTTTTATTTTGCGGTTAATTATGGAACGACATTTGGTAGAGTAAAGTTAACCGCGGTTAACCATAGTTAATTTCGAAACGCACCCCTGTGCGAATCCACGAAAGAATGACAGATGACAATTATTAATTGTCAAAATTTTTTCTTGTGGAATTTATATTCACCATATCGAAATGTTAAAATTTGGTATAGCTTTATAGCATTAATTATGACAGTATGCATAACAAATTATGACAGAAGGAATAACAATTTATGCCAGAAGTTTTTTTAAGCGCCAAAGTAATATTTATATTGATATATTTATTATATATATTTATTAACAGCAAACATAAAGATTAAAAAGTTTTTCACCTTATGTCAAAATTTAGTTTTCACAAATTTCACCTTCACCAAACATATTGTATTCTGTCAAACATATCCGGATTTACACAGAGCAAATGTATATAAATCTAAATGTTTTTTACTTTTTTCAAAGTAACTATGTAAGTTACGGCGACGAGTTAAGATTACGGTGAGTTAAGCCTACAAAGTTTAGAAAGTAACACTTCACGACCGTAAATTACAGTAATAAAATAACACTTTAATATGTCCTATCACATATTAAAATATGACAACCAATATTTCATGATAGGATGAAGGAAATAAAAATAAATTGTTAAACAGCAAATAATTTAAAAAATTGCACGAACAAAACTAGGGTTGTCAATATTCCAGTTATTGGCATATTCGTTGATCATTAAGGTTCGTTCCTTCGAACAAGCAATAGAGTGCTTGAACTGATTTTTGTTTTACTGAACAGTTATTATTAGATACGTCTGATCCGATCTGGATAGTTCGAAGCATATTCCTGATCAGACCGCATGATCCGGTACCTATCAGCGACAGGAAAGCCTTCCATAAAAATATTTTGTCTGGTTTTCCAAGTTCGAGGAGATCTTGATAACCACTAGAACGCTCAACAAGGAATCACCGGAATCGATAATTTATTATAAGTTTTATAAAACATTTCGGTATAACATATGGGATTCGTTATTTTACAGCTCTGTAATCAAATTAAGAAAATGAACGTCAATCAATTTTTTTGAACAAGTTAGAATTTTACAGAAAAAACCATTATTCAAACCAAAGATGAACCGCTTATAAGAAAACCTTAAAATATCCTTGCTAGTTAATTCGTAAATTTCGTCTTAACACAATTGACAATCAGCTTATTTAGAGATCTGCAGCCAAATTCTGTAACTGTGAAGCGGTGAAGTGATAAAAATTTCTTCGTTTCTTTTCATTAAAACCTTATCACTTCACCGCTTCACAATTACAGAATTTGGCTGCTGGTATGCCTATAATGCTGTATCAACACTTAGGCAATTTTTATAACCTTTTTCTTTAGTAGGTTAAGTTAATTAGAATCCTTGATTCATATTGATTGAATCAAAAAAAATTTAAAAACGCCGCAAATACTCTTATTGATATAAAACAGAAGAGGCATAAACCACAAAATTGATATGGTTGAAACTGAATATCAATCACAAAAATTTTCTTTGATTTTATTAATATTGAAAATTAATTAAATTATAATTTTCATACAAAAAAGGATATCGATTATTCCAATCAATTTAAATTTACGTCTTTTTGGGCTTTAGAATTTTGTTTAATGTTTCCATTCCCATTTTTTTTGTTTAGCGAAAATGTGAAAATTTTTCCATCTGTCGCAACCTAATTTTTTATTAATTTGAAAAAGAAATTCGAGCTTTTTTATTTGTGCATGATAATTTTTCTAATGATTTATTTAACAAGAAAAATTAATATGATTGATTTTTGTTAATTTTGGTTTTTAATTTAATTTGCTTGAATGTATAATGAATTTAATTGGTTTATATTTGAATAATTATTGCAAACTTGTACAGGGTAAACATTTTAATTTTATAACGAGATTGATATCTCGTGAGGATGATTTTGTTTGTTGTTTGGTCAAAAAACACAGTAATAATAATTTATTGCCTTACAGTTTAAGTTAAAAAATTGTGTATATGGAACTAGTGAGCTGCAACTTATTTACTGTGAATTATAGATCTTGAAAAATGTTAGTACCAGTACCACGAAGTGTCTGTGACGTCAAAATGGCTTGACCACTTTTGAATGGAAGATCCGTACACACAAGTGGAAGAAATTGACAATAAATAAACCCTCAGGTGATCTAACTGTGAGAATGCTCAATTATGGCGCAGCTTTAGGAAAATGGCAAATACTTATTGTGCCATCCTATCTTTTAAGCGCCAGGAGAGTCTGGTGAACAAATGCTTACTTAGAAAAAAATGATGTTTTAATCTCACGTGGTAAAAGATGCTTCTTTATCGACATTACATCAAACCTCTTAATCAAAATGCAATATTTAAATTGATATGCAATATTTAAAAATATACTTTTTACTGTTTATTTTTAAATTTATTTATAATAATAAAACTTCCTTTTAGTAACAATTTGATTTTTATTTTTTATTTTAAAGAATATCGATTTCGACTTACGTCATACTCAGTTCTTAAATTATTATTAATAATAACTTAATAATAAGAACTGAGGATGACGTAAGTCGAAATCGATATTCTTTAAAATAAAAAATAAAAATCAAATTGTTACTATAAGGAAGTTTTATTATTATAAATAAATTTAAAAATAAACAGTAAAATATGGAGGGGCTGAAATCTCACAGCTCTGAGATATCAAGACTTCGGTCTGGGTTAAGGATTTTGATATAGTTTTCGGCAAAAAACTTTTATGCGGACATGGTTTTTAGTTACACTCAGCAAACTACTCAAAAACCTCTCCATTTAGTGTTTCGAGAAAATATTACAATATCACAAATTCATATTCCTTTCAAAATTCCAAAAATATTGTAAAAAATAAATAAAATCAAACTTTTTCCAAAATCCTAAAAATATTCCAAAAATTATTACAAAATCAAATATTAGTATTAAGTTTTTTTCAAAAATTCTGAAAATATTGCAAAAATTATAGAAAATCAAAAATTGAATCTTTTTTCAAAATTCCAAATATTCCAAAAATTAGAATAAAATCAAATATTTAAACTTTTCTAAATTCTAATAATATTCCAAAAATTCTTAAAAATTCAAAAATTGAAACTTTTTTCAAAATTCTAAAAATATATATAAAATTAAATATTTTTTTTTTTTAAATTCTAAAAACATTCCAAAAATTGGAATAAAATCAAATATTTAAACTTTTTCTAAATTCTAATAATATTCCAACATTTTTTAAAAATTCAAAAATTCAAACTTTTTCCAAAACTAAAAATATTGCAAAAATTATAACAATAACAAAAATTGAAACTTTTTCCAAAATTACAAAAATTATAATAAAATCAAAAATTTAAAATGTTTTCAAATTCTAAAAATATTCCAAAAATTCTTACAAAATCAAAAATTGAAACTTTTTCAAAATTCCAAAAATATTCAAAAACTATAAAAAATTCAAAAACGTCCATGTCCAATTTCATTTTCATTTTCAGCAAACTATTCAAAAACCTTCAATTTAGCGATTCGAGAAAATATTACAAAATCACAAATTCATATTTCTTTCAAAATTCCAAAAATATTGTAAAAATTA
Source organism: Diogma glabrata (assembly GCA_963693315.1). Classification (NCBI taxonomy): domain Eukaryota; kingdom Metazoa; phylum Arthropoda; class Insecta; order Diptera; family Cylindrotomidae; genus Diogma; species Diogma glabrata. Next base: position 64,441,852 of record OY856188.1, read on the forward strand.
TAATAAAATCAAACTTTTTTCAACATTCTACAAATATTCCAAAAATTATTACAAAATCAAAAATGGAATCTTTTTTCAAAATTCCAAAAATTATAAAAAAAAAAAATTTAAAATTTTTCAAAATTCCAAAAATATTCCAAAAATTCTTACAAAATCAAAAATTAAAACTTTTTCCAAAATTCGAAAAATATTGCAAAAATTATACAAAATCAAAAATACATACTTTTTTCAAAATTCCAAAAATATTTCAAAAACCATAACAAATTCAAAAATTTCCATGTCCAATTTCAATTACATTTACGTCATAAAAACAGCTACATTTTTTTTCCCAAAAAATTGGCTAAAAAAATCAATGAAATCATTTTTTGACACGCTTGACATTATTTTTTTGACAAACTTATAATGCCATAATTCTCTATAATAATAATATATTTTCATGTCATACAAATTATTTATTTTATTTTTTTCCAAAAAATTGGGTAAAAAAATAAATAAAAATTTTTCTATGACACACTTGACAACATTTTTTTGACAAACTTTGTTTCTCAATAATAATAATAAAATTTCATTTCAAACAAAATTTTAATTTAATTTTTTTTTCCGAAAAATTGGGTAAAAAAATAAATAAAAATCTTTCTTTTGACACACTTGACAACATGTTTTTGACAAACTTATAATGCAATAATCTAGATTTTGGTCTCACATACCAATCCCGACCATCAAGATTTCTCGAAGTTCAATGTTCCTACTCGTAATCACTTAAAATGAACGTTTTTAAGCAAAAAATATGCAAATTTCCTTGTTTTGACACACTTGACGATTTTTTTGACACACTTCCGGTACAGTTATCGAACACAGCGTCCTTTCGGACCTGTCTCTTGATTATACCTATTTTTAGGAAAAAAAATTTTTGAAATCCCTCCAGTGGTTTTCCCTGCAGCGTAGGTAATGACGGCCGGCCGGACGGCCGGCCGGCAGACAGACATACATTTTTTTTTTTTTGCTTTTTTAGAATCAGGAGGTCCTAAAACGTCGAGAAATGCCAAAAAAAGTGGGGGTAAGAATTTCACTTTGAGCTCATGAATGTAATACTTAGGTCTTTCAGACCGAAGTAAAAGTATATTTTTAAATATTGCATTTTAATTCAAAAGTGACAAAAGCACACAAACAGTGAATAACATGGAAAACCATAATAACACATATACTCTTAATCAAATTAAACTAATTTTAAAATCATAAGTTCAAATTTTATAATCATAGGATATATCTTGTTCGTAACATAAAAAACTATTCTATTTGTACTCTACAATTATCCGCTAACCCAATTTTCTTTTGTCTTTGTAAATTTTCCAACCTCTATTTAGTTGTTTGGGTAAACGTGAAATGGTTAGATAATGTGTAGCTATGTTTAGTTTGAAATAGATTTATTTAAGTTATGTATGTTAACAAAACCAATAACACAAACCACTAAGCCACCCAATCACAAACAACCAAACTAGAACTACAAAAAAGTAATTCGAGTTATGTGTATTACAATGAGTAGAGAAAAGGATTAAGATGAATATGAAACAAAATCTAATGTATATGTTTAAATGTAAGATAAAATTTGATTTCGGTTAAACATTTTTGGTAAAAAGAATAACAAACGTGGTAGTAAAAATAAAAATATGGAGGGGCTGAAATCTCAAGCTCTGAGATATCAAGACTTCGGTCTGGGTTAAGGATTTTGATATAGTTTTCGGCAACAAAACTTTTATGAGGACATGGTTTTTAGTTTTGGGCAGCGATGAATATCAAACATAACTCTTTGTTAAAGTACAAGTATTCAGAGATAGACTCTGTTTAAAAATTTATTACAAAACTAACACGAAACATCAATACGTTGCCGGATAATTGTAATCAAAATTCCAAAAATATTGTTAAATTAAATAAAATCAAACTTTTTCAAAATTCCAAAAATATTCTAAAAATTAGAATAAAATCAAATATTTAAACTTTTTCTAAATTCTGATGATATGCCAAAAATTCTTAAAAATTCGAACTTTTCCAAAATTCTAAAAATATTGCAAAAGTTATTACAAAATCAAAAATTAAAACTTTTTTAAAAAATTATAATAATATCAAAAATTAAAAATTTTTCAAAATTCTAAAAATATTTCAAAAATTCTTACAAAATCAAAAATTAAAACTTTTGCCGAAATTCTAAAAATATTGCAAAAATTATTACAAAATCAAAAATACAAACTTTTTCAAAATTCCAAAAATATTTCAAAAACTACAACAAATTCAAAAATTTCCATGTCCAATTTCATTTTAAATTACATTTACGTCATAAAAACAGCTACATTTTTTTTCCCAAAATATTGGCTAAAAAATTAAATGAAATCATTTTTTGACACACTTGACATTATTTTTTGACAAACTTATAATGCCATAATTCTCTATAATAATAATAAAATATCATGTCATACGAACTATTAATTTTATTTTTTTCTAAAAAAATTGGGTAAAAAATAAATAAAAACCTTTCTTTTGACACACTTGACAACATTTTTTGACAAACTTATAATGCCATAATTCTCAATAATAATAATAAAATTTCATTTCAAACAAACAATTTATTTTTTTTCCAAAAAATTGGGTAAAAAACTAAATAAAAATCTTTTGACACACTTGACAACATTTTGTTGACAAACTTATAATGCCATAATTCTCAATAATAATAATAAAATTTCATTTTAAACAAACAATTTTATTTCCAAAAAATTGGGAAAAAAAAAATAAAAATCTTTCTTTTGACACACTTGACAACACTTTTTTGACAAACTTATAATGCCATAATTCTCAATAATAATAATAATAAAACTTCATTTCAAACAAACAATTAATTTTATATTTTTTTTCCAAAAAATTAGGTAAAAAAATAAATAAAAATCTTTCTTTTGACACACTTGACAACTTTTTTTTGACAAACTTATAATGCAATAATCTAGTTTTTGATCTCACATACCAATCCCGACCATCAAGATTTCTCCAAATTCAATGTTCCTACTCGTAATCACTTAAAATGAACGTTTTTTAAGCCAAAAATATGCAAATTTCCTTGTTTTGACACACATAATGATTTTTTTGACACACTTCCGGTACAGTTATCGAACACAGCGTCCTTTCGGACCTGTCCCTTGAGTATACCTATTTTTAGAAAAAAAAATTTTTGAAATCCCTCCAGCGGTTTTCCCTGCAGCGTAGGTAATGACGGCCGGCCGGCCGGCCGGCCGGACGGCCGGCAGACAGACATACAGTTTTTTTTTTTTTGCTTTTTTAGAATCAGGAGGTCCTAAAACGTCGAGAAATGTCAAAAAAAGTGGGGGTAAGAATTTCACTTTGAGCTCATGAATGTAATACTTAGGTCTTTCAGACCGAAGTAATTGAATTAATTAATCTGATTAAGAGTTTCGAATTCTCACGTTTTTGTTTAATTATATTATTAGATAAAATATTTTCTGTTTGGAATTAGATATTTTTATTACTCGTAAGTAAATAAATAATTTGTCTGTTTTTGTATAAAATTTTTGTTCGATTAAAAAATACAAAAAATTTACAAAACCACACAAACCAACGAAAGCTTTGAATTTGTGTACTAAGTTTGAATTTTTGAAATAATCCCTCTTATTGATACATTACCCACTAAGTTGTTGCTAATACCGACCCGATCATGATAAATCGGTACGTTTAGGAATTACAAAACACCTCAAGCGTAAAAATAATAAACTTTTGTCGACCAACGATTTTCTATTTACTTGTCGCTTTATATAAAATCTTAAAACTTTCTATTTTCGTTATTTTATAATCGTTTTTATTCCAATATAATAAACTTTCCATCGAAGAATCGGCACTAAAAACAACAACAAAATTTTCATTCCCTATTTTGTATTCAATGCAATGATGATAAAATAAGAAAATTTAGTATAAAGAAAACTTAAACGATTATCTAATGACTTTGTATGTTGCAAAATGAAAATAAAACTACAAATTTTGAACAAAGTATCTTCTTTGCTCTTGTCTATACAATTTTAATGTACATAGTACATGTACATATATGTAGATTTTTTTTATGTACTCTGATAAATTATGTCCACGTGTTGAATTATATTTTGTAAGCAAAATGTAAATAAAAACAACAACAAAAATTAAGCAATAAAAGAAAATAGAATGTAAAATTAAATGAAATGGAAAACTAACATTAAAAAAATTGGCAATTTCAGCTTAGATTCAGCTAATATTTTATAAGGGTTTTAAATATGTACCTTGATTTTGTAGTAAAAGTTTAACTAGGTACTTTAAATTGCAACAATGAATAAAGCTTTAGAAAAGGTTTTACTTCGGTCTGAAAGACCTAGGTATTACATTCATGAGCTAAAAGTGAAATTCTTACCCCCACTTTTTGTAGCATTTCTCGACGTTTTAGGGCCTACTGATTCTAAAAAGCAACAAAAAAAATGTATGTCTGTCTTGCATATTTTTTGCTTAAAAAACGTTCATTTTAAGTTATTACGAGTATTATTGAATTTTGAGAAATCTGGATGGTAGGGATTGGTATGTGAGACCAAAATCTAGATTATTGCATTATAGGTTTGTCAAAAAAATGTTGTCAAGTGTGTCAAACGAATGATTTTCATTTTTTTTTACTCAATTTCTTGGAAACAAATAAAATTAATTATTTGTATGACATGAAATTTTATTATTATTATAGAGAATTATGGCATTATAAGTTTGTCAAAAAAATAATGTCAAGTGTGTCAAAAGAGACATTTTTATTTATTTTTTTACCTATTTTTTTGGAAAAAAATAAAACTAATTATTTGTATGACATGAAATTTTATTATTATAGAGAATTAAGGCATTAAAAGTTTGTCAAAAAAATAATGTCGTGTGTCAAAAACTAATTTTATTTATTTTTTTAGCCAATTTTTTGGAAAAGAAAAATTAGCTGTTTTTATGACGTAAATGTAATTGAACATGAAATTGGACATGGAAATTTTTGAATTGGTTATAGTTTTTGAAATATATTTTTGGAATTTTGAAAAAAGTGTTTTATTGATTTTGAAATAATTTTTGTAATATTTTTAGAATTTTCGAAAAAATTTTAATTTTTGATTTTGTTATAATTTTTGCAATATTTTTAAAATTTTGAACACAAGTAGAATTTTTGAATTTGTAAGAATTTTTGGAATATTATTAGAATTTAGAAAAAGTTTAAATATTTGATTTTATTCTAATTTTTGGAATATTTTTAGAATTATGAAAAAAAAATAGAATTTTTGAATTTTAAATATATTTTTAGAATTTTGAAAAAAGTTTCAATTTTTGATTTTGTAAGAATTTTTGGAATATTTTTAGAATTTCGAAAACTTTTAAATTTTTGATTTTTTATAATTTTTATAATTTTGGAAAAAATTACAATTTTTGATTTTGTTATAATTTTTGCAATATTTTTAGAATTTTTGAAAAAAGTTTTAATCTTTAACTGTAATAATTTATTAAATATCTTTAGAAATTTGTTTGAAAAAAATTTGAATTTTTGATTTTATTTAATTATTACAATATTTTTGGAATTTTGAAAGAAATATGAATTTGTGATTTTGAAATATTTTCTCGAAACGCTAAATGAAGAGGTTTTTGAGTAGTTTGCTGATTGTATAATCTTTTCACTAAATTATGTTAATTTATGATCTGTTATAATTTTCCGACAACGTATTGATGTTTCGTGTTAGTTTTGTAATAAATATCTAAACAGAGATAAAAAATACATGGACTTTAACAAAAAGCTATGTTTGATATACATCGCTGCCCTAGACTTCGACATCGACGTTGTAATTCTGCAAGAAATGCATGCAGCAGATGAAGCACAACTTACTTCTAGAGGAAACATTGTTGGCTACAAATTAATTAGTGCTATTTACCATCAAACATATGGATCTGCCACGTATGTTAAGTCAGAAATCATGAACTGCACCCATGTACTTACACAGACGGACAACGATATTCATCTTACTGTTGTTGATATATCGGACATGAAGAGTGTAAACGTATACAAGCCTCCTAATAAAAGATGGCCAGCTGCTACCCTACCATTATTTCACCACCTAGCAATATATACTGGTGACTTCAATAGCCATCACACCCAGTGGTCCTACTCAAACAACAATCCCAATGGTATACAACTGACTGACTGGGCGGATGATAACAACATATTCCTGGTATATGATGCAAAAGACATGAAAACCTTTAGATCTGCTAGATGGCAACGTGATTACAATCCCGACCTTTGTTTTTCCACAAAAAACGAACAACGTAACCCTATTCCAATATCTAGGGCTGTCTTACAAGGTTTTCCACGCTCTCAACAACGTCCAGTAATTCTTGAGGTTGGAATCCAAATCCCACTCGTTAACTCTACTCCTCAGCCTAGATGAAATTTTAACAAAGCTGATTGGAATAAATATAGGTTGGAGTTGGATGCAGTGATTCGCTGGATCCCACCCATTCCTAAAAATTATGATAGGTTCGTTGGAGCCATCATCTCAACTGCAAAGAAATGCATCCCAAGAGGCTTCCGTGAAGAATACATTCCTGGCTGGAGTAGAGAGAGCGATAAATTGTAATAGGAGCACCTCAGTAGTGGTGAAGCAGACGTGGCTGATTACTTAATTTACTCACTGGACGCCGCGAGGAAACAAAAGTGGACTAGCGCTGTTGAAAACTTTGATTTTTCCCATTCAAGCAGGGAAGCATGGAGTCTCCTTCGGAAACTGGGTGGCTCAAACTCCATCATTCGCGCTAAAAATGAAATAAATCCAGAGGACATTGCAAATCATATCGTAAACATGTCTCATTCTTCTATTAAGTGCCTTCATAAGAGAACAATTAAACGTAAATTAAAAGAAATGAAGCGCAATTGCTCGTTTCCATCGAAGTATAAGAAATCTTTTAGTAGCGAAGAACTAGATTCAGCTCTGTCCCAAACAAAAAACGAAAAAGCAGCAGGCTACGATGGCATATTTCCAGAGTTTCTTAGAAATGCGGGAAAAAATGTAAAACAATGGCTCACTAACTTTTTCTCGATTATCCTAGAAACCGGCAATCTTCCAAAACACTTTAAGACTACGAAAGTGATAGCGATACTGAAACCAGGTAAACCATCCAATGAACCAAGAATCTATCACCCAATCGCACTTTTGAGCACCTGCTACAAATTGCTAGAACGGCTCATATACAATCGTATCGCACCGATTTTGAATGACCAGATCCCAGTCGAACGAGCTGGTTTCCGTCCCAATCGCAGCTGCACTGACCAACTGCTCGCTTTAACATCCTACATCGAAGCTGGGTTTCAAAAACAATTAAAAACAGCCGCAGTATTCATCGATCTCACTGCAGCATATGACACAGTCTGGCGAATTGTGATTATATATAAGATGTTCAATGCAATACCTTGTAACACCATCTCACGTTTAATTAACAACATGCTGAGTAATCGTGTATTCAAAGTTCATCTAAATAATTCCTGTAGTAAGTCCAAAATGCTTAACAATGGTTTGCCACAGGGTTCCGTCCTAGCGCCATTACTTTTTAATTTGTACATCCATGACATGCCTGACACAACATCAAAGAAATTTGGGTACGCGGATGATTGGACTCTGGCTACTCAAAATAAAACCATGGGTGTCTTGGAAGATTTGCTGTCAACTGACCTGGCGATAATGAATGACTATTTTCAAACGTGGAGCTTATTTCCTAATCTAAGTAAAACCGAGAGTTCTTGTTTCCACTTAAACAACAAACTGGCAAAACACGAACTATCAGTGTTATTTAACGGCACTGTCATTAAATACAATCAACAGCCAAAGTACCTGGGTATTACTCTCGATAGAACTCTTTCTTTTAAGCTCCACCTAGAGAATACGTCAAAAAAAAACTTAAAACGAGAAACAATATATTGCATAAACTGGCAGGCTCGACATGGGGTGCTACTCCAGCAACCCTCCGCACAACTGCTCTAAGTCTGGTTTACTCAGTACGGCGCACCAGTCTGGCTGAATAGCACACATACTCAAAAAGTTGACTGCCAGCTGCATGCCGCGATGCGTACTATAAGTGGTACTATCAGGTCCACCCCTTTACCTTAGCTCCCTGTGTTGAGCAATATCGCTCCACCTGCACTCAGATGCTCGCATGCTCTCATGCGTGAACATAAAAAGGTAATCAACAACATCACGTTACCCTTGCACGAATATTACGGTGACCACACTAGTTGTCGATTGAAGTCAAGAAAGCCGCCACATAAAACTGCCAGCAACCTGCTGGCAACTAATTTTAATATCTTGGATGCCTGGGACACCTCCTGGAATGATTACAACACTCCTGGCGTTTCTATTACTAACCCGAGTTCTGCCCAACCTGGTTTTGATCTGCCACGTCATACCTGGAACACACTAAACCGAATAAGAACGAATCATGGACGTTGTGCTGATTCTTTCTACAAGTGGGGAATCTCAGAGTCCCCTCAATGTGACTGCGGAGCTCCACAACAAACCATAAAACACATTGCAACAGTGTGCCCACTTCGACGATACAATGGCGACATCTCAGACATCCAATTGGCAACTCCCAATGTAGTAGCATGGATAGACTCACTCGATATAAACATCTAATGTTCAAATATTCTGCCCAATGTTCAAATATTTTAATATTTTACTTTTTAATTTTTAACTAAAAGACGCGATCATATTGATTGTAAGCTCTTTTAATGTGTATTCATGTTTTGTTTTATGTAGATTTCATATGAAAATCTATCTATTTTAAGTTTTATTTTTGTTTTATTTATGTTTTTAATGTGTAACAACAAAAACCATACGCTAAATAAAATCGCTGCCCAAAAATAAAAACCATGTCCTCATAAAAGTTTTTTGCCAAAAACTATATCAAAATCCTTAACCCAGACCGAAGTCTTGATATCTCAGAGCTGGAGATTTCATACCCTCCATATTTTATTATTTTATTATCATATTATTTTTTGAGGTAATGAAAAGTAATGCAATCGGTAATGTAGATTGTATATACCATATATACAAATTAACTAGCGGGACCCGGCGTGCTTTGCTACACCTATAAATAAAGTTTGTGTGTATACATTTTGTTGACGTAGTAGCAATAATTTCAAAGAGCAGTAAAGAGAAATGATTTTCTATTTTTTTTTTAAATATGAATGTAAAAGGATCAGCACTCTAGTTGATCAGCAAAATATAAAAAATTAGTATTATATATAAAACAAAGGATATATAAAAATACGCGATCAAATAAGTTTTCAGATGTGTAAGGTTTCATGTGTGTCTCTATATTGAACATTATACGGAACAAATATAAATTCAAAAATGTTCACAGTGTTCATGCCGTTTAATATACGCTTTCTTTACTGGTAGGTTATTAAAAGTTACAAAAAAATTGTAATCGTGATGTCATTCAATGGTCAGCAAGGGCAGTTAGAATAGTGACAATACCTTCGATGAAGGTGAATACAAACACATTTACAAATTGTAAACATACACACATTAATTTTTATAAATAGAAGATAATGATGCAAAAAGAATTAAAATTTTATTTTGGAGTTTTGTATTAAACTTCTAGGCAGTGCTACGTGTGAATTCATAGGATGAGAAATATTTCTATTAAGTCAACATTCTGAGTCATAGTAGTCATTATTGGTTGTTGCAAATCAATGCGAAACTAATATCTGACACATGGTCAATATATTGCCATATATAGACAACATTATGGGAATATTAATTTTTTTTGAGTTTTGTGAGTGATTAAATTTAAAGTAATTGTTGAAAGTAATATTCCCGACAATAAGTAATTATTGTCGGGTGGGGATTGAACTTATACTTATCAGAGACATCATTCCGACAGACGTTGTCCTGCATAATATTTCAAGCGATTAGGATATTAAACAAAGTATGAAATGAAAGACAAATAATATAAAAATTTCATTATCCTTTGTTTTGAAATAACATCAATTTTCCTAAAAACAATTCGTTATAATCAATATTGTTTATTTAATTTTATCTTAATGCAAGTTGATGAACAATATTTTTAGTCAATTCCTGAGGAGTATAAATTTAATGGTTTTCCAACGCGAGAACACGCCACATATAATTCCGCCACATATTGGCCATGTGAAAAGACCGGATTTTCTAGATCCAACCCACAAATCGACATTGTTTGACCTTGTGACTTATTAATAGTCATGGTAAATTCCAAGCGAATTGGAAATTGCAGACGTCTGAATGGAATGGGTGAGTCTGAAGGGATCATTTGGATTCGTGGCAGAAGAACAACACCACCTTCAAATTAGCCGCTCAAAATTGTAGCTTCAAGAACATTGCCCAAAGTTTTTTTTATGACTAATCTTGTACCGTTGCATAGCTTAGGTGGATTTAAATTCCGAAGCAAAATTAATGGTGAGCGAATTTTTAATCGCAAGTTATGTGGTGGCATTCCTGGTAAATCCAGCGAATTAAAAAGTTCAACAGGATAGTTTACTGCTTCGACAGTGTCTATCGATTCAACAGTGTCTATCGATTTGAACAATATCTCATTGCCGGGTAATAACTGTTGTATTTTGAAGATAATAGCGTCAACATCGATATTTTTTGCGGCTAAAATAGCTCGTTCACGAAGCCACGCAAGATTAATATAATTAGCAGCGCCATCTGCCGGGTTGATTTGTGAATCTAAATCATTCAGGGCGTCACCCAAACACATACAAAAAAATTCGTTCAAATCGGTCCAGCCGTTTATGAGGAGTTCAGTGACAATACCGACTGCAGCGCCTCTGCTGGGCTGATTTATAAATTTAAACCATTCGGGGCGCCACCCAAACGCACACAAAAAAATTCATTCAAATCGGTCCAGCCGTTTAGGAGGAGTTCAGTGACAATACCGACTGCAGCGCCTCTGCCGGGCTGACTTGTAAATTTTAACCATCCAGTGCGCTAGCCAAACGCATACAAAAAAAAGTCATTCAAATCGGTCCAGCCGTTTAGGAGGAGTTCAGTGACAATACCGACTGCAGCGCCACTGCCGGGCTGATTTATAAATTTAAACCATTCGGGGCGCCATCCAAACGCACACAAAAAAATTCATTCAAATCGGTCCAGCCGTTTAGGAGAAGTTCAGTGACTATACCGACTGCAGCGCCTCTGCCGGGCTGATTTATAAATTTAAACCATTTGGGGTGCTATCCAAACGCACACAAAAAAATTCATTCAAATCGGTCCAGCCGGTTAGGAGGAGTTCAGTGACAATACCGACTGCAGCGCCTCTGCCGGGCTGATTTATGAATCTAAATCATTCGGGGCGCCTCCCAAACGCACACAAAAAAATTCATTCAAATCGGTCCAGCCGTTTAGAAGGAGTTCACAGTCATACACACGTACAGTAGAATTATATATATAAAGAAGAAGATTAAAAGAAACAACAACAAATTGATTTATAAAAAAAGGATTATTAGACTGATAAAAACATAAGACGCAGGCATTTTTCCGAGCTATTGTGCTTTTAGAGGTCTCTAATTTGAACTATATTGTGAGTTCAAATCGAGAATTAATTGTAAACTTAACGCTTTATCGTTAATTTAAATCGCTTAAATAAAAGTTAAGTAAAATTTAAGCATAAATAATGTTTTATTTTTATAAGTTGTTTTGAATAGAAACTTTTTGGGGCAAGTAGAAAAACGTTAGATTGGTGGCAGCGACGCCGTAGATAATGGTAAACTGTAAATAATGGTTTTCTTAAGCGAGTTCACAATTTTTTGAGCTAAAGAAGAAACAAGAACAACTAGGACTATCAAAAACCGGAAACAAAACTGAATCGATGCTACGGCTTCGAGAAGATATGGAAATGGAAGCTAATGGAATAAAAATAGAAAGTTACCAGTTTGGATTAGTAATACAACCAATAGTGATTTAGTAACAATCAGATGAAGTAGAGAAAAATCTGAGTGGAGAAACAACAACTTCGTTACTATCTAGAAATTTTGATTTTATACAGCTAATGTCGATAATGCATAAGATAAATTTGAATATGAATCAAAACCTAGAAACAGTTGCAATATGTTGAAACCGCTAAGGTTACTTGTCATGAGGCACAACAAGTAGCAAATATTTTTTTTATTTGAATAAAATGTGTTGTATAGTAGGAATAATAACGTTGTTTCACAACAACCAAAAAAGACCTTTTAAGACCAAGGTTCCACAACAACATGAGTTTTAAAATGAAAATAAACGCCAATAAAGGTCTAAAATTTTGTCTAATAAATTGAAGTGGTTATAATATTTTATTTGAAATAAAAGTGAATTTTACTTGACGACAAATGAAGTTAAGGCTATGGATTCAACAAAAATTAATATTGTAAGAAATAAGGTAAACAATGTTCCTTTAAAGAAAATCTAATAAAATTTACTTTGTGATAGTGCTTCATACAATATCAACTACATATATGTATACCAAATATGTTGTTTTATTATAAGTTGATTTTCGCATTACGTGCAATACAATAAGAATAGTATGTGATTAAAATTTAAATTATGACGTCAGGGATAATATATTGATAATAACACAAGAGATGATTTTACATTTACAAAAATCATCCAAATAAATAGGGAGAATGGTTTTGGATTAATGTTGGAGTGATGCAGAACAGTCAATAGTGGCGCGAGACAACAGGAAAGTATTTTTTTTCTTATTTTGGTTATTTTGTTTAATTGTAATAGTACGATAATGATATGTTAGTTTTATAATTTGAGGGAGAGTTGTGGCAGGGCGATTCTTCTCAGTCCGGGAGCTTGGGCGATGATGTAGACACGCGTTGTTTTGTTTTTTTGTTTCAATTTTCTTGTGCAGGGTGCATATAGGGTTTGCGTGCATGGGCAACTGGTAGACTTTCGCGGTAAACCAAATCTCGTACTACATAATATACCCAAAGGATCACTTGTAGCGAAATGGAGAGTCACCAGGAGTATGCATCGGTAGTGGTGCAGCTTGAACATTTGGTGCACTCGAATGCTTTCGGTTATTTTATGGAAAAGATGAAGATAAAGGAGTTTATTGGCGTTATCCACGCTCCAGAATAACAGTAATGGTTACGCCTAAGGGGACTTTACAAAAAATAGTGGTACGCGCAATGCAATGTAAGATCGCACAGAAGATTTGTATGCCATCTGTTGGATGCAGAAAAAGGGATATAGAAGGGAAAATGAGAAGGAAATTATGGGCAAACAGAAGACGAAGCGACGTCAGATTCTGGGTATGTGATGAAGAGGATCACATGGCAGGTAACTGCGGGCAAAATTATGAAGTAGAAATATCGTCATATTCTATAAAGAAGGTATCGAAGAAAAAGAGCGCGTAGAGTTCAGGAGCAGCAGTAAGAAACTTCTTTGGCTCTTTGGCTGCTGCAACAGCAAGCATGCATGATCTTAGTCTCTTATTCCCGTTGAAGGTGGCACCGTGAAGCCAAAAAGTGAGGGACGTTTTAACTACATCCCAATTTCAAGAATGGCAAATAATGGCTTCGGTATCGAAAGGTAAATTGAAGAACGACATAGGATTTGCCATTTGGTTGAGATTCCACTACTGTTGAATAAACCAGATTAAATAGATATTGGGAGGAATGAACAACAATGCAGTGCACAGGCACAGGAATATCGACCAAACCGATGAGGGTAAGAAAGGTTAAAAGAAGTGATGATGAAGTGATTTAAAGGCTTTTAATCTGGAACTTGTCGGAGAGGAGTGGTGCAAAACTCAAAGGAAACCTTTCTTGCCAGGTAAATGCAAAATTACAAAGAAAACTTAAGAAATTCTGAGCAAAATGGACGACGTTATAATTTTGTATTTATTTTATTGTTGTTTTGTCGATCACATGTTGTTATATATGGTTTTAATTTTGTTATTGAAATATTGTAAAAGATGAATTAAGGTTGAATTCAATTTTGTTTTGTATTCTATTATGATTCTGTAGAGAATCGTAATGTAACAACCAACAAATATCTGATCAGTGGACATTTTCTTTTAAAATCTAAAAACAAACAGTCAACACATTAATCATACCTTCATTCCGTATCAAACAACTTAAGATCATTTCATAAATAATATCTGACCGCATACAACGTTTCACTGTATAACTAAATTCATATTTTAGTTTATCTTTCTTTCGAAGTCAATTAACGGATCTTATATTTCGGTATCTAATCAATTGTTGATTTATTTTATTTTTTTGATGACAAACAAATATATTTTTTTTTGTTGAACAGATAACGAAATAGCGAGTATATCAATTCTGTGCAGATCTTGCCATCATTTATACGATACCTCATTTAGTGATGCTTTAATTAAAATATGTTCCTACTATTAATAATTGATTGAATTGAATTGAAACCGATTGATTGAATTATTGTTATGATTTGATGGTGGTTCACGGTTTGTTTGAATAATTTTTTGCTATCTGTTTCATTTATTTTTTTATACGACAGATTTTCAATATATGGGATAATTTTTGTTGTTGAATTGAATAAGAAAACCAAAGCGAAAGAGATAAATAGAAAACCTTTTTGAAATGACCAAGTCGTTATGTAAAACCACAGTCGTTATGTAAAACCACCAAACTCCCCCCTTCCCCTCCTGCGGGGCACGTGCTAACAATTTAAGAATCAATTTGATTCATATGGTGGTTTAGATTCATGACCACTCGGTTCTTAATTGAGCTAAATTACATCTAGTACTGCGAGGTAGTATATACTATATAGTTTCTTCAACAACTTCAACAACAAAAACTTGTGTGAAATTTTTTACCCCAATTTCTAATACTACTATTTTGTTTTATTAATGTGTTCATTTGTGACGTCATTAAAGAGAGATTTAAAAATTCGCTTTTTTTGTGTGTGGTTGCATTTACAGATATGAAAAATAACCAAATATGAAACGTGTTGGATCATAACTAGAACTAATAGAATTATCAAATATCAGTTAGGTTATAAAAAAGAATGCTTTGTCCAAGTTAAGCGAATAAAAATTAAAACGTGTTTTTATTTTTTCACTAGTTTTGCACTATTGACTTAAAATTGGTTAAGAATTTTAGGGGAAAGGATAGTTTAAAGTTAAATTGTGCTCAATAGGGTTAACCGATTTGATTCATTTTTTTAGTTTAGATTTAGGACTTTATAAAAATATTACACTGAAAAACAAAATTAATATTTTCTTATGATTTTTTGAAACTTAAATTTTTCAAACATGCCATTTTCATAAAGTACTTTTTTTTCTTCTGTTTTTTAATATTGTTACGATTCTACATAATCGCAATGAAATAGAAAACAAAATTGTATTCAAACCCCAATTTCGCCAATACAATATTTCTAAAGTAAAATCAACGTCACATAATTTCCAAGAAAAAGAGATAAAGTAAAAACGTTAAATAAGTTTGCTGAGTTTTTTTGTATAGACATTTACCATGGATTTACCTAGAATATTTGAGGAATTAAGCAGAATTATATATAAGGAATTCCTTTTTGCGAAATGAGAGTTAGTTCGTAAATCAGACTGCGATAATGTTGAGTTATTTTAAATTAGATTGCGATAGTGTAAATAGTTTAAGCGGAATGTGATTATGTGCATAAATGTTTAAGTGTTATTTACGAGAAATTTTGTGTATTATTTTGAACACATTTTATTGGGGTTTTTGAAACTGTTGAATATTCTAGATAGGCATTTTGTTTGCTGTATTGTTTTCCTATGGTTGTGAAATAATAAAATTGTGGTAAATACTTAATAAAATCTAGTGGTTTTGCTTACTAATCAGTGTTTGAATCCACAAGGAGATTTGGGAAACACGTTTATCGAATTGAGAGTAAGGCCAACTCGAAGCAAGGTTGCAAAACAAACAACATTTTAAAGATTTATTATTTATCCAAATAATACTAAAATTTTAAAGAAGCATTATTTTTAGGGTTCTGTACTTTGAAGAAGTAAAAACTGTACCCTATTGGTGAGACTTCGGAGTCCGTCCGAATTTCTAGATAATCGAATTTCTCACAAACTGTAGGTGCTATCTTGAAATTTGAAATTTTTTACAGTTATAAAATGCATTTTTCCACGCCTTCTGAATACAAAAAACTGCAAACATATGTTTTTAATCTGTATTTTGTAGACATAGTTGAGGAGATAGTAAAATAAATGATTTTTTAAAAGAATCGAGTTTGTTTTAGAAAAATCGAAAAAGATTAAAATATTTCAAAAAAATTTAATAAATTAGCAACTGCTTAGTTTTTAGTTATCAAGAAAAACGTGAGTTTTTTTTTGTTCACCTCTCTCATAACTTCGAACATTACAAAAGAAAAAATTGAAAAAATGCAGGGTTATAGGAAATGTTGTAGATTGAATGAAAACGATAGTGGTCGGCCCATCATTTGAAATATTATTTGGAGGGGGTTCAGAGTGGAAACGGACAGTTTTTGACTTACTTTCAAAAATGTCAAATTTTTTTCTAGTAAACTTTAACTGTGAACAAAAGAAAAAAAATTTTAAAATTCACGGTGTATTAGGAAATGTTGTTAAGAGTGAATGAAAACTATAGCGATCGACTCATCATTTAAAATGTTCTTTGGAGAGGGAATTGAGGTGGAAATTTTCTAGTCTAAAACAGTTTTTAATTTTCGAACGCACAATTTTCGACTTTCAAAAATGTGAAAAATATTTTCCTGTCCCCCCTCTCCCCTTAACTTGTAGCATTTCTAAACAAACATTTTATAAAAAATTAACGGTTATAGACAATGCTGTAAAGATTAAATGAAAACTATAGCGGTCGGCCCATCATTTAAAATGTTATTTGGACGGGGTTGGAAATTTAAAAAAAAAATTATTTTTTACCTTGAACTCGTCAAACAATTTTTTTAGTAATTTGCAAAGGCATCGTTTTTGATTTATTTCTCTAACTATGTTTTTGAGAAGAACTGTTCTATTAGAATAATATATATATATATATATACGGAATCCTCGGCGATAGAGTTATATTCGCAATGGTCCGTCTTTTTTTATTTTCTGTTTGTATTCTGTTGTTTTGTGTTTTGTTAACGGTTAGTATCGTATCTAGTATCCAAAGTTTCAAGAAAACCGGAAATGATCAGGTTCGAAATTTTTTCTTTATAGATATCTTGATACGATTTTCCATCAATATCATATAAAAAATTGTCGTCTTGCTCGTCTCGACTCCTAGAACCTCAAAACAGAGAGTATACAATTTCGAAAGGAAGCTATAGGTTTTGTTTCATGTTTACTAAGTTTGCTACTATTGTAAATATTATTAAATTTTTCTAAGATTACGATCAGAGTTAGGACTGGTGTAGAATACATAAAACACATTTTCAGGAATATGTCATAAATTAAGGATATGAAAATTAAGTAAAAAATGTAACTTTTCTTACAACAAACCTTTTATAATGACACTCAACTCGATCGGGTTTTAGTAAATTTGTTATAGAAAGCCAGGAACAGGAGATGTTGTGTTTAAATCGATATTCCCAAAACAAACAGAAAATAAACGGTCTCTATAAAATCAGTTTAAGTATAAAAAAATTAAATAACAGTATCAAACCATCAACGTATCGAGCTTTTTAATGGCATTAACACCATGTTTTAAAATATTTATGTGAAACAAGAAGTCAATTTATGTTGAATTGAGCCAATAAAAAATTTGGCGCTATACGTTAAAGCTGGAACACGAGTCGGTTTGACATGACCTTTATGAAGCAATTCTGAACAGTTCTATAGAATCTTATAAATATTCATTAAATTTTGTGCCGTTCATTACATGTGCTAGTGCATCATTAAAGCGATTTATGTGTTACAACAATATCTAATCTAAAGTAACAAAGTTTAATTTTGCTCACTAGTCAAACAATCTACTATTATAAAAACAAAACACAAATCTATATCAAAATTTAAAATTTTTTTGAGAAGACTAGATCTGATATTTTTTAATTAAGAGCAGCAAAATTATTAAAATCTTTACTAAAATAAGTAGTAGAAAAAAAACGTTCAACTCAGTCGTAAATATTTATTATTGCTCTGAAAAACAAAATGTTTTATTTCCAATCAAAACGAAGTTGAATATGGCAAATAGAATCCCGAAATTGATTCAACAGCTGTGCATGTTAAAGGTGTAGTTGAGGCAACCAAAAGTTATGTTTATGTTTATACAAAAGATTAAATGAATTTGAGAAGCTCTTCAATGAGTTAAAGGAGTGAATATCTGTTGAAATTTTTGTTTTACAGAAAGTTTTCGACGGACAAAATTGTTAAATACCCATCACAATTGATGATTGTCTATTCATGTTAGTCTAACAGTTAGTTTTTAAAAAAATAACTTGCTGTACAGAATATCATCAATTTAATAAATAGCTGTTTACAATTTTTTTTAGTTGGAAACTATGGAAGTTGGAAGATTACAGATATTGTGTTTGAGTTCTATACAGTGTTCGCGTTATTCCTTTATCCTTACCTATTTGTCACCAAAGAGAGAGACACTTGTTGTTGTATTGTTCCGTTGAATAAATATAAATATAAAGCAGACCATAATATATTCTAAATTCATATTAACGAATTTGACTAGCAATTTTTTCAACCCTTGATCCGATACCCTGCGTGGGTTTGGGCGAAAATATTAAATTAAATTAATATTTAGCTAATTAGCATTAAATTAAACTGCATTGTCTATCACATGAATTACAATTTTGTTGTGTAAAAAATTCCTCACAGTTGTCATCTAGAACAAAACAAAATTGAAAGTTAGCCACAATCTAAATACATATCGTAAAAATGCAAAACTCGAACACTATATAGAACTATCTAACTCATTGTTTAAACATCACTTTAAAATTTTATATTCTGTACAACAAATATTTTATTTTAATAAAAAATTTAAGAAAAAAATGAACTTCTCTAATAACTAAAAATTAATCAAAAACAAAATAATCCTCCTTTTTGAAAATTCATTTTCTTGTTTATATTTCCTCTCCTTTTTAGTAGATTTTATTTTTATCGAAATATTAACAACAAAATATTTCGTAATAAAAAACTATTTAAAATATAAAACATAAAATTGAAAATTTATAATAGCAAACAAAAAATTGGTTGAACAAAGAAAATAATAAATTAAATTTAGGAAGAACAAAATAATAGAAATTATTTTCAAAAAAATTAAATATAATGTAAAATAGATAAATTTTATAGAACAAAACTAACTAACAAAAAAACTAACGACAAATAATAAATGGACAATATTTTTGTGAAAATTATTGTAGGATTATATCGATGATTTTCCGGTAGGAGTGTGAGTGGTACACCATTTTTTTGTAGGAGGATTAACATCATAACATTTTTTTGGTTTTTTAGTGTTAATAATTTAGAAATATGAATATGATCCAATTAAATATTAAAAATAATATTTTTGGAGTTTGGGTATTGGGTTTTGTGAACAACCTTTACAGTGACAACGGAAGTTGAAAAAATTTTCACATTTTTAAAAATAAATCGAAAACTGTGCTGTGCGGTTGAAAATTACAAAAACAATTTCTTTAGAATAAAAAGAATCACCTTTCATAAGACACCCGTCGTAAGTATTTTTTAAAATTTCGACTCTCAACCTCATCCAAATAACAATTTAAAAGATGAGCTGATCGCAACGATTTTCGTTCAATCTTAACATTCTTAACATTCTAATCTTAACATTGCTATAACCCGTAAATTTTTCCAATTTTTTGTTTTGTTATTTTCGGAGATAGTATGGAGAGGAGACAAGAAAAACCGCTCATTTTTGGAAATAACTCATAAGTCAAGCCGTCGATAATTTATTGAAATTTTTCGATTTTTGTAAACCAGACCTCCGATCAGTTTTTGTTGATTTGTAATTTTTATGTATGAGTTGTCACACCCCGGGACATACAAGTTCACGTGAGATATCAAAACCCCTGGTAATAGCAGTAAGTTATCACTAGCCAAGGTGATAGCTAAGAGGTCCTGGCAGATGAATTCTATTTAGTCAACGGCAGCGCCCTCAATCTTAGCTATGAAGAATTCTTTGAATGATGGCACGTTATTGCTTACTCGAAGAATTGAGCCTTCATATAACGCTAAGTGTGACTTTTGAGTACAACAGTGCGTCACATGATTAAGGAACAGGCTGGGTTATTGGCAACCCCGTTTAAGTTTTGTTCCTGCAGTTGTTTTCGTTTGTTCGACTACGATGGTCTTTGAGAAAACACATTTTCTCAAATTTGAAAAAAATCACAGCAACTGGAAGCTTTGTAAATTTTTAACGAAAATTATACCGACGTCTCAAATAATTATATTTTTGGGGCCTGGGAGTGGGGAAGGGTGAAAAAACATTTTTTTACTTAGAGGAGTGGATGTCATTTGAAAGAGCATTTAATTTAAGAAACATTGCAATTTTTTTAGGATTTTGTTGTGCACAGTTTTTGAGTTATTGTTGAAAAAGTGCTATTTGTAGTATGTATCCCACCACCGCCACCACCTAAATTTCGACGTTGATTGACAAAAAAATAATTTCCAATTTAAAACATTTACAAGCAGATGTAATTGGATCTTTTTTTAGTTACCATAAACCGCTATGGATAAGATTTAATCTTAAGTAACATTTTTTGTGTCATTTCGATCAATGTAGCTGTGATTGACATTTACGATGAAACATTTATTTTGTTATGCGTCTATGGTCTGGAAATGTAAAGACTACAACACATCTTTATGTCAATTATTTTTTAGTATTTGCAGTTTTATTTTCAGTAGGCGTGGACAAACACATTTTATAACTATAGAAAATTTCAAGTTGGTAGTACTAATAATTTGTGATAAAATCGAACTCGAATTTGAACTCGTCACAAAAATGTAGAATTAAGAGCAGTGATCGCAATTACATAGCACGTGTGCCAGACTTAGCAAGTTTAATAATATTGCTGATATGGCAAATCATTTCGATTTTGTCCAACAATTCTTCCAAATTTCATTATAAATTCACGTTTAAGACGCGTATGCACCTGAAAATAAATTTTCTAAAAACAAAAAGGCAGTGTTATTGACAAAATTTAGCAAACAATTTTATAGAATTTAATCCTGAATTGGTTTCTATTGGTGAAATTCTTTTATCTTAAAATTTAATTTTTGCTCGAAAAAAATACTGTGGCGAATATTAAATAATCCTTTCATTCTTAGAATTATAATTCACTAGGCTAAAATTTTAATAGAATTGCAAGGATTAGGATTTTTTAAGCAATGAAAAACTCTTTTAATCGTGATTCGAGATTAGATCAAACTCGTACTCTATAGGCAAACAAAAACGTCACCAAGGCGATGATGTTTCGTGGCTAAGTTTAGTTTCTTAACCATAATTAGAAATTTCAAATGTTTACTGTTTTGCATACTCTAACTATGTAAGCATTGGATGAAAAACTGTGTTATCTACGAGTTTGGAAGACTGATTAAATCATATAATCAATTTACAATTAAATAAAATCTAGAATTGGATCATTCCGGGATTAAACATAAAATTTCCAAACAGTATTTTTGGTTTCAAGAGAAGGAACTAAAACAATAATTTGATAAACGCAGAAAAGATAAGATAAAAACCAAATACATAGTGATCAAAAATAAATAAAAGACCAATCTCTCCATAAAACAACAATATTTCGACAACACATAAACGAATCAAAAGAGAAAGTGGCGAGAGGAACGTTATGAACTCTAAGCATAGAAAAACAAAAATTTTATAAAAAATAAAATACAAACAGTGGAAATCTAAAGTACAAACTGGATTTTTATAAACAGAACGATGTTTCTAAATACTAATACTATTTTAGAATTATTATAAGAACATAATTGTTTGAGCTGATTGGATCGAATTATTTTTTTTTTTTTTTTTTTTTTAAAGGCGTTCATGCTCCATGTAGGAGCGTTGCCAGGTTAATCAGCTTTGAATATTCACCACGGTCATTCGCAACAGCGACATAATTACCATGGCAGCCGATTTTTTTAAGGTCGTTTATTACGTCAGTCTCCCATTGTAGTCGTGGTCTACCTCGCGGTCTACCACTCCCTGGGGTACTAACGTACATTTTTCTAATCATTCCAGACTGTGAATCGGCTCGTAGAACATGCCCAAACCAAGCAATCCTATTAGAACGGATACAACCTATTATATCAGGACCCTCAAGAAGGTCTCTGATCTCAAAGTTATACCGGGTTCTATACTCCCCATCGTCTGTCTTAAGTGGACCAAATATGTAGCGTAGGATCTTACGCTCAAATACAGATAAATGCGATTCGTCATTTTGTGTAAGGGTCCACGTTTGTGACCCATACATCGCAACCGGTCTAATCAATGTCTTGTATAACTTGAGCTTGGTGTTAGTTGATACATACGGTGATCCAAGGAGAGGTTTAATTGAGTAGAAAGTTCGATTACCTGCAGCGATTCGAGCTTTAATATCTGTAAGTATGCTGTTGTTTGAGTCAAGCATTGATCCCAAATATTTAAAAGATTCAACTCCCTCAATTCGTTCATCGCCGCACATCAAATCTTTCTTCTCAGCCTCTCTTGAAACATTCATATGTTTGGTTTTATTGTAGTTAATTTGCAGACCAATTTTCCTAGCACCACTCTCAAGCGACTTGAAAGTCTCACTCATAGCAGCTTCACTTCGGCCGAGGATGACAACATCATCAGCGTAAGCAATCATCTATACTGAGTTTATTGACAAGATATTGTTATTAGTCGGTAGTTTCTTTTGACGGCACACATATTCCAAGGCTAGATTAAAAAGTATAGGAGAGATAGCATCACCTTGTCTTAAACCGGAGTCGACTTTAAAAAACTTTGATATTTCGTTCTCTACTCGTACACAGCATTGAGAGTTCTGTACTGTCATTTTGCATAGTGATACCAGTTTACCAGGAATTCCCATCGACACCAGAGCAGACCATAGAGTCTCTCGTTCGAGAGAGTCGTAGGCCTGCCTGAAATCAATGAAAAGTTGGTGCACAGGTATGTTGAACTCTCGACACTTTTCCAAAATCATCCTTATCGAGAAAAGTGCATCGGTGGTACCTCGGCCCCGCCGGAAGCCACACTGATATTCTCCAAACAGTTGTTCAGCAAAAGGATTGATTTTGGATAGCAAAATGTAGGAAAAGATCTTATATGCTGTGCAGAGGAGAGCGATTCCTCTGTAGTTTGCACATTGTAGGCGATTACCTTTTTTATGGATTGGTATCAGCATAGCTGTGTTCCAGTCCTGTGGTATGGTTTCAGTCCGCCAGATCATTTGAACAAGTTCAAACAATCTTAAGGATAGAGTTTCGCCACCATGTACAATCATTTCGGATGTTATATCGTCGATACCAGGTGCTTTATTGCATTTTAGTTTTGACAGCGCCGCATCGAATTCCTCTTTGGTGGGTTCGTCTGCATGTACCTTTGACGCACGAATAAGCTTTGCTCGTCGTCCGACTTGTTGCTGGTCACTTAAGTTGAGAAGATTCTCAAAATAAGTGGCCCAAGTATCTAAAATATTTTTAAGGTCTACTTGTAGCTCTCCATCTTCATTTTGAATAGCAGTTGATCTAGTTTGAGGGCCCTTCTTTAAGGTTTTAACCTGTTGAAAGAAGTTACGCGATTGATGTTCCTTATTGAAGCTTTCAATCTCCTCACACTGTCTCTTCCACCATTCTCTCTTCGCTCGTCTACATAGCTTTGTAACGGCTTGTCTTGCCAGTTTATAGTTTTCCTTCGTGGACCTGGTGTTGCGTCCTTGTAGACACTTCAGATAGCAATCTCTTTTGTATTGAATAGCGTCAAGGCATGCTTGATCCATCCATGGCTTCTGGGAGTGGTTCTGTGGTCGTCCAAGTATTCCCTCAGCAGCGCTTAAAACAGCATCTTTGAGCAAATACCATGACTTATCGACGTCTCCATTAATGGTTTCTGATTTCTCCAATGTTTCGGCAATATGGATTTGATATCTCTCTTCTGTTTCAGCATTCTTTAATGATGAGATGTTAAAACGTTTCCGTTGATTGAATTTTGGAATGCCTGGATTTGGGAAGTGGAACCTTATCGTTGCACATACAAGAAAGTGATCACTTCCGATGTATGCACCTCTAAAGGATCGCACATCTCGAACGCTCGAAAAGAAACCTGCTGTTACTAGAACGTGATCAATTTGATTTCGAGTGTTTCCATTCGGTGAGACCCAAGTCTGTTTATGAATCGATCGATGCGGAAAGAACGTACTGGCAATTCTCAAATTATTTGATAATGCAAACTCAGTCATTCTCTCACCATTATCATTCGAATTCAAATGCAGGCTGTTGGGACCTACCACATTTCCATAAGAGATATCTCTTCCAACCTGTCCATTAAAGTCACCAAGAACCATAATGAAATCGCGTGTTGGTGTTTGTTTCATAACCTCTTCCAGTGCTATGTAGAAATTATCCTTCTCGTCGACGGTCTTAGCTTCAGTAGGTGCATGCACGGCAATAAGAGAAATATTGTTATATGTACCACGTACACGTAGGTAGCAGATCCTCTCACTGACCGGGATGAATTTCATCACGGCTTCTTGTATGCGTGCACCAACAAGAAAGCCAGTACCAAATTCTCTTCGGGAAGGATGACCACTACAATATAGAGAGTGACTATCTAAATCTTGTTTTCCGATTATCGGCTGTCTAATTTCTTGTAGAGCAATAATATCCATCCTATACCTCTCAGCCTCTGTTTCCAGACTTATAAGAGCATCAGGAGCGCTCAGGCTGCGCACGTTCCACGTTCCGATTCGGTAGTCTGGTCCTTTTTCACGTCCAGGTAAAATTGTGTTTTTTTGTCCGGGTCTGTTATTCTTTTTTTGATAACCAAATTTAACATATGAGTTTTTTTCCGGGGTTAGGGTGTTAACCTTAGGCCCAACCCAAATTGTCGTGAATGGGTCCGTTCTGCATATTAAGGTCACCAGAAACAACCTTTTTACACGTTTATATAGCGAGCCGCTTGATTCAAGACAGACGCCCGCTCCAAGCCGCCCCTGACATGGAGAACAGACGCTTGAGTCACATTGGTTTTAAGGCGCCAATTCGCCGTGATGTAGCGTCATTGACTAAGCAGTTTTTACTCTGCTTGTCTCCAATACACCAACCTAATTCTGTCAGCATTACCCAGGCAGCACGGCGTGGACGTCGAATTTCGGATTTCGCTACCCCAAATCGAATTATACCTGACATTTATTACGCTAACCATATGTAAAAAATCATTTATAAATACTGACTGTTAAAGGAGGAAGGTTTTTGTTTTTAAATTGTTGTCTTATCGTTTTAGTTTTTCTGGAATGGTTGAGTCATTTTTTTAAGCAGTTTTCTGTTAAGAATGAAGTTTAGTTTTAAAAAATGGACGGAAAAATTGATTTCGTACCTGGAAAATGATAATACATAAACTTTAGATGAACATTTTGGAATTATTTTCAGCACTTTGAGAGATAAGACAGTCACTAAAGATATAAAATGTTCACCTATTCTCGATTTTATTAGACTGAAAACGAAAAATTTCTTTTGTAAAAGAAATTTTAGAAGTGAAATTATTATTACGATTTTGAATTCCATTATTTTTCTCTGATGATAATGTTATTTCTTAATGGAACCGTGGTTGATATAAAAAGATAGAGTGATTTACTGATAGTGTACCAAGCACAAAAATTTATTTTTTTATTCATATAGTAAAATAATTTACATTTTTGATCAATCAAAATCAAACCCAAAATCACTTTTGCTTATAAGTTTTTATTACAAATACATTCAAAATTCAAACGTATAAATATACAAAAAGTGGTATCAAGATTCTCTATACTATAAACAGTTTTTGTGATTTGATTTAACCTACAAAGTAGAGAATGTGAGCATTTTGATAAATAAGTAATTGGTAAAATTAAAATCCGGCTCGAAGGACCTTAAAGGAATAAGATGTTTGTTCTAAAGAAAAGACAGCGTAATGATACCGTGTCCAACAAAGTTTATTCTTTCTTAATAACGAGAACTATGCTCGGTTAACCAGTTCCATCATAGAATACATTTTTTCTAATTAGTTTTCTTCTAATTACAATCCCAAACATAAAACAATCGAGGTGTTTTTTGTTTTATTATTTAGATGTTTTTCCACTGCTTTTACTTTAGGAGTTACCTGTTCTACTAACCCATTTCATTTCTTCGAACTGCTTTGGGATTTTTACCAGAATTAATCAATGTTTGAGATAAGAAATATGGGAATAGAAATACAATTAGTAAAAATTTCTTAAACCACCCAAAAAATACAAAATTGGTAGAGACCGAATTTTTTAGAATTCTCATATTTGTGGGAATACAGATTTCTTCACAAAAATATAGCCGAATTTTCAAGTAAAGGAAATATCATATCAAAACTGTAATGACATTTGTTTATTCGGTAAATACCATATCGACGGCTACAGTTGAATTACGTGTAACTACATTTTATAAAAATTGAACAGAAGTTCAAAAAAAGAATTTATTGTTATTCTAAACAAGCTTGAAAATAAAATATTTTTATCAATAACTCAAAAAAATTATTTTGTTTTTATTTATTGATAGTAATTTTTTTTTTTAAAGCTTGTTTAGAATCGCAATAAATCGTTTTGTGAGCTTCTGTTCAATTTTAATAAAACGTAGTTACACGTAAATGAACTGTAGCCCTCGATATGTGTGCCACTATTTGCGACCACTGCTTAACAATCTTGGCTCATGTGTGGTAGTTTTACTTCTGTTTCAACAAAAACTAGGAGCAAAATGGTAAAACGCAATTTTGAAGTCAGTTTTACATTTAAACTTTCATTCTCCGAGTTCAACTGTACTCAATTGTGCTCCGGGATCAACTTTAATGATACACACAAATAATAAATAAGTCTGAAGTTATTTATATATTTATGCTTATTTTATAAAATTTAATCCTTATTTGATGTTCCTATAGGTGGAATTCTTTTGCTAGGAATAATTTTTGAAATACGTTTAAGTGATTATTTAAATTATTTACAAAATTGATACTTTTAATTAAAAACTCTTTTTTTCTAAAAAACTATACTGTTCGAATATTCACAAATAGTTCCATATTAAAAACAAAATTTCCTAACTCTATTTTTATTAAAAACAGAAATATTAAAAAATTAATTCAATGAATTATTTGTGATATTACATCACTCCGATGGAAGTTATCCCATCGACCCATAATGAATAATGAATTTTCCTCATCTCCTTCCTTTATAGTTGACATGGTATCTTCGGATATTTAAAGAATCTAAATAATGTATATTTCATATTTAGTGTGCTAAACATGTCTAACTAATTAATAAAAAAAAAATAATAATAATAAGACTGAACCTAACAAAATATGGTGTGCAATTTATGAAATTTTTTGCTATCCACAAAATTGTCGATCGATCTAGTTTCGAACCGATAAAAGCTTTTTATTACACTTTAAAAAAAGTATATCATTCTCATCAGGGCTAGCCGACTAGATACACTACTAAAAAAAAATTAACGCTATATAAACCAAAATTAGTCTACTGCTCTAGCGAAGTATAAGAAAACAAAAAACTTTCATAAACATATTATATTTATTAGATTCAGGTTTAGTAAATTTATTTCTCTAGTTGATCACTATTGCACTCAAAAAAAAGAGATAGCTTATTTAACGTAAAGTATATGTAAATTTAACTGAAAATGACGTACGAATTGAGCCAGCGGAGGCATAAGTAAAGTAAACAAAATTGACAAAGTAAAATCTACTTAAAAGCAATGTAAAAAGGTCAGTTTTTAATAAAGCTTGTGCAAAAGCAAATTTTAGGTCGACCACAAGTAAATATTTAAAAATATATGTAGCCCTAACGTAGCGTTATGTAATTTCGCTAGTAGCACATTAACTATTTGCTACGTAAAACAGACAGAGTGATATGTAAAAATAACTAACAAAAAACTATTTTAGTAAAACATCCCAGCCAGCACACCGCAAAAATTTTGGGCTATTATGCTACTATTATGCTACCATTCTGTCTCACCAAAAAAATGAAAAAAAAATTAATTTTTTTGCAAATATTAATCGTTTTTTTATCAATTCAGGGGGATTTATACACGGTAATGATAACAGCGGTTAAGAAGGGCCATGTAAAGATAAAATGCTATTTATTATTAATATTTATTTTGGACTTAACCCGAATTCGATCCCCAGACCTATGTGTACAAGGCAGCAACATTAACCATTCGTCTATCTAAAAAATTATTTACATCAATTTATTTATGAATATTATGTTGATGCTTAAGTTTAGGACGGTCGAGGGTTCGATTCCCAGACTGACCACTATTTAATTTTTATTACATTTTTATTATTTTTTTTTATATAACATAAAAATGATTCCTTTTTATTCATAAACTATTCATAAAAATTCAATTTTACCGCATTTCAATTTATCGATACTGTAGTTTTTTTTTAATTATATAGACCCAAACATTTC
This sequence comes from Diogma glabrata, assembly GCA_963693315.1. Lineage (NCBI taxonomy): Eukaryota > Metazoa > Arthropoda > Insecta > Diptera > Cylindrotomidae > Diogma > Diogma glabrata. Next base: position 64,470,543 of record OY856188.1, read on the forward strand.
AAATTTATCCCAACAATAATAATAATGTAACTATAGTAACACAAAAATAACAATTATATATTTCAAATTCTTTTTGCCAAAACATTGTTCTGGCATTTTTTGCTCTCAGATCAATTTATTATTTGACATTACCATTACGTTACGTGTTTTATTTGGTCAAAGAAAGTGAGTTTTCGCCCTAAGAAGATTTTCGCCCTAAGAAGAGCCACGCCAAAACGCAAGAGCATGTGCTGCATAAATAGACAGTTATACTAACTACATTTACATATGTAACTTTTACTATTATTTTAAGTAAAATTTACGTTTAATATGACTTTAATACTCGAAGTCATACGTAATTTTCAAGCTATGAAAACGTAAATTTAAAGATGCCTTAGTAGAAATTACGTATCATATAAGCAATTTCTAGCATACTTAAGTTACCCTAGTAGGTTTTGCCAGACATCGACATACGGCCAAGCACTGGCCCATGAATGGTAAATATTACTTGGCTATTGTTCTTGTGCCATTAGTGTAAGAATGATTTGGAGAGTATTATCCGTTCTAGAAATACATAGTTTGAAAAATTTCACATATAGTTTAGTTATCGCTTCTCGGCTGAAAGACTATGATAATATTGAAAAGGTTTGTATATGTTTTAATTTTTTTTTCATTTCTATTTTATTTTAATTATTTTGAAAATAATTTATTTAAGTTGACATATGAAAATATTATTTTATATTATTTTTCTAATGGCCGAATACTGGCGGTCATGTTTGCTAGCACTCGGCTATTCTTGCAACTGAACCAGTTGTGTGGGAAGTTTTGAATTTTTTCCGTCATTTTTATTTTATTTTAAATTATTTTGTATTTAATTTATTTGATAATATGATATTTTATATTTTTTTAACGGCCCAGTCATGGTTGCCAGTATTTAACCATTACTACTATACTGGTTATCATTATTGGTCCGTTACAAGGCCAACTGTACAACCTTGTATGGGCCATTGCATTTGTTTTTTCTCTGGCGCATGAATGGCAACCATTTATTGTCCGAAGTTATCATCCAGTAAAATTATGTTAATGGCCCAGTCGTGGTTGCCGGTAATCTCTTCGGGTAAATAGTGGATTATATATACGCGTGTGTATAAGTATGTTTAACACTATTTGCCATGTAAATTTAACATTTTTCGACGGTTATGTTTTACAAAATTGTTAACTAAATGTAACGGCTTTTAATGTTATTTTGTTTTCATATTTCAAAATCAAGTTTCGTATAAGCTAAAATTACAGCAATCATATGTTGATTTTACTGTTGCAGTAGTAAATTTATTTTCAAAAATTTTGTAGCACAGGTTAATATTACTCTACAGGTTAATATTACTTAAATTATCAATACTTTACACTAGTAAATTTTAGAAAAACGTATGTTATGTTTACAATTTTGGAGTTACTATAGCGCATAAGTAACAAACGCATCGATTTTTTTTCAGAGTGTGTTGTTAAACACTAACCATATTAGAATTGGATAACAAACTTGTATCGGCGAGAAGAAGATGAACGTCTTCACTTAAGTGAGACAACCCAAATAAATATAGTGATCAAAAATAAACAAAAGTCAATCAAACAACAATGATATTTCGACTACACATAATCGAATAAAAAGAAAAGGCAGGGTGAATGGGTTATGAACCTCAACATGTACTACAGAACAAAATTACAGATTTTTATAAACATGGGAACGTTTGAAAACAGACTAGATTTTGTATAAGCAGACAGATATTTTTAAATATCAGTATACTGCAGTACTATTAATATTTAAAAATATCTACATTAGATAAACGACTCCTAATAAGGTAGTTGAAAACAAAGAGGAAAATATTAAGCAGAAGAATTGTAAACTGCGGTCGTTGAAAACTAACCTTCAAAGCTGTAATGAATAGATAGACTTTCAAAGTTGTAATGAAAGTTGCAATTGTTAAATAAATATTTTGCTTTAATGGCTACTGTTTTTAAATTGCACCCCTTTCGTCTTAGTTGCTTAGGAGTGAATACTTAAGTTTTTTTAAGCTAGTTTTTAGTCAATAAGGCAGATATTTTTATTAGTTTTGAAAAAACAAGAAAGAAAGAAATTTTAAGTAAAATTCAATAAACAACATCAGGTTTGATGATATAGTGCCAAACAAGATTTATACTTATTTAAGAGTTGAATGTTATTGCTTGAGTAATCGATTCCATAAACGATTAAATTTTCTCTAATTACTGTGGCACACAAATTTTTTTCGACATAAATCAATCACTATTTTTCTTTTATTATTTTAACATCTGACACTGTTTTTGCTCTGGATATCACTTTGATTTCGACCTCGCGTTTAATTAACATAATTCATAACTGTCTTCGGAATTTTACCAATTTTGTGGACAAATTTTTCAAAAAGGATTTAAAAAAATCATACAGTTGATAAAAATTGCTCCAACCACATAAAATGTACCGATATTGGGGTACATTTTCGATTCGCTTGTAGAGGTAGTATCGTAAGCGTTACAAACAAGTAAATTTATTACACATATTTTTGCAACTGAAAATTAAAATTACCGATAATTAAAATCACTAGATTACTAAATGGGTATGTTAAATTCCTTGAGGCAGTCTTTTATTTCTTAGTTAAAATTCTTGTTTTAGAAATGCGAGTGCCGAATCGAAACATATATGGAAGTACGAAGCAACAGTGTTGACAGTATTTCCTATACGAAATTTGAATGGCACACAAAAAGTACGATTATTACCATAATAATTTTGTTGGCACGATAATCAACATTCACTTGCAACCACTGGCACACTTATTTGGTTTCAAATTTGATGATTTACTCTGTTATATAAATAAAAAAAATTGTCTCAATGCTTTGTTTAACTATGCACGTATTATAAAACTAAATAAAAAGGATCGCCAAATACTTGATCTACGACATCAGCGTCATCTCTAAAAATATTATTTCTTTATACTTTTAACAGTTTACGTATAACTTTCCTGTGCGTTTTTTTTATAGGACAGTTACCTTCCCAACACATAAAACAGTTGATTTCGGGTGAGCCGTTCCCTTGCAATTTGATTTCAAAGTACCCTTGAATTTGAAATTCCAGAAATTTTTTGGACCACACTGTAAGTCCCTGGGCCCACGCCGATTTCATCTGATGATTACCACATATTTTATACTTCGTGAAGCGCCTGTCCTTCACGAGCCCGAGAACTTTTTTTCTGCCATTTTTCTCGAATCGGCCGCTTTTTCGATCGGCAGGCTCCGAAAAATGCCGATTGCCCGCGATCTTGTAGATTTGCTACCACAATTTTTTTTAAACTATGGGTGGAGGAAATTTGTTTTAGAACACGAGGGTAAGCTTGTCCGAAGAAAATGTGTCTACTATTGTCGAGTCCGACAACCGACATTTTGGTATGTGTTGTCGGACTAGACAATAGCAGACAAATTTTTGTCGGACAAGCTTACCCTTGCGTTCTAAAACAAACTTCCAACCCCCCACAGTAAAAAAATATTGCGACGCTGATGCATAGGCTGCCTTCACCATAGCTCTGGTAACATAGTATTCTGGATATATAATAAGCTAATATCCATCAAATACTTTAATTAAAAGGTAACCAATGTTATAGATTTTGCGTAGTTCTAATTATAAAAATATTAAAGAAAGCAGTAGTATCCCAACAAACATAAATTCTGTTGTACGAGAAGAAGTAAAAAAAAAATTTAACCGGAAGTGACAAACCGGAAGTTGGGATGCAGAACTGTTGTAAACCGTACCAAATGCATATGTACCAAGTTTCATTTAATTCGATTACCAGGTACAGATGTTATTGAGCTTTCAAAAAATAGCTGTATGGGACAACCCCCACTACTTTATTCATTATCGCTCAAAAACAAATCAGTTCCTTTCCATACATATTTTCATCTTTTTCCAAAGTGTCATTGAAATTTATTCACGAACGAATGCTGCATGCTCCCAACAAACATTGAAAAAATGGTGACACAATAAACAGGTGTTCGAGATATTGTTCAAATGTTGTCCCAATATTTTCCCAATATTGTCCAAAAACTAATTAGTTCTTTGCTATTCAAATATCCGTCTTTTTTCAAAGTGTCATTAAAATAAATTAATGAATGAATTCTGTATGCTCTCAACAAACTTTAAAAACGAAATATGAAAAGTCAGCATTTGTATGGTAGATCCCCCGCCACTTTGATTTATGGGTCCAACTATCTTCTCACACTAATTGGAACCTTTTCCATAAGTTTCATTATAACCACTTCATTATTGTAGGCTGTAGTGTGCATAAAGACACTGAAAAAACTTCAAAAAAGTACAAAAACAAATGTTTTTACAGGAAGTGAAAACCGGAAGTGAAAACCGGAAGGGAAAACCGGAAGTTGGGATGCAGAGCTGTTGGGATGCAAAACTGTTGTGAACCGTACTAAAAGCTTATGTACCAAGTTTTATCCAATTCGATTATCAAGTACAGATGTTATTGAGCTTTCAAAAAAACAGGTGCTCGGGAAAACATCGCTCAAAAATCAATCAGTTCCTTGCCATACATATTTGCATCTTTTCCAAAGTGTCATCAAAATTCATTTACGAACGAATGTTGTATGCTCCCAACAAACATAAAAAACGTAGTGGAAAACACCACTTGTTGTATGGTGAACCCCCAACCCAATGTACTCCAAAAGCTGATAAAATTTTTCTCATGTTACTTGAAAGCTTTTACCAACGTTTCATGACAATCGATCGGTAATTGTAGGCTACAGTAGGGATAAACACCTGAAAAAATACTTTTTAACCGGAAGTGACAAACCGGAAGTTGGTATGCAGAAATATTGGAAAAAATAGTAAAACCTTTAATACCAAGTTTCCATAAGATCATAAGCCGGGATTCAAATTTATTCAATATTTAAACTTAGAGGTGTTCGTAAGACCTCGCGCCATTTTGTCCAAATTTGAAATGAATCCAGATCTACCATTTTCAAGTGAACCTGTATCATTTGCCAAAGTTTCATCAAAATCCTATAAAGAAATGTCACCCACCCACACACAGACGTACACCAAAATTTTTATTGGATATTTAGATAGAGGATGGTCCATAACAAAAGAGAAAACAAAATTTGGGGTATGTAAGATTTTTATTTTCTCGATAGATTGCATTACTTCACACAATTTAAAATTTTGGTGAAGTAAAAAACAAAAATGGGCAATCAGCATTTTTCGGAACTTGCCGAACGAAAAAGCGGCCGAATCGAGGAAAATGGTAGAACAAAAGTTTTCGGACTAATCAAGGAAAGGCGCTTCACGAAGTATAAAATAGTGGTAATCATCAAATAAAACCGACGTGGGTCCAGGGACTATGTTCTCAAACTAAAAGCTTTAGAATTTTTATAAAAGGAAGTATTTTCTATTTTACCTATAATACTACTTGTATGCCAAGTCGAAGTTTATCTAAAATGGTCGGGTTCAGCGTCAGTCGTTAAGGGATAAATAATATCCCTGAAAAATTAATTTGATATTTTAAGGGAATTGTGAAATGTGTTTTAATAGTCAAGTGTCTTTTAAGGCCAAATTTATTCATTTGAATAAAACTACTAAAACTACTAAAATATGTTCCAACTAATCTAAACCATAAAGCAACGACTTTCCACCTTTACATCTTAAGTGTAGCACTATATTTAGGGGTACAATACATATCCTAATAAACACCTAAAAAACCTTAAATACAATTTTTATGTATTCTTCACCAAAACTAATTTCCATATTTTTTGTTTTAATTGAAATTCATATTTCAAATCATAATTCAATTATAAGAAATTTTCTGTATATAAGACAAATGTAATTCTATCGAATAACGAGTTTTCTTGGTCACTTGATTGATAATTCAATATACAGAATAAAAATTAAAGACTGAAGTAGTTCGTGTAAAAGCGATTTTCTTCAGAACTTTATTCTAAAAAAAATTATTTTGGGATTATTTGCATAAAATTAAAGTAAGTGAAATTAAATATTAAAATATTCTAAATAAAAATATTTAAATTTTTATTTTATCTTTTTCAGATTTCTAATCATTAAAAAAATATATTTAGAAAATGGTTGAATTAATAGAACCACATTTTAGTGCCTTATCTTGGACTGGTCAAGGCGGGTCGGGATATGGTAATTTAACCGTTGTAGATAAAGTTCCAGCAGAAATGCTTTATTTGGTTGACGCACATTGGTATCAATTTCCACCAATAAATCCATTATGGCATACAATCTTAGGACTTGCTGTCTTTATGCTTGGTTTACTTGCAATGACAGGGAACGCAGTTGTTATATATATTTTTACAACGACCAAGGCACTTCGAACACCCTCGAATCTCCTCGTGGTCAATTTGGCCTTTTCTGATTTCCTTATGATGTTTACTATGGCGCCACCAATGGTGATAAACTGTTACTTTGAAACATGGGTTTTAGGACCTTTCATGTGCGAACTTTATGGATTATTTGGATCACTATTTGGTTGTGTCTCGATTTGGACTATGACTATGATTGCTTTAGATCGTTACAATGTCATTGTAAAAGGTATTTCTGCAAAACCAATGACAAATAACAACGCACTTTTAAGAATCTTTTTTGTCTGGGTATCCAATACGGTATGGGGTGTTGCACCATTATTTGGATGGAACAGATATGTACCAGAAGGTAATATGACCGCATGTGGAACTGATTATCTCACAAAAGACTGGCATAGCCGATCATATGTTTTGGTATACTCATTCTTTGTCTTCTTTGCACCACTTTTAATGATCACATATTGCTACTTCTTTATCGTTCAAGTAAGTTTTTTTAATCGATTAATATATTTATTTTATTTTTAATTTGATTGTTTTTAATTTTTGGCATAGGCTGTATCCGCTCATGAAAAAAACATGAGAGAGCAAGCTAAAAAAATGAATGTCGCCTCACTCCGATCATCTGAAACATCAAATACAAGTGCTGAATGTAAACTAGCCAAAGTTGCCTTAATGACAATTTCACTGTGGTTTATGGCTTGGACACCATATTTAGTTATCAATTATACAGGAATATTTGAAAGTGCACCAATCTCACCATTGGCTACAATTTGGGGATCACTATTTGCCAAAGCTAATGCCGTATATAATCCAATTGTATATGGTATCAGCCATCCTAAATATAGAGCTGCACTCTATAAACGATTCCCAGCTTTATCTTGCCAAGAACCCATTGATGAAACACAATCTCTTGCGTCTGGCGTGACAGCCATACAAGATGATAAAATTCCATCAGCCTAAAATGGACCAACAATTTTCTTGTGGAGAGAAAAAAAAAAGATAATGAAATGACCTCTTTATGATTACATTGTATTGCTATATTATGATTACGTTGTACATAAATATTAAAATTGAAGAAACTAATTTAAGTATTTTAATAAAAAATGTTAAGTGTTAAATATTAAAAATTCAACTTCTTTGTATATCCATAAAATATCCATTGTTACTTCAGTTACGGGTTAAGAAATTATAAGAAAATTTAAGAAATGCTTGTTGTCTGTTGTTTAAAAAGCGATTATTTTCTTAATTAAAAGAAAAATGACAGAGATAATTCGATGCAAGCGCAGTGAACGTATTCCAGCAAAACTCAACGATTGTCCAAAAGCTACAACTTCTGTAATTAATGCAAACATACTGATACAAAATATGAGTTCAGGCAAATTAGAAACCAAGAAAAATACATAAGATTTTGGGACACAACTGAAAATATTAGCTCAAAATGAACTGATTTGCGAATAAACGACGAGTTTGTGAAAAAGTATTGGGAATTGTGTTCAAAACCAAGCACGGGAAATGCCACAAATTCAAATAACTTTCAACAACAAATAAAATTGGAAGTTGCTCCGCCATTTATAACTCGTTCTAAAATTGCAGGCTAACAGATAAACATAAATTTAAAAATCAAATAAGAATGATGGAACCCTCAAGGTTTTTTATATAGTTTTCGGCAGAAGTCTTTTATGAGACCATTGTTTTTAACTTTCAACAGATATACAAAAGTACAAATTTTTTATTTTTGTCTAGAAATTTATTAGAAAACTAACACGAAATATGCAATATCGGAAAAAAACACAATGAAAGCAAAGAATTGAAACGAGGTTACACTCAGCAACTTACACTTTCCTTCAAAAATTTCAACTTTTACTTTTCTAAAAAAAACACAAAATATTTTTTTTATTAGTCCAGAATAAACACCTAAAAACCTTAAATACAATTTTTATGTATTCTTAACCAAAACTAATTTCCATATTTTTTGTTTTAATTGAAATTCATATCTCAAATCATAATTCAATTACAAGAAATTTTCTGTATATAAGACAGCACGTCTCTGAAAACTTCTTCATTTAGGAATAGTAGTTTGTGCTGCAAATTTTGAAATGAAGATTTTTTTAGCACTAGTCCTAAGTTTTTAATACGAGCGAAGCGAGTATTGAAAATTAGGACGTGTGCTGAAAAAAATTCATTTAAAAACGAGTTGCACACAACGTTTTCTGCACTTGAGTACCACAATAGACAAAAAATAAAAAAAATTACAAAACATCACTACAAAAAAACTACGCGAAGTATTGATCGATCAACAATGCCTTGACAATATGCAAGTTGAATTATATGCAAGAAAAAAACGTCATTTGTTCTTGATTGTTCCCACACTACAAACGTGTTTTCATTTCGCGTGTATTTTATTGAGAAACTGCAAAAAATGAGCTCAGGGGAGGATTCTGATTTGGAAGGAGCAGCAGAAAGAGCTTTGCAAGGTTTATTGCCGGTAATATCCAAAGAAAAATACGAAAAACGTATCGAGCGTTCAAACAATGGTGCAGTGAAAAAAAAAATATAGTGATTGACGAAAATAAGTTGCTTGCTTATTTCGATACCGAGATGAAACAATTCCAATCATCAACTACATGGAGCATTTACTCAATGTTAAAATCCACGTTGAACGTGAAGGACAACATCGATATCTCAAAATTCAACAATTTGCGAGCTCTTTTGAAGCGTAAAAATGACAATTATTTTGCGAAGAAATCAAGAATCTTCACCATTGAAGAAATCTACAAATTCCTGAAGGACGTTCCCGACGATGTTTATTTGGCTACGGAGGCAAAATTTGTTGATAATTTTTTTGTTTCATTTTCCTAACCTCACAATTTTAAGGTGGCCCTTATTGTCGTTGTCTATGGTGCTTGTCGACGAAGCGAATTGTTGGATTTGAACGTAAGGGATGTCGAATACATGGACAATGGCATTAAAATTGCCGTACCGAAAACGAAAACCAAAATCATTCGACAATTTGTCATCAACGAAGGAAGTAAAATTTGGGTGACATTTTCAAGATGTATTCAGGACTACGTCCTCATGGCGTTATCACCGACAGATTCTTTTTGGGTTTTCGTAAAGGCAAATGCATCAAACAGCCGATCGGCATTAACACGATTGGAGTCTATCCGAAAACAATTGCCATTTTCTTGAATCAATCGTCACCGGGTGAGTACACTGGTCATTGCTTCCGTCGATCGTCTGCATCCTTGTTGGCGGATTCGGGTGTGAATTTAACTACAATTAGCAACATGGTGGTTGGGAGTCTGATAAGGTTACAGAAAAATGCATTCAACATTCGCTCAACAATAAACGTAAAATTGCTGACAGCATCATGGGTTCGAAAATTGTTAGAGCTGATAACGTTTGAACGACCTCATCAACCACTGCTCAATCCAATGAATCAATCATTGAAAATGGTAATGTTTCTGCCGGTACAACCGTTACAATAATTTCGAGTCAAACAAGCCGAACAAACTTGAAAGTGGTTGGACAGCATTTGCCACAACCATCGATTCCTGGAGGATATTCATTCAATAACTTGCATAATTGCTCTTTCTACTTTGGTCAAAAGTAATGTTTTCATTCATTTCTACTACTTTATTAATAAAAATGTTTACCAACACAAACGCACCGTTTCGTCTTTTAAATTAGCAGCAGTGCGGAAATGAAAAAGCAGTGCTGAAATAAAAAATCAGTGCGGAAATAACTCACTTTTCCGCACTCAAACGAGTTTCGATATATGTCGTATTGTGGTACTCGAGTGCAGAAAATTCTATTTTTAAATAACTACAACTGACGCTAGGTGATATTTTCCAAAAAACATTCCAAAAAACAACCCCAAACAGGAAAAAATCAAAATTTTCTATTAATTTAATTGTAAAACAATAAAATGTTTTCATATTTAGCGTTATTTGGGATTTTTTACCTTTTTCAGTTATTATGTAAAGAAAGCTGATGCAAATTATAGGTGGTTCCATTTTTTGTTGGAACAGATTACTTATGAGGCCTTGGCTGCAGATGTCTGACTCTTTAAAAAAATTAAAGAGATATATTCAAATATTCAATATTTGTTAATTTTATTAAAATAAAATATTTGATCCAAACGGCCATTATAACGCTTTAATTTGTTTAAATTTTAAAGCTCTAGGCTCTAAGCCGCTACCCGGATTCGGCGGGAGGTACCTGGAGGTACATAGCCACTATTTCTGGGAGAATCAGTTACTTGGTTACTAATCACAAAAATCTAGTCAATTAATGGTGAACCTCTACTGATCACAAAAATATTATTTAGTTTAGAAAATAAATCTTCCATAAACCTCAACAACATTAATTCAACTACATGAATTTCCTGTAAAAAATGCTAATCAATCCAAATCCCAATTTATTATTGTACACCAACTAGCACTTTATTCTATTGACTGCATATTTAAAATAAAAACAACAAATATTGGAAAACAATTAAAACTGGATGAAAATGGAATACCATAGAATGTATTTACAAAATTATAATAAAAATGGAAAAAGTAATTAATTGGTATTGTACCCGACCATCTCTATGTTATTAATTCTATATTATGTTTACTGTTATGGTTTTATTTTATTGAGCTTTATAGTTTTGATTACATTAATAAAATATATATTATTCTCATAGATAATTAGGTTCCGATTGTAAAAACTAACTGAATAATAGTTATTTCATTCAAACATTTAATATCTTCACACAACAACAAACTTAATTGAATGGAGTGGAGTAGTGGTGGTGATTAGGAGAATCTAATAATTCTTTATTAAATGACCAAGTGAATCGTTAGCAATTTATTTTTTTTACCATAATCTATTCTGTGAAATAACCATATTTTAACAGGCATATAAAAAACCAAAATAATTGAAATTTTTAGAATATAATGAAAATATAAATAACAAATAAATAAAACTAAATCTAATAATTTATTGTTTATATAATATTTTGACATCAATTTTAGTGGACATGATTTATTATAAAAATGAAAAAATTAATTAGTTTTTATATCGTTATTTGGAAAATGGATATTTTGAGAATGGATTTGCTTATGGTGTATTAGTTTTCAAATCGAAAATAGATTAAAAGGATTTTAATTTGAATTTTAGTTTAATGGGATAACTAAGTTTGAAATAATTTGATAGTAAAATTTCAGAATTTTAATGTATGTATGGATAATAAAATAAAAACAATGAGGTTGGACGGTAATTTCAAAATGAATGATTAGTACGGTGACCATACGGTGACCATCTATCCTGTACTTTACAGGACTTTCCTTTTTTTGCCATGCTGTCTGTCCCTTGAGATTTTTTTGCAAATACGGGACAGTGCAATGTTCCTTATTTCTTAATTTGATGTCCTCTTTTTTACATAAACCTTGCAGTAATATGAATTTAAAATAATTATTTCTCAATTTCCCTAAAATTTCCCTAAATTTCCTAAGTGTTACGAGCCAAATGTCAAATCATAGCCCCACTTTTTGGCATTTTCAACGTTTAAGGTAATAACAATTCTAAAAAAGCAAAAAAAAAAGTTGGTCTGTCTGTCGACCAGCCATTACAACCGATGAACACCATAAAACTACTGGAGCGATTTCAATAATATTTATTTCTAAAAATAGGATTCGTTAATGATAAGAACCGAAAAGACGATGTGTTACCAGAACATACCAGAAGTGTGTCAAAAAAATCATTGCGTCGAAAAAAAAATTAGGTACATGTTTGCTTAAAAAACGTTTATTTTAAGTGATAATGTCAAATGTGTAGTAAGATTGAATGTGGAGAAATTTTGATGGACAGCATTTAAATGTGAGATCAGGAGCTTGATTATTGTATTATAAGTATGTCAAAAATAATAGCTAAGTCTATCAAAAGAACGGTTTGTATACATTTTGTTACCCATTTTTTTAGACAAACATATAATGGGAAACATTTTCGACAAGAAACATTTGACACATAAAATTAATTATTTGAATGACATTAAATGAAATTGAACATAAAATTGGATATGAAACATGGTTCTATCCAGCTCCTGCTATAACTAATTAGGAATAGTTGGGAAATATCACGTTGTTGCACATTTAATGTCGTAATTTTACAAAAGTTGGAAAAAGTTTTTTTGAATTTTTGATTTGGAAAAAGTTTCAATTTTTGATTTTGTATTATTTCTTGAGTTTTAAAAAAAAATTGTATTTTTGATTTTCTTAAATTTTTTAAACATTTTTGGAATTTTAAAAATATTTGTTTGTTTTTGATTTTGTTATAATTTTTGCAATATTTTTAGAATTTTGAAAAAGTTTAAATTTTTGATTTTATTATAACTTCTGGAATTTTGAAAAAAAATTTGTATTTTTGATTTTGTTATAATTTTTGCAATATTTTTAGAATTTTGAAAAAGTTTAAAGTTTTGATTTAATTTTAATTTTTAGAATATTTTTGGAATTTTGAAAGAAATATGAATTTTTGATTTTATATAATTTTAGAATTTTAAAAAAATTTGTTTTGTCTTAAAGATAAAAATCGAGTTACGATTCTAAATAATCGCAACGAAATACACAACAAAACTATATTCAATTCAATTCGGAAATTACGTTTATCGAATTGAAAGTAAGGCTAAGGAAGATAGAAAACGTGACAAAAGTTTTCAGTAAAGTGGTCTAGTGCTAGCAGTGTTGAGTGGCCTAGTGGCAGCACAATGGACTTCAAACTCGGAGGAACCGGGTTCGAATACCATCTAAGCCAAAGTGGTTTTGAGCAAAACATAAACAACCATCAACACATCAGTTTTTTTTTTTTTTATTAATTAGTTAGACATGTTTAGCACACTAAATATGAAATATTCATTATTTAGACTCTTTGAATATCCGAAGATACCATGTCAACTATAAAAAGTTGTGCAAGTACCGATAGTCAACTAATATAGTTGATAAATTGCAAAAACTATAGGCTGATCTGATCACCCATATAAAACTAAACGATTGAATTAAGACTTCAAGTTAACTTGAGTTAATTGATGAAATTAATACAGGTGAGAGACACTTGTTAACAGCCTACGTTCGTATATGGAACATATATACGCGACAAAAAAAATCAGTAAAAATATCTATAATTTTTCATTATCTATTATAAAAAATTATAAGCCATGAAAGGATGATATCTACCACCCCTCAGCTTCTAAATCACGTATATTGGAAAAGATCAATTGTTTTAGTTTAAACTGTTGTTAGTGGACGGGAGGACAGGAAAAAATGTTCACATTTTTAAAATAAGTCGAAAAATTCACCTTTCTCGTAAAGGTCAAACATAATTTTTTCTTAAAAATTGATTTATTAATTTTTTTTAATTACTTTGTTTTAATATATAATAGGCTCTATTCCCAATATATTTCTAATATAATTTTTTCAAAATTTCCTTCGTCATCCCCTCCAAATAACACTTTAAATGATGAGCGGATCGTTATAATTCTTATTCAATCTACATCCACAACCGTGAATTTGTTACCAAATTGTTTGTAATGTCCGAAGTTAAGAAATTTTTCGCATTGTCAAAAGCTGTGACGATAAATATTAACCTTATTTTTCTGGCCATTTTAAAAAGAATTAGCTATTGTTGTAATCATCAGATCTCTTGTAAGTTTCAAATTTATCTTACACTAAGTAGGGTGCAAATGGGTGCAAACTGTTTAGAACCGACCCTGCTGCTTTTCCCACAATTTTATAAATTCACTAGTTTTCTACATGATACTGAAAAATTGGATTTCAGTGATTATATATAGAAATTATAGAACATGGTTTAATAACTCTAGTTTGTTTTGAAAAAAATTTGCGTCAATCAACACCTTAGAACGCATGTTGTTGTGAAACCTAGGTCCTTAAAGGTTTTATGAGTCATTTTTTTTTGGACACTTTTGATATTTGATGTCTTCGATTTTCCTCAAAATTTCAGGATATATTAGTAGTACTGTGATAAGAAAAAGTACAGTTTATCACCTCTTAAATATGGCGCGTTTGACCTTGAATAGAGGTCAAAGTTTAAGATCACGGGTAAGTCATATAAATTATATGATCATTTTACTCCATAAAACCATGGGTCACCGATGACATTTTTTTTAATATGGATTCTGCTTGATACTAGGTAGGTGTTAGCATAAATAAGTTGGTGGCTCACTCATGGCCTTTGGGGGCCAAGGTCATTCGAAAATGATGTTTTCGTTGCTTTTTTGCCTTGTATCGGACTACATATCTACTAAACCCATGAGTGACCCACAGCAAAAATTATTGGATTAACTACACAACATATATAAGTACTTAGAAAAATTTAAAACAGCTTGGGTTACTCTTGGCTTTAGGAGCTAAACGGTCTCAAAGTTGATAATTTTTCAAAATAGGTCAAAGTTCAAGGTCAATAACTCTAGAATCCATCAGTCAAAAAGTTTGAAATATAGCTGTAATTATACGTCATACTGTGTAGTTTAAGGTCCAGGCTTAAACCCCGTGGAGGTAGTGTTTGTTTTTTTTAATACATGCTTTTTTTTCAAACGTCCAATATGCGTTTTACAAAATGTATCCTTATGCACATTTTATATATATTTCAGGCTATTTTTGATTTTATAATGATTATAAATTAAATTTTTATTAGGGCCATAATCGATTGAGTAAAAAATTGCATTACCACAATACTGCCCCTTAAGAACACCTGGGTTTTTTTTTATTTATTAGTGAAAAAAAGGAACAAGTATAAGATTGGACAGACAATGAAGAAAGGTTTAATTTATTTACGAGTATAGGTCTGGTTTGGTCGAACAATACAAGAATCTGGTCAGATATGTGCATTTCACCGCTATATATATGAAAAGTGCTGGTGCCCACTGAAACAATGCCAACACCCTGAACACAAATTAAAAAAATTTCATAAAACAATGAAACCGATAGCTCTAAAACCTGTCTCCTGGGAAATTTATAAGGAAATTAATAGATTTTGGTCAAATTTTCCCATAGGTGGTGTACTTTGTACAACCCACAGACAACTGATTGCAAAACAAATTTCAGAAAAGAAGTTGACCGCAGAAAGGCGACCGAATTTACATCAGATGAATCAAGTGATACAAGTGCACCTTATGAACCTTCTCCATCAGCTTTTGCTGACTCATGAACAAAAGTTAGCAGCAAAAAAAGGTTTGATGGAGACTGTGGCACGAGGAGTAAGCCCCATCAAGTATTTTAAAATTTTATTTATTTTAAAATTTAAGTATTTTAAAATTTAAAACTTTTTTTTCATATTGACTCCAAAATATATATGTTTTTATGATTATGATTAATTTAATATAGACATTAGAGAAATTTGGTAGTTAATAATATAACACTTTAGAATGGTTAAACATTTCCATTGCTTTTAAATTATTCAATTTTCCTCAGGAAGAAGATCAAAATGAAGTTAATTTAATCCTCAAAAAGATAAGTAATAAGCTGAGAAAATAAGAAATATAGAGTGGAGGTTCATCTACTCTGATCAATCAAATCCTAACGGTTTCAAAGTTTCGATTTTCTTTAATTTTATGC
Source organism: Diogma glabrata (assembly GCA_963693315.1). Lineage (NCBI taxonomy): Eukaryota > Metazoa > Arthropoda > Insecta > Diptera > Cylindrotomidae > Diogma > Diogma glabrata. The sequence goes on from OY856188.1 coordinate 64,486,523, forward strand.
ACCAATGTTTTATTTAAATTAGTATTTAATAAACACTAAATTGATGAATTATTTCACACTATACTATAATTATACTATATATTTTATTTGTATACCAAGTATATTTTTTAGAAATAAAAATTAACTTCTACAAGTAATAATCTACTATAGGGGCGCTGTGTATTTGTGGGAACTATTGATAAAACCACAATCCCAAAACAGAATTGGGGCATTGGGAGACCACTGGCGGGTTCATTTCAATCGCTTATTAAAGAAAAAATGAAATGAAACAAAATAAGACCATCAAATAAATTCAATTTAAGAACCTTAATATATTATTTTTTCTTCAAAGGGGGAGTATTGTGGGATAGTTATTTTGAAATTATTTACTCAATCGATTATGGCCCTAATAAAAATTTAATTTATAATCATTATAAAATCAAAAATAGCCTGAAAAATATGTTAAATGTGCATAAGGATACATTTTGTAAAACGCATATTGGACGTTTGAAAAAAAAGCATGTATTAAAAAAACAAACACTACCCCCACGGGGTTTAAGCCTGGACCTTAAACTACATAGTATGACGTATAATTACAGCTATGATGTCTCAAACTTTTTGACTGATGGATTCTAGAGTTATTGACCTTGAACTTTGACCTTTTTTGAAAAATTATCAACTTTGAGACCGTGTAGCTCCTGAAGCCAAGAGTAGCACAAGCTGTTTTAAATTTGTAAAGTACTCTCATATGTTGTGTAATTAGTCCAATAGTTTTTGCTGTGGGTCACTCATTGGTTTAGTACATATTTAGTCCGATAACAAGGCAAAAAAGGCAACGAAAACATCATTTTCGAATGACCTTGGCCCTCAAAGCCATGAGTGAGCCACCAAATTATTTATGCTAACACCTACCTAGTATCAAGGAGAATCCATATTTAAAAAAATGTCATCGGTGACCCATGGTTTTATGAAGTAAAATGATCATATAATTTATACGATTTACCTGTGATCTGAAACGTTGACCTCTATTCAAAGTCAAACGCGCCACATTTAAGAGTTGGTAAACTGCACTTTTTCTTATCACAGAACTACTAATACATCTTGAAAATTTTAGGGAAATCAAAGGTATCAACTATCACAGCCTCATACAAAGTGTCCAACTTTAAAAAACTGAATCTTAAATTGTTGTTGTTACACATACTTAATTACTTCTAGACAACACATTTTATTTTAAAAAAATATATTGGCGACGCTGATGCATAGGCTAACTTAACTACAGCTCTGGAAACAAAATGTTCTGGATATATGGTGAGCTTATATTTATCAAATATTTCAATTAATGGCTAACTATTGTTATAGATTTCACGTAGTTCTAATTATCGAAAACAGATGCGCCGGAGGCTCACACCGCTTTGCCCATTATCGCTCAAAAGCTTATCAGTTCCTTCTCCATAAATGTCTATCTTTTGAAGTTTCATCTAAATTAGTTCATTAAAGAAAGTTGTAGTATCCCAACAGATATAAATTCTGTTGCATGAATAGAAAAAGTAAAAAAAAATTTTACCGGAAGTGACAAACGGGAAGTTGGAATGCAGAACTGTTACAAATAGTGCTTAGAGTATGATTTGTAACAGTTCTGAATTCCAACTTCCGGTTTGTCACTTCCGGTAAAAAAATTTATACCAAGTTTAATCAAAATCAATTATCAGGAACTGATGCTATTGAAGTTTCAAATAAACAGGTGGTCGAAAGTCCCAGCACCACTTATCCCAATATCGTCAAAAAACTAATCAGTTCTTTTTCATTTAAAGATGAACGGTTAATCAACGATGTCTGTGTGCTCCCAAAAAGCAGCTGTATGGTGGTCTCCTCGCCATTTCAATCGAAGTTTTCCAAAAGTTGATCCTTATATTCACACACTAATTGAAACTTATTTCATAAGTTTCATCATGATCACTTCATTATTGAAGGCTGTAGTGTGAATAAAGACACTGAAAAATAATGCAAAAAATTGCAAGAAAAATTTTTTTTGCTGGAAGTGAAAAACCGGTATTTGTTATGCGGAACTGTTGTGAACCGTACTAAATGCTTATGTAGCAAGTTTCATCCAATTCGATCATTAGGTCGATTATTAGGTTATTGAGCTTTTAACAAAAACAGGTGCTCGGGAGATCCCCCACCGCTTTGTTGAATATCGCTTAAAAACTAATCAGTTCATTGCCTATTTTCATATTCATCATATTCATCAGTTCATTGCATATTTGCATCTTTTTTTAAAATGCCATCAAAATTAATTTGCGAACGAATGTTGTATGCGCTCAACAAACATTAAAAACATAGTGATAAAAAACCCAGTTGTAGCTGGCCCCCCAAACCGTTTATCCAATTTACCCCAAAAGCTAATGAAATCTTTCTCATATTGATTGAAACCTTTTACCATCGTTCCATATAAATAGATTTGTAACTGCATGCCACAGTAAGTTAGTACACACTTAAAAAAAATTTTAACCGGAAATGACAACCGAAAGATGGTGTGCAAATATTGGAAACAGTAATAAAACCTTATATACCAAGTCTCAATAAAATTGAAAGCCACGATTAGAAGTTATTGGAGATTCAAACTTTCAGGTGCTCAGGCGACCCCCCTCCATTTTGTTCAATTTTGAAATTAATCCAGATCTTCCATTTTCGAGTTAACCTGGATCATATACCAAAGTTTCATCAAGATCCTTTGCGTTTCTGACAATCACCAACCCACCCACCCACATACAACTTTTTTCGGCTACTTAGATGCAGGATGGTCCAAAACAAAATATAATATAAAATTTGGGGTATGTAAGATTTTTTTTCGATAGATTGCATTACTTCACACAATTGAAAATTGTCATGAATTAAAAATTACCCCTAAGAGGAGAACCGATAGCAGAAAGCAGAAAATAAAATTTTTTCCATGAAATGTGTTTTTTTTATTCTATTTTGTGCTGAAAAAATTTTGAAACAAATCCAAAAATATGTGGCAAATCGATATAACAATTGCCCTTAGATTATAAAATACACAGGATAAGTAATATCTTTTTAAGTTGAAGTTATTTTTATTTACATAAAATAGTGTGCGATTTAAACGTGATAGTATTTGCACTGAAAAAACACAGTAGCCTAGAAATTTAAATATCATCCATTTAAATATCATCATTTTCCCTTGCTTGACCAAATATGCTTACAAAATAACAGACTTATGTAGAAATTTTGCATCTAACATTTTTACCGATTGGAGAATGACCAACCTTATTCAATTTTATTTTATGTTTGTCGGTACAATCCTAGTTTATCCCTCCAAATAGATTTGCGTTTTTTTTCAGATAAATAGAAAGATTAGGTCCTCTGCATCCTAATTATGAAAAAAAAAATTTGCGGAAATGAGGGGGTCAAAAGTTATAAAGGATCAAACTTTCAATTTTACCTTGGTCCCCCCTTTGGTTTTTTTTTTAGTTTTTTTTTTTTCTTTTTTTTTTTTATTTTTATTTATCAAAAATTATAAAGGATCAAACTTTCAATTTTACCTTGGTCCCCCCTTTGGTTTTTTAAACTTTGAATTGATTTTTTAGATTTTTTTTTGACTCAATTTTGCGATCTTACACAATTTTGAGTCGAAGTCGTTTGAATTGAGTCAAAAAAAAAGTTTGCTCCTTTATAACTTTTGATCCCCTCATTTCCGCAAATTTTTTTTTTCATAATCAGGATGCAGAGGACCTAATCTTTCTATTTATCTGAAAAAAAACGCAAATCTATTTGGAGGGATAAACTAGGATAATGCCCATGTACGCTTTGGTTTTGTTTTCATTTAAACTAAATGTAAAATGAAATGGATATTGTTTATATGTTTTACTGTTTCAGGTTTTGTTTTAATTTAGAATGAAATTAAAATGAAATATGTATTATTTGGCAGCTACTTCTTTCTGGCAATAGAAGAATAATGATATATTTTTTTGCTATAAATGGAAAGAGATAAAAATGCTGCATGGGACCCTGTATTTTTGTATTTCTCTTGTGGAAATTATTTTCAATGCAAAATTTGAATTTAAAAATAGCTTCAATTTTTTTTATAGTTTTATAGTGTACATACACAAATATTACTTATCCTTTTTATTTTATAATCTAAGCAATTGCCTGAGTTCAACCTAACATTCAAATCCACAACATAATTTTAAACAAAAATTTACTTACATATTTTTTTCCATTGTTAGTAGTTTAATCTTTAACTATTTAATTACAATTACTAGTTGTCAAACGTATCACAAAATATAAAATTTTATTTTTTCAGATCATCAATATATCACTCACGAAATTATCAAAATCGGTTTATCAATCACTTCACAAATCCTATCTGCAATGATAAAATAATACCAATAAATCTTATACTTCAATCTCGTAAACGCATTTGTTGAAAATTTTATTTTAAATTTATTATAATAAAGCTTAAAGGATTAAATATATTAATTCACATTATTTATACTTAAAAAGTTAAAAACACAAATCACTATTTAACACTTTTTTTATATTTCACACATATTTTAAAAATTAATCGTCGGTGTTGCTGAAATTTTAATCGCACTTTTGATTATAAACTCGTTGCGTTGATTTTTTTTCATGTTGTATAGATTGCACAATTTTTATTAAGTGAATATTAATAGAAAATTTCTAGCACTTGTCCAAATTTAAATTATTGTAACACGGTTAAATGTAAAATATTTTAGGATCTGTGGATAAGGTTTTGCAAATTAACTTCGACTCGTAGGAAATTAACTTCGCTTCGGCGGACAATCACGGTTTGATTTAGGTTGTAATTGCTTTGAATAGAAAAAATACAGTTTTTGTTGATCATTTCATCTGAATAATAGCTGCAACTTTTAGAGCTCTTGGCTTGTTTTATTGGCTGTTGTCGTAAGCCAAAAAAGTTATAGTAAAATTAATGATACATAGTGTTATAAAGTAAAAGCATCGGATTGAATAAAACAAAACATTATTTAAATTATATTTTTATTTTATCAGAAACATCGTTATTTGTTGTACTCGTTTAGTAGTAGTACTTGTAATATTATGATTAAATTTCAATATCGATGTCACTGTGTTATATTACATCATTTGCCACAACCGTTATAACTATTTTTTTTAAATACGAACATTCGAAAAAATGTATACATTCATTGCACCTTATGGCAACATTAAAAATTCATAATGCTTCAAAAACTCAATCGATTTTCTTTATAATTTTATGTTCCATATAGTTGGCTGAACGCTGGCTTTTCACAAGTGTCCCTCACCTGAATTAATTTTGAGTTCACTCAATTTTGTGGTCGATTTTCACTTGAACTTTAATTTAATCGATTAGTTTTATATGGGTTATCATATAATCCGGTGCGTTGATGAATGTTAATGTTTTGGTTTAAAACAATTTGACCTAGATAACCCGGGTTCTCCGAGTTCGAGTCCAGCATGCTAACCACTAGACCACACAACTCTCTTGCATTTCTAGAGTCCCGTATTCTTTGGAGGGTGTCATATTAAATGCCCAAAGATCCCATTTTTTACTTAATTTTTAAATCCTCAGGCTTGAACACATAAAACCGAAACCACCTTTTTAATGGGAAATTCCTACTTCATAATTCAAACCGTAATCAACAACAAAAACTTTCAATTCACAATATAGAATATTTAGTAAAAAAATCTCAATAAAAAGGAAAGTGCACCCGCCTTCCATATTCGTAGTCCTATGTCTTGAAGAATTAGATGGGATTAGGACCCTAAATTGTTTTTGACCGAGCGGGGTGTAATGTGATACAGAATTGGTAATTGTTAATTATTTAAAAAAAAATATATAAGGACAGTCTCCGTTGTTATCATTTATAAAAACCCAAACCGTTTTAGTGCAAACTAATTTATGAAAGTATTATAGATAAGAAGCGTGGGTTGTTAACGAAATAGTGAGTCAGTCGCACTACACCAACAAATTTTTATTTTTTTTCACTTATGTCAAAATATAGAAAACATGCGCTTCTTATCACAATCAAATTTAGAGCTAGCCCTAATTTAGTAATTTATTTATTTATACAATTTATACAAAAACTTGAACGGAAAATGCTAATAACTTTAGTATTTATTATATAATATTAAATATTTTTAAAGTTTAATTTAATTTAAAATTTAATTTTCAGTTTTTAAATGGAAGTAGAAATTATTCAGTTTTCTTAAGCTAAGTGTGAAAAATGACACCTTTTAAATGGCTGCAATTTTCCTCTTGGCACTGGAACGTTGCTGTCTCCAGTTTTGCAATTTCTGTACGAATATTTTGATGTAGTTCCTGAATAGTTTGTGGTTTATTGACGGTTACTTCAAAACACCCCACAAAAAATTTTTAGGCTCCGTCAGTTCTGATGAACGAGGTCGCTACGCAAAATTTTTATTTTTTCAAATTATTCGGTCATCGAAAGTTCGATGTTCTCCTCAGATCCGCCTTTGTCCCTCTCGCGGTATTATCTTTAGCTCTATATGCTGAAACCATATGTCAAGACGCAAAAAGATTTCCAAACTGGGCTGGTATACCGCCACATAGACGGTTTCTGGCTGCTTAATTTAATTTTGGAAAAATATGGACCAATAACTATTAGCCATATTTCCACACCAAACAGTAGTCCAGTCATTTTAGAAGTTTTAAGTCCCTATCTGCGGAAAAAATTCCTATTGAACTGAATTTTTGTATACACCTTTATTACGGCATTTTAATTAATATGTGAAAAATCGACATTGATATCATGCCGGCTAAAAAAGTTATCAAGGTCAAAAGGTCACGAAAATCAGTTTTCCGCGAATATCTCGCGACCTATTGCTCGGAGGTCAACTGAGGTCAAACAAAAATTGTTTATCGTCCAATTATCTACAAAACATGCCTTACTCACTTTTTTGTAAGATCAACCGTTTTTAGGGTAGAGCGCTGTAAAAGCGATTAGAATGCATTCACATACGATATTGTATACCGTACACCAAGGCGTAAATTCAGTTACTTTTTATTCATGTTGTTAAGTGTATTAAAAACATTCATCTGATGCTCGGGTGTTTTGTAAAAAATATACTTATATTATAGAGGATTCGGAAACAAACGACCTCCACTGGCAGATGTTTCGTATTTTATTGTTCCGAGACCCGCTGTCGGAGCCGCTGTCGAGAGTGTCTGTCCGACTGTGTTTAGCTGAGTTGAGAAATATTTCTTGAGTGTTAAAGACGTTATTTTAGTAGTTTCATGCTATTGAACAATTTTGCATAATGAGTGATAATTGTTTATATGCAGTGAATTGTTGTCGGATTGTGATTTAGTAAAAGCTACACGTGGCTTGGAAACATTAAAAAATGCTAGTATGGAAATAGGTGATAGTAATATTGAATATTTAAATACTGTTGTTTCTATAAATGTTCATCGTAATTGTAAAAATTATACGAACAATTTGAGTATCGCAACCTTTAAACTACGTCAGCAAGAACCACGTATATCACAGCCGCTTAATTTTTCGATATTCCATGCCATGACCGGATGTGATACAACTTCAACACTTTTTGGCAGAGCAAAAATTAAAGTCATGAAGATGTTTGAAAAAATACCTGATTTAAAAAATTCCGCAGAAATATCTCCAAGAAAATTGCGCTTGAGAAGTAGTTGTCGATGCTGCAATACAGTGCTACTAACAATGTACGGTGCTCCAAAATCAGAACATTCGATAAATAATTACAGATATTTTAGCTTTGGTAAGCTAACAAAACAAAACACAGGTGTGAAGTTTTCGTTATTGGCACCTCCTTCTTCAGCAGCTCAACATCATATTTTTCGAGTGTATTATAAAATACAAACTAGGAAGAGAAATTGGTGCGAAATAGTGGGGTTACGAGTAAAAAAATAACATACTTCAGCCAGTAACATTTTTATTATACCAGCACCCGATGATCTACTAAACACAATCTATTGTAATTGTACAAAAAATTGTGGCGGCAAGTGTGGATGCAAAAAAATGGGTTTGAGATGCTCAAAAGTTCAAGAACATTTCCGTGGGCAATCATGCTTAAACGGGGAATGAAGATGTCGACTACTTAAGTAGAGAAATAATTCCACTCAATGTTTTGTCAGCAAATTTTAATGATAGAGAAACTGAGGATATCGACTATGAGTGAATAAAAAAAAATTATGAATGCATAAAAATTAGTAGTCAGTATTAAGTTTATTTTTTTGCATTTTTCAGATTTTAAATAAAAAACTTCATTTTTAAACAAAAAAAACCTTTAATTACATATCATGGATAATTTTCACTGTGAAAACCATGTAAAAAATGCGTGGTGCGGAAACGAGTGCATAATCATAATGTATAGTCGCTATCTCAGCACTCTGCTAAAAAAATGGTTTATCTTACAAAAAAATGATTGGTGTATGTTTTGTAGATAATTTGACGATAAACAATTTTTGTTTGACCTCAATTGACCTCGGAGTAATAGGTCGCGAGATATTCGCGGAAAACTAATTTTCGTGACCTTTTGACCTTGATAACTTTTTTAGCCGGCATGATAGCAATGTCGATTTTTCACATATTAATTAAAATGCCGTAATAAAGGTGTATACAAAAATTCAGCTCAATAGGAATTTTTCCGCAGTTAAAACCTATAATGACTGGACTACAGTGCATCTGAGAGGATTTAATTTTATACCCTCTCGGATTCTCCGTACCCCAAATTCGGGTATTGTGTTTAGACATATCCATTTAAATGAACATCTTCATCGCTCATAATCAGATTGTTCAAAAAGTTGGTATTTTCTGCCGCAAGTAATATGAATCTATTACAATATTGAAGTCGTTGTAGTGCATCCCTCAGCAATAATTCTTGAGTCAAATTAATTTTAAATGCAAACATAATCAGATCAACTTCAATATTCCACCCATTATTTTAAAAACCTTTTCCAAAGAACTTGCACCAACTTTAACTAAAATATTCTACCAATCCTACAAATCTGGTATATTTCTCTCGTGCTGGAAGTTGGCAAATGTCCAGCCCGTCCCCAAAAAGGGACCAAAATCCGATATCTCAAATTATAGGCCAATAGCTTTACTATCGGTCCTATCCAAAGTCTATGAGCATTATATTAATACACATATTTCAAAATTTCTGGAAGAAAATCATTTGATATCCGACAGCCAATACGGTTTTCGAAACAAAAGATCAACTACCGATCTATTAAACTATGTAGCGCATTGTTGGAACAGCATACTTGATAAAGGTGGTGAAACATACGTTATCGCTTTAGACATCTCCAAGGTATTCGATCGAGTCTGGCATGCCAACTTAATCAACAAGCTCGTTGCGTACGGTTTTCATCCCAATGTTGTGAAGCTGATTCAAAATTTTCTATCCAACCGATACATTTCGGTAACCTTAGACGGATTTTCTTGAGTCTAAACTAGTTAACGCTGGTGTACCCCAAGGCTCAGTATTGTCCCCAACCCTATTTTTGATTTATATCAACGAATTGTTGAAAATCACCAGTAGCCCAATAAATAGTTTTGCAGATGATAGTACTCTGCACAAGTCGTTCGAGCCCCTTCCTTCAAAAGGTAAAATGCACGAACGAATTAATCCTGCCCGGAGAGACGCTGCCATAAACTTGAACAAAGACCTGAATAAAGTCGCCGACTGGGGTGACCAAAACCTTGTCAATTTCAACTCCACCAAAACACAGCTGTTGATTGTTTCCAGATTAAAGACCAAGTTCCCCAAAGATATTTTATTTAGTATGTGTGATGAACCAATAGGTGAATGTAAAAACATTCGTTTATTGGGTGTCACAGTTTCAAATGACCTACTCTGGAACGATCATGTAATGGCGATGGCAAAAAGCGCGTCTAAAAAACTCGGCCTCCTAAATAGATGCAAAAAATTTTTTACTCCATACCAATTGCTCCATGTTTATAAGTCCTATATTCGTCCCTGTATGGAGTACTGCAGTCAAGTTTGGGTTGCTGCCTCTGTTTCCATCTTGGCCCTCTTGGACTCTGTTCAAAAGCGAGCTATACGAATTGTGGGTGATCGAACTTTGACATCAAAACTTGATTCCCTACAACATCGTCGCACTGTTGCTGACCTCGTTGTTTTTTACAAATATCGTCATCAGCAGTGCTCAGATGAAATCAGCGGCATCATGCCTCAAACTTATTCTCACCCCCGTTCCACTCGGCAATCGGCTGCCGCAACCAGTGAAACGGTAAAGATCCCGCGCTGTCATACTGGCAGATCGCAGAGAGACTTCTTTGTCCGAACTGCGTACAAATGGAATAGTTTGCCGGAACACTTAGTCTCAGGTGGCTTCAAACCCACAGATGTTTAAAAAAAGCGTTAATCTACACCTTAGAACGCCAGTTTTTGTGGGACCCAGGTCTAGACCTAGGTCTTAAAAGGTATTTATGTGTTGTTGTGACACATATTCTAAACCCTATTACACAACACATTTTATTAAAAAAAAAAAAAAACTTTCAACATGCGACGTATGGTTGCTCTGGAGATGGCTAATTGAGTAACACGCTGACGAGTAGACACATATAGATCTGTATGGACACTTTATTGTAAAGCATTCAAAGCTTCTTCAGTGCGAATAGGTCGACCAACATTTGTTGGTGGGTCACAACCTACTGCGACCTGATCCTCAAAAATAGTCGTTTATCTTGTTATGGTGTTTGCACTTAGATTCGTCGCAGTATTAAAATCCCAACGGTATTGTAATAATTGATAATAAAATTCAACAATTTTTACACTTTCATACACTGAGTATGATAACTTCATCATACTCAGTGTATGAAAGTGTAAAAATTGTTGAATTTTATTGACAATTATTACAATTAAATTTGATAAAATTCTTTATTATCTCCAAAAACAATTAAATAAAACCTTTAAAATAAAAAAATTAATATAAGCATTTTAAATCAGTCCGTCTAGTTGGACCAACCTGTATATGCATCACGAATGTGAATAAAACACGGAACACATTCATTTGTAGAACAGTATAAGATTTTGTTAACTAAAACAAGATTTTGGAGAGTATAGGACCAATATGCTGATCCACTTTACCAAAGTTACTAAATTAGGGTGTGAGGGTAGGTTCAGTGTTCGGAAAGAATAAAACAAATTCAGTTAGTACCACGAGCGAGTAGAGAACTGCTTTAGAACACTTCTGAATCGAGATTCACCACCATTATCACTAAACTGCGTTAGTGATAGTGATTAGTTTTCAAAGCTCACCAAGGGGTATAACGCAAAAAATAAAAACGAGTTCAAAAACCGACACCATACAATCGCAAACATTTTTTTTATGGTTTTTAGGAAATTAAGCCGCATCTCAATTATAAAGTCGAATTTTTGAGAATATGGTGCGGTTTTCGCATCATCAGAGCCATAAGGTCGCTAAACCTTGATGAACTAGAGTAGTAGTAACTCAAAGAATTAAACGTTTTCCGAAGAAAGCCAGCCTTATGCATTAACTCTTACTCTGAAATCGTATAAATTATATGACTATTCTACTTCATAAAACCATGAGTCACCCATGACATTTCTTTCAATATGGATTCTACTTAATAGTAGGTAGATGTTAGCAAAACTAATTTGGTGGCTCACCCGTGGCTTTGAGGGCCAAGGCCATTCGAAAATGGTGTTTTCGTTGCCTTTTTTCCTTGTTATCTGACTAAATATCTGCTAAGTCTTTAAGTGACGCACAGCAATAACTATTGGATTAATTACACAACATATGAAAGTACTTAGAAAAATTTAAAACAGCATGGGTTGCTCGTGGCTTTAGTAGTTAAACGATCTCAAAGTTGACAATTTTTTAAAAAATGGTTAAAGTTCAAGGTCAATTACTCTAGAAACCATCAGTCAATAAGTTTGAGAGACAGCTCTAATTATACTCCATATTGTGTATTTTAAAGTACAGGCTTAAACCCCATGGCCAATGGGGCAAGTGTTTATTATAAAGCGTTTTACATAATGTACCATTATGCACATTTTACCTATTTTTCAGGCTATTTTTGATTTTTTAATGATCATAAATCAATTGTTAACTAGAGCCATAATTGATTTAGTAAATAATTACACAACCTTAATTCCACAGTACAAGGGGAGTATACGGAGTGACGTTCCACGTCAAACGGATCAAGGGTGTGCCCAAAATTGTATCAGTCTTAAAACATTTGTTTATGGCTCAAATTGAAGCTTATTTTATAGAGTTTTTTATGCTGTTTGGCATTTTCCTAAAATTCACAAACTACCAAAATGTATTTATTTTTTAGAACGGACACCCCATTTAGCGTAAAAGTGTAAACAAAAACCTTATTTCGATGTAGTTTGGTTTGCTGAGAATAAACCTAACCATACCTTTACTAAAAATTTAACTTTTTGCTCGTGACTCCCAAAAATCTACTAAAAACTATATTTTGAGTTCTACGATCACCCAAGTTATCGAAGGTATCAACTATCACACCCTCTTACACTTTGTCCTTACACTTTAAAGAAAATTACTCTTAAATCAAAGCATCATTAACAAATTTTTTGTTGATTTAATGTTTGATTTAATGTGGAACGTTAGATTTAATATAAAGTATCATCGTTTCATAGCCTCATTAATAGTAAAATAATAAATTTATAACACACTATAGGGTAATGAAAAAATAAATAATCCAACATCATATTTCAACAAATATAAAACTTGCACGTAACAAATGAAAATTATAAACAAAAGGGATGACCTTTTACAGTTTCTCATATTATTTCAAATGATTTTGTCGATATTTTCTAAGATCTAAGGACGTTATGTTTTAGCATCAAACACCAAATTAACACAATGATAAAAAGTTGTAAAAACAAAATATTATCATAATGTGTTTACCAATATCAAAGTTTGTATTATCAAGATATATTTATACATAATTTAAACGATTGTCATGGGTACATCCAAAATAAACACGCAGCCATAAAAATAAGCTTATTGAAATAAACTTATTTCTATATTGTTCGATCGTAGAGAAAGTACAATGTAAAGCTGGCACAAAATACTAATATCTTGGATTTTAGTATCATTCTGTGGTCGTTAAACAATATGTTATTTTTTTGCTTTGCGTTATTTCCAGGCGTACTTTATTTTTGACAGTAAATTATATTTTCTAAACAAATGAAATATGATTCATTAAACTATTAATAGGAACTTATTTTTAAGGAAAAAAATAGAAACCATTTGATAAAAACACTCACCTTAATAACCTCACCTTTTTACTTCTAGAGATACGGAGTCCTACAAACGCTCTTTTTTCATTTTGCTATTGAAATCTGGTAACCATGACGTTACACGGTAATTTTTTACAATTGAATGCTTTGATTCTTGTGAAAGATATAATTTCATTGTCTTTTTCGGAACACCTAGTTTGGGAGTGAAACAATCCGAATCTGTAGATAAAGAAATAAAAAAAACACAAACACGATGAGAAAACAATTATGTATGTATATTAAGATCTAATCTCATTTTATCTCTGTACAATTTGCTTTGCAAGCTTTCGATGCCAAATATGCAGAATATTTTATTTATGCAGAATATTTCTTTAAAGACTTATGTCCCACAACAATATGCGGCCTAAAGTATCAAAGAGCTTTTTTGATAACTTTGTAAATTAAAGCCAACAAAAATTATGCCGGCAAATCATTCCATTAATATGCAGTTCGGACAAAGAAATGACAGCGAGGGATATCGCCAGTTTGGCTGTTTGCACTAACCGACTATTGAGTTAAACGGGAAATAGAATATATATAAGGGATGATGCATCAGATTTTATCTAAACTTTGCTGGTGACGATATTTTTAAGTTTTTAATAATGTTTGATACGTTTAGCACTTTGTTTCACTCATTCCACTAAAAAAAACACTAGGTAAACTTATGAACACAGAAAATTGGTTGTCCCTATTAAAAATAAAAAAAGATTAAAGATATAAGAAACCAAAATGCTGAATTCTAACTTTCCAAAAATTGATTTATATTTGGCATACACTTTTACTAAAATAAATGTTTCGTTTTTTTAATAAAGGTACTAATCTGACTTCGATTGCACCAGTTTTCTTTTAACATTTTTTACCTATAATTAGGTATAAAAATTTAAAGAAGAGCATTTAGAAAACGGCAAGTGGTGGTCTGTTAACTACTTCTTTTTTGAAATTAGATATGCTTGTAGAAAGGACAGACATTCTATTTCTCTTGTCAAGTTAACTATTTTTTTGTGATTCCAATCAATATTATTATGAAATACATTATTTTAATTTGAACACTTTAGTGTCAATTTAAATGGTTTATCACATTCAACTGAATTATTTTTTTTTTTTGTTACTTTTTCAAATTTTGTCAATAAACAGTTTTGGTAATATGAGAGTTTAAGTTTTTATAACAAGCAATGCATTACATGTGCACATATTTTATAATACCATTAGCGCAACGCTCTCATTTTTATATCCCCGGAAAAAATAAAGATTTGTAAGAAAGTAGAACTCTGATACCGCCCAAATAAGTAGCAGAAGCCCTAAATTTAAAAACGAAACCCAACGACAAACACTTTTAACATGAACACAACAAAATGAAGACCGATGATACTCAACCAATTTTCAAATTAAACTCAATTCGACTCAGTTTACGAAACTTCTCTATCGATTCAACTCTTTCTTTCGATTCAACATCAACATTTCAAGTCAAATAACAGAGATATTTATTAAGATTTCCAACTATTATTTTAAAAAATCCAACCGTTTAATAGCCATTGCGAAACACGAATAAATGGACAATCCAACTTCACTTATTGTACATATTTGTTATGAAATTTATAGAATCATAAAAACAGAACAATTTTGGACGTAATTTTGGTCCGAATGACAACGATTTCCCACTATATTTTCCTTGACATTTTCAATTTAACAGATCATTCTCGGAAAAAACGATGTACAAAACTTTGATGAAAAAATGATTGATCTTTAGAGCGATCGGGTTAGTAAAAAAAATATTTACAAATCCAAGAAGAAAACAACATGTTGCTTTTTTAAAACAGATTTATTGATAAAAATGTATTATACAATAAATATCACAACCTATGAACATATCACATCTCTGAACTCTGAATAACCTTTCCAATGGATCTTTAAATCTCGTTATTTACTATTGAACGGAAATCGCGTGTTAGAAGCGATAGACGAAAGTCTAATAATTTATAATAATAAATAATTAAGCTACTTCACAAGGTACGAAAAAATGTGTAGCTAGTTTTCATTTTTTCTGTTTACATCTTTTTAAAAAAAAAATTTGAGCCAGAACTCACTTTTTACTCAGCTTTTTTTAACCGAACAATCGATTCGTATCAACTAATTTTACTGTTCTGTAGTATCTACTATATAGTGATGAGTTCTTTGTTCTAAACCCGATTTATTCCAATCTTCATAAAGATGTGTACAGTATAACCAACATGTTGTTTTGATATAAACGATGACTGCATTTTCATTTTCTAGCTTTTTTTACGCAAATTATGAAATGATAAATACATTTTCAACAATAAATGGGTTCAAATAGATCAAAATTAATAACCTATTGATTGTGCTTCGTCAATTATTCCATATCCTTTAGAACTTTTAAGTAGTACTGATAAGAAGACACTATTAAATCTCCTTAAAATTGAGTATAAATGCACATAGTCGGCGTTAGAAACCAAAACTTCAAACATTCAAACAATTTATAAAAATTGAAATAATTTGTTTATTTATTAAATGTAATTAACAATTTAACTATTCTATAGAATCTGTCACCGGCAATATCATTGTTTCGGTTCATCCAACATACCATCCTTATAAAAACAGCTGAACCTCGTCATTTCTATTTAGATTCGTTCACTTTTTTGTTCTGGAAACAATATTTTCGTTTCAAATTTTTACTTGATGAGTTTTTTCTAGCAACAGTTTTTTTTTCTAGTAACAGCCTACACAACACTTTATTTAAACATTATTAATTGAACTCACTTTTTTAAAGAGATTAACTACGATAAATCATTAATATAAGAAAATAATTAAAAACAATTACGTTTATTTCTAAATATTTCATGATTTCCAATATTTATTTTATAAATCTACATTTGAAATTTACTCATATTTTGAATGAATATTAATAATTTTATTTTAACACAAAACAAACATTTTTTTTTAAATTCTGATAAACAGCATAAAGAGATAAAATAAAAAAATTGTAAATGTATACGGCTAAAATGTTTTGAAAAGTATAATCTACTTTGAATGATTATTATTATTTAATTTTAATCCTTTTTAACACGTTCAATATATTTTGTTTGAGTAAGGGCGCTACTACCTCCAGTTGGATCCATCATACGATTCCAATCGGTTTGACCAACAACAAAACCAATAGCACGCATTTTATCTTGAGTACGTTTTTCTTCGATATCAGCCCAGCGTACCTTTAATTATTTTGTTTTATTTAACAAATCAAGATTGCAACAAAAATAATATTTAAAAAATATTTGTATTGAAGAATTATTAGTTTTTGATATTTTACTGATTGTAATAACTTTACTTCGATTTCTTAAATATTAAACAGTTTTCAAAAAAAATCAACTATGCGGAAAAGAATCTATTTGTTTGTTCTAGAATTATGCAATCCTAAAATTGTGTCAAACATAGAGAATAAAAGAATATTTCAGCTAGAATCACTTTATAAATGAGAAAACGTTGAAAAACTTCAATACAGATTTGAATCTGGTTTATATACAAAAAGCAAGCTTTTAAAAACTATTTTTAATTATTTCGAGACTCACTCAGAGATAATTATGTCCACCGTTTCATAAAAATAAAGAGAATTGAAGTGAATATATTTCATATCATTAACATGAAACATATTATACTATAAAAGTAAAGGGGTTTGAATACGAAATTATAGTGTGAAACCTTAAATCTATATTTGTATAAAATTCAACAACTTGTAATTTTCACTGAATCAAAAACCAAACCTCTTCAAAAAAAAATTTATAAAACAAACAAAATATAAATACTCGTTTTTTTCCAGGCGTGTTTGATTTGGTTGGCTCCCAACCATCCACTTGCAAATAATCTTCTATTGTCGCATGGCGTAGTGGTTTACTGATGCCATCGAGGCGAGCTATTAAATAAACAAATAAAAAAAAATAAACCATAAATTATAGCTTACACAATATTATTTTTTCCTTTTTTTTTAATAAAATAAAACAAATCAAATAAAAAATAATACAAACCTAGATTTTCTTCGGTTGATGGACCTGTTTCCCATTTACTCTTGAATATTCCAAACTAAATATTTTATATTTTTTTAAGTTGACATTTTTCAGTGGTTTTGTTTTATTTATGGAATTTTTATTTTAATTAATTTTATAATTTTAATTACAAAATATTAAGTTTGTGATTTATATTTTTTTACGTTTTACTTTATTTGAAAATAAAAACTATTTCTCCAATAAGAATAATAATAAAAATTAAAAACACAACACAACAGTTAGAGCAAATTAATATTTTTCATTTGATAATCATTGAACCCAAATTAATGAAGATATTGATATTTTTTTTTTGAATGAATTTAAATCAATTAAATATTTGTTTTTCAAACATTCAATTGAATGCTTTTCAATCTACGATATTTAATTAAAGATTTTTCTTTTGAAATTTGAAAACGTGTAAAAGATGAATTAAATTCAATACGAAACATTAATTAAATCAAACGTTTTTTTGCAATTAGGAGATATAATATTTCATGGAGATTTTTTTTCTTTTTTTTTTTTCTTTGAAATGATTTTGTTTAAGTTTAATTTCAAAGAATTGTTTGTTATTTAAAATAGAAAAAACTACCAAAATTTGTGTTATAAAAATTTGCACACAGATTAAAATTGAAATGTTATTACTATATTCAAAAATAATTGCTAAAATAATCAGCATTTTTAAACTATCCGGTTATATAATCTAAAAAAATACAATACGAATTTTTATTATGATCTCACCTCGTTATCAACATCATCTTCACCACCTTTATCTTCATCTGCTAAAAACTCCTAAATTAAGAAATTTATTAATTAATTAATAACTAAGATTATAAATAATAATTAATGTGTGATATTCACATTTCTACTAAAACGACTATCATTGATTAAAAGACGACAAAATAAAATATTTTAAAAAGTTACAATGATATCACTTGTTGCATATCAATCAAATGACATATTGTTTTCACAAATTATACTGATGTGTACATGTGACACTTTAAAATATTTAACAATATAATATTAATATGGCTGCGCCAAAAAGAACCAACGAGAAACAAAGAAAAGAAAAATTTTCTTTTTTTATATAAGAATAGTTAAATATAATAGTAAATTTGAGACAAAATCAATAGTGAAATTTTCAGAATAGGAAATTTCTTTCAATCCAATACTCATTTTTGTCAAATATATTAATATAGAATTACACATACCTCATCACTAATAACATCTTCCATTTCAAATTCAGATATAATAACACTTTGCAACAATGATAGTGGATCAACTTTTAAATAATGTTCCGGAGTTTTCTTCCAATTTTTAACAATTCTTTCAACATCTCCTTCGCTACGTTTCCGTGAATTCCGATTTAAACAAGATTGCAAATCAATCTCCATTTCACATATATATGGCTAATTTGTTATAAAGAACAAACAACAAATACAACAATAAAGGAAAAATTCTAATTAATCGAAAATAACAAGAAATAAAAAAGAATTTTAAATTATTTACCATAAACCCGTTACTTTTACCAAAATTATAAATATCGGCATATAATTTTTCTGTTTCATTCACACAATCAATGATGATAAAACTAAATAAACCATCTTGAACATTTTTCTTAACAGATTTTAATAAATATGTATTGTATGTTTCTTCCATCTTTTTATCATACTCATATTCCATTTTCTTAACATTAATTATACGTCCTGTATCCGCGCATTTTTCTTTTTTATCAACTTCAACCATAAAATAATCATCGATTCCCATAATACGCGGGGCTGATCCACCCAATTCCGTTTCTTTATCTTTTATTAATTTTGATAAATAAGTTTTTCCGCTTCCAGGTGGTCCACGCATTATTATTATTATTCTAAATCAAAAATTACTTTTGTTATATAACATATGAAAATATATAAAATCTTTTAACTCACAAATAAAAAAGATTCATCTCAAACAAAACAAAACCGAATAGTGGAAATATTTATTCGAAGTTGAACTTAACTTAAAAAAATATATTGGTCTAATACTTACTTTTGAGGTCGAGTTTTTCGTCCAGGAAGCAGTAGTAAATCATCAATTGAAATTGTATTTTTACCCAAAACAGATGCAGGTTTAACACTCGACATCGACTCAGACATTAAAGATGGAATTGGTGATGTTAATTTAGGTGAATTTAATTTTGTTTGGATTGGAAATAATATCTTAATTGGTTGTTTTGCCGTTGCAGGTTGTTGAGTAGATGCGGTTTGAAGTGGTGGTTTACCTGAATTATTTGGTGGTTTTTGCTGCGGTTTTTGCAGTTGTGGTTGTTGGTGTTGTTGTTGCGGCTGTTTTTGTTGTTGTTGCGTCTGTTTTTGTTGTTGTTGTGGCTGTTTTTGTTGTTGTTGCGTCTGTTGCTGTTTCTGTTGTTGTTGTTGTTGTGTTTGTTGCTGGTTTTTTTGTTGTTGTTGCTGGGTTTTTTGTTGTTGTGGTTGTTGCTGGTTTTTTTGTTGCTGTGTTTTTTGCTGATTTTGTTGTTGTGGTTGTTGCTGGTTTTTTTGTTGTGGTTGTTGCTGTTTTTGTTGTTGTTGTGGTTGTTGCTGGTTTTTCTGTTGTGGTTGTTGCTGGTTTTTCTGTTGCGGTTGTTGCTGGTTTTTCTGTTGTTGTGTCTGTTGTTGGTTTAGTTGTTGTTGTGGTTGCTGCTGTTTATTTTGCTGCAGCGGTTGTTGTTGTTGTTGTTTAGGTTGAGACTGAGCAACAGTGGCAACATCTGAATTTTCATTCTCAAATTCATTTTCATATTCATTTTCATCGTTTTCGTCAACTAGATCCACTTCTTCAATCGAACTATAATAAAAAACAGAAAAAAAATTATAAACAAAAAACAAACAATCTCGAGCATAAAGAATACAATTGAAACTTTGGCCAGAAAATAAAATTCATTAAAACCGCAATAGTTAATATGCTTTACCTCTTTGCAGTATAATACATTTCTGCTTTAATTGAGATTTACTCCGTTTTTTGAACATTAAACGAAACAACAGTAATCTAATAATCATCAAAGAGAAGAAAACAAAATCATCCCCGCTAGCATAAATTAGTAGTAATGGAGGGATCAGTTTTTATTCATCCGCATGGAATGATCAGTTTTTATTGATTTGTTAATTTTTTTTTAATTTTTGATCCACGGGTGTGACATCCCCGCGTACTCCAGTCTCTGCTATTGGCATGTGAGTTTACGTGAGATGACAATGACAACAGTAGTGAGATATCACTAGCCAAGGTGATATATTTCAGGTGTTGGCGGATAAACTGTTTTCAGTCAAAGTTAGCGCCCTCAATCTTCGCTATGGAATATTCCTTGAAGATGGCATGCTGTTGCTTGCTCGAAGAAACAAAATTTCATATAACTCTATATCTGAGCTTTAATCATTGAGGAAGATAGTGCGTCAGATAATCAAGGATTATTCCACTAGCTGGATTATTGGCAACACCATTTTAGTTTTGTTCGTGCAAATTTTTAAGATATTTGCTTTTTATCTTATGTTTTATTTTTATTTTCTCTATCCTACCATGAAAAATTGCCCTATATCATAGGATTTATTGTTTGGTTGTCCATTATTTAATAAAAGATATAAAAAAAACAAAAAAAGAATTAGCGTTCACTAACATCCTTAGAACGCATGTTGTTGTGGGACTGTGGTCTTAAAAGGTTGTGTTGTGACACATATTGTAATGCCTACTACACAACACATTTTATTTTAAACAAAAAAAATGGGGCTATTGTAAGAAAAAATCGCAAGATCACATATGACTTTAATCATTAACGAAGTAAGTGCGTCACATGATCAATAAGAGTGCGTCACATGAATATGTCACTAGATTTTTTATTGACAATAAATGCAATTGTTCCTGCAATTATTTTTGCTTGCTTTCTTATTTTTTTAATGTGATACATAAATATGTATATATAGTAGAATTTTTTTGCCAGCGAACACGAAATTTGTTTGTTATGCGCATATTGATTTGCACATGTACGAATATTCAGTGTCTCGATTAAAATATTAAAAAAACTGTTGGGGTCCCATTGAAATGGACAAAAAAAACGCATAAAATTATTAAATGACTATTGAAATTCAACCAATTATAATGAAAAACAAAAATATAAGTAAAAATATTAATGATTTTGTAGGTAATATAACAAAACTTTCATAATTAAAAATAATTAAATAAAAATAACGACGCCTATGTAAACAAATATCAAAACAAACAAATGGTACGAACTAGGAGTAGAAATTTAACTAATATAATTGTTTTGAAAACAAATTTATCCCAAAATAAATAATACATCTCTGTTTTACTTTTTGTCTCATCTTTTATCTCTTGCTGCGTCCTATCTGTCAAAAATTCACTGGCAAAAAAATTCTACTATATCATATTTTGTTTTCTTATACAAAGATCATACATACACTGATGAATTTAATATTTTGTGCCTGATTTTAACTAAAATAAAAATCGTTCCAAAATTTCGTAGATGTAGTTTTGATTATAATAACTTTAAATTTAATTTTGTAATTCAGTTTGTAATTAGTTTTTTATTTAAAGTAATCTCTAACCAAAATATCTACATATTTGTAGCGATATCCTGCCGCTATAACTTTTTATTTCCTGGCTAGTTCAGTTTTAATTAAATTTGTTAGTGTCGAGAGTTCATTCAAAATGGTTGCGTTTCTGTAACTAATTTTTCTCGGCACTATAACCGTCGGTACTAAGTCGTACACCGATAGATAGGGTAATTATTTTAAGCTGCAAAAGTTTTCTTTAAAAATATGAGGCAGCGAATCCGAAGGACAAAACGTAAGGAAGCATTGCACAGTTTAAGTTAACCACCCAGTTAAAATAGTCGCTTAAGAAAGACACAGTTCTACAAATGTGACAATCAGAAAGAGCAAATAAGTAAAACAGTTCTAAAGCTCTTGTTTGCTGCCCCTACACACATTTTTTTTAAATTAAAAGTTGCTAGTAATTGAAAAACTTTTTACAAGAACCCCAATTTGTTCAAATAAAAATTTACTCCATTTTATGTTTTCGCAATGACAATTCCAAGATATTGAAGAAGTTAAATGAAGATACATTTTCTGCTAATTTTGAGTTTTACGTGAGTGATGTATTTTGTTGCAAAGATTATAAATCAAATTTCAACATTTATCGCATAAAAAATAAATAAATTTTCATAAAATCACAAACGGTTTTGCATGGTAATATACTAAGCTTTATACTGTATTATTGCTCTATATTTATTTTCAAAAGTTACTTCGGTAACCTAAGTATTACATTCATGAGCTAAAAGTGAAACTCTTACCGCCACTTTTTTGGGCATTTCTCGACGTTTTAGGACCTACTGATTTTAAAAAAGCAAAACAAAAATGTATGTCTGTCTGCCGGCCGTCACAACTGACGAAATCTAGAAAACGGCTGAGGGATTTTAAAAATGTATGTTTCTAAAAATAGGTACACTCAATGGTAAGAGCAGAAAGCACGATGTGTTCGATAACTGTACCGGAAGTGTGTCAAAAAAATCGTCAAGTGTGTCAAAACAAGGAAATATGCATACTTTTTGCTTAAAAAACGCTCATTTTAAGTGATAATGAGTAGGAACAAAGAATGCGGAGAAATCTTGATGGATGGGATTGGTATATGAGACCAAAAACTAGATTATTGCATTATAATTTTGTCAAAAAAATGTTGTCAAGTGTATCAAAAGAAAGATTTTTATTTATTTTGTACCCAATTTTCTGGAAAAAAATAAAATTAATTATTTGTATGACATGAAATTTTATTATTATTATAGAGAATTATGGCATTATAAGTTTGTCAAAAAAATGTTGTCAAGTGTGTCAAAAGAAAGATTTTATATTTATTTTTTTACCCAATTTTTTGGAAACAAATAAAATTAATTATTTGTATGACATGAAATTTTATTATTATTATTGAGAATTATGGCATTATAAGTTTGTCAAGAAAATAATGTCAAGTGTGTCAAAAGAATGATTTTCATTTATTTTTTTAGAAAAAAAATAAAATTAATTGTTTGTATGAAATGAAATGTATAATGAACATGTAATTATTATTATTGAAAATTTTGTTGCATTATAAGTTTGTCAAAAAAAATGGGTAAGTTTGTCAAAAATGATTTCATTTATTTTTTTAGCCAATTTTTTGGAAAAACAAAATTTAGTTGTTTGAATGACGTAAATGTGAAATTAGACATTAAACATGAAATTGGACATGTAAATTTTTGAATTTGTCATACATTTTGAAATATGTTTGCAATTTTGAAAAAAGTTTGTATTTTTGATTTTGATTGCAATATTTTTATAAGTTTGGAAAAAGTTTTAATTTTTGATTTTGTTATAGTTATCATTAAGTGTGTCAAAAATAGCAAATTTTCATATTTTTGGCTTAAACGTTCATTTAAGAGATTACGAGTAGGAACATTAAATTTGGAGAAATCTTGATGGTAGGGATTATTGGTATGTGAGATCAAAAACTAAATTATTGCATTAGAAGTTAGTCAAAAAATGTTGTCAAGAGTGTCAAAAGATAGATTTTTATTTATTTGTTTACCCAATTTTTTGGAAAAAAATGAAATTAATTATTTGTATGACATGAAATTTTATTATTATTAAAGAGAATTATGGTATTATAAGTTTGTCAAAAAAACGTTGTCAAGTGTGTCAAAAGAAAGATTTTGATTTATTTTTTTTAATATTTTTTGTAAGAAAATAAAATTACTTATTTGTATGACATGAAATACATTTGTATGACATGAAATTTTATTATTATTATAGAGAATTATGGTATTATAAGTTTGTCAAAAAAATGTTGTCAAGTGTGTCAAAAGAAAGATTTTTATTTATTTTATTACCCATGTTTTGGAAAAAATAAAATTAATTATTTGTATGACATGAAATTTTATTATTATTATAGAGCATTATGGCATTATAAGTTTGTCAAAAAAATAATGTTAAGTGTGTCAAAAAATGATTTCATTTATTTTTTTAGTCAATTTTTTGGAAAAAAAAATTTAGTTGTGTTTATGACGTAAATGTAATTGAACATGAAATTGGACATGGAAATTTTTGAATTTGTTATAATTTTTGAAATATTTTTAGAATTATTAAAAAAAGTTTGTATTTTTGATTTTGTAATAATTTTTGCAATATTTTTAGAATTTTGAAAAAAATAGAATTTTTGAATTTTATATATTTTTTAGAATTTTGATAAAAGTTTGTAATATTTTGTAGTAATTTTTGCAATATTTTTAGAATTTTGGAAAAAGTTTGAATTTTGGAAAAAGTTTGAATTTTTAAGAATTTTTGGAGTATTATTGGAATTTAGAAAAAGTTTAAATATTTGATTTTATTCTAATTTTTGGAATATTTTTGGAATTTTGAAAAAAGTTTCAATTTTTGATTTTGTTATAATTTTGCAAATATTTTTAGAATTTTGAAAACAAAATTGAATTTTTGAATTTTATATACATATTTAGAATTTTTAAAAATTTTAAATTTATGATTTTATTATAATTTTGAAAAAAGTTTCAATTTTTGATTTTGTAATAATTTTTGCAAATTTTTAGAATTTTGGAAAAAGTTTGAATTTTTAAGAATTTTTGGAATATTATTTTGATTTTATTCTAATTTTTGGAATATTTTGGAATTTTGAAAATAGTTTCAATTTTTGATTTTTTTCTCTTGGTTTTGAAAATTGACTGCCAATTTTAAAGCTGATATCCTAAAATAACAAACGTTGGGTACTAAGGTAGTCGGTTTTGTTGGAAAACAAAATTCAATCCATCATTTAAATGTTGTTCTACGTAATAAGTTGGGTGATATTCCTAGCTGATTTAGTGCTTTTTTATTTATGTATGTTTTTCAATTTGTTATTGTGATGAATAATATAGTACCGTAAGCTTTTGAGCTTCTATCAAATGCATTGCATTGTCAATTGTCATCTATTCCCGATAATTAGAGCATAATAATAATACTAACCGTTGATTTAAAAAAAATTTTGTCCGGCAGTGACAAACCAGAAGTGCAGATGAAGGGATCTTACAACAAAAATCAAAAAAATCAAAATTCGAGTTTCATCAAATTCATATATCAGGATTGGAATACACTGAAGTTTGAAATAAACTGATGTTATAAGCTAGTCAACGCAATACGTGGGACGGGAGGGGCAGACTAAGTACGCTAAATAATAGTACTGGCACGGCCAACTGTTACAATTTTGTCGGAAAATTCGTCTAAATTTCACCTTTAATTCACTTCTTTAAAATCAAAACTAAAAAAACAGAAAATTTCAAATTTTTAAATCAAAATATTGTTGTAAAATCTATAAATGAACACATTTTAAATTCGAAGACTTTCAATATATTTCCTGATTAGTGTCGGTATTTTTTGTGTTTAAATTTCGATTATTCTGAAATTGAATTCGCGATTTAGGTTTTTGAATAAAGAATATACGTATTGAGTGTTTGAGAAGGCCTTTTAAATCGGCACTCATATTTGACAGCATTTATTCCGGTATATTATTATTGTAAGCTTGACTTTTCACAGTGGCTTTTTGATTCAGTAAAAACTATGAGCAGAATAGTTAGAGATAATTCTGAAACGGATGTTCTACTTAAACTCTCAACCGCCGAGATCAAGTCCAGTTTGCTAACCCCTAAACTTTGGAACACACGTATGGCGTCAACTACAGCTATCCCAAACAAATAATATGTAAGTCTGCTTGAACTAGTTTACATATTTATGCTGATTCCATAATTTTCTTTCTTATTGATTCTAAACTAAAAAAAATGGGCGCCAGATGTAGTATTTTTGAGTTTTTTACTGCCACCGGGCAGAATCGAATGATAGAGATAGTAAAAAATAAGAAGTATTTACAATATGAACGAAAGTAAAGACTATATGAATAAAAGAAGTTAGATTTCTGTGCATTATGGTGTATTCCCAAGATACATGATAATCGCCGCTGTAACAAAAAAAATTTAATTGAAACTCCCACCTCTGCTTGTTAAAACTTTATTTATATAATGGTAACCATCTTAAATTAAAAAGGCTAGAATTTATGAAATCTCTGAAACGCTTCTCCTGAAACCGCCAGTGCTGCCCTAGTTTCCAATCGTCAAATAGAACCACGTTCGGGGTCAAACATCAGGCTCAAATCCAAGACCCTGAGATTAAGAGCCTGATTCCCTAACATCTGAACTAGCCACTACTAGCCGAACACTTCAGCCGAAGGGCTCTTATGTACCGACAATTTCCATTTTCAATCGCAAAAATAATCATAATTTGTTGTTTTTGCAACGCTTTCTATACAACTTTTACCGACCGGCTGAATATATACCCATTCGAAAGTCACATTCTAATTCTTTAGTTTTTCCAAAAGTTTATCGTCAAAAATGTTTCCCGTTTATTTTATGGTTCACCATATTTTGATGTATTGGATAACTCAAATATATAATGTTTGTTTGACCTTATGATAGGTTGAAAACTAATCGTTTAACTTTCATCAAAGTTAGCTCAAATGATAAAGAAAGGATTAAACTGAATTATAAAAATTAAATTTTTTTTACATTTTGAATCATTTTATAGCTAAAGAAGAAAAGGTATTAAACATTATTGGGGATTTTTGAGAACAGTTAAACTCAAGTAAGTAAGGAAGTAATTGGAATTTTTTCAAATCAAAGGTATGGTTGGAAGATTCTCAGAAAAATACACTTCTCATTTTAATATTTTATGTGTTTCGGATAAATTCGAACCTTCCTCTTCAGTGCCTTTTTCGAATCCTTAGGATCTGTGTAAGACGCTTCCGAAATTGATCTTCCGTGACCTGCAATCCAGTGCCTTCAATCGTAAAGAAAATATACGAATGCTGAATTGATATTTATGCAAATATGGAGCGACTACGTCTTGACATCATTCTTTACCAAATTTGTTTGGCACGCGAAAAGAGCGATACAAAAATAATTTTTTTGAAAAACTAACATTCACTTGCGGTCGCCGTTACAAACACATGATTCATCATCGGCAAAATAATAATCGTTCATTTCCGTTTAGTTTCAGAAAAGATGAAATGCAGTTATTGTCTTCTAAAAAAAGTTTAAAGTTAGCTGAAGTTTAAAACAAACGGATGTTTGGTTATTGGTAGACCTGTACTATTTTAATTATTAAAAAATATCAGAAAACAAATCAGTTCATAAGAAAGTGCAAAAATCAGCAGTTATATTGTAGACTAACATCTACCTCGCTCCCTCTCCTCCACCCTTGTGCAACAAATCCCGTAAAACTAACTAGTTCTTTTTTAGGTTAATTTTTTTTTTTTTTTTTTTTTTAATAAGAAGTGTTGTGTAGTATGAATTACAAAATGTATCACAACAACACATAGATACCTTTTAAGACGTAGGTCCCACAACAACATGCGTCTTGAGGTATAGGTGGACGCTTTTTTTAAATCTTTGTGGATTGAAAGCACTCGAGACTATTGATTCGGGCAAAGCATTCCGTGTACGATGTACGGACAAAGAAATCCCAATTACAACGATTCAATAAAGATTCATCAATATTATTTCATCACTGTAGGATACTCTGTCAATATTATTTCATCACTGTGGATAAAATCCTTATAAAAGGAAATCGAAAATTTTAATATGAAAAATTATTACAAACATTACAAAACCAAAGTTTTAACAAAATTTTATCTTACGAACAAATTATTTTCGAAGTGTCACATAAACAGTTGTTCAGGAGATCTATATACCCCGGCCACCCAACCCCCTTTTTCACCATTTCTTGAAAAACTAAAGAATGAGATAGCAATTGTTTATTTAAATTTTATTGAAAAAAAGTAGATATGATAACAAGCAAAATGTTAGCTCAACGACTTCGATAGCATTATTCATTCTCATATTTGGCAGAGATGATTTTCAGTTTTTGGGCAACCATTAAAAAACAAATGAACCGATTTAGGTTGAAAAGAACTGGGGCTCTGGACACCAAGACACATTGTCACCATTTCCGTTGAAATCTAGCGATCCGTTAGTGAGAAAGCGTTGGACAAACATGTAACGATACACACACATATATACAGACTCCCAGCTAAAAATATTCAGCTTCAGACAGTCTTGAAACGTAAAAATATCAAAATTTCTATTTCGGAAATTAATCCTAAAACAATAACTTTCCATATTGGGAAGTTAAAAATCAGCAGTTGTATGATAGACCGCCAGCCACTTGGTGCAATACAACAGAAGTTATTT
Organism: Diogma glabrata; assembly: GCA_963693315.1. Lineage (NCBI taxonomy): Eukaryota > Metazoa > Arthropoda > Insecta > Diptera > Cylindrotomidae > Diogma > Diogma glabrata. The sequence goes on from OY856188.1 coordinate 64,515,191, forward strand.
CACATGTTAACTGAAACCATTTACCAAAGTTTCATCAAAATCGCTCCATATTTGTAGTCTGTAATGTGGATAAAGGCCTTAAGGAAACACAACAATTTTACCATTGGTGTGATAAATAATATGCAATGTTATTGTTTCTTATATACCAAGTTTCGACAAAACCTGATTGTCAGAAGGTTAAGAGACCGACCTCTCTCACTTTGACCAATTTTTGGAAAGAGATCTTATATTTTCATGTAAAATCTGATGGTATATTATGGGCCTACGATAGGTTCATCATGGGCCTACGCGTTTGCGTCACTAACCCCTACTAAATCTCCTGCCAACGAAATCTTCTAAAAACCAAAAAATAATTCAATAATAATGCCAGGGAATATTAGGCGTCGGAATAATAAAAAAAGAAATTTAAGATAAATAGCTCTGGCATTGGAAGATTATGATAGAATGTCTAAGCTGATTAACTAACGGTGCAATTATTTTTTTGCTATAGATTAAATAAAAATTACTTACCCATCATTATATGGATCATCTTCATCACTGACTTCTTCTAAATCATCGGGATGGTCTTCATCATACATATCATTTTGTTCAAAATTTCCCGAATTTTCACGATTAAATTGATTTCCACCTTTATTTTGTGAATCACCTTCATATTGTTGATTCTTGTTTGTCCATTTCAACTTTGCGTATGACGGATATTTTTGTTCATTACCTCTCACTTGTTTATTATAATTTCCATCTCGTACAAATCCATCGTTATTTTGTTGATCAAAACGCGAGTTATCGTCAAGTTGTTCACGTCTATAACTATCGTCGCGTGCAAATCGATTATCTTTTTCTTGAATAAATCGAGAATCTTCATCGCGTTGTGCTTGACTATAAGATGGTGGTGCTCGATGAATAAAACGATCACGATTTCGATTCGAAACATTGTCTTGGTCGAAAGGCCTTTTTCGAGAAAATGGTCCAGATGTAAATATCGAATCAGTATTTGTATTTCGACCTGAACTATGACCATAATCAATTCCAGTTGCTGGTGAATTATATTTATCAGTAGTTGATTCAACTGGATTTACTGGCTTCTTGTGACCATAATCAACAACTTTGGTCGGCATTAATATATCAATTGCATCCCATCTTGAGTTGGATTTCGATGATGGCAATGATTTGTTTTGATAGTCGATTACTTCCACTGGTGTAAAAACAGTATCCATGTCATCCTGTTTATTTAAATCAAATTTCTGATTAAGGTTTGGATTTTCACATAATGATGAATTATTTTCTCCTGAGTTTTTTCTCATGCTATTTAAGTCAAAGTTCCTATTTGAAAAACGGTCATCTCTTTGATTTCGATTGTCATCAAACATATTTTGTTGGAATCGTTCGTTTTGAAATCTATTTTGCTGTAATCGATTATCATCGAATCTGTTTGTTTGGAATCGATCTGAGTCATTTCGATTTCCAAAACGATTATCCTGGTTTGCATTAAAACGATCAGATTGTAATCTTCGATCTCCAAATCTATCAAAACGATCATCAAAATTTCCACTGAATCTATTATCATCATTTGATCGAATATTCTGACCAAAATTCGTATTACGATTATCGTTTTGATTAACATTTATCTGCCGTGATATTGCCGGAATATCAAATGCAATTGGATTCAACTTAAGTTGAGGAGGGCTATCAAAAGCGATTGGATTGAGTTTAAGTTGAGGTTGTATAGGAGCGTTATTGTTAAAATTATTGAAATTACGATTAGAATTTTGTGCGTTGCTCAAAAGATTTGGATTTATTTGATTTAAAAGACTTTGAGGTTGTTGTGCAAGTTGACCGATTACGTTTAATAAAGGATTTAGGTTACCTAAATTTGCTTGGTTTGTTTGAGCAAGACCAGAATTTGAAACCATATTCAAAATCGACATTAAATTTGGATCTCCTAATATTGAGTTTAATCCAGACGAAAGAGCATTCATTGTTGGCATATGTTGGGATTCTTGTCTACCTTCAAATCCACCAGCAAGAATTCCAACTTCTTCAAATTCTGGTTTGTTGTCCATTTTTCGATCTCTACATATTTTTTCCAAATCTTCTTTAGGAATTAACGGTGGAATATGTGTTGTCGGATTTCTTTTCATTTCAAAATTACTTTCAGTTTTTTCTTCTTTATTTCTTCGTTCATTTGATTTTTCTAAATCAATCACTTCCGATTTTTCATCGTTTAAATCTTTTTTCTCATCTTTATCATCTGGTTTACTAGGATCCGATGAAACAAGATCAAGCCCTGGGATACCACCAGACGAGGGACCGGATGTTTTAAGAAATTCACACCCTTGCAACGAACTCCTGTCGTCTTTATCAATTTGTCCAGAATTGCTATTCGTATCTGATTGTATGCACGAGTTCATTTCCGTTACTTCAAAATTCAATCGACGATCATCTTTATCACAACTATCTCGTTCATCATAATCATCAAATTTTGAACTTCTTTTGAAATCCCCACTTGATGTCGAGCCACCAAATCGTTTCTCTGATCGTAATCCAATGAAATCACGATCATCAAATACTGCATCCATTAAACTGGGAATCGCAGGTTTTTTAGGCATTCCAAGGTTAGTAGACTGGTTACTGATATTCATCGGCTCATTTCGGTTAACAACATTGATTTCCGGTTTAGTTTCTTTTATATCATTCGAGGATTTGGTTGAAGGAGTTATAACAGAAGGAACCTGGTTTGATACTATTGATGGAGAAGGCTTTGAGGGTGTTGCGAGTGCTGGCTTTGATGATTCTGGTGTCGACTTTGATAATATTTCTGGCACAGATTTCGATGTTATTTCTGGTACAGGATTTGTAACTGTTTCTGGTGCAGTTGTCGCTAAAGTTTCTGCTACAGACTTTGATAGTGTTTCTGATGGACGAAGTTTAGCTAATTCTTCTAATTTACGTCTTTTCATTTGTTCACGCCTTTCTAGAAGCTTTCGGCGACAATCTTCAAATTTCATTTCATATTCTCTATATGCTTTACGGTCAGGATGATTTTCATTTTGTTTTTTCCATTTAGTAAACTCATCTTCCCATGTTTGAAATTGTTCATCGAACGCCTTTTCTTCTGGAGTTTGACCAAGCGGATCGATTTCACCTTTCACTTCCATTGCAGGTTTTTTGGTTTCCTCTAATGCGGCATTTTCACTTTTATCTGTATCGAACGAGGGTTCATTATCCTTTAATTCATTTTTAGAAGTATCAAATGAACTAAGACCACGATTATTGTTATCAAATGGCAGATCGTTACGATTTGTGCTATCAAATGGTCGATCATTACGATTTGTGTTATCAAACAAACGATCGTTACGGTTTGTATTATCAAAGGGGCGATCGTTTCGGTTGTTATCTAATGAACGATCACGACGATCATTACCAAATGAGCGATCGTTACGACTATTATTATCGAACAAACGATCTCTTCGGTTGTTATCAAATGAGCGATCGTTACGATTGTTACCAAAAGCCTGATCGTTACGATTATTGTTACCAAATGGCTGATCATTACGATTATTTTTACCGAATGGGTGATCATTACGATTATTGTTACCAAATGGCTGATCATTACGATTATTGTTACCAAATGGCTGATCATTACGATTATTGTTACCAAATGGCTGATCATTACGATTGTTACCAAATGGCTGATCATTACGGTTATTGTTACCAAATGGCTGATCATTACGATTATTGTTACCAAATGGCTGATCGTTACGATTACTGTTGCCAAATGGCTGATCGTTACGATTATTGTTACCAAATGGCTGATCGTTACGATTGTTGTTACCGAACGGCTGATCTTTACGATTATTGTTACCGAACGGCTGATCGTTACGATTAGCTGAATCAAAAGAATTAAAGTTTGATGAATTTCCTCTAAAATTACCATCTCGATAGTTATCGTTTCCTTTTTGACGATTAAATGAATCATTTCTACCATTATTATTACTATTGTAACTATTATTATTGGCCCAAACATTACTGGTGTTCGACTGTCCATAATTATCGAAACGATTTGATTCGTAATAATCGTTATCCTCATCCATGTTATCATCATATTTAGAATAATCTTCATGATTACTGTCTTCATCGATTGGTTGTACGTTACAGTTATCCTCGTTTTTGTATGTTTCTAAAGTGATATTTATAAATTATTATTCACTAAGTTATAAGAAAGTTTAGCTTACCATCTTCGAAATCATCCGGCGGTGGGGGTGGTGGTTGAGTAGTTCCAAGCAAAGGCAAAACTTGACTAACTGGAGGTGGGGGTTGAGGCTGTTGCGATTGGGACGATGGTTCTTGAGGAAGTGGTGGTGGTTGTGGTTGTTGTTGAGCAGGTAATGGTGGTTGTGGTGTCAATTGAGTTTGCATTTCCCTTTGATATTGTTCACCATATTGAGCATGCCATTGGGCGTATTGTTGATGATACGTTTGCCACTGCTGCCAATTTTGCTGCATTGCATACTGTTGCTCCGGTGTTAAATTAGTAGTATCCATTCCTGGATATTGCATGCTTGCAGCAGTCCAAGGACTCTGAACCGGGGCAATAGTAGGAATTGTCGGTGTTTGCCAATTAAGGGGCCAAGACATGTTTAATATTATAAAATTTTATATAATTATATCTAAAATAATAAATAAAAATAATTTTCCGACATTTTATTTTTTGTTGTAATGTGCAAAAAAAGAAAATAGCTTTTTCTACAAAATAAATCATAACCAAACAAACATATAAAATCAAAATGAACTATTAGTTAAATATAACTATTACCTTTAAGAATTTTACTTTAATTATATATGATTTAGAACTTTATGCGTTTGCAATTAACATTTTTCTATTTTCTTGATTGATCGGAACATCTTTTAATAAAACAAGTTACACTGAACTGAAATTTTTGTTATAAGCGGATTGGACAGAACGGCATAAAAAAATTCGACGAGTTCGTTAAATAAAATTTAAAACAATTTACATAAATATGAAATAATTTTATTAATTCAAAATACAGATTTATTTTCTTTGTTTTCTCGATGGAACTGTCGTCCAACCATCAGGATCTGTCAATGGTACTGTATTTGAGGTGGAGCAACTTGGAATATCCTCATCCATTTCACTGTCCGAAGAATCATCCGACGAATCTTTATAAATATTAGCATATGTTATTTTAGCTCCTGGATACACCCATTTTGTTACCGGTGGGAGCTTGGATAGTTCTTGTTCTAATTCATTAAATCTACCTTCACGACACATATTTAAGTATTTAATCAATAAAATACTAATTTCTTCTATTGAATTATCTTCACAAATTGTTTCAAATTCTTCATCCATTAAAACTTCTAAACATTCTTCGACATCACTAGAGGTTAGATTGTTATTTTGGATACAGAAATCTGTGATATAATTCATAATTTCAATGGCACTCTGAAAAGATTTTGGTTAGATAAGACGGTAGAAGTTGTGTAAATTGCCTTACTTGATGTCCTTTACGTCCACCCATTCCATGTTCAACAGCTAGCTTTAATGCAGTCCATCGATTAAATATATTTTCAACGGTTTCTTTAAATGCGAGCTCACAGTTTATCGACATTTTTTAGTTTATTGAATCACGTTGACATATTACTTTTTTTTTTGTTTACAATTGAGGTTATGAAGCTACAGGGGTGAACAACAATTTTACAAGTAAATTTGAAACGAAAACTTTACTTTATCGATTTGTTACCAAAAGGAAAATGCAGGCCATTATTTTGTAATTTCATCTTAATTAGATTCACATTATCTAAGTTAATTAAATTCACATATTCACAAACATGCTGGAAATAGTCATAAAGAACTTTACTATCGACGGTAGTGCTCTATAGTTTAAGCCCATGGGTTTAAACCAGTATCGAATTGGCACACATGCACATATAATGATTATGTAAGCGATTATCTGCTAATTTCGATAAAAATAACACAAATCTGCAAATCGAATGGAAGAAACAAATTCCGTTAAACTAGAATTGGAAATTGTCATAACCAGAAAAAGACATAACCGAACTCACCCATTTTTCGAACTAGAAAAAACAATTAATTTAGAATTTTTGTAAACAAAAACATTATGCATGTTTCAATTTTCACAAAAAAAATCTATATTGTTTCTGAATTAAAATAAAAATATGTGATGTTCCATAATATAAACATGTTTTCCATAAATCACAATTCGAATCATAATTTACCACAAATTGCACGTGAATCAGGTTTTAAATTTCAAGAAAATGATAAACAAAATTATAAAATTGATTGGAGACTGATTGGTGATACATTTTATTCGAAAAATTTCTCTATAATTACATTAAATATTTCGTTATAGGAGGACTTGATTTGGATGAAATAATACATGAAAATGATATTGAACGTCTTGAACAGGTGATGTCACATGTATCAGATGCTCCATTGGGATCCTTACTGAAAAATAGTATTCTCGATCCAGCGGTTTCAAAATATTTTATTTTATCACAATTGTGTGTTCAGTATTTATTATTTTGTAAACAATTTCTTGATCATAGTGTAACAGGAATGCAAATAGCGTTGAACGAAAACGAAAAAGAATTATTTAAATTGCATAAATTACAGCGTAAAAAGGATTCCGAATTATTAAGCTTGCATAAAAAACTGCAATACCAACAGGAAAAGCAGTTTATTTATAATTGTACAAAATGTACGAAAAATTTTAACAGTACGGAAATGTTACGGACGCATATGATTCGGAAGCACAGCATAAACGAAAATAAATCACCTCGAGATGATGATGTTAATTTAATCAATACAATAAAACTTGAATTAGAAGTTAAACAATTGAAAGAAAAATTAAATTCGATGGAGAAAACGAAACAACTTTCTAATGAAACACAAACGGACATAATACCCAAACAAGACAAATTCACACAATGCGATACCATTGAATACAATCCAATCGGAATTCAAACAAATTTCGAAGAAGTAAAAGAAAAAAATGATATCGATGAAAATATAAAACTTTTCTTAGAAAATCAAGAAAAACATTTTGCAAAATGGCGAAATGAAGAGAATGAAAAGTCTAAAAAAGATTTAAATGAAATGAAAATGAAATTAAGCGAAACATTAAATGATTTTAGGTTATTAAACGAACAAATAATTAACGAAGAGTTAACAAAACATAGAATAAAATGTGTTGAAAATGGTGACGGAGATGTAAACAATAAATATTGGAAACAGCGTTTTATGGATTTAGAAAATTTGTATTCTAAGAATCAGGAACAAATGAATCAAACATTTTTAGAGATGGATAAAAAATATATGATCAATTTGAAAAAAATTGAGGAAACTGTGAAGATAATCGAAAACGTTCCTAAACGTCAAACTGTGGGAAATGAGCAAAGAGTGACGGAACCATTGCCATTGGTAACACGAATTGAATCGTTCGATGAAATAAGTAATAATAGCTTGTCATCATCGGACGATGAAAGTATGTTATCGGATAACGATAATCCAAATGAAATACGGAATCAAGTTATTGAAAGAATTTTATCACAAAATGTTTTCCAACCGAAAAATATGGTAACTGCTGAAACTTCAGGATCTACAGCAATTGAAAATATTAAGGCTAAATCTAAAATAATCAAAAAACTGCATATAAAAAAACTTTTTAATAATAGATTGAAGGAATTGGGAATAAATCCAGAATCAACCAAATTGTCAAATTCTCAATTTTCGGAAACAATGATAAAATTAGCCGAAAACCGAGAAACTACTAAAAAAAAGTTTAAAAACTTTTTCATTACACGAAATAGTATTTTAAGCAAGATAGACAAATTGATCAACAAGGATGCGGAGACTTTGAAAAAAGTTGAAGTTGACAAACCGATACCACAACCAAGAAAATTAATTCCAATTATTGAAATAGCAGAAACACCTGATCATACAAGTCATACTGAAATCAAGCAGATCGATATAAAAACATCAACTCCAAAACCATCAACGATGTATAGCTTGAAAGAAATGGAGGAGGAGTCTAGTGATGAGTCATGCAAATCAAAAATCGAAGAAATTCCAATTCAACCGAAACCAATTCCAAGGAAACGTGTAATTTTCAACTTAGATGCAAAGAAATCAACACAAAACGTTACAGGAGATGATATTTCCGATTGGGATATTAGTAGTTTTAGTAGTGATAATCAAAAACCGAAATAAATATAGCCTAAATGTTGATAATTATTTTTATTGAGTTCGTTACTCCGAAATTTCATATCTATCACAAATCTATTACCATATTCCATGGTTTGTTTACAAAAATAAAGAGGGAATTAATTTGTCAAATTATTATTTCATATTTATTATTATTGTTAATTTTTTAAATAAAAATTTCGTTATTTGAATAAAAAAAAATGGATGAAATTGAATTGCCTTTAAGCGATGATGATGAAGAGGCAATGACAGCACAACAATTATTGGAAAAACTTCAAAATGCTTGGTTAAATGAAAGAGCAGCTCCTGAAATTCTACCCCATCGAAATGAATTAGTCGATGCAATGTTAGAACAAATATCTCATATCGAAGAAAATTCAAAGAAATTAGATAAAAATAGTTTTCGTGCTATAACACATCGTATGGAATTAGAACGGCTACGTTTCATAATTGCAAGTTATCTGCGATGTCGTTTACAAAAGATTGAGACATATTGTTCGAGCATAATTCTAGAAGAGGAAAAACGTTCGTTCGCAGATAAAAGACTTTCAGAAAATGAAACAACATTTTGTAAAGACTATCATGAAGGTTTAGAAAAACATTTATATCAAATTGCAATACAATATATGCCGGAAAATTTACGTTCGGATAATAAAAATGAAAGGGTTATTAAACCTAATTTGATGAGTCACGTATTTTTTAAAGCAAATGAATCAAGTAAGGATTATATAATTACTTTTGTTTTTAAAATATTAACAAATACAATTTTTTTTAGTTCCTGCTATTGTTATTGATGGTCCAGGTACTGAAGATTTTAATATAACGCCAGGCTCACAACATATTATGCCTTATAGATATATTGCAGATTTAATACGTTCAGGGAAGGTTCAACTATTTTAGTTTAAATTTAAAAAATTTTTACGTATATGAACACTCTTTGAGCTATTGATAACAAATAACATGAAAACAAATAATAATTTTCAATTTACCAACCATAATTTGGAAGCCTTAATATTTTTGTTCCTTTAGTTATTTGAAAATTTAAAAGAAAAACGAGAATTATATTTTTAATCTTGTTATCATACTTAAAACCAATTATATAGAAATTCGTATATTTCTTGTATTATTAGATTTTATTTGTTTTTGTTTTTACAAGAAACCCGACAACAAATAAGGGTAAACGAAATTATCTTTATGTATTTATAACGGAATGTTACTATGTAAATAAGTCTCTGTTCCGTTAATATAAAACCTTGAAAATCTAAGGTCATATGACACTAACAATTTATTTGTTAACGCCTTACCACGAGTTTTGTAGATGATTATTGGGAGTAAGCTGATTGATTTCTATTTTATTTGTTGACACATTTTTACTTACCTTGAATTGAACAGATCATACCAAGAAAAAAATTGTCTTAGTCGGTAAAACAGTTTTGAAGGAAAGCCATCCCCAATGGGAGAGAGGAAACAAATTTCGTTTGATGGAACATACAACATGATATATAGATATTAATTGTCTGAATCTGAAACTGCTTGACGAAAATGGCATTAAACTACTACCTAAAGTGTTTAGAATTAAATCTTAAAAGCTTTAGTAGACAGATCAGGATGAACTCCTCAGACCAAAATATAAAAAGAAATAGAAAGACCAGCCTCATGCAGATCGTTCACGTACAACCAGTGAACACATCAGACACCATAAACAAGCCACATACCACCCACACCACCACTACGCAACAAATCAGGTGGCTATGCTTGCTTTAAATGTGGGACAGAACAATTAATCCGTTTGAGGCCAATTGGCAGAGCTTTATTATAGAGTCTGGTAACACGAACCCAAAAGAAGCATCCGCTTGAGCATCAGGCCACTTTAGGAAATACCAAGCATCTGATTCTGTATGATGGACCAAGAGAAAGAAATTCAACAAGTAGCTAAGATGATGATTTAAAGGTTGACCCGGTATCATTGATAAAAAAAATCGGTAACATGATCTCTACTGCGCAGCCCATAGATGAATCTTATCGCAAGACGCAAAAATAACCCATTAATACAGCTAAGGTAGACTTTTAGTACATAGTAGATCATAAGGAGTGTGATAGTCACATAATATGGGATGCTACCCAGTTGGCTATCAATTATTAGGCCAAGGCTTTTTAATTGAGACTGCAATGGAATAATAACTTCATCCAGTACAACAGGAGCACAAGAACTAGACAGGTTATAGTCGTGGCAATGAAAACAATAGCTTGAGATTTTGCTGGGTTGAGGATCAAATCGTTCCGTTTAGCCCAGTCTAAGATAAGAAGCAGGTCAAGGTTGATTTCAGCAATGCACTGGAAAAGACGCGTACAATCTCTTGTTATAGAATCCGAAACAAGCGCTTCGGCTTGCCAACCAATATGATTTAAGTCTTAAACGATTTAAGGCTTGGACGAACTCAAACTCTTGAGTCTACCCCACAACTCCTTAGCGGAGAATGCAGATTCAAAGTCTCGTGCTCTCAGATTAATTTTGAGTTCTCTAAAAGCGCTCCTCAACATATTGGGATGAGCACAATAAGTTCTCCAATTGGATTCAGATCTGACTTGACCTAAATCACGTAGATTTTTGTGTACCATATTTCGGGAGAAAGCCAGGAGTTGTTAGAGGAGCTTCTGGCGCGTCTTTTAAGTACTCTTTAAGAACAACAGGTCATGTTCCACATACAAAGAGATGATGAAACTATTTAGACAAGAAATTTGAGGATGCCAGAGAAGTCAGATTGACTCAAATCGGCCTGGAGTAGATGCAGATCGATGTTACTAAAGGACGAGAGAGCTGACGGCGGGGATAGATCGCAGAAGCTCAACGGAGATGAAGATGAGGGCATGACTGGAAATACCAAGGTACCAGAACTGACTACTGCATTGTATTAGACGTGTATTACTTACATAGCTGTGGGTTTTATTACCGAATTGGTTGGAGAGCATGGGAAACGTATAGGAAAACTGAATGAAATCTCTGTAACGACCAAAAAAATCTGTTCACTATAGACATTTTCTTTTAAAATCTAAAACAGACATTCATTTCGTACTATCCGATTTATTTGATAAATAATATCTGTCTATTTATGACGTTACAATGTAATGTATATTTTTCATTTCAAAACATTCAACTGTTCTTATATTTCAAAAATAATTGTGAAACAAATGTTTTCTTATTTTAAAATTTAAACTAAAACCCAAATAAAGTAAATTGATCTACGCAGGTTCGTTGATGTTGTGTGATCTGAATAGGGCGATCCGATTTATGTGTTGAAACTGTGAGATACTTTTGCTATATTAATAATTGGTAAATTAAGAAGGACCTTCTTTTTTTGATTTCATATGATATGAAGTTGTTTCTTTTTTTATTTGAATAACTTTTCTATGTCGGTTTCATTTTTTTTGTTTATACAGAAGTGAATATCTAATGTGTGTGTTGATTATTTATTCGGGTTAGAATGGGAAACCTGCTATTGACATACGAGCTACCGTGAGATATCACATACCACTTGCAATAGCAGTGAGATATCACTAGCCAAAGTGATATCTTAGGGTTGCTGGCGGATGAACTCTATATTCAGTCAGCGGTAGCACCCTCAATGTTAGCTGTGGAGTATTCCTTGATGATGCCAGGTTATTGTTTACTCGAATAATCGACCCTCCATATAACTCTATGTATGGGCTTTAATTGATGAGGAAGGAAGTGCGTGATCAATGAATATTTCACTAGTTGGCTGCAAATAAATAAATAAATATTTTATATGTGATAGGATTTATTGTTTATTTATTCCTTCTATAAAAACAATACAAAAAAACAAATTTGCGTCCATCAACACCTTAGAACGCATGTTGTTGTGAGACCTTGTTCTTAAAAAGTTTTATGCGTTGTTGTAACTTGTAACAAATATTGTAATTCAAATTCTACACAACATATTTTATTAAAAAAATAAAATAGAAAATTTCGTGAAGTCCGGAACAGATCAAAATAAAAATGTATTCACGAAATGAAGAAACTCGACAATTTTTTAACATATCCGAGTGATGGTTAACAGTGAACGCATCTATGCTTGGCTTTCTCTCTTTCTTGAACGTTATTACTAAGCTACGAAAGTGATCGTTGCAATTTAATGAAACACTTATTTAGTTTAAAACTGGCAGATGATTTTTATTATAACCAAAATTACAGAGAACTTTTCTAAAACGTGTAACCATTTTGTATTTTGTTTTCGACATGACATTTGTCATAGAATTATATAAATAGAATGGAAAAGATGATCAATGAGCTTATAATTTATAGAATGCAATATTAATATATAACACTTCTCCCCTCTGTACAAAATAATTACATGTTCTAGTAACAAATAGAAATTGTTTAAAACAGTTGTAATTGTTTTTTGTTAAAATAATTAAACAATTCAATTTCGTATAATTTCGTATAATTACATATAACTTTCGCTTAAAATTAAAATTTACAAGTTCAATTTATTTATTGGCCTTCTGATTCTGTTTGATTTTCTAACACCAGCACTTTCATCGTTAGTCATTTAATTATTTGAATGACTCGTACTAGTATTTTGCATTTGTGATGAATTACGATTTGGATTTGAAATTCCTTTTCCTTGAAAATTGTGATGTAAATTTACATTTCCGGTATTGGTATTAACCGTGTTTGAGGTTACATTATCGGTACTTGTATTGACATCATCGGTATTAACATTACCGGTAGTGACATTATCGGTATCTGTAGTGACAATATCGGTATTAGTAGTGGCAAAGTCATCGAAATCTGAATATTGATCTTGTAAATCATTATTACCTACATTGTTACCTATTGCACGTATTTGATCGATATGCCTTTTCCATTCTCTACCATCGTCAAGGCGAACAATGTAGTGCAATTGACCTTGTTTTTCAATCACATTTCCAAATCTCCATTTTACCGTTCTTTCAATATATTCGCGAACCGCGACCCAATCACCTAAATGAACCATTCGAACTTTATCTATTGGTTTTTTCAGTGCAATATTGTTTTTGTTAGGAAGCATTAAATCCATTCTCAATCGTATTTGTCTATTAAAGACTAACATAACATTGATGGAGACTTTTCCGTGGAAAAATGAATTGTTTTCCTATACGTAAGCGGAATGTTACACAATTCTTTATTTAAATCTTTTTTATCACATTTGAGAGCTTTAAGTTTTTGTTTAATGGTCTGCACATAACGTTCTGCTTGACCATTAGTGGCAGGGTTAAATGGTGTTCCCGTTTTATGAATGACACCATTCATTTTTAAAAATTTGTCAAATTCAGCAGAAGTAAATTGTGTTCATAAATCTGAGACGATCACTGTCGGAATTCCAAATGTATTAAAAATTTCTCTTAAATGAGGAATTGTACTTTCCGTAGTAATATTTGAAAGTACTCTTACTTCCGGCCATTTAGAGTACGCATCAACAACTAGTCGAAAATATATTCCCAAATACGGTCCTGCGTAATCAATGTGAATTCGCTGAAATGCAAATGTAGTAGGATCCCAACAATGTACTGGTACCTTTGTAGGATCAGCTTTTAAAGTTTGACATTGAGTGCAGTTCTTAGCAGTATCCTCGATATCTCTGTCGATGCCCTCAGCAGTATCCCCTGACGTAAAGTTTCATACGAGTGATACCGAAATGCGTAGAGCGAAGTTCCTCTAAAACTTTAACTCGCAAGGTTATACGCGAATCCCACGTAAAAGGCAGTTTTGCTGTAAACTAAATTCTTGTTGATATATTCCAAATCCATCCTTCGACTCTACTAAACGTCCATGTTTTAATCCTTGGATTAAATTTATTATATTTTTGTCTTTTAACGTTTCCTTACTCAATTCCAGTACTGTAATTGGCAAGGATTCAATTTAGTTCACCTCAATAATATCGATTTCTTCGATTTTTGAATATTTGTCGATTGTAGGTAAGCGAGAATGCCATCTGCATTCCCATGCTCTTTTGTATTACGGTAGCAAATGGTGTAATCAAAAGATTGTAGAAATATAGCATAATGCTGCATCCGCATAGCGGGCATAGTCGGCAAACCTTTTTTAGGCGAGAAAATTTGTACCAGAGGTTTATTATCTGTAATAAGAGTAAATTTCCTACCATACAAATACTGATAAAATTTTCTGATACCGAATATAATGGCATATGCCTCCTTATCCAGTGCCGTCCCAATGTATTTGGGGGCCCCAGGCCCACTAATTCTAGGGGGCCTTTTCGAAAATTAACATTAAGACTGCGTTCTAATTGATGCTTAATTGTACTAAACGTGCTAAATCAATTTAGTCAACTATTTTATTTGACTAAATTATATTTTGTTTCTAAATAATTTGGAAGAAATTCATACGTTAAACAATATCTGACAACTTGATTATATTAATTTGAGTTAAAATTCGGTAATTTTGTAAAACTAAATTTAGATTTAGCAGTTTCGTACAATTTAGCAGCTAATTGGAACCCAGTCTAAATTAAATTAAAAAGCATAATTACTTACGGGTTTTTGAGGTTTATTATAATGTTTATTTTATTTAAATATTTTTTCTCCTCACTTTTTTGTCAACAAATTTATCTACAACATCTTCAAATTCTATAGATTTTAATAAATCACTTTCTATGCACATCAACGCAAGGGAATTCAGTCGCTCCTGCGGCATGCTGTTTCGCAAATCATTTTTTATGTATTTCATCGCCTAAAAAGACTGTTCTCCTGAACAATTAATGACCTTAATGGTTAAAAAAAATTTAAATGCTCTTTCTATGTTTGGAAACATATTAATTAAATTCTTTTGAATAATAAGTGTTATCCTCAATAAGAGATATAACGAGAAATATTTTCTAATATATTCAATATTCAAAGATTTGCTGATATAAATTATAATGTCTTTTTGTGATTATTTAATAGCTATTTATGAAACAAGTTACTAAATTAGGTTGTTTTAAGCACTATATTTGAAATAGACAACCGAGGCTAAGCCGAGGTTGACAATACATCGAGTGCTTAAAACAACTAATTTAGCAACGTGTTTCATACAAAATTGTTTGTAACGAAGCTGCAAAATTAAATGTTTGAAAAAATACAACTAAAAAAATTGTATTTGTATCTAGTACGTTTTGAGCAAACCAATTTGATCTTATAAGGAGTATGTAGCCTTAGTTTTCTTTTAGTTTTCAAACTGCCAATTGTGAAAAATATCAAGATGAGTTCAAGTGATGATGATTTTGTATCGTCAGATATAGAAAAAGCAGCAAATGAAGCTATTTCTACAATCGTACCGGAAAAATTGGCGTACGAAACTTCATACAAAAATTTTGATGAGTGGTTCAAAGAATCAAAAACTATAACAATCAATGACATGGTCATGCTGGCCTATTTTGTAAGAAAACTATGATCCCTGAAACCTTCAACATCGTGGTGCGAGTACTCTAAACTAAGAACTATGGTTTATTTGAACGCCAGCGTGGATATGAAATCATTCACGAATTTGATAGCTTTATTTAAGCATTACTCTAGTAAATTTGGTCAGATTCATTAAAGTACTAATTGTAGTTGTTTAATAGTTTATTAAAGCATTAATAATAATGGTTTAATGATTGATTAAAGTACTTATACTTTAATGAATCATTAAACCATTATTATTAATGCTTTAATAAAATATTAAACAACTACAATTAGTACTTTAATAAATCTAACCAATGTACTAGATTAATGCTTAAATAAAGCTCATTTAATTACTAAAATGACGCACGAAAAAGCGTAGATTTTGCAACTTAGTTACAAAAAATGAATTTTTGGAATTGGCATGGGCCCAGAAAAAACAATTGCATTGTTGTTTTTTAAATTTATTATTTGAAGTGTTCATTTTCATATTTTTATGAGTGTTTTATGGTGGGCCCCCGGCCCAGGGCCGGGTGGGCCGTACCGTAGTAACGGCACTGTCCTTATCAATTTGACTATACCGTTGTTGTGTTTCGCTTAAAGTCTGGGATGCATACTGTATTGGGCGTTCTGTTCCGTCCGGATACAAATGACTCAATACAGCACCAACCCCATAATTTTTTAATAAATTATTTATGGGATAGAGAACCGTTCTAAGATTTTTGAAATATCTTCCGTAATAATTAATTATTCCCACGAATGCACGCACTTGATCCTTATTTTCGGGTTCAGGCATTTTTTGTATGGCATCTACCTTTTCTTTTATTTTTACCTGAAGAACTTGCAGAATTTTTCCTATGACTTGCCTTATTTTTTGAAAAATATATTATATTGTTAACAGAATCCTTTTGATTCTGTATTTCCGCACCACCTTTTGCAGATAATTCCATCGCCAAAGCTGTTTGAAGAGCTTTTTCCATTATAAGATTTTTTACCTCCAGCAAACGATTTTGTATTTTATTACCTCTCACTCCAAAAACAAACTGGTTGCGAAGCGCTGTATTCAAGTAATTTTCGAATTTGCAATGGATTGATAATTTCCTTAATGCTACCATAAATTCGTCTACGGATTCCCCTTCTTTTTGTTTTCGTAAATGAAAACGAAAATTTTCCACTAACTCTAACGGTTCAGGATAAAAATAATTGCCTGAAAGTTCCACTATTTCAGCAATTTTTTTTTTACTCGGTACCGCAGGAGCCAATTTACCACATAAGATGTCATATACTTCGGATCCCATGTAATGTAGAAGTAAATGAAGCTTAATATTTTCATCTTTTACCTCAGAGACCATTAACGCACTTTCTAATCTATCAATCCACCTGGCCCATTTAAGTTTAATTTTATCAAATGTATCGATATAGTAACTTGTAACGACGTCATTTTGTTGTACAAAATTTAATATTTGTAGATTACGGGACGTAAAAATATATTATTAATTTCCAACTCACCAAGCAGCAGCAACAATAATTAATATTTTCAGATTAATAATTTGATGATCTTATTCAGAAGAAAGCAGCAATGAATTGTTATTCTAACTGTACATAAAAAAATCTACGTGTAAATTTTTCCGCAGTAGAAAAAAAATGGTATTTTTTTGTTTGTTTTTGAAACAGCAATTATAAATCCCCAATCATCTACACTTAAAACGGGGTTTTTACTCCTTATCTCGTCGCCAATTGTTGTATCGGTAGATTGCAATTTAATGGAAACACTTATTTAGTTTACAACTGGCAGATTATTTTTATTATAACCAAAATTACAGAGAACTTTTCTAAAACGTGTAACCAGTTTGTATTTGGTTTTCGACATGACATTTGTCATAGAATTATATAAATAGAATGAAAAAGATGATCAATGAGCTTATAATTTAAAGAATGCATTATCAATATATAACAACTAAATAAATCAATTACTTATCTTCCGTATGGAAAATGATTAAATTAAGGCTTAGTAGCTTAGGATTTAGATCGTTGTGTTTAAAACAAGTCAGCACACGGTCGAACTAAAAATTTGTAGTATAAATAATAGAAATATTTTCTACAAAGATCCAAGAGTCTTAGTTTACAGTAGGATCCTGGCCAATCCTAAACGTATGCTCGTTTTACAATATATAAACGACATAACAATGTTTACACAAATAATCTTAATATGAAACTCAAAAACAAGATGGTAAAATGATCTAAGTCTTGAACTACACTTTTTCGAGATTGAAGTTCATTATTGACCAGGAGTTTCATTAGTGTGGACACTATTTTAATTATAACCCTTTCTTCCAATTTTATTTTAATTATTCGTTCTAATTTCGAATTCGTTCTGGTTAGAACTCTGTTTAAACTGCGGTGTCTGGTTCTGTCTCTTACTTTCAATCCTCCCGTTCAAAAACACGCTTTCGACCTGACAATTGAAAGGCGTCGTTTTATTTTTGTTTGAGGGTGTTAAAAAATATATTTTTAAAAATAATTTTCCGGTCATGTAAAGTATCACATAAAAGGGTGCTAGGCTCAGGATTCCTTTTATATTCATTTGAAAATTTTTAAACTAACAGTTTTTTCTAAATTGATGAAAATGTTCTTGTACCTGGGCTCTCGCCGATTTCATTTGACGATTACCACATATTTTATACTTCGTTCATTTTTTTTAACTATAGGGGGTTGGAAATTTGTTTTAGAACACGGGGGTAACCTTGTCCGACAAAATGTGTCTGCTATTGTCGAGTCCGACAATTGACATTTTAGTATGTTTGGGTTTTCGAACTCGACAATAGCAGACAAATTTTTGTTGGACAAGGTTACCCTTGTGTTTTAAAACAAATTTCCACCCCCATAGTAAAAAATTAAAATTATGGTAGCAAGATCCCGGGCAATCGTCATTTTTTGGAGCCTGCCGAACGAAAAAGCGGTCGAATCGAGAAAAATGGCAAAACAATAGTTTTCGGACTCATCACGAACAGGCGCCTCACGAAGTATAAATATGTGGTAATCATCAAATGGAATCGGCGAAGGTCCAGGGACTGTTACCTTGTTCCATGATTTCTCTTAATTCATGTTTGGAATAATCCGAAAAGTTTGAAAAATAATTGAATAATAGAGAATTTAATACATTTTCTACGAAAAATAAGGTAATACATACTTGCATGTTTGTTAACATTTGTTAGTTTACCATACCATTCGGTAAACTAACAAATATTAGAAAACGTTTGTTCTTGTTTACGTTTGACGCGCTTGATTGTTCTCCATCCTTGAAACCTTAGCATTGCACTTTTTATTACAATTTTACAATGCAGTTTTTTAAATTTTGTCAAAAGTTTGTATTTTTAACCGTTTTTGTCCAAGCCGACTGATGACACAGTAGCTCTAACTGCCGAAAGCAGTATAGAGTTGTAATTAAAACGATAAAAGAACACTCTGTAGCTGATTTGCTATTGTGTAACGACGGACTATTTTCGATTTTTACTCTAAAATAATAGTATTCATTTCTCAAGAAATTCGCTAATAATTTATTAATTTATTTCTCTTTAATTGTAATAAGCGTAGGGTGTTTGTTTGTACTACTGTGCAATTAAGCATTTTTTTGTTGACGGTTTAGTTACGTCACTCGATGTCAATTAATAATACATGTTTTGCATAAATGATTGTTTAATTTGAAAAAAGTAGAATTGTTGTCTGTATTTGAGAGAATTGTTTATTAAAATACTGGAGAGGGAAACAGGAAGCCTAAACTGTCGGTATATAACTCGGTATAATAGAATTATGTATAATTTTAAAATCAAAAGGGTTAAGTGCATGATTAGTAATTAATTAAAATTAAACAAAGAATATTATTATGTAAATTTAAATCGAAACCGAGGCTAATTTTTATTATAGAAAATTAAATTATTTGTTTTAATGGGGATATCGAAGTTTTTTATTTATTTATTTTTAATGTAATGAGTTTTAGTGGAAATTGCTTGATAAATCATTTGGTAAATAAAATGAAAATGAAAAATGAATCTAAAACACAAATTCAAATACAAAAACGTGAAAATAGTTATTCAGGTAAAGTAATAACGAAACCGTTAGCTCAACACACATTTTATACCCAACGGCTACGGTGATCGCTTCATTCCACGCTGTCACATATTAAATGCAAATATTCATAAATTTAGTGTCAATCAACAAGCAACTAAAAAATTTAATGATATTGCTGAGCTTCAAAATACAAATAATTATTGGCGTGTAGATAAATTCGATCAAACTATGATATATTTCAAATTGACAGACCTAATTTAATTTTATCATTTCATAATGCTTTTAATACAATTACGTTTAGTAAAATAAATTACAGCCTACAATCAACATTTGTTTCACAGGACTGGTTTTGGAAGAAGACAACATGCAAGAAATAAATTAATGTAAGCCTTTTGTATTTTGATTTATATAATTTTTGTTGGTTTATTTTTGTACTGCTAAATTATTTTCTCTGTTAGCTAATTAATAGTTTCTTTACATTATTCTGTGATTCATAAATAAGAAATTTGTAAGTGTAATTTGTTTGTAATAGATTCAGTTTTCATATATTTTTGAATATTATATTTCATATAAAGTCCAATTTTCTCTACAATTGGACAGTGCGGTCAACACGTTGGACATCTACACAGATTGATCTGTTACTGAAAATGGTGCAGGAACTGCGGTCTACCTCAGTAATGAAGATCTTGGGCTACAATTTCCACTTGGCAAATATTGCACAGTCTGTCAGGCTGAGATATTCGCCATAAATCGAGGCAAGCGACAGAGGCAAGTGACAGAGCTTAAGTGGTCTGACAAGGTCTTTAGTATTTTTACTGATAGCCAGGCTACTCTAAAAGCTCTGGGAAACTACACCATTATTAAGTCAAAAATAGTGCAAAAATGTTCTAGGTCCTTGAATTATCTCGTGCTCAAGAACAGCCTATCACTGATATGAACACCAGGACATAGGGGGAATCTCGGGAACGAAAATGCTAATGATTTGTTCCGCAGAGTTCCGCAGGGATCTCCATTGGCCCTAAACCAGCAATTTGTATATTGAAAGGTAGGATAAGATCGCTAGTCGAAGTTCTCTTTGGATTCCGTAACTCCCAATAAAGGGACACTGAAGGCTGAAAGGTCTCCAAGACGTTCATTCCAGAGTTGAGCCGGCAAATCACCGAATTTCTTTAAATCTGGCCCGCTCAGTCTGCAGGCTAATGGTGGGACTACTAACAGCTCACCTTCATGTGAATAAACATATGGTACGACTTCGAGTAAAAAATGATCCAACATGCCATTTTTGTCTTGAAGAGGATAAAACAGTCCCTCCACATTGTGGGAGAATGTTTGGCTCTCTCAGGGCTCCGAAGCGGCATGCTAGGATCAAACTATCTAAGGATTGAAGATTTCTGGAAAGCAGATCATTCAAGGATTGGTTTTTTTCAAAAAAGTCTTCAGTTCTTGAATATAAGGACGCAAAAAAAATTCTTACAAAATTTGTATTTACGTATTTTCAAACTTTTTTTTAAACTTTGTAGTGAACCACCGAAATTCTTATTTCATAGAAATACATAAGGATACTAATTAAGTATTTGAGAGTGTGAATGCTTTTTACATAATTTATCTTCTCACCCATTTACCTCAATAAATCAATAATTTGTGATATAAATAGATACACTGTCAAACTATCATGTTCAGTTATATCAGAGATAATGATAAAACTTAAGTGCTGGATGCCTTGACTAGTAGATCGGCACTGCCGGCACTCGGCACAGCATCTTGAATGAAAAAATAGTAATTATCCGAAAAATCGTCAAGTACATAAGCACTCTCCCACTTTCATGTTTGCTTTTGTGTTTCGATCAATCAATAATTTTAGGTTGTGATTTAATTTATGTATAAATGCTGAAGAAGAATCGATGAACATGTACAACATTGCCGGTAATTCACCACAAAAATTCCATTAGTTTTATAATTTGCATGAAATTCATCTGCCTGTTTTTTAAGATTTTCAGCACATTCCACACACTGGAATGTATGACATTCATCATGTTCATGTAATTGATACATTAGATTCAAGTTTTGATGAATTGTGAAAACACTTAACTCCTTGCGTGTTGACGTATTGCTTCTGTTCCAAATAAGTATTGTATTTCTTGTACTTATCCTTCGGTATTAAAGTTAACATTTTTCGTTTTGTCATATAATCTTCATTTTTAAAGTGTAACTTTAGATTCTTTATAACATCTTCATAATATTTCAATTGATTTTTTTTTTTCATCAGAAAAATCAAGAGTCACAACAATTAAATTAATTTGTATGTTTCATATACTCAAAACTGCGACATAGCCACTTTCGATTAATATGTGAAATTTGATTAGCTACAAATGGCATAATATGTTAATTATGCGATTAAATAGCTCATCACATTCCATACTAACTATCGTTGGTGATAAAATAATATCTCTTATAATATATCTCGTATAATATCTCGTATCTTACTCGTATAACTCTAAAGACTATTCTTTAATCTTTTCATTACTGCGGTCTCGTTTTATGACAAATGTAATCATTAATAGGTAATTACATACGATACGTGATTGGTTCATTCATTTAAAATTAATTTCGGACAGTCAAATGAATGAAAAGATAAATTATTATAAGCATCCACACCCTCAATCAAACCATCGAATTCAAAAAATATTTATAAATCTAGCATTTTTTCGAAATACCAAAGAACCGAAAGTCACAACAACGAAAATCATAACAGCGAAAATTCACACAGTCGCAAAGTCGTTGAACAGAAAAGTCATTACCGAATTTTTTTCGATATAGTACTTCAAGTATTATATAATCGAAAAAAAATAAAATATAAAATTTAGTAAAAAGTCGGACAAGTGCGAATATAACTCGCTCGTCAAGGGTTCCGTGTGTATAATTGTCTACCAGAATAATTCTTCTCAAAAACATAATTTTAGAAATAAACCAAAAACGGTGCCTTCGCAAATTACAAAAAAAACGTTTTGGCTACCTAGCAAAAAATTCACTTTTCATATGACACACACGTCAAGGTTAAAAAAATTTTTTTTTTAAAATTTCCACCATCACCCCCTCCAAATAACATTTTAAATGATGAACCGACCGCTATAGTTTTCCTTCAAACTTTACAACATTTCCTAAAACCGTGATTTTTTTCAAATTTTTTCTTTTGTAATGTTCGAAGTTAAAGAAAAAAATTTTCACGAACTTAAAAACTAAGCAGGCATTTATTTTATTTTTGAAGTGAAACTTCTAATGCGACTTCCAACAAGGTTGCGTTAAACGTTAAAATCAAAAATTTGAATACTAAGTTTGTTTCATAATAGTTCAAAGATTAATTTTTTGTCAATTGTAGAGTTATTACTTGCTTCTAATAGCTTTTTTTTGGTGCCAAAAGTGAGAAAAAATTTGCCAAAATTAAAAAAACATGGAGTTTATTTAGCAAATAAAATTAATTTAAAGCTAGAACTCAAAAGTCTGAACACTACGTTTGTTTTAGTTTTTCATATTTATTTTATTTAGCTGTCAAAAACGAATAGTCCCTCTTAAACGTTAAATTTTAAATTATACAATAACAGTAGTTTATGTAACAAGTACGCAAAATATGGTTTTAGCGGACGAATCGTAATGTTTCCGGACGAGGCGCTAGCCGACTCTGTAATATGAAGATGAGTCTGCTAAAGCCATTTGCGTACGTGTTGCATACAACGTTTTTTAATATTAGCTCTTACGATTTTTTTTCTAATTTATTGCTTAATTTGTATTCTTGCGTACCTAAAAATTTGATTTTTGAACAAAACTTATCAAAGCAATTGTGATTATAATTTGAAAATAGTTATAATATAAAATGAAAACAAATTTTGAATCCGCTAAAGTATTGTCATAACGACTTTAAGTACTAGGCCGCTAAAATACAATTTTGCGGACTGCAAACAGTTCTAAAAGTAATCATTTTTCGGAGCTAATACTAAAAAAGAAATTTTAGTTTTTTACTACACAAACATATTGTTACGTTTTTCCAACCTTACTTCGAATTGGCCTAACTCACAATTCGATAAACGTAATTCCCAATCTCTTCCTGAGTTCGATCACTGATTAGTAAGCACAAACACCAGGTTTTAATAAGTATTCAACACCTTGTTTCACAACAACAGGAAAACAATACAGCAAACAATATTCCTAACTAGAATATTCTTTCAATAGCTTCAGAAACTCCAACAGTTTATTGTAGAAATTTCCAGTAATAACAGCGTTAAAATAATACACAAAATATTTCTATTCAATAACACTTATAACTTTATTACAAAATAACTTTACACGAAAACTAATTTAAAGATCACTTTTATAATTTTAACTTCACTATCGCAGGTTTAAAATAAAACTAATTAAAAACTACAAGAAGTAACTTTCTTATATACCTTCTGCAATACTTCTAGATAATTCGACATCACTTTCCAGAAACCTTGAGAAAATATTAGGATATTCGATTATTTTACGTTATGTTGATTTGATTCATAAAATCGTTTATGTTGACCCTATTTCTAAGAAGAGACAACAACAATATTCATTTCATTAATCTGTGTAGTATTTTGTTGATTTGATTTTCCTAGAAGTGACCGTAATCGTCTAGATTTTTCTGTAATCGTCAAGATTTTTCTGCAATCGTAACAATACCCTCCACTTAAGCCTGTTCGTCCCGAACAGGATCTAGCTCTCCTTTGTATAAGGCCAATCTTTCCAAATGTACTACTTTCGCTTTGCCTCGATGTCCTTTCTTAATTCTATAAACCACGTCATTCAACTTGGTTATAATGTTGTAAGGTCCTTCCCATGCAGCTTGCAGTTTTGGTGATAACCCTCGTTTTCGTTGTGGATTGTGTAGCCATACTAATTGTCCTTCTTCAAAACCTTTATTATTAGATCGTATATCATATCGGGCTTTCATTCTATCACTGGTCAGTTGTATCTTCTGCCGAACAAGCTTGTGAATATCCTCAAGGTTCTCCCGGATTCGGTTGACGTATTCTTGCGCAGACAATAATGTTGATGGCACCGCTCCAAATTTGAGGTCGCCAGGAAGTCTTAAATCACTTCCAAAAATAGTTTGAGCTGGTGTCATGGTCGTGGTGTCATGAACTGCTGATCTGTATGCCATCAAAAATAAAGGAATGTGTTGATCCCAGTTACGTTGATTCTTACTGACCACTTTAGCTAGAAATTCCTCCAAAGTAGCATTGAATCTCTCAACCATCCCATCTGACTGTGGGTGTGAAGCTGTCGTCCTCGTTTTGTTAATCCCCAGCATTTGACAAATTTCCTGGAATACAGCTGACTCGAAGTTCCGTCCCTGATCGGTGTGGATCTCCATAGGAACTCCATAGCGGCTGATCCAATTATTTATCACAGCTTCAGCGATTGTGGTTGCTTCCTGGTTGGGAATCGCACACACTTCCGGCCACTTACTGAAGTAGTCCATGATCACAAGCACATATTTATTCTGATTATCAGTTGTTGGAAATGGTCCCGCTACATCCATCGCGATCCTTTCAAATTTAGCACCTACATTGTATTGCTTCATTTTTCCATGACTTCTTCGTGCGGGTCCTTTCACCGCCGCACATTTATCGCATTTTTGACACCACTCCACAATTGATTGCCGAGTCCCCGCCCAGTAAAACCGTTGTCGTATTTTTGCAAGAGTTTTATTGATCCCAAGATGACCTCCACTCGTTCCTTCGTGATACTCCCTTAGTACTGCTTCTATTTTCCTTTTTGGTACCACTGTAAGGGATTGCTTTATCTTGCCATCTGAGCTTTCCCATACTCTCTTCAAACATCCATCCTCTAACTGGAGACTGTCCCATTGCGCCCAGTACGCCTTCAAAGTTGGAGTTTTATCAGAAATTTCTCCCCATACTGGTTTGCAGCCCTTTTCCTTGAACTCGATGATGGGTGCAAGATCCGGATCTTCTAATTGATCTTTTCTTATGGCTTCAGCAGTCCATTCATCGTCAGGTAGCACTTGTAGTAATCGTACATCGATGATGTTCTCCTTATTTTCTTGACGACTACAATGCTTGCATTCAACTTGACAGGGTCGTCTCGATAATGCATCAGCGTTCCCATGTGCAGTACCCTTTCGATGTTCAATGTCCAAATCGTACGCCTGCAACCGTTCGATCCAACGTGCTACTTGTCCCTCTGGATTTTTGAACTGAAGTAACCACCTTAACGCACCATGGTCAGTTCTGAGATGAAATTTCTGACCATACAAGTATTTATGGAAATGTTTGACGGATTCCACAATAGCCAATAATTCCTTTCGAGTTACACAATAATTCCGCTCCGGCTTGGATAGCATTTTCGAGAAATAAGCTATCACCTTTTCCTGACCATCATATTTTCTGCGACAAGACTCCTCCTATACCTTCATTACTGGCATCAGTATCCAAAATAAACTGAACATTTGGTATAGGATAGGACAGAATTGGAGCCGTACATAATCTCTTTCGGAGCTCCACAAATGCTTGTTCTTGAGGTTGATTCCATTCAAATGCCTTTTCTTTTCTGGTTAACTCATGCAGACTTTTGGCAACGTTGGCGAATCCTGGCACAAACCGTCTGTAATATGTGCACAATCCAAGGAAGCTTCGTAGTTCATGTAGATTCTTTGGTCTTGGCCAGTTCATAACTGCTGCAATCTTGTCAGAATCTGTATGAATTCCCATTGCCGTAACCTTGTGTCCCAAATATTTTACTTCTTCCTTGAAAAGTGAACACTTTTTGGGACTTAACTTTAAACCGGCTGCTTGCAACCTTTCCAGTACCTCCGCCAAGTTCCTCAAGTGGTCATCAAAGTCTTTTCCCATGACGATGATGCCATCCAAATATACACGGCATGTTTTCCAGTGCAAGCCTTTTAGTACCCGTTCCATTAATCTCTCGAAAGTTGCGGGAGCGTTGCATAACCCAAATGGCATGACATTAAATTGCCATAGTCCATTCCCTACACTGAACGCTGTTTTCTCCCGATCTTCATCCGCAACTTCAACCTGCCAGTAACCACTCTGCAGATCCAATGTTGAAAACAATTTTGAACCCGATAATGTATCCAGTGTATCATCAATCCTAGGCAATGGGTAGCTATCCTTCTTCGTAACTATGTTAAGTTTCCTGTAGTCAACACAAAATCTCAAGCTCCCATCTTTCTTGCCAACTAACACCACAGGTGAGCTCCACGGACTGTCTGAAGGCTCAATAACACCAGCTTCTTTCATATCTCTTACCATTTTATCTGCTTCTTCTCTTTTAGCCAATGGTAATCTCCTTGGTGCTTGACGTATCGGTTTTTCTGCTCCAGTATCAATACGATGTTTTACCAAATTGGTTCTGCCATTTCCTTCGGGTGTACTGCAGAATACAGAGTTGTGTCGCTCCAACAATTGACGTACTGCTTTCTTCTGCTCTTCTGAAAGTCCTTCTGTCCATTTCTGCACAAGTTGTTCCATTTCTGCTTTTTGTTGTTTTGTGTTGACCGAGCTATTGATGTTTTTCTGCTCGCACTTTATTATTTTAGCTACCTCTTCACATTGTCCTATGATTGATCCTTTCTTAATTGTTTTCTGCGTATCTGACAGATTTAAAACTCTTACTGGTATTTTGAAATCAGCATCCGATCTAATTGAGGTTTTTCCAATAACGACTTCCTTACAATTTTGTTGTTCTTTGTTGGCTTCTACAACCCACAACCTGGGTGACCCAGAACCTCCTTCCAATTTTCCCCAAATGATTGTTTCTGGTTGGGGTGGCAGCTTTTCCCTGTGATCTAATATTATTCGACGAACACAGTTTGAATCTTCACCATTAAATTGGAGTGGCAACTCAACATTTCCGTACGTGAGTACTCCTTTGCCAGCATCAATAACGAATCCATTTGGCCTCATGAAGTCCATTCCCAGGATTACTTCATCCACAATGTCAGCTACAACCACTTCATGTTGAAAGTGAGTATTCCCGATTTCAAAGTTGACCACTTTCTTTCCTTTAATACTTGCACTTTCGCCAGTAGCTGTCTGCATTCGGTATCTTCCTGCTGGTTTTAGTTTCCCTTTCACAACATCAGTGCGGACAATTGTATTTGTTGCTCCCGTATCTAACGTGATGACACAACTTTTTCCATCAATATTAGCCCTAACAGTAAGGCTGTCACCTCCCCTAGTCAATCTCGAAACATGGATGAAGGTTATGGGGCAATCGGTTGTGAGAGCCAGCTTACGCCCCTTTAGGCTGGCTTGTTGTAGTTTAACTGATTCGGTGCTGCTCCATCGTCCTCTCTAGCTTGCTGCACCCGTTCTTCTGCTGGACGTCTCTGCATAGGCGATGCTGATCTTGCTCGTTTCCTTCTAACATCTCGGCATTCTCTCGAAATATGGCCCAACTTGCCACATAGCCAGCATCGAATTCTGTCACTTCTGACACTCTCTCGTAGTTTTGGTTTATAACCGTTGTCATCAGCCAACTCTACCCGGCGTATTTTAATCGATGGTTTTATAATTGCTTGTGCAGTTTCATTTGTCAAGGCATAAGCAATAGTTTCAGCGAATGTTGGTTTTGGCGACAACATTACAGCTTTTCGTGTTTCTGGATCACGAATACCATCAGTAAACGCCTCGATCTTCATCTTCTCCATGAAATATGGTGGTGTATTTGAGTATGCTAAATGAACAAGCCGCTCTACAGCCGAGGAATAATCCTGTAGAGATTCACCATTTCGTTGCAAGCGACCTTTTAGCTCAATCCTGTATAATTCCTTTTTATGGTCGCTGCCATATTTTCGTTCCAATGCATTCATTACTTCAGCATAGCTTTTTCGGTCGTTTTCCGGCACCGCCTGTAATGCTTCAGCTGCTTCCCCCTTTAGAGCAACTATCAATGCAGCAAGACGGTTTTCGGCGTTCCAAACATTTTGATCTGCTGCAGTCTCGAACTGGAACTTGAAGATGCCGAAAGATGTGGTGCCGTCATATGATGGTGGTTTTAATTTGATATTTGCTATTTGTTGTACCACATGTGAAGTGACTTTATTCGTTTCAACATCTTGCAACCGTTTCTCGAAATCATCTACTTTTGCAAGTACCTTTTTGTTTTCATCAAGTACTTTCTGCTCTAACTCTTTCTGCAAGTACTTTCTGCTCTACCTCTTGATGAACTCTGCCTACTTCCTCCCGTAACGTAGTAGATATTTCGAGAAGTTTCTCGTCCATTATTTGCTTGACGTTCAAACTGATTTCTTCTTTATTTGCAGCCAATTGTTGATTGATGTTGCAGCTGATTTCTTCCTTAGTAGCAGCCATTTGTTGATTGATGTTGCTGCTTTGTTGATCAAATTTTTGAGTCAGCTCGTCTTTGTTTGCAACCATATTTGAGTTTACGACATCCAATTTCTGATTCATATTGGCATTTACGGCATTTAATTGCTGATTCTGTTGACTGATGTTCAAACTCATCTGTTGCATCATAGCCATTAACTGCGTAAAATCGAAATTTCCAGATGGCAATGAAGTTGTTGTTTCCGCAACAAAACTTTTCTCCTCATCAGCTGCCACTAGATCATTATTTGTACTAATCACTCCAAACTGGTAACCTTCCACGTCCATTCCATTGGCTTCCATACCTTGTCGAAGCCGTAGCATTAATTCAGTTTTGTTTCCACTTGTTGACAATCCACGTTGTTCTAGTTCTTTCTTTAACTCTAGAACCTTCAAATCACTTAATAAAACCATTATTAACAGCTAGCTAATCCGCCGATGTCACCAATGCTACGTTTTTCCAACCTTACTTCGAATTGGCCTAACTCACAATTCGATAAACGTAATTCCCAATCTCTTCCTGAGTTCGATCACTGATTAGTAAGCACAAACACCAGGTCTTAATAAGTATTCAACACCTTGTTTCACAACAACAGGAAAACAATACAGCAAACAATATTCCTAACTAGAATATTCTTTCAATAGCTTCAGAAACTCCAACGGTTTATTGTAGAAATTTCCAGTAATAACAGCGTTAAAATAATACACAAAATATTTCTATTCAATAACACTTATAACTTTATTACAAAATAACTTTACACGAAAACTAATTTAAAGATCACTTTTATAATTTTAACTTCACTATCGCAGGTTTAAAATAAAACTAATTAAAAACTACAAGAAGTAACTTTCTTATATACCTTCTGCAATACTTCTAGATAATTCGACATCACTTTCCAGAAACCTTGAGAAAATATTAGGATATTCGATTATTTTACGTTATGTTGATTTGATTCATAAAATCGTTTATGTTGACCCTATTTCTAAGAAGAGACAACAACAACAATATTCATTTCATTAATCTGTGTAGTATTTTGTTGATTTGATTTTCCTAGAAGTGACCGTAATCGTCTAGATTTTTCTGTAATCGTCAAGATTTTTCTGCAATCGTAACAATATAGAGTTTTTTCTTTAAACTTCAAATCGTTGTATTGCTGCATGGATTGCTGCATGGAATCTGTCAAATGATAATTAGAAATCAGTAATTATGTATTAAAATTTACTGCAAAAATAATAATAACCCAAATATAGTAAAAAACAACTTAAAGACAACGCAAAACAATCTTAATTTGCAAGAAATAACAATTTTTTAAAGTTTTCGAAATCCAAATCAGCTGATCACAAATGTCAAGTTTTTTTCGGGAAAAAGGTCTATTATGTAATTTATAGACTACTGTGACAGTATTTTGTGTCTTTTCGGATTAATTCGTAAATATCGTTAATTTGTTTTCGTATTTGTGCGTAAGTTTGTTTTTTTGTTGTAGTGTCTATGCAAATGATTGATCTAAGATTTTTGTTTTAATCATTTGTGTCTATATTTATAAGGTAATTCGTTGACCGTGTTTTTTTTAAATAATTTTAATTAATGACTTTTAAAAGAATGTAATATGTTTTTATTTCCACGACTCCACGCACAATTTTTATTAAATATTTCAATCTTTTTCGATTTTCTAATGCCCGATTTCTTCAGTTCTAGATAAGTTGTCGATAACTTTATCTAGAAGATATCTGACAGAATCAGTTTTCTTCACCTTTGGATAAGGTTTATCTACCAGATAAAGTTATTCGTTACTTGAGGTACCAGATATCTAGCAGATAAGAATGAAAGTTTGACGCAATTGTTAAATATATGTATATTTAAATTTAAATATATAAAGCTTTAACTAAGTACGGTGGATAAAAAGAAAATTGGAAATTTGATAGAAAATTCACGAGGATATATTCAATATCCATATATTAAATCTTTATACTTATGGCTTGTTCCTTTCGAAATAAATTTATCAGTTATAGTGTGGTTTCAGAATCGATTGTAAAAATGTCGCATCTAAAAAAAATCTTAGAAGCTTCTAAGGACTTCTGAGTTTGGCCCTTTATAAATAATTCTATTCTACCCTAGAGAACGTACGTAGCACAGACCTAAAATATTAAAATGGCCTTTTCCTGAGTTCTAAATTTTGAGTTTTCTAAAAAAAAACTACAAGTCAAAATCTCGGCAGAGATGGTCACCCAAACAGTGTTACTGAATTAGAGACAAGGTCAGATGAGTACAGTCGACGCTATAACATCAACAACAAAGAAAAATTAAGCTCTTACACTTGAGCTCCTGAAGAATGGATTTGGGGTATTTCAGTTAATGTTTTCGAAACGGTTGAGTTTATAACACTTTATAAATGTTATTTTATGTTTGTTTTTATTTTTTTAATTCCGTTTTTATTACATTTAAATTTCTCACATTTGACAGGCTAATGAAAATAGCTCACATTTGACAAGCATTTATTGAAAATAAACTCACTTCACGCCTATATTTAGTGTCGATAATATCGATAAGTACAGCCCTATACAGAATAGTTATCTGTTAGATATGTAACCAGAGGTTTTAGTGAAGAAAATCAATTTTTAATTATCTGGCGGATATCTTTATCTGGAAGATAGTTATTCGGAGGTTTTTTTTTTTTTTTTTTTTTTTTATAGTTCGGTTAATCACTTAGGTTATACACCTCTAATGCTTTATGCACGTGTTAACGATAGGAAAGGAAAGTTAAAAGGTTACTTTTTAAGGACTTGGGATAGGACTGAAGCGATAGATTTGGTGTACTGCTGATTTAAAAGCTTGGGGATTGTATGTAGCGGGAAAAACATTTTGTGGTAATCGATTCCACCAGTATACGGAACGTGAAATGAAGGAGTTATTATAGCTAGATGTTCTCACATATGGGACCTCCAAAGTATGTGTATGGGAATGTTACGATTGTCTAGTGGCTCGTGGATATCTACGCAATGGTGGTATTAAATCATTAACTTCATTAGAGCATTTGCCGTAGTAGTATCTGTAGAATAGTGTAAGAGCTCCAACCACTTTTCTATGATGCAGAGAATCCATACCCCATGTTATCATTGGATCATCAATCAGTTTCAAAGCACGTCTGTGAACTCTGTCAACAAAATCTAAAGAGGTTTCTGGTGCTGCAGCCCATAAATGGGAGTCGAATTCAAGGATCGGTCGTATATATGCCTTATAGATTGTAGCGATTTCAGATGGAGAGAAAAAGCTTTTACAGCGACGTAAGAAGCCAAGTCGTTGGGATCCCAATTTTGCCACGGAAAGAATATGATCATGCCATTTTAGTTTGTGATTGATGTTAGTACCCAACAACTTAAGCGTAGGCGAGTTTATTATTAGTTGTCTGGAAAATGTTACATTACAGCTATATAGGCATGAAGAAACCGGGCATAAATCGAACTCGAATCCTTAAAAAAGTTTTTGTTTTACTATCTCCTTATCTATGTCTCTAAAAACCAGATAAAAACAAAATTTGCAATTTTTTTTTATTTCAGTAGGTGTGGACAGAGACATTTCATAACTGTAGAAAATTTAGTTATAGTTATAGTTTCTGTGAAAAAATTGTTTATGTAGAAATTCGAAAGGACACCCAAGTTTCACCAATAGGATCCCGTTTTTACTTTTTCAAAGTACGGCACCCTAAAACTCGTCATATCGAAACATCGTCTTATCGAAAAATATTCGATACAATGAATAAATCATTCCATCGAAAAATAGCGTATACCAGTGCTAGGAATATTATCTATTGACTACTTTCTGGCGACTGTTTTCTAGACGATCAGAAATATTTACATTTACAATATTTCCAACTGCGAAGACAGTAATTATACAGTATTTTTCGATTGAATGATTTTTCGGTGTATTGATTTATTCGATGTTATGATTTTTTTTATTGTTTCTAGGTTATGAATTTTGATCAAATAATGTTTCGATTTTATAAATTACGTTTCTAATTATACAATTTTTTGATATAATGGCTGTCCGAATACTGGCTGTCCTAATATCCATTCGATTATATGAAATTCGGTGGTATGGTCTTTCGGTCTACTGATTTTCGGTTCTATAGCACGATTCGATGGTTTGATTTTTCAATGCTATGATGACGACACATTTTTGGAAAATTTTCTATATTGTAGTGGAAAAATTAAATTACAGTAGAACACCGTTTTCTTTTCAATGGAAGCGCTAAGGAAGAAGAAGAAAATTAGCAATGTGCTTATTCGTCGGTTATGGCAATGGAGATACACTCTCTAGAGCAAGATATAAGTTTTATTCATAAAAATTAATTTAATGATTTTGACTGTGGTATAAAGGGAACGATTCTTCGCAAAATTAAAATTTATTGGAAAGTTTGAGATTAAATGATTTTCCAATCCACTTAATCGAAAATGAAGAAGTTGTAAGCATGACATGAAATCTCAAAAAATTAAGTTGCTTGCGGCCATTCGTATATGCGAAGAGCTAAGTTTACATTAAGTTTACACAAAGTTTTGCAACTTTTTAAATTTGATTAAAATAAAAAAGTCTCTAATTCCTGTGTTTGACGAATATCGTTAACATTCAATGTTTCCAAAAACATCGCAATTTAAAATTAATCTAGGGATTAGGAAAATTCAATAATTGATTTAAGATGTTGTTGGAACAGAAGGATTATATTAAAACCCTTTAACGTTAATTCTTGCTCACCCCATTTTTCAATTCCACCCTTTTTAAGTTTACAATAATATCTTTAGAAAAGAAATCCATATTTCTTATTATTAACAAGAAACAATAATTAAATTAGAACATTTTTCTTTATATAAGTATATAAGTCAAGACAAAATAGAGTTAAAAGAAGAGTTGTCTTCTTGGTCAATTCATAGACAATACGAGTACACAGAAATTATTAAATATAAAAATAGGAATTTATAAAAAATTTAAAATTAATTTTTAAATAAATAAACGAGCTTAAAGAACTGAAGTAGTTCGTGTAAAAGCGATTTTCTTCAGGACTTTATTGGATACAAATTCTTTCCATATATATATAATTTCAAATAGGTAATTCAGCTTAATTACTTTATTGTTAGTACTTTATTGGAAATTTATACAATTTACTGTTTTTTAGAATTTAAAAAATTAGAAAATGGCCGCATTTGTTGAACCACATTTTAGTGCCTTACAATGGTCGGGACAGGGTTCATCGGGATTTGGTAATTTAACGGTTGTAGACAAAGTACCACCAGAGATGTTACATTTGGTGGACGCACATTGGTTTCAATTTCCACCAATGAATCCATTATGGCACTCAATCTTAGGATTCGTCATATTTTGCCTTGGTTTTGTATCGATTACAGGAAATGCGGTTGTGGTTTATATTTTTACGACGACCAAGGCACTTCGTACTCCCTCAAATCTCCTTGTGGTCAATTTGGCCTTTTCTGATTTCCTTATGATGTTTACTATGGCACCACCAATGGTGATAAACTGTTATAATGAAACATGGGTTCTAGGCCCGTTGATGTGCGAAATTTATGGCATGTTTGGTTCACTATTTGGAAACGCCTCGATTTGGACCATGACTATGATTGCTTTCGATCGTTACAATGTCATTGTGAAGGGTATTTCAGGCAAACCGATGACAACAAATAACGCACTTTTACGAATCCTCTTTATCTGGCTATCATCTTCAGTGTGGGTGGCTGCTCCATTTTTTGGATGGAATAGATATGTTCCCGAAGGAAACATGACAGCTTGTGGAACAGATTATCTTGCAAAAGAATGGTTGAGTCGATCATACATCATTGTTTACTCAATGTTCTGCTACTTTTCACCACTACTCATGATTATCTATTCCTATTACTTCATTATTAAAGTAAGTAATTATCTATGGAATAAGTTTAAGTTTTTTGTTTCTCTAAATATAAATTTCTTCTAATAGGCTGTATCCGCTCATGAAAAAAATATGAGGGAGCAAGCTAAAAAAATGAACGTCGCCTCTCTTCGATCATCCGAAGCAGCAAATACAAGCGCTGAATGCAAACTAGCTAAAGTTGCTCTTACAACAATCTCATTGTGGTTCATGGCATGGACACCATATTTAGTTATCAACTATACAGGAATCTTTGAAACTGCATCAATTTCACCATTAGCCACAATTTGGGGGTCATTATTTGCCAAAGCTAATGCCGTTTACAATCCAATTGTATATGGTATTAGCCATCCGAAATATAGAGCAGCACTCTATAAGAGATTCCCATGGCTAGCATGTAAAGACTCTCATGACGATTCACAATCAACTGTATCTGGCGTATCAGCTGTATCAGAGGAAAAACCACCATCAGCGTAAAATAAAAAAAGGATAAAATATTTAGGAAAATAATTTTATTTTATTTTTTGAAAACTTACAACTTTTGGAATTACCTAATTGCTATGATGAGGACATTGTATATATAATTGAAGAACAAAAATCTATTTTAATTTATTTTCTATATGAAATTATATATATTTTAATTAAATAAAATTTTAAAGCATATTTAAACAAAAAATAATACTCTCCGCAGATCTCTTGAATTTATTTGTACTAAAAATAATCGATATAATTGCTCTGTTTTGCTGGATTGCAGTTTTCCCACAAGAAATTTGCATGTCTATATAATAATGGATTCATAACACACTAGTGTTTAATAATATGAAAAATAATTAAATATTGTTATGAGAACCCAAAACGATTGCAATGAAAACCATTGTTTTAATTTAACAAATGCCATTTTTCAAATATATTAGGTCATTCAATAAGTCCGCAGGATGACACATAGATGGCGTTACTAGAATTTTTCCATATGATTTTTATTTAGTACTAACCTTCAAACAATACGTGTATAAATTTGACAGCAATCTGACTATTGATTCGTGAGTTATAGCATTTTGTGTGAAGCAACTTTTGTTTTTGAAAAAAAAAATGGAAAAAAGCGAATTTCGAGTTTTAATAAAGCATAGCTTTTGATGGAAAAAAATACAGTGGAAACCAAACAATGGCTTGATAAACATTATCCCAACTCTGCTCCATCGAGACAAATGGTAGAGAAGTGGATTGCTGAGTTTAAATGTGGTGATACCAGCACAAATGATGCAGAGCGCAGTGGACGCCAAATAAGGCTGTTATTCCAGAAAACATCAAAAAAATCCACAAATTGGTTATGAGCGATCGCAAATTGAAGGTGCACGAGCTAGCTGACATTGTAAAGGTAGCAAATGGTAGTGTTTTTACCATTTTACACGAATATTTGGGTATGCGAAGGCTCTGTGCAAATTGGGTGCCGCGTGAGCTCACAGTCGCCAAAAAACAACAACGAATCGATGCTTCAGAGGAGTCTTTGGCGCTATTAAACCGCAATAAAATGTAATTC
Source organism: Diogma glabrata (assembly GCA_963693315.1). NCBI lineage: Eukaryota > Metazoa > Arthropoda > Insecta > Diptera > Cylindrotomidae > Diogma > Diogma glabrata. The sequence continues at coordinate 64,551,770 of OY856188.1, forward strand.
TATCGTCGATATGTAACAATGTATGAGACATGGCTTCACAATTACTCAACAGAATCCAATAGACAGTCAGCTGAGTGGACAGCAGTCGACGAACCGAATCCAAAGCGAACAAAGACGCATCAGCCGGTTGGTAAGGTGATGGCGTCTGTATTTTGGGATGCGAACGGAATAATATTCATCAACTACCTCCAAAAAGTACCATCAACAGCGACTATTACTGTGAACTTTTGGATCGATTGAAGGCTGAAATCGCAAAGAAACGGCCACATTTGCAAAAGAAAAAAGTGTTGTTTCACCAAGACAATGCACCGTGTCACAGATCAATGAAAACGATGGCAAAATTGAATGAATTGGGCTTTGAATTGCTTACCCACCCACTATATTCTCCAGATTTAGCCCCCAGCGACTTTTTCCTGTTTTCAGCAGCCAAATTCTGTAACTGTGAAGCGGTGAAGTGATAAAAATTTCTTCGTTTCTTTTCATTAAAAAACTTATCACTTCACCGCTTCACAATTACAGAATTTGGCTGCAGATCTCAAGAGAATGCTTGCTGGAAAGAAATTTAAGTCCAATGATGAAGTAATCGCTGAAACTGAGGCCTATTTTAAAGAGAAACAGAAATCGTACTATAAAAGTGGTATAGAAAAGTTGGAAAATCGCTATACTCGTTGTATCGCCCTCGAAGGCAACTATGTTAAATAAAAAATCGAGTTTTGTCAAAATGTTGTTTTTTTCTTACTTTTCCTATGGACTTATTGAATGACTTTATAAAGAACGAGGGAACAATTTGATTTTTGCATCTTTCGCAGACCTTAATAATTTCAATATGTACACCCAATCCTTTTTTTAAGCGATTTTTTTTTAAGCGATTTCACTTATACGCGGATTTTTTCTAAAGTACAATTTCCTTTTTTTAAGCGATTTATTCACTTTTACGCGATATTATTTTCCCAAAAAATTCAGAAGTTTTAGTTCAGTGCATTATGTTTTTATCTCACATCGAACATTACACAACACTGGGGGATTCTCGCAAAGTTGAAAAATATTTTTCTTTTGTAACATTGTCGTAGATATTTTTATTTTTTACTTTAAAGTTAAATAGTCTTTTAGGATATTTTGATGGTGTCGGATGTGCATCTGTATAATACGTTTTAAATCCAAGTGTATAATAAGTTAAAGTTTATAACTCGTCTATAATAATTTATTATTATCTAATAAATTGCTAATATTTAATTTGATATATTGAATTAATTTTAAACAATTGGTAATTAAATAATGTGAAAATTAAAATTATTTAATTTAAATTAAATTAAAAAATTTAACATATTTTTGTTCAGTTTAAGATACCGCAATGATCAGCAAAATATGTACCAAGCGCAAGGGAATTTCACTATAGTTAAAAATCATTGTTTTGGACGGTTTAGAACAAGGTATGGGTCCAACTAGAGTTGGTCAAAAACTTGGTCTCAGTGAATCTGTCGATTCGTTAGATTCTTCTTTATAGTGCGTACTATAAAGAAGAATGAACATTCAATCAGACAGTCCGTAATATCTGGTAAAAAAGTGACGGCAACAACATCGTCGTATTGTAGAAATGTTAATATCGAGAAAATGGAAAATCTCTTGGCGATGTGGATTAAGGATATAAATCAAAAAAGTTTATTTTTGTTAATTGATTGGATTGTCGTATAATTATGGTTTGATTGATTTTATGTATCCAAATATATATATTCAATTATATTTTAAATAAAAAACATATTCATTTAAAATGAATTAAAATATTTTATTCCGACTAGTTTCGGCTATACTGTTTGAAAGCCATTTTCAAGGAAAAATGTATTAAGTGTATGTATAACAAAAAAAAAAAACATTTAATATAAATAAAAAAAATAAATTAAATTGTCACCAAAGAATTAAATATTCTTATATATAATAAGAGTATTTGTTTTTCATGATTTGCAAATCGTCAAATAAAAATTTACCCATGATGTTAATGTCAATTATTGGTTTTAGACGAGTTATATGAAACAGGTGTATATTAGAATTAATTGAAAATAAAATTGTTATATGTTGAATCGACATAATATGAATCAACTTGTCTATTTAAATTATCAGGTTTTTTCTTAATTAAAATTGCTTCTTTGAGTTTACGTTTAAAAGTATTATTTTCACGAGAACAAATTCTATAGTCTTGCCAATCAATTCTATGTTGTGTTTCTACAACGTGTTGTGACAATCCACTATGAGTGGATCAAAAAAGGATTCCTGCTGATACAGCCACGATTAAAGAAAAGGCCATTCGTATTTATAATGCTATTTTGCACCAAGAACCTTCAACGTCATCATCTGCACAACAGAGAAAACATGAATTTTCAGTTAGCGGAGGGTGGTTTTCTAAATTCTTAGAACGACATGGTTTCCATAATTTGAAAACGAAAGGAGAAATTGCTTCTGCTGACCTAAAAGCTGCGGAAGATTATCTCCCAAAACTAGCAAAAATAATCGAAGAATGTGGTTACACACCAGACCAGGTATTCATTGCAGATGAAACCGGTCTCTTCTGGAAACGACTACCAACCCGGACGTATGTGTTGAAAGCTCAGAAATCAGTAGGTGGTTTTAAAGTAGCAAAGTAGCGTGTAACATTTTTACTATGCAGTAATGCTTCCCGAGACAGCATGCTTAAACCTCTTCTCGTAAACAAAAGTCTCAGGCCACGAGCTCTAAAAGGCATGGATTTATTGAAATTACCCGTGCATTGGGTTTCAAATAAAAAAGCATGGGTCACAGCGGTTATATTCAAAAATTGGTTTGAGAAATGTTTTGTTCCAGAGGTGAAGCGGTATTTGAAAGAAAAGAAACAGGCCTTCAAGGTTCTGCTAATAGTTGATAATGCGCCCGGTCATCCAGTACTAAGCCATCCCAATGTAAAGGTAATTTTCACCTAATACCACATCAATCATACAACCGTTGGACCAAGGGATTATATCGACGTTCAAAATGTACTACTTGAAAAAGACTTTTCAGTGCATTCTTGAAAAAATGGAGTATAACGATAAATTGGATTTCAGTAATGCTTGGAAACAATTTTCTATTTTAAATTGTATCACCTACGTGACTTCAGCAATTGCACAGTTGAGAAGCTCTACGTTAAACGTATGTTGGAAACCACTATGGCCAGCTGGTGTTGCAACTGAAACAGCTTTAACAGATACTAGTAACAATTACGATGAAATACTTAATTTGACGCATTCCGTCGGTGGGGAAGGGTTTGAATATATGACTCGTGAAGATCTCGATGAAATCTTTCTCGATCAGATGTTAGATGATGAAGATTTAATTGAAATTGCTTCCATAAATGTCGAATCATTAAACAGCAGTGACGAAGTAGCAGAGGAGCTACCACTTAGAGCAGAAACAATTAAGGATGGACTTAAACTTGCTACGCAGCTAGAAAACTATTTTCTCGCAAATGATCCGAATAGCGAACGAGCACGAAAATTTCAACATGAACTACGACTCTGTATGATGAGCTACAAGGAACTGCATAAAGAATTAATGGGGCCGGCATCGAACCGGTCGAATCAAAGAAGCATTACGGAGTTTATTGTAAAGTCAAACTCATGTTCAACAGAACAACAAAAAAAATCCATTAATTTTGGAAATGACTCTAATCAAGAATCTCTACAAAGCTTCGTAATTCTTGACAATGAATCGTTAGAATCAAGTTCGAGCGATATTCCGACAGTTCCGACAACAAAATCAAACGGATGAATTTCACTACTGATACTGATAGCAGCGATTGAAGAAAACCATTATTTTAATGGAATTAAATTTAGATTTTATTATTATATTTTAGGTTTTTTGTATACATATTGTTTTATAATTTTGTACACATATATGTAAATATTTGATATAAACAATGTAAATGGATTTACGATAATTTACGAAATTAAACATATTTTAACGTTTTTTTCTAACTTTGGCCCTAATTTACATATGCATGTATGAGTATTGAATTTTTTTGCGCGATTTTTTTTTGCGCGTCGTCCGCTGGAACCAATGTATCGCGTAAAAAAAGGATTAGGTGTAATATTATTGTTTTATTTTGTTTGGTTATTATAATATTTCATATAGGCTATCAATAAGAGTCTGGTACCTGTATTATGTTAATTTGAATAATTTAATCACTTTTCTGCTCCATTTTCTCCGCCTGTAGAATTTTTACTTGATCAAGCAAGAGTGTTCTGTTTGACTCGACTGTTTTTCTGACCAACAATTCCATATTATGCACACCAAATGAAACAAATACAACACAAACACACACAAAAACACCGAAAACCAAAACACGGAGCCAGACGAAGACTGTGGATGGTGAAACTTTCCAGAAACAGGTTTCTAAAATGTTTTAATCTAATGCAGTCTGAATCGGAGGTCAGAAAATTCTCGGGTAAACTGGCTTCCGAGACCACTGCACAGTTGACAAGAAACGGAAGAGAGAAAATACCTATGGTTAAGTGAGGAGGAACAGGAGGAAAGCTAAACTGAATCCCTTGACTCTTCACTAGGAAAAGGTGTTTAAAATCAGGCTGCTACCTGTAGAGATTTCTCTGCAACAACACATGTAGTTGTGATCCAAATCATATACAACGAAAAACAAAAAGGCTTTGGGTGATAAAGTCTTAAAGGTTTCACCAAAGTTGATGACAAAGACGGATTCGAGGCTACATCAAGATAAGAGAGAGGTGGTCAGAATCGTTGAATCAGTCGATAGAATAATTAGTCAGGATTAAACCAAATTGATCCAACAACTCCTGCTTGAAAATATGTTGAAACCAACTCTGCCTGCGTTAAAGGTTGGTGAACACAATTCCAGGTTTGGACCCGTCCAAATGGATGGAGTCGGACACGGACAAACGGCGGAAGAAATTAGCTAAGCAGCTGTTCCTGAAGCAACTTCATCAGCGTTGAAAAAGTATTTTACCGATTCACCGCTGTCGATATAATTCTTATTGTTTGTCTTCTTCATGACACATAATCATTTCAATGATTGTTTTTGTTTCTTCCCTTGCGTTTGTTCGTGTTGAAATTGTATATTTTGAGATATATACTTGTCCGAAGGTACATTGGAGGGCAATCGATCGAAATTAGATCAATAGTGCAGTGAATAATCTCAAACATTTTAAGTTGTTTATTTTTAATATTTTTTTGGTTCAAACATTTTTAAGTAAAATTTTTAGTAACTAAAATTTTAAAAAAATTAATTAGAATAGAAATTTTCTTTGTTTGTATTAGATTTCTTTGTCGACATTAGATTTGTAGTTCAAATTGAATTTTTCTTATGGCGCTATTATTTTTAACATCAACATTGACATTGTTGTCACGATAATTTATATTTTTAATATTTCCTATTATGTTATTGATATTGTTTAACAATCGCCGAGACCAATGCGCAACATTTTTATGATTGTTATAGTACTTAGATGTATTCTTTATTTAATATAATCAGCTAAATTAGGATGACATGGGGAGTTGGATTCGGTGTACAATCGTGGGTGAGACACATTTTAAATTTGTATTGTAATGCGGTAAAGAGATTAAAGTGGTGTGGTGTGTGCGACGGTCTTGGTTCCATTGACTTTTGGGGTCGTCAGAGTCCCTGCTCCTTATTTTGTTCACTTAAATCCCTGTTTAATTTGTTCTTTTGCGTGCAGTTGTGCATTTGTACTGGACTGGAGAAATAAATTCTCGAAACCACATGATAGAAGCTAGCTTTAATTTAACCTAGCAAGGCACGCAGTTCCTGTTTTTGATAATGATTGCACTTAGAACACTGCAGAATCAGTGTTCATTACAAACTACGTTCATTAGTAGCTACGAAGAAAAGGCGGATAAATATATTGTCTGCTTGTCATCTGACTGAGTTAATCTCTCGGCAACGCTGGAATTGGTTTGTGTGGTTGACTATACCAAGAATAAAAACTTGGATACCATAGTCGGTTATTTGCATCATGTAAGCGGGGGAAGTCCAAATCCAAACCGTAGAGATCAGTTTCTTTTAGTACTGACAAAGGGTTCACTTGGGCTGGGTTCACTTCAGATCAGGTCTATAGATCAGGTCTAAGACCAGCTCAACGATCTGTTAGTTCTGGATTTTGAGAGTTCGTGCTCGCTCGGAGTTCGTGATGAAGCCGATTGGACTCCGTTAGTGAAGCAAGGAAACTTTTCAAAAGTACTGGAAGTCGATTGAGGCAATATCAGAAGCTGCTGTACTAATGAAGGCCTTGAAAAAGAATCCCTTAGCGAGACTGGATAATCTAAGATTATCCATCGACAATCACACTTCTTCTAAGAAATAAACCCATACAGCATTCCATCAATGCCATTTTCTTGGCTGCATATTTGGGGAGACTCTTTAGAAGACAGTCTCGGCAAATACGAAAAACCCAAACCGAATGGACTGTAACGTCTGCGGCTGTGTTGAATTATCAGCGCATTTGAGCCATACAAATCACCAAAAGTGTTTAATACTATTGTATATTATGCGGTATTATACGTAAAATACCGTACTGTCCAAAACGTAGTAAAATAAAAGGTATTTTATTATAAAATGTTTTTCTATTGTGGGTGCGCGCGAATCAGTAGTGTGCCATTTTATTGAGATTTCGCGTGGATTACTTGAAGAATTTAACGGCAAAAAAAGATACTACTGGTTCTTGAATATATGAACGACACAGAAGAAATTAATGATGTAATGAAGAGCTTTCTCATTGGCGAACCAATGAGAATGGCATAGCAGGATGCGTACCTAGAGTAATTTAACGCCGTAACGACTAAAGCTCAGTCCTCGTGGATTTGATGGAGTAAAACCTGCTGCTTCAACACAAATGCAGAAATGCACGCAATTTACGAAAATTTACAGAAATGGAAAAAAATACAAGTGGAAAATGGAGACTCTGGCGACCCCTTTTGCGAAAGAACCACGATCGGCGCGTCCAACCCACACAATCATTCCCAGACGCCCGCACACTCACGCTTCATACATGCTAACATTCACCCACACATTCAGACTGCGAAGCAAGACAATTAAGCTCTAAGACCGACAGCAAGTACCGCAAGGGGTAATAATTAAAATTACGTTTTATGGCTGTCATCTGACCCATATGATACAGCTCGTAAACCACTGCCATTGCTGGTACACCGTGAATCAAATCTTAGAGCATTGGAGAACGTCACACGCTATATTGAAAGTCTTTATTGATTATTTCCCTTTTTCTTTATTAATAACAGTTTTAAAAATTTATAAAGTTAAAGAGTTAGTTAAAGTTAAACAAACATGTCCAAACCAGTTTGTTTCAATACCTGTAGTTTACAGTTGGTTAATGTATTATATAATTAATAAACCTAAAACATGACAAGAATTTGGTTTTTTTTTGTAATACAGGTTATTTGAGAATGATTTTTGATTTACTTAAAAATATAAATTCATAAATTTAGGCAACATAATAAAAGAAAAGGTATTTGGAAAACGAGACGTTACCTCGAAGCAAAAAATATTTTGATTAGAATCATTTCCAATTCAGACTACATGCATCTTGCCACACGCATCGCCAGCTCACATACACACACGCATTGACAGGCAAACCCCCATTCAATCACTGGCACACCCTTTTCACACGTATTCACACCTCTATGAAAAAAAATTAAATAAAACAAATCAAGTTCGCTCACCCCGTGTTTAAATCCTCCCGATTTCCAAGTCCTACGGCCTTAGCCCTCCATCAGCGATGAACAATCCAACAGGCAAAGTATCAAGAAAATTGTATATCAATGTTGAGTTGAAATTCAGTTGCAATCCCACCAAAATTTGATATAAGTTGAAATGTGTACAATATACGTTAGCAACAGCAAAAATTTGATACAAATGTTGAGCAGAAATATGTCAAATATACGGTGGTAACAGCAAAAATTTGATATAAGTGATGCGTTTCAATATGTATAATATACGGCAGCCATAGTAAAACTTTGACACAAATGTTGCGTTGAAACAGGTAGCAATAGCAGAACTCTGATATCAATGTTGAGTTGAAATATGTAAAATAGATGATTTGATATAAATGTTGATTTGATAACAGCAAAAATTTAATATCAAGGTTGCGTTGAAATATGTCTAATACACAGCAGTAATAGTAAAACTTTGATATCAATGTTGAGTTGAAATAGGTAAGATATACGATAGCGACAGCAAAAACCTGATATAAAGGTTGAGTGGCAATAATATACGGTAGTAACAGCAGTACTTTGACCCAAAGGTCGCGCTAAAATCTGTTTGAAATACAGTACTAACCGCAAAAATTTTACATAAATGTTGCGTTGAAATATGTATACTATACGGTAGTAATAGTAAAACTTTGATACAAATGATGCGTTGAAATAATATACGGTAGTAATAGCAAAACCTTGACACAAATGTTGCGCTGAAACAAGTAGTAATAGCCAAACTCTGATATCAATGTTGAGGTGAAATATGTAAAATAGATGATTTGCTATAAATGTTGATTTGATAACAGCAAAAATTTGATATCAATGTTGCGTTGAAAAATGTATAATACACAGCAGTAATAGTAAAACTTTGATATCAATGTTGAGTTGAAATAATAACAAAACTTTGTTACACAAAAAATGAACTCTATTGCCTTGCTGGCATTATATTTCACTTTACAAAATATTTCAAATTAAATTTTATTTTTATCAGGACAATTCACAGAACATACATATATTTTTTTTTTTTTTTGTAAATTGATTCACAATTTTTGTAAATTAAGCTAAACGATAACTATGTAGTAGAATTAATTTTTTTTTTATTTAAGGCATCACTAGTTACTGTTATTTGATCTAACAATTTATTTAACAATTTATAAAACAATTTATTCTTTATTTTCAATAATAAAACTATCTGTATTATAAACAAATAACAACATTCATAATTTCTATGTACAATTTGGTGAGGAATATTTTTAAAAAGAAAAAAAATAACAAAACGAAAAAGGTTTAACACACCAAACAAATATTACATGCAAACGTTTTTAAATTAGACTACGAGACGTCAAACACGCACCAAAATTCCAATAGGAAAAAAAGAATCGACTAAGAGACAGAGATAGTATAGTCATCTCTTTTTATAGCATTTTTAATAACGAAAAATTCGACAAAGTGGTTCTGTTGAAAGGAAATTAATTTATATTATGTTAATAAATGTTAGCACATTTTTCGTTAAAACAAAACCGCTTGTTATTTTGTAATACATTACATTGTAAGATGATTTCACGAAACAAGTCATTTCCAACACATTTGTAAGAAATATTAAAATGAATTAGACGTAAGTTCAACCGATCTTATGATGTTTACGTGTTACGAAACAACAGCTTACTATAGTAGTACAGTAAAATGTAGATTTACAACGGAAAGACAAATTGACAAAAAATATCCATATAAGAAATCGAATACTTAACTAATTGTAGGATAATAATTTTTTCTATTGCGACGATTGGACAAATATGCACCGCTGTTTGAGGTTTGAAAACATTCAAGGCAACTACGGTTAGTGTCCAGAGAATTCAAATTTATGTAGGATGGTGAAGTAATGTTGGTGAAAACGTATTGTGAGTCAATAATAGGGGATTGTAAAGGAAATATTATGGTTACTTGTTTCATGCGAAGAACAAATTTATGTAACGGAAACTATATAAAAATATGTCTATGGATTGTGGATGAATGAGAAACCACTATGAACTACGTATGGTAAGCAAAATTGTGAACCATGAGAAAACAGACATTACATAAATCTGAGACCTTACCGCTCTACGTTATCATACTCCAGTCTACATAACAATGAGTTACTGCCCCTTGTTACTAACAGTTAGAAACGCATTCTTAGTGATTCGCAAATTTCTATAGCAAAAAAATTGTTGTAATATCAACAGAACATAAATTTTAAACATCGAATGCTGCATTACAATTCACCGTTATAGGGAATTTTTTTTAGGCAGCAAATCAAAATTATGAGCCATGAACTCAATCCGTTCCACTCATTATGAGCTATGGACTCATGGACTGTCATTCAATTTTACATCTTTGAGTAGTCCTCTTTCTATACATTCAAATTGATTAACTAAAACACCTAAATCTCAAAACTCACATTCTGAAACCGATGGCAGCTATATTGATTGTTTAACTTAGTGGCAAAGAGTTTGTGTCTCTTCGGAATGTTGCATCGTTCCGCATATTCCACTGTAACAGAAAAATCTTTTTCAATCTGCAGCCTAACTTATACTGCAAGAAGTATTTGTTAACTTGTTTATGTGAAAAATCATAATTTAAATTTTCAACAGTTTACCGATGGCAAATGATAAGTCTTCAATTTAAATAAAAACATAAATACAATAGCTCGACGCGAATGAAAGTGATTAATATTGAAACCAAGCAGAATCAGATGAATAAATCGATCTTATATTAGCATTGGCTTAAGAAATATAAATAAAGAAACGATAAGAAATCCAAATGTCGGGACAGTTATTTAGAAGAAAATGAATTAGTTATGATTGAAAATGGTGATGGAAGTAATATTTTGTTGTTATACCACTAACACTGTATGTCGGCTATTGCACTTTTGTACGGTATTTTATTACGGTATTTATTTTGTATTATACAATGTATAATACGCTGTATTATACAGAAAAAATAAAATACCGTATTTTAACATCTCTAGTTATGATACATCAATGCTTGGTGTAGGTGCAGGTTTGCTCTCAAGGATCATCGTCGGTTGCGTAGCTTTTGGCTATAGTACATAGCAGGCCTGGAGCAACTTGAGATCGTCTTTATGGCAAAACCAGAGGAAACTAACTATTGCGAGGCGAATAACTTCAAGACCCATCAGTCTTCTTTCATGCTTTCTAAAGTTTTTGGAAAGTTTAATTCTACAAAAATACAATCACTCTTGGGGCCCATTTCTTGACATGTTAGTAAAATGGTCTAACGAGCAACACTTTTAACACACAGCTCGTTGCGTTTACCAACAGAAGGAAACTAAACAATTTCACTCTTCCGTCAATTAATAATAACAAATTAACACTAAAATAGCGTATTTTGTAGTAAGTATTTTGAAGTTACTTTCGACCAGCGGCTTAACTAAACTGCTAATTTTGAGAAGAAACGCCACACGCAACTCGATTTCTGTGGCAGTGCTGCAGGAAGGCTTTTGACGGAAAATAAGGCTGACTCAGAAAAAGATCTACAGGCTTATCTGCTCATATATCACAATTGCTTTCAGGACAACGGTTTAGACGATTGATAAAAAAATCGTACGTCTGAGTGGTTGTATTAGCAAATGTTAGCATAATGATGTTACTAAAGTTCTTCGTGCCATAGGTTGTCAAGATTGGAGTTGAAAAGTTTCGGAAAAAAGATAAATGGAACGAGTGACACTTGTGCTCAGGCAAGTATCAAACATAGCTTGGTTCCTTAAAAAATAGCTTTTCGCAGGTCAAAATTGTCAATTAACATCGCTTAAGTTAGAAACTTTGAGTTAATGTCAAGAAGTCTTGACGTCTACAGAAAAAGTTTCTGATGTGTAAAGTGTTTCGGTAATATGGTCGATCGATACCGGAGCTCAGTTGACGACGGCACCACTAGGAGGTATGCTGAGTAATCAATTAGTGGCAACTTGATTTGGTGGGACACTGTTCTCAATATTACGTCATCTACTGGTGGACATGGTTAAAAAAAACTGGCGTATATTTTGGATGGTTAAATCTCGGCAGCTCTAAACCTACTGTCAAAGCAATGCAACAAGGTAAGACTATTCATCAAAAGAGCCGTTTTCAAAATAATTTTTTTCGTTTTTACAAATAGGAGACACTTCAATTAGGTGTAACCATGGATAGGAATTTTATCTGGAACTCAGACAAAATAATTTCAAAATCAAAACCTTATCAGCAGTGTAGATTTCTTTACTATTTTCTCAATTGCAGCACTAACAATCTGCAAATTATAGACAGATTTAACCTAGGTAATCTAACTTGACACATTAAACTTTTTTCTCTTTTTCAGACAAAATTAAGTTGATTTCGAGGTTGGATGTCACGATAGTGGTTGAGAGAGCCATCTATGGTCTGCTACTTAATACCACCATCTTATACACATAGGACTCCCAAACCAACAGCAAAAGCCGGAGTGTCTTGTCATAGAAGAGCTTGAGTCGATATGAAGAAATGCTATTGCAGATTCTTTAGCAAGAAAATGCTAATTGGAACGAAAACAAATTTTGAAATGCCTGTAGCTAAATCCAAAGCGCAATTCAAAATTCCCCCAATTCACATGTCATATGTGACAGAAATAAGTTTTGTGGCGCAGCTGCAAGAAACTTAACCGAGGTGGCCTCACACTGATATGATGTGATATTTATCAATCCAATGACAAACTACATCGTTATGTTTCGCCAATAATAATGACTTTCATTAAATCCATAAAGCACTAAAACATTACGTTAAAAATATCACCTTTGCTTGTTCAACTAATTCACACGATTATTTAATTTGATCAGATTTTTAAAAGATCGTTGGAGTACAATTTACAATTACCATGTTCCTTTGCACCATTTAAAAAAAATATATTACAAAGTCCTACTCTCATACCCTATAAGCAAACCTGTTAAAACTATAAAGACGGCAGCATTTTTATATGTTTTCTGATAATTTCTGTGAATTTTACTCGTATATTCGTTTAAAAAAATGTGAATTTGCTTAATATAAAAGAAACTATTTATCAATACAAACTTTATAGTAAACTCCGCCCATTTGTCGGAAATTTTGACGTTTCAAAATATAAACATCGAAATCCTTTCATAATAATTTTAAATTTTCTGAGTAAAAAAATATTGCGACGCTGATGCATAGGCTGACTTCACCCCAGCTCTGGAAACATAGTGTTCTGGATATACAATGAGCTAATATCCATCAAATACTTTAATTAAAAGCTAATTATTGTTATAGACTTCGTAGTTCTAATTATAAAAATATTAAAGAAAGCAGTAGTATCCCAAGAAACATAAATTCTGTTGTACGAGAAAAAGTAAAAAAAAATTAACCGGAAGTGACAAACCGAAAGTTAGGATGCAGAACTGTTGTGAACCGTACTAAATGTTTATGTACCAAGATTCATCCAATTCGATTATCAGATAGAGATGTTATTGAGCTTCCATAATAACAGGTGCTCGGAGGACCCCCTACCACTTTGTTTACTATCGCTAAAAAAACTAATCAGTTCCTTGCCATACATATTTGCATCTTTTTGCGATGTTTCATCAAAACTACTTAACGAACGAATGTTGTATGCTTCCAACAAACATTGAAACAATAAACAGGTGTACGGGAGGACCCCCACCACTTATTCCAATATTGTCCGAAAACTAATCAGTTCTTTGTTATTTAAGTCTCCATCCTGTTTTCAAAGTATCATTAAAATAAATTAATGAATGAAGTCTGTATGCTCCCAACAAACTTTAAAAACAAAGTGTGAAAAGTCAGCATTTGTGTGGTAGACCCCCCTTAACCACTTTGATCAATGTGTCCCAAAAGATGATAACTATCTTCTCACACTAATTGGAACCTTTTTCATAAGTTTCATCATAATCATTTCATTATTGTAGGCTGTAGTGTGCATAAAGACACTGAAAAAACTTCAAAAAAGTATAAAAAAAAATTTTTTACCGGAAGTGAAAAACCTGAAGTTGGGATGCAAAACTATTGTGAACCGTATTAAATACTCATGTACCAAGTTTCATTCAATTCGATTATCAGGTACAGATGTTATAGAGCTTTAAAAAAAACAAGTGCTCCAGGGACCCCACACCATTTTGTTCACTATCGCTTAAAAACTGATCAGTTCCTTGTCATACATGTTTGCATCTTTTTCCAAAGTGTCATCAAAATTCATTCACGAACGAATGTTTTATGCTCCCAACAAACAAAAACATTGTGGTAAAAAAACCACCTGTTGTATGGTGGACCCCCAAACCCCTTATCCAATGTACTACAAAAGCTCACTAAATCTTTCTCATGTTACTTGAAAGCTTTTACCAACGTTTCATGAAAATCGATTGGTAATTGTAGGCTACAGTAGGGATAAACACCAGAAAAAAAAACTTTTTAACCGGAAGTGACAAACTGGAAGTTGGTATGCAGAAATATTGAAAACTGTACTAAAACCTTATATACTGAGTTTCAGTAAGATCATTGTCCGGGATTAGAAGTTATTCAAGATTTAAACTTAGAGGTGTTCGGGAGACCCCCCCGTCCCCCTTTGTCCAAATTTGAAATGAATCCAGATCTTCCATTTTCAAGTGAACCTGTATCATTTGTCAAACTTTCATCAAGATCCTATGCAGAAAGTCCACCCACCCACACACAGACGTACACCAAAATTTTTATTTGCTATTTAGAGAGAGGATGGTCCAAAACAAAAGAAAAAACAAAATTTGGGGTATGTAAGATTTTTTTTTTCACGATAGATTGCATTATTTCACACAATTTAAAATTGTGGTGAAGGAAAAAAAAACAAACATCGTAATTAAAATGGCAACGATCAGTTGTTTATAAAATATTTTGTTAAATTTATGTTAAAATTTAGTTCATCAAAACAGTAGAACTGAAATATAAAAAATGTTTACAACCACAAACGTAAGAATCTTCGACAAATGTAATGTCTGTCATTCGAAGAATAGAAATGTTAAATTCGTTGCCGAAATCATGAATCGAACCAATTTTTTTAGTCAAATCGTACGTACTTTTAGCCGTAGAATCTGTATCTGCAGTAAAAAATTGGGGTTCCTATTTTAGATTCAAAATTACCCCCGCCCACCTACAAAGAGAGGGGAGTGGGGGACTATTTTTTTGCACTAATGTGTTTCCCCCGCGGAATTATTAAATTTTGAATATAGACATTTTTTCCGTAGAGTGCTTATTTTTCGAGATATTTGAAAGTTTCAGGTTAAAAAAATCACCCGGTATAAATCTCCGTTACAGTTAATAATCAATTTCGTTTGCACAAATTCTACTTGATTTTGTTTATTGATAAGAATAAAAAACAATTCCGTGTCCTAAATTAAATTACAAACCATAAAAGTTCAATCAGTAAATTTGTTGGCGTTTAATTTACATTTTCTAAATTAGGATAATATAAGTTACAATCACAGCTGCAGAGGAAAGCTATTTACCAGTTACTCTATCTATAGATCTATCTCTATCTCTACGCCTATAGATATTTTTGGAGCATACAACAAATTCTATCTGCATTTTCATTGCGAAGTACAAAACCTTTCAAAGAAGTACTATGCTCATGAAATCAAATTATAGATAAAGATATGTTAAAAAATTTATGGTTGCATTAGGTAGGATTAATTTAAAAATTTTACCACACGCTTACCCCCTTTTCCCATTCCAACCTTCTCAATTTACAATAATAATATTTTTGTTGGAATGAAATCCATACTTTCTATAATAAATATCAAATTAATAATTCAATTACCAAATTTTTTCCAAAGTATATAAGTAAAGACAAACAGACCTGCCGGATGAGTTGTCTTCTTGGTCAATTCATTGACAAAACAAGAGCAAACATATTATTTAAAACCAAAAAAAAAATATTAATATTTTTAAATAATAAAAAACGAATTAAAAGAACTGAAGTAGTTCGTGTAAAAGCGATTTTCTTCAGGACTTTATTGGATACAAATTTTTCTGGGGCTTATAATTTTAGATATAGGTAAACAAATAAATATTTAAAAAAATAAATTTCTATAAAATTTCACTTTTTACAGAATTTGATAACAAAAAAGAAAATGGCATTGGTAGAATCACACTTTAGTGCCTTACAATGGCCAAGTCAGGCATCTGCATCAGGGTACAGTAATTCAACAATTGTAGATAAAGTACCACCATCTATGTTATATTTGGTGGACGCACATTGGTATCAATTTGCACCGATAAATCCATTATGGTATTCAATCCTAGGATTCACCATTTGTTGTCTTGCTTTTACAGCGATTGTTGGTAATTCGGTTGTTATGTATATTTTCACAACGACCAAATCACTTCGTACTCCCTCAAATCTTCTCGTGGTCAATTTAGCCTTTTCTGATTTTCTTATGATGTTTACTATGGCACCACCATTCGTGATAAATTGTTATTTTGAAACATGGATTTTCGGACCGATGATGTGTCAAATTTATGGCAGTTTAGGTTCACTATTTGGTACTGCCTCAATTTGGACAATGACTGCGATTGCTTATGATCGTTACCATGTAATTGTGAAGGGTATTTCTGGAAAACCGATGACAATTAATAGCGCAATTTTTTTAATTTTCCTTGTCTGGGCATCCTCTATACTTTGGGTTGTTTTTCCATTCTTTGGATGGAGTAGATATGTACCTGAAGGAATGATGACAGCTTGTGGAACAGATTACCTTTCAAAAGATTGGATAACCAAATCATATATTTTATTATACGGAGTATTTTGCTACTATGCCCCACTCTTCTTAATTGTCTATTCCTATTACTTCATTATACAAGTAAGTTTACTTGCTTTTAAACATATTTATAGTTGATTTGTTTATTTAAATATATTGTTTTTATAGACTGTATCCGCCCATGAAAAAAATATGAGGGAGCAAGCTAAAAAAATGAACGTTGCCTCACTCCGAACATCCGAAGTAGCAAATACAAGTGCTGAATGTAAACTAGCAAAAGTTGCTTTAGTCACGATCACATTGTGGTTCATGGCATGGACACCATATTTGATTATCAATTATGAAGGATTTTTTGAAACTGCAACAATTTCACCACTAACTACAATTTGGGGATCATTATTTGCCAAAGCTAATGCCGTTTACAATCCAATTGTATATGGTATTAGCCATCCGAAATATAGAGCTGCACTCTATAAAAGATTCCCTGCGCTGGCATGTCGCGAATCAAATGATGATTCACAATCTGTTATTTCTGGTCAATCAGCTGTTTCAGAGGACAAGGTACCTTCGGCGTGAATAAGAACAACATTTTAGGGAAAAAATTGAAAACTTTTAAAATTACCTAATTGCTATGATGATGATATTGTAAATATAAGTAATAAAAATAAAATTTTAAAGCATATTTGAATCAAAAGTTTCTGTTCATTTGCTTGTGTGGAAATCTATGGTCAATCTTATCGTTTATATATTTGTGGCATAAACTAAACTATTTTCTCGAGGGTTTCCTTTTTTTCAAAATCTAATTAATTTTTTTTTCTGCCATTATACTCTATGAAGATGCATTGTCGATATTTATAAGTTAAAATATTTATTGTAGTTCCTTTCTACAGAGTGATTTTTCTGTTCCGGCGTTTACCGCAATGGCGCTGCAAAAGGAGGATAAGAGAATAAATTCAAAAAATTTTATATGGGATTTCATACAAAACACAACTTAATTTTAAAAGTTTTCTATGAAATATCTCATATTACCACAATTATTTATTTATTTATTTCATCAGCAATACATTGTATCATAGATTACATATTTTGAACTTTGACTTAAAACACTAAAAAGTAAAAATACTAAATTTTGAGCTAGTACAAACAAATAAGAGATCAAAAAATTAAAATGAAAATAAAAACAAGAATTGCTAGAATAAAATTATTAACTATTATTCAAAAACGTGACGACAACAAAATAAAAAAAAATTAAACCTAAACAGAAACAAAACGAGGCAAAGTTATCCTAGAAATACAATTGATAATACATTTAGAACAGTTTAATACAAATTCAAGATAGACATATGTATATATAATTAAGAGTTTAAAAAAAAAAAAAAAAAAAAATTAGTTTAAATTGAATGTTCATAACTTTAGTCTGATTCTGTTCTTAAACACCTTTCTGGATATGTTAAAGTCGAAGACATCCGAAAAATAGTTGAAATGCCTTGAAGCGGTGAGCAATGGATCACTTGTTCCGTAGTTTGTTCTGCGGTAAGGTAGCTTTAAAAAGCTTGATATTGTTCGTAGCTGTCGTATGGGAGCATATATATTTATTTTCTGTAATAATAACGGGCAGTCAATTTTATTAATCAGAATGTCATAGACAAAGATTGCGGAAGAGATTTGTCGTCTGTTCTCGAGCGTTTCCAGATTTAAAAGTTGGCACCGCCCTTTATATTGTGGTAGTACATACGCGGGCAAGTTAGTATCCCTAGGAAGACGACGAAGCGCGTAACGAATAAACTTTTTTTGAACGCTTTCTAATCTATTTGAATGAATGTTATAAAAAGGAGACCATATTATTGACGCATATTCTAATATGGATCTAACAAAACAGCAGTATAAATTGCGAACAGTGTAAGGGTCTTGAAAATCGGATGAATTTCTAATTATAAAACCTAACATACTATTTGCCCTGAGAATAATTTTATTTATGTGATCATCAAAAGTAAGATTAAATTTGAAGTAGACTCCGAGGTCTTGGACAGAAAATACGCGCTGTATTAAAATATTATTTAAGCAGTAATTGTTATAGGTAACTGATCTAGTTCGGTGAAAGGTTATGGTTTTACATTTAGACACGTTCAAAAGCAGTTGATTATCGTTACACCAGGAACAAAATCGATTTAATTCCTCTTGCATTATTTTTGCGTCTGTTTCGTTGCGTATCACTTTGAAGATTTTAATATCGTCAGCATAAATGAGAACTTTGCATTGAGTAAAGCAAGATATAACATCATTTATGAATAAAATAAACAATAACGGACCCAAATGGCTGCCTTGAGGTACGCCAGAGGTGACCAGAAATTCAAAAGATTTTGTGGCGCCTATTTTTACAAACTGTTTTCGTTGGTTAAGATATGACGCTATCCAACGGATTGGTATTTCAGCACATTCAAAGTTATTTAGTTTGTTAAACAAAATTAAGTGAATTATTTTGTCGAAAGCTTTCCTGAAATCCGTATAAATTACGTCAATATGCAATCCACGTTCTAAAGCTTGAGATACTTCTGTAGTCAAAATACTTAAGTTACTTGTTGTCGACCTGCCCGGATAGAACCCATGTTGGGAAGGGGTGATGAGTTTCTTTGTATGAAAAAATATATAATTTTTTACGATGCTTTCAAATAGCTTAGGAATAGTTGACAATTTAGCAATACCACGATAGTTCGCGACGTTATTTTTGCATCCAGATTTTTTGAAAATTGGAGTAATATAGGATTGCTTCCAGGACGATGGAAAAATTTCAGAAGACAGGCTCCTACTAAATATTTTTAACAATGGACCTATCAGAGAGGTGGAGCACTGTTTTAAAAATATTGGCGGAATGTTGTCTGGTCCGGCACTCTTACTTATATCCAGTCCGTTTATCGCCGATTGAATGTCTAATTCCGTTATTTGAAAGCCCTTAAAGTGAGGGTTGGTGACTATAGATTTTGATGGTTCATAAGGATCTAGCATGGATGGTGTTGAGTTGTAAACGCTTTTGAAAAAGTTTGCAAAAAAGTTACATATTGTTTTTGAGTCACTAGACGATTCATCATTGTAATACATTGTTGATGGGTAACCATAAGATTTTCGCTTTATGTCAATAAAATTCCAGAAGGTTTTAGGATCAGAATGAAGATCAGACTCAATATCCAGAACATAATTATTATACAAAAACTTATTTAGTATTTTGAATTCAGTACGAAGACAGTTGTATTTCTGATAGTCCAACTCTAATTGCGTAGATTTGTAAATTTTGTGAGCCTTATGCATTCGATTTTTTAAATTAACCAAATTTTTATTAAACCACGGCTGGCGAAAACATGGTAAGTTTGATCGGTATTGTGGAATGAAATTATTAATGCCGTTATACAAGATATCATGAAAACGGGACACAACTGCATTCAGATCTTCATCTTGATCAATAAAGGTCCAGTCTACCGAGTCCAGAAAAGTGTTTAAAGAATCGTAATCTCCTTTCTTAAAATTACGAGAAATGTTATTGGTGTAGGGCGAGTTATTAAAAGTTTCTAAATCATAAAAATTTATTTTAATATGTAATGGTGTATGAAAAACACTAGCAGATCCCGCTAAGTCATCGCATGCGGCAATATTACTATCCAGATCCAAGGAAGTAAATACTAAGTCCAGCAAGTTTCCGTAATTGTTGTTAAGATTATTGATTTGTTTGGTACCGAAGCCAAATATTTTATCTAGGACTGAGTTCTGAGCTTCATTCCCATTTGTTGGAGTAATTACATCGTCCAAGAAAGTCCACTTCAGAGCAGAGAAGTTAAAATCACCTACAAACACTAATTCATCTTTATCATGAATCAAAGGACCGATATCTTTGTCCAAAATCAAATCCAAGGCAGCATAAGAAATTGAAGATGCATCGAAAGGTAAATAAAGTACCATTACTAGAATTGATTTATTGCCGAATTTCAATCGCACCGCCAACAGTTCAATCTCTCCGTTGCTTGAGTACACTATTTCAGATTTAAATTTGTTTAATGCAGCCATTATTAAACCACCACCTCTAAGCGATGAGCTTTCTTCCGAATGGCGGTCTCTGCGATGTATCGTGTATGATGATGGAAAAAATTCTTCCGAGTTAATGGAGTCGACAAGCCATGTTTCCACAATGATAATAATATCGTATTCCTCTTCGAGTGCAGATAAGAAAATGTTTTTAGATTTTGTCCGAATACCACTTGAATTGTGATAATACATTGACAGCAAATTTGGGGAACAAAGTGTGTTCCTTGCTGTGCTCAATCGGGCTGGTGTTGAGTGGGTTGTTGAAATAAAGTTCAAGTCCATAGCTGTTAACTTGTATTGATTTGAGGCGTGGCCGGTAATAAAAAAGGTTTCTCTTTGGCTTCGAATTCTTTAACTAAAATTTCTGAAGGCCAAGCAGATGATTCAATTACGGAAGTTAAGTTAGATGTCGGTACTTTGAATTTAAATGATGAATATCCCAGACCCAATTGTTTATTTTTTGCACCTATTACTTTGAAACACTCAGTAGTTGTTACGTGAAGATGTTCAATTAGAAACGATATGACCTCTTCAACTGTTACATCTGGATTTAACCTGGAAATAAATACCCATTTAGTTGGCGATAAATTAGAAGTGATAGATTTTTTTGCTGCTTCAATATGTGTTCCAGGCTCCCGATTATCGATATGCATTGCTTGTATAGTTGTATGGCCACTGCAGCTATCAGTTGTAAAAACATCATCATCAGAAACCACAGTTGACAACTGGGATCTAGTAAAACGTCGTGCGGCAGGAATTTTCGAATTTTCTATTAATGATGATGACTGACGGTTAATGTTTAGGTTTTCTACTTGGATATTACGTTCATGTGATTGGGTTGAAGGTAACGAGTTCTCTGTTTTATTATTTGTGTTATTTATCTTTCGTAGTTGATTCAGGTTGCCTTTACATTCAGATTTGTTACTTAACAAATCTATAATATTATCGATTTTAGACTCAAGGAGTGAAATTTTCGAATGCAGTTCATTGACGGTGTTTGTATAACCTGCTACATGCTCATCACATGATTTACAAAACCAGTAGACTGATTCAAGGTTCGATATGCTGGCCTTAAACGTAGAATTAGATCTGGTTTTGACTCCTGCGCAAGTATAGTGAGCTACTTTGTCGCAGTTCCCTTTACAACTGAAAAAGTCATCAAAGACTTCAATGTTACAAAAGCAGCAATTTTTTTGTAGCATTGTGGACAGTGATGAGCACTAATAATTTTACTTGTCAATTTGTAAAAAGTAATATAAAAAATAATGGTCAAAACATGGATAATACAACGTATTTACAACAGTTACTTATATTGGCTATAAATATTGATTTCAATTTATAATTAATTTTTTTTTATTACTTTAAGAAATTTTTATTGTTTAACTGTTATTTTGGATTTTGATTTTGTTTTTAACCAAAAATTAACCAATTAACTATGACATCACCTTCCAAACAATAGATTTTTTTTTTTTTTTCAGTTTATTGTATAGTTTATTGAACTTGTTTTTTGCCAGTTATTGACTTTTCACATTTCAATTATACAAATTCACTACATAATAATTATTGATTATAAAAATTTTTATTGATTATAAAACTTTAATGTTCACAAATCGAAAGAAAGAAATAGAGTTACCTTCACAACCAAACCTTCATCACCTTCCAAACAATAGATTTTTTTTTGACAACAATTTTAATTTGCTTATGAAGTATTATTGACTATATGTTAAGCGTAATATATAAAATATTATTCTTAAGTCGCTCAAAAAAGAAACGTAAAAATTGCCAAAATTTCCCATACAAAGTTGTATGAAAAATTTAACCCCTTAGGTCTGAAAGACCTATGTAAGTAATTCATGAGCTAAAAGTGATATTCTTACCCCCACTTTTTTTGACATTTCTCGACGTTTTAGGACATACTGATTCTAAAAAAGGAAAGAAAAATGTATGTCTGTCTGCCGGTCGGCCGGCCGTCCGTCACAACCGACGAAATCTAGGAAACGACGATAATTTCGATATTTTTTATAACCGCCCCCCCCAAACCTCCACCCTTTTTTGGACTACCCCGAGTCCGGCCCCCATTTTTATCATCATCATTGAACTCAGCATCCGCGATTATATTGAAATCGACACCAAACATGACATGCAAAAAAAATATTTTTTTCTACGATAAGGGCCCCTTGGGAGTAAAAAATGGTTATGTAACCGATCAGGGGGTAATATGGAGGATTGTATTTGTTATGAAATTCTGATTCTAACGATACCCCACATGACATATTTTACTCATTTAATGTGTCAACCCCACCCATGGGGTTGGTTGGGGTGGGGCTGCAAATCAACTTTTGGACTCAAAAGTTGCGCCGGTCTGAATAAAAGATAATGGTACCATTAAATTTTTTTTATCTCTATCCATTTATTTTATATAGATTTTTATATGCTAAAACTTAAAGAGAGTGTAAAGGGGTGGGGGTGGGACCTACCACCCCAATCTCAAAAAGTTTTTGGGATACGGCCAAGCCCGATCGATTGATACCAAAATCACAATATCGAGTCCAAAATATTTCCAAAAACCACGTTTTCTGCCCGATTCTTGAAAAAACGATAGTTAAAAGTGATAATGAATAGGAACAAAGAATGTGGAGAAATCTGGATGGTCGGGATTGGTATGTGAGATCAAAAACTAGATTAATGCATTATAAGTTTGTCAAAAAAATGTTGTCAAGTGAGTCAAAAGAAAGATTTTTATTTATTTTTTTACCCAATTTTTTGGAAAAAAATAAAATTAATTATTTGTTTGAAATGAAATTTTATTATTATTATTGAGAATTATGGCGTTATAAGTTTGTCAAAAAAAAGTTGTCAAGTGTGTCAAAAGAAAGATTTTTATTTACTTTTTTACCTAATTTTTTGGAAACAAATAAAATTAATAATTTGCATGGCATGAAATTTTATTATTATTATAGAGAATTATGGCATTATAAGATTGTAAAAAAAAATAATGTCAAGTGTGTCAAAAAAAGATTTCATTTAATTTTTTAGCCAATTTTATCGAAAAAAAAAATGTAGCTGTTTTTATGGTAAATGTAATTGAAAATGAAATTGGTCATGGAAATTTTTGAATTTGTTATAGTTTTTGAAATATTTTTGGAATTGTGAAAAAAGTTTGTACTTTTGATTTTGTAATAATTTTTGCAATATTTTTAGAATTTTGGAAAAAGTTTCAATTTTTGATTTTGTAAGAATTTTTGGAATTTTTTTTAGAATTTTGAAAAATTTTAAATTTTTGATTTTATTATAATTTTTGGAATTTTGAAAAATATTTCAATTTTTGATTTTGTAATAATTTTTTCAATATTTTTAGAATTTTGGAAAATGTTTGAATTTTGAAGAATTTTTGGAATATTATTGGAATTTTGAAAAAGTTTAAATATTTGATTTTATTCTAATTTTTGGAATTTTGTTATAATTTTTGCAATATTTTTAGAATTTTGAAAAAATAGAATTTTTGAGCTTTATATATATTATTAGAATTTTGAAAAAAGTTTCGATTTTTGATTTTGTCATAATTTTTGCAATATATTTAGAATTTTGAAAAAAATAGAATTTTTAAATTTGACATATATTTTTTGAATTTTGAAAAAAGTTTGAATTTTTGATTTTGTAATAATTTTTGCAATATTTTTAGAATTTTGGAAAAGTTTGAGTTTTTAAGAATTTTTGGAATATTATTGGAATTTAGAAAAAGTTTAAATATTTGATTTTATTCTAATTTTTGGAATATTTTTGGGCCAGCGGTAAAATCCATAGAATTTATCTTCAATTATTGATAAAAAAACGGTCCTATGACAATAAACTTGGATAATGGCATTAAAACGTTTTGACAAGATTACCTCTAAACTAAAAAAAAAATTATATTTAAATAAAAACCTTTATTAGTAATCAAAATAACGTTATTTATATTTAAATAAGTATATATGTATATAAATTTCTTAGTTATATTCGCGCGTATTACAATTTAGTACTCACTACGTGACGTCACAATTTTTAAATTATTTGTGATGAGATGCGCAATAGCATACCTTTTAGTTTATTTTCTTTGATGATATCGGGGATTTTGTCAAAAACACTAATCCAATTTATTGCAAATGGCGTGAATCAGTAGGACTATGATTACGGAGGTTTTGATGTATCGGAGGTTTTGGTCGTTCATTCTATCCGTGTTCCAATATTGTAGTCGCGGTCTGCCGGAGGATATCAATACCACAATCCATTAACTAAGCTTAAAATCCAAAGTGTAAATATTTCATTACCATCTTTGTATATAATAATCTTCTTTACTCAAAATATTATTTACGAAATCAAATTTAATCCAATTTACACCCTAATTCAAAATATCTAATTACTTTATTTTGTATAGCGCTACTTGTTAACCTTTGATTTGTATTAGTTAAATTTTCTTAATTGACCAAAGGTGTAACATGCTATAGTATTACCACTTAATATTATCCTAGTATATTTTTGTGTTTTACCAAAATAAAAATATTTAAGACATTGCGTGATGGTTTTCTTTGTGTAATTAAACACAATATTTGCGTTATTGGCAGTATAGAAATTCAGTTTTGTTTTTATATTAATAATAGATTTAGTTAAGTCAGGAAAAATGTTAAATTATGGTTTTTACTTTGAAGAAAATTTAATTTAAACGAAAGATTTCACTTTGTAATTTTTGTACAACCAAATTCAAAACATAAATTTTTTTTTAAACAGTCACTAAATTAAAAAAGAGGTTACCCCATACCACCCCTTTCCTAGTGAACAAGAGAACGATATACAAGATTGATTGAAAATCAGCGGAAATGAACGCCGTTATTGCAGTTCTCGTTAATGCTGCTGCGATCAGTGCTGTAGCTTTATGAACTTTTAACTGTTTTGTTCGTTCTGCGGTATACTATATTTTTGCATTTGTTATCCACCCGATTTTTAATGCGTACGGCTCGTTTTCACGAAATTCAAAATTGTATTCAACCTCAATTTACTGTATACAATATTTCAATAATCATTGCAACTATACCATTTAGGTCAGTGCTGTCTAACCAACAGCCCCTGGGCCAGTCTCCGACCCGTGGATTCATTTTTCCGGCCCGGATCACTTTGGTTTGAAATTGTTTGGCTAGTTAAAATATTTTTGTAATATGAAAGAAAAAAAAATTTAGTTGTGGGTTAGTATATTTTATTTTCTTATCACAAAAAGTGAAGTTGTTTTATGTTTAAGTTATGGATAAAAATATCTCAAAATAATTTGAGTGCTTTTCAGAACATTAGTGAATTTTATTGTAAATTAGTGTGCAAAGAATAGAAAATGTGAATATATGTATATATACAAAACACTCAACCAAAAAAACAAAAACATTTTCGCTCTCAAAACAATGAATCCAAACTAATGCGCATGTTCCTCTCTCAACTGTTGAAAAGGGCAAAGGCTACTATTATTTAATATGAATTAGAATTCCAAATTGAAAAAAAGAAATTCTTTGTATGATTGGTTTTTGGTTTCTGATTAGTATTTTCAAAATAAAATAAAGTTGATTGTTTTATTCGTTTTATTTTTTTATCAATTTATTTTAAAATAATTCAATTTAAATTAATACATATTACTCTGTCGGCAGAATAAAACGTTTTATTGAGTTCGTGTTTAATGAATTTTATTCTCTTGCCAATTTGCAATGCTCGCTCATTTTGAAAATTTTTGCTCGTAAAATAAAATATATCATTAAACACTTACACAATAAAAAATTATTTATTTTTCTAAAAAAGCATTTAACTTTTGGCCCACGAGTGACTCACCAAACAATGCAGACATTTATTTGCGCTAGTGAAGCAAACTTTATGCTACTACTAGCTCAATAGATAGGAATGGTGGATAGAACTATCTATGGTTCGAAACCACAAATCCTCCAGAAATCTAATCGGAATTCTTACCAAGTAGCACCTCCACCCGTGGTAAGACACTATTGAGCTTCCTCGCCTCTATTTTTCATAGAAAGATACCCGCCACAGGTCCATCCACCACTACCCCTGCACGGAACAATAGGTCGATGTCGAACAATAGGAACAATAGGTCGAATATGTATTAGAATATGGAATTCACTGGTCGACCAGATGACCTAGAAGTAGAGACATTCATACACAGAACTGGAGTCCTCTACCATATTTCCTATCCCAAACCTATTGATACCCTTTCTCGCCATCTTCACCTCACCATAAAAGTTTCCTTAAATGGTCGAAGTAAAACCCCTGGGTTTTATTCCGTCTCTTACCCAGAATTTTAATTTGAGCATTAATATTTTCAAAATTTTCAAGTTACTAGATTATGCCCTTTTTGCATCATCTTTAGAATCAATCGGATCAATTGCTACAGATCTTACTGCAGAAGAAGATTAACAACTGCAGGGCACGATACAACTTGTTCCGTGTTTCTCTAAAATGGTTTTCTGCACAACACATGTGCTTGGACACATAATTTATGTTGACGACGTTGTCCCGATCTAACAAAGACACTACCCTATATGACCAGCAATAGAAAAAATTATAGATGAGCTGGGCCGTATGCCTGCGGTGGGAGTCATCAAAGAAAGTACTAGACCTTGGAGTTCACCAGTGATCTTGGTACGTAAGCCTGGCAAAGGTCGCCTGTGTTTGGACTTCCGAAAGGTCAATACCGTCAAAAAAAGATAACATCTAATTCCCAAAATATACGGTATTTTAAGTCGCTTGCCTCAAGTCAACTTAATATTTAGTTTGGATTTGAAAGACGCTTTTTGGCAGATCTGCCTGGAAAAATCGTTCAGAGAGAAAACTACATTCACAGTGACGGGAAGGCCGAAATATCAGTTCGTAAGGATGCCTGTCCTACTTTATAACGCAATTCAGACCATTTAAGGTTCTCCACATTTAAGGTTCTATGTCTTCGAATATCTGGATGACTTTCTGATAGTTATTGATAATTTTCCATTTCATATGTGTTTCAGTGTACTGAAAGAAGTTGCAAATTGTCTAAGATATCCAAACTTGACGATCAACCTCAAGAATAGTTATTTCTTTGTCCCGGTGTTTATTCTCTGCCCTGAAGCCATTCCCGATTCGGATATCACTGCGGAAATGGTAGTTTCAGCACTTTACTGCAATTGGTGAGCTGTCCAAACTTATAGGTTTCGAAGGCAAACGCACTCCCAATTACAATCATAAGTAGACATTGAAATTTAAAATCAAAGATCATGGCTTGCGACAGGACAAACTTGCTTGCAAACTTGTCAATTTTGCTTAACTGACGAACCACTTTTCGCGAAGATTTCGATCTCGTTTCCCAACTAAAATAACACTCCGAAGTCCGATTATCTTCGTCCCATTAAAGCCATCAAATTTTGTTCATCTTTTCTTACACACTGACTTGATACGTAAAATGCTTCAACCACCATACAAACGTCGACCCCTGTCATTAGTAGCGACAATAAAAATCTTGTTATTGATCCAAACGGGCAACGCGTTAAAGTCTTCCTCGACAGATTAAAACCTTGTTTTAAGTCAGAATATCCAGAAACTCAACTTTTACTAACTTAAAGCAAAAATCAGTCGCGCAGACCAAACACTGTATTCTGCAGGCAACGCCCAAACTATTTCTTGGGACACATTTAAGTCGTTTCCTTCTACTTCTCCAAAAGTTAGGAAACCTAACACTGACCCCACTAAAGCGATTCAAAAGGTAATATTAAATCTTACAACTTAAATCCTTCCTCTGTAACTACTCGAGAAGATTGAACTACCAACCGATGTTTGGTCACACTAAAATGTCTCTGTTTGGATCCTTTTTTTATATCGTCCTAGCTACAATGGCACTAGGGAAGCAGTCTTGTGGCGCGTAAACACACCGTTAGTAAGTACTTCGTTATCGATAACAAGGTGTAAGATTGCAAATAAAAAATATACTACGCGTTGTTTCTATACCACAACACCATGTAAATTTGAAGTTTTAAGAAATATTGTGCTGCAAAAGATGTTAATTATTCAAAATCAAACTTTTGGGTAGCATTCATTTTAGCGATTAATTATCATATCAAATAAATCTTGAGCGATTTTACAATATTTGAACGAGCCTACATAATAATATTTGGTCATGTCTTTTCTACTTTTGGGTCGGTTTTACAACAATTCTCCGGGAGGAGCTGTTCACAAGTATGAAAAAAAAGGATACACGAAAATAATTGTAAACTATAAATTAATTATAAACACACAGATGAATTAGTATTTTGAAATAATAATGTTAAGAGAGATTATCGACGGATTGTTTTCACTGGAATTAACCGCTACCAAATGTTGGAATTAGAAGTGATGGTACTTACAATTTAGTGGTTGAATCGAAATTCTAGTTACGAAAATGAATTCAAATAGATCCCATTTAGACAGTAATAACATTTAGGCGTAAATATAAAATCCTTTTTCAAAACATTTGAATAATAATTTTCTAGTTTTTAATTCGTTATTTGAAATATAATTCCGGATGGATAGATCCCATTTAGATAGTAATAACATTTAGGCGTAAATATAAAATCATTTTTCAAAACATTTGAATAATAATTTTCAAGTTTTTAATTCGTTATTTGAAATATAATTCTGGATGGATATATAGTATACAATTATGAACTCCTCTAGTTTACTGAAAAGCTTTTATAAAATTTCTAGTTCTATGAGTTTTCGATTCAAGAAGCGCTTCTTCTAAAACAGTAATTATATGACTTAAACTGGATAGATCAATTTCAAATAAAACATTTCGTTTCGTTACTAATTTATCATCATTTTGATTTCGGTCTGTGTTCTCTTCTTCATCCAAGCTATTAGTATCATCGATTATTTTATTTTTATGTTCATTTAAATTTTCCCTATCTAAATGTAATTTAATTATAATCGACGGTGTGGCTTGATGTAAACATGCTCGTGATGCAATTTTAGCATCAATACGCCATTCTAAATCACGAAATTTAAGTGTTTTATACGACTGAAAAGTTTTTAATATATTTTCATACGATTTCTTATCATCAATAAAATTTACTAATGATTTTATTTGATCTGGTTGAAATTTGATTTGAACGAGAGATTCACTTAGTTCTGTTTCATGAAGATTATGTTTTATGGAATCAATTGTAAAACATGTTAAACTTTCAATAATTGATTGTATTTCATCGGTTGTTGTGGAAAGTTTTTCTTAAAAACAAATAAAAATTAATCTATCTTGTATTTGAATAAAATTTAAATTCTTACTTGCTGCAACAGAATATTTTTTCTTGTTCGGTCCACTTAAAAGATATTCATGCGATAATTTACAAAATTCGCTTATAACTAAAATCAAAATATATTGTTTAAATTAAATAAAATTCAAATTATATTAATTTTACCTTCCGGTTGAAATTCATTTAATAATTTTAAATGATTTCTTATTTCAAATCGTATTAAACTTGTCATTTTTCCTATATTTGTCAACAAACTGTCCTAAGCGTTTTAAATATAGACACTGAACTGAAATTGCATATATACATTTTTAACTGTCAAATTGCATTATTTTGCGTTATATTTGATTTGATCGAATTGAGGTTAAACTTTTTATATTTTAAAATAATAAATAATTAAAATGAGTTTGTTGTTTGGGGAAATAAATGAGCCGGATACCAGAGCATTTTGGGATGATTATGAAGATTTTGAAATTCGAGAAGATAGTAATCGCAGGTAAGTTTTTTCATAACAAAACTACTTTCTTTTTGCATAAAAACAACTTTCTCTCCCGGTTTTGTTCTAGATCGATTTTGAATTGGACTAATTCTAAAAACAATAATATTCTTGAAAAAATTAAATCTTTTATAGTGTTTGAAGGAATAAATATAAAAGATTTCATCAATCAAGTTTTAATTAAAAACAAAATTCCGGTTTGTGAAGTAAATGATGCAAATGTTAAAATTTATAATTTTGAAGATGATAATCTTGTTGTTTGTGTTTCGGATGAACGTGATTTAAATAAATTTGGAGAGGTTACAGAATTATTGTTACCATGGATCGAGAAAGCAACTAATTGTATTGGAATTTCTATTCAATCAGCGGCTCTGTATAAAGGGAATAATGATAAAGAGGAATGTTTTTTTCGTGGAATAAAATCTGAATTGAAAACAATTTCAAAATTATGTGAACCCAATTTTGTAACTGGGATTGTGGCGGGAATGTTTTCTAGAAGGTTGTCTTTAAATTTATCAGCATCAGCGTATATTGGTTATACCAAATCACCTTTTTATGATTCTTTAACCGTTCGTCCAATATTGAATGTTATGAAACGCTTAAATATTCCAACTGATGAAAACTATGTAGAAAAAGTAACTAATAACAGTGACCTGTATATGTAGAATTATGTTACTAAGAATCTAAATATATTATATCTTGTTTTTATTAATTAATTTCGTTAAATTTTTTAATATATTACACTAATCAAGTTTAATTGCAAATGATGACCCGCATGAACACCCTTGTTCCGCTTTAGGATTTCCAACAATTCGAAATCCCGATCGTATTAACTCAGTATGATAATCGACGATCGCTCCACGACAATATTCTAAAGAAACTTGATCAACAACAACTTTTGCGTCAGGAAATCCAAATGTTAAATCATCATTTTCCATTTTTGAATCTAAATCAAATTTATATTGAAAACCGGAACAACCACCACCTTCCACAGTTATTCTTAAAAATGATCCATCTCCGCATAACTCACGTAATCGATTCACACAAGATTCACTTAATTTTATTTCAGATTTAGGATTAACAATGGGAATATTAGTCACATCTAATTTTGTAGCAAAAGGACGTATTGTGTTTGTTGTTTTACTAAAATTTAAAATCAATTTAGTATATTTTTAAACATAATATTTATCAATTTCTTTTACCATAGTTTAACAAATTTGGTGCAATTTTTTAATAAAAAAGCCATTGTTTTGATTTTTGTTTGACAATCAGCTGTTCATTCATAATAAGTGCATCTAATCCCAAAGTATATTTATATCGATAAGTTTTTAATTTTTTTTTTTTGCAAAAATAAATGTTATCGTGATTGATATCTTGAAAATTAAACCTAACCTATAAAAAAATGTCATCAAAAAAGTGACAAGCTATTGTCAAATTTGTAAAACTTTAAAAATAAAATTGTAATATATAAGTAATTTTTATGCTAGTTATATAAATTTGTTTATTTCTATTTAATATTAAATTTTTATTGTAATGTTAAAGGTAAGTTTATAAAAATATATAAAACTTTTTGTTCTGTATAAACTTTTTTTTGGGAGAAGTTGACATTTTAATAATATTTGTTGTTGAAGATGTGGTGATATAAAGAAAATTGTGTTTATTTATAGGCCAAATACAAGATATTTTGATAACAAAAATTATTTATAAAAATACGTTTTTGCAGTTTTTGAAGGATAAATAACTTGCAAAGAAATAGCTTACAATTTCTTGGTTGATTGAATGCAATGTTAAACTTTCGTTTTCATTCGTTTATACAGTTTGGATGGAGATGAAAAATTTTAATTTGATCAGATTATGGGATCAAACGGATTGATAGTAAAAGGACCATGGTGGTACATTGCGTGTTTTTGCGTTTTTGCAACAGTCCACGGTAATGGTTAGTGTCTGCGATCAATACCTCGTCGTCGGCCTCCAATAACCGATATTTGTATCAGGCGGGTGATTAAGGCTAAATTCTTAAAGGTTGAGTGTGAAGTTAACAGTCTGAAACGTTAAAAGCTTAATCATTAGAGTAAGATACAATTAGTCTAAAAAATAAAATATTAAAACCTTACAAAATTAGTACCCGGAACGGAATTGATGCTTTCAAGAGCTTAGAAAAGATACAAGGAGTATGTATAGCTTGTTCCAGAAGTCCAGTAGTATCGCATGTGTCACATTGTGTTTCACACCTTAAGAGAAACCCGAGTCGAAGGTTAGTCTTTTGAACTCGTGTAATAGCACGTTAATTTAACCAGAGTAGACACTGTAGTAGAATTCGCTGAAATTAGATTAAAGTCTGATTTTACACCGAATGAAAATACCGATGCCTCGGCGCAGGTATCAAACCATCAAATGGTGGCTATGGTGTGGTCCCCGCATTCCGCTATATGCAGCTAGCCATTTATTTTTTTCATGTAGAAATGAAAGTGGAATAACACAAACATTCAGGATGGCATTTTGAGCGATAATGATAGAAACAAATGCCCTGAAAGAATTGTGAAGTTCTAGAGTTAGATTATGAACTGAGCCTCAAGTGTAAGGAACAACACAGATGAGGTTGAGTATGCCAAAAAGATGAGTGAAAACCTACGCCATAGAAGTCGATGTTGCTTTTAGGCTTAGATATATCGAAAAATCGTTAGAGATGCATTGGAAATTTACTACTTGTATGTTTCGTAATAAAGTTCCACGTTCTATAATTCTCTCTGGATCAAATATGTTCCGCTGAGCAAGCTGCAAGAAGGAACATTCACAGCACGGCACTTTGTTCAACACTTGTAAACCTTTAATAGGAAATAAACCATTTCTTCAGTAAAAAAATATGGCACTTCACATTATTTTGAAACTTGGATGATTTATTTAACGAATTTTCTTCTTTTATGGAACAACAAAAGTAAATCGTAGTAAATAAGATTGAATATTCTCCGTCTCTCTCTCTCTCTCTCTCTCTCTCTCTCTCTCTCTCTCTCTCTCTCTCTCTCTCTCTCTCTCTCTCTCTCTCTCTCTCTCCTCTTCTCTCTCTCTCTCTCTCTCTCTCTCTCTCTCTCTCCTCTTCTCTCTCTCTCTCTCTCTATCCCTCTCTCTTTCTCTCTCTCTCTTTCTCTTCTCTCTCTCTCTCCATTTTTTTTTTCTCTCTCTCGCTTCCC
This sequence comes from Diogma glabrata, assembly GCA_963693315.1. Taxonomy (NCBI): domain Eukaryota; kingdom Metazoa; phylum Arthropoda; class Insecta; order Diptera; family Cylindrotomidae; genus Diogma; species Diogma glabrata. The sequence goes on from OY856188.1 coordinate 64,585,325, forward strand.
CTTTTCTCTGTGAGGTTTATCTACATTGCAGAGATTTTGTCGTCCGTGTAATCAGTGGCCATTCATCTCGTTCAATTCAATTCAATTGAGTCCAATCTTTACTTTTTGTATTACGAAGCTTGTAATACCGAAAAATAATTTCAATATACCGTTTCATTTCTTCGAGAAGATGGAGGCGTTTTCGTTCCAGTAGACCTCCGCACTCAATTTCGACCTAGGATCTTGACAACAATTTTGACGAAAGGCGCAAAGCCGTTGCTCAGGTTTTTAGGCAAAGAAGCAACTGTCACTGTCTTGACTGCTTAAAACTGTTTGTCTTTGCTGGTATTGGAAGAAAGACTGGACCAACAAAAACGTGGCATTGTGCAATATGTAAAAATATTTTAAGAGCAAACATAACATTCTTCCAATGTAATATATGTAAGAAATGGTGTCAGGTCTTACGACACTTAACCAATGGACTAAAACTACATAGTCCCTACAATTAACTCGCAGCATCAGATTCATTATAGCGCAATTAAGAGTCGGTTGGCCACGCATCTTGAATACTATATGTATAAATAGAATTGACCCCTAAGCTATTGACAAGGATCATGCATGTGGAGGCACACCACATGATGTAACTCTGATGAAGGAAGTTTTGTAGTACCGTATATATTGAGCCGTACGATTAGCGCCGCACCCGTTTCTACAACAACAATATCTATTCCAAAATGAATCTAATTTCAGTGGTTCGTGTAGCATTATTGAAACTTTTAATGTTATCACATTAAATTTCCTCCTCTGTAAAGAATAAGAGTGTCGTGTTTCATGTTCAAAATTGCTTTTTGTTGGTGACGCAAACCAGCAGACAAATCGTATTCCTCATCCAATAGATTGTAAGAAATTTTTCAAATACTTAATGGCTTTGAACTCATCCAAATTTGCTTTTTTAAACTGAGATAATCTCCTAAGCCAGAACATGTTTTGCATGCACACTTTACATAACATCAGTCGATTCGAAGCATGATCCACACCGTTTCGTCAAATTCTTGAATGCTTGAGGTGGGGTGTTTCACATGTAACGAATTGTGTCAAATTTTCCAAATGTTCAACCGAAATTTGTTCTTTAAGGTAGAGATGATATATAAAAAACCAGAACAACGTTTGCTTGTTCATGCAAAAATCGAATTAAACGATTGCAATAAATTCCACAAATATTCTAATGATGCCGGATGTTAATATTTGAGGTGTAGAAAACCTTCAAATCATATCGACGCTAAATATCTAAAAAGTTGAAGATTTTTGAGATGCATAAAATTTGTTAGTTTGACCCATGATGATTATATCGATGTTGATGATTCGGTTTCGGTTTTGGAAAATGACGCGGTATACCGGTATTCGGCAAATCGATATTGAATTGTCTTGTTTTCTCTCTTTTAAAAGAAACACTAACTGGTTATTGTTGAGACATTTCTTTTTACTAATCTTTCTAATCATTCCATTAATTTCATGATGGATTTGGATTATATACTGGATAAATTCTATACTGTTCGTATGATCATCCCCTCCAAATGCCAGTACGTAATTATTTACCAATGGGTTAATGTTGATTGGTTTCGATTTGGTTGGAATAATACTTTTATTGTTGATATCATCAAGAGATGATTCTCAGCACCGAAACTACCAAGAAGAATCCGGCCAACATCGCTACATCGTTCTGTCGTTTTTTCGCTAAAAGAGCAATTCATGACATTCCAGTAAGGCTGCTCTGTATTTTTTTCCAAATAGCTGGTATAGAAATCAACCCCGTTCCACAAACAATATCGCAACCTCGGCGTCCTTGAGATGCAACTGCTGAAATGAATGGTGTCATCTATCGAAATGCTCTGAACTGAATCATAAATAATGACACACAAGCTATATAATACCTGTTTGCGCTAAAAAAGCCAAAAAAACAACAACGCCGCATCTAACACCAGCCCACCACACGGTTTCAGGTCCGTTTCGGTTTTTACAGATAAATTGTAATGGTTGGTAGGAAAAATTAACATGATCACGCATTTCATAAAAGGACACTACATTCAAGTGGAAGTCATACAAGAGAACAAACTGAACACCTTTCGTCGGAATTGTTGTGATGGCCCTTGGTCGGCATTGGGTTCCGAGTACTTCTGAGGCGGGTCCATCTTGAGAAGCCGATCATAACAACATACAAAGCAATAGGAAGACCTATTTTAAATTATGCTGCACCCATATGGACCCCCCAAGTTGCCAACACTCACTGGAATAAGTTACAAACAACACAAAATGCTGCCTTGCGAACCGCAACCGGATGTCACCTGATGGCTCACCGAGATCACTTGCACGAGGAAAGAAACATATTGCCGGTCCGTGAACATAATGAAATGCTAACCAAACAATATCTATTGGTCTGTCACAAAGAGCAACATCCTTGCAATGACACCTTAACTACGATCGAACCACCTAGAGACATAAGGAAGACTGCAAGATGTCAGAGATAGCCAGATTACTGGTAACATAGACGAATGTACATATAGAACTTAAAAACACTCCCCACCAAAACGGTTGAAAATACAATAAAGAACTATATTCCAAATCGTGTTTTGAATGGAAAGCCACCAAAAGTAGCTGCCGAAGAGGTCCAACTACCCCGTAGCACCAGATCCATCCAAGCTCAACTAAGATCCGGTTGGTCACGCATTCTAAACAACTACATGAGCAGAGTTGAACCTGAAATTATTGACAAGTGTCCCGCATGTGAGGACACGCCACTCGATGTAGACCACCTACTTAATTGTCCTGCAAATTTTACAAACTTGACGAAGGAAGATTTGTGGTACCGCCCAAGGGCAGTAGCAGAGTTCCTGAACCTGGACATGGAGCCGGAGGATTAGCACCAAACACGTCGCTACAACAACAACAACAAACTGAACACAAAATCTGATCTTAATGTCAATAATTATGCCATCATTTGCAATTGTCATAATAAAAATAAATGAGTGAAGCAAGCCATCGCCATTATATCAGGCAAAATTACACTGGTAAACGTGTATCTAGAACCGCTATCCTGGAGCCCTACAGGATATCATGCCAACATCAGTCACCTGTTATATTACAATGATTGCTACGTCTTGGAGGACATGGACGTCCACCACTCAATATGACACTGTGCCTTAGTTGATGATCAACAATGGATCAAATTCTTTGATAATATCGATCAGTCTAATTTCGGCATTTTTAATAACTTATCATTAAAATCTATCACTTCTAACAGCAGCAGCTCCCCAGACTTGTCACTCTTCAGCGCATCGCTTCCTAACAGCCCGGCATGGAAACATAAAACAACGCCCCAAGAACATTAATTCCACCAAGGAGCTACCCGGCATTAGACTAAGTTCCTGATGCAGCACCTTTGGTAGATGCACGAGATGAACTACGCGCAACAGATGCAATCATCCCGCAAATCCAAGCAATATCAACATAATTAATGAAAATGGTAAACGAACATATATCTGGGAAGTGGAAGGAACCTCTAGAACAATCTGAGTTTAACGCAGGAACTAAAAACCTCTGAAAAACAATGAAACGGATGACTAAGCCGCATCTCAAAACGGCCAACGTTATATTATTCAACGGCGTGGCAACAGCCAACAACAAAAAGTGTACGAATGAATTCGTTAGATAGTTCACTCTACATGTCCGAGCCTTAAAAACAAAAACAAAATGTATGGAACACATTGAGAAGAATCCATTAGCTGACAGTCGATTACTCCACGGATTTCACAGTTTATGATATTGTGAGAGCATTAATGTCCACAAAAGGCGTCCAAAGCACTTGGATGTCATCAATTATGTTAAAACACATAGGTTCCATCAGCATAACATACATAACAAGCACCACTCTATAAATAGCGTGGAAATACCGACCCTGTGGAAGGTCGGTCGAATATGGTCTATTCTAAAACCAGGAAACATTGTATATGATTCTAAGTCATGCAGATCAATATCACTATTTTCACTAATTGCTAAACTAATAGAGTCTATCTACAGTCCACACTGCAGGAACATTTGACACCAGTGGCTTACCAGCATGGGTTCAGGAAGGAACACAGCACGACAACTGCCCTCCACTCTTACAAACACAAAGATATCTAATCAGTACTCTATACTAGTCGCCCGAAATCGCTCTTATATTCTCAACTCAACAAACGACAAAATGATGGGTCTAGTACAACATTCGAGGTCGCGAAACATACATCAAATTTAACAACGACAAGTTGAAACATCGGCAGGTGATGCAAAAAGTACCACAGGAAAAGGTCTGTCTCCTGCATTGCGCAACTTCTACAATTCAAACCCGGCACGAGCTCTTGCAAGAATTAAAAATAGTCTCCAATGCTGACGGCATCACATTATCATCAACTTGTGGGCCTTAGGTTACTCTAGAATTTTTTTTCATTGTACAGTTTGCGGCACCCCCGCAAAATTTAATTTTTTGTACGGCACCCTCCCATTTCGTGTCAATACCCATAAAAATATTATTGGCAAAATTTGAAATCAATCGTTCAACTCTAAGGCGTGTCCCGGCCACTTAAAGTTGAGGGTTTTGTTCTGACCCTTTTAATAAAATTTTTCTTTTAAGTTCCAGAACAAAACTTCTCAATTTTAAGTGACCAGTGCATGCCTTAGAATTAAACGATTGATTTCAAATTTTGCAAATAATATTTTTATGTGTATTGACACGAAATGGGAGGGTGCCGTACAAAAAATTAAATTTTTTTTAAGGGCCACCCTATTGCCCATATAAATAAATACCTGTCCATGCTCAATAATGGCCTCGTTGAAACAGACTAGAACTGTCCACTGCAAAATCAATAGGAATCGTGAAACACGAGCCATTGTACATCTAAGTTGCAGGCAATACGAACGAACTGCTGGACAACTAAAATACCTCGGTGTGGTTTACGACAGTATGTCTGTGTCCTCCTCCCAAGCAAAAAGATTGGCAGCACAATAAAAACTCGTAAAAATGTGCTGAAATCCTTTACAGGCACCAGCTGGGGTAAAGATAAAAAGACCATCACCACAACATACAAAGTTATTGCTCGCCCCATTTTAAATTATGCTGCATCCGTTTGGTCACCAAAACTAAGCCAAATTCCGTGGAAAAGGTTGTAAACAACACAAAATGCTGCACTGCGCAAGACCATTCATATCTATAAAACAAAAATTCCGCCAGTGAAACCTGCTACAAGAAAAACAAGATCTGGACAACAAAACCACCCCTGAAAATCATCAGAACTTCACAGTCTTGATGAGAAGATGTATTGGTGTCTGGTATATTACTCTTGAAGTATTTTTTAATCTGCAGTAATCTGTAAAGACACATATCAGTATTTCTAGGTTTTTTCGATTCAAACTTGAGCACATTTATGCTGTTTTGGTTGAACAATAAAATTAATTTCTTGGGCTGTTTTAAACCTTGTGCATGCTATGCACAACTGGAAAGATCTTTGAAAGAATTATTGATACCCGACTTGAACAATATACTGAAGGACGAAGGCGAGTGGAACCTTTCTGACCGGCAGTTTTGTTTCAGAAAGAAACGCTCAGCCGTTGATGCATTATCTGCAGTATATGAGATAGAGCATAACGCGATGTGTAGTACAAGATGATTAGAGGGTGAAAAACAATACAGTGCTGCTGTCACCCTGGATGTAAAGAATGCTTTTAACTTTGCAAACTTTTTTAACAAATCCTGAAAGTGCTAGACGAACTGCACGTAGCTGACTACCTGTTACGTATAATAGGATAGGTAGTTACTTCTCTTAAAGAACTCTGGTATATACCGAAACAAAAAATATTTCCAAAAAAGAACAATATAACAGAAGGAGGACCCTAGAAATCGGTCCTTGGTATAAGTATAATGACCTAGCGAACCAAAACTACTTCTACTGAGGGAAAGATCCAGAACGCAGAACACATGACAGTCGAATATGAAAGCAGTATGCTGAAGAATAAATCACTCAACATAGCCTAATGCAGTTTATGCTAAACTCAAAAGAGAACTAGGACCTAGCGATTGGGATCATCACAAGTATGTCGAAAATACTAACTCAAGACGAATGAAGAGCTGTCACGATCAAAAATACGTAATAACACCACGACAACAATACATTATGCACACGAGATATTTTTACGTGGCATAAACCCGGTGTCCTTTGGAAAACAGGGTTTCAAATGGTTTTGATGAAATTTGTCAACTTTCTACGTAAAACAAAAAAAGTCAGTCAAGAGCGAATAAAGTTCACTTGCCAAGGGTTCCGTGGACGAAGAAGAACAAAATCTCAATATAATTGTCAAAAGGTCGTGTTGCAAAGTCTTTATATATTTCGGACCGTAGACACATACAAATGAATATTTCTTTATAACTGCACTGCAAAATTTCAAAGAAAATACCACCGTTTCATAGGGTACGTTTATGTTGAAGCTTCGATAAACGAGTCAAGCAGTGATAAAAGCGTTTAATAGCGCAATTCTTTTACAGTGTTTATGTTGGACCTTCGAGAATTTTAATAAAATTTACAAAAATATATACAATAAACTTAAAATTAATTAATTTAATAATCAATTTTCCATAAAATGTTTCTGTCAACCAACGTCAAAACGTTGGGACTGTGTGCAAATTGCAAAATATGCATTTCAAATTTCAGGGCCGTATGATTTATAGTTTACGAGATAATCGATATAATGGGAAAACACGTTTTACTCTCACCAATAGAGTCACCAGTAGGGTACACACACAAAACTAGATAATAAATTGTTTTTGTTTTTTTTTTCTTTCAGGGTAAAGGAATGCGAAACTTTGAAGAAGTATGGCCTGAAACACGTCCAATAGTTTTAAATTTACTAAAACAAGAACCAGTTACTCAATCTGAATGGCAACACTTATTCTTTGGTGTCCATGTTGTGTGTTTATGGGATGAAAAGGGACCTTCAAAGATTTATGATTGTCTTCAAGATGATATTGTTGCATTTATAAAACAAGCTCAATTACGTGTTTTAGCACAACGAGAGGAACAAGCTTTATTAAAAGCGTATATAGTTGAATGGCGTAAGTTCTTCACACAATCAAGTTATTTACCTTTACCATTTAAACAATTAGAAACAGCTTTGCAAGGAAAATCAATATCGTCAAATCATAATTCAAATAATTCACAGAAAAAATCAAATAATGATGAAAGTATTGTTAGAAAATTAATGTTAGACTCATGGAATCAAAGTATATTTATGGATATAAAAGATCGATTACAAGACTCAGCTATGAAATTAGTGCATGCGGAACGAAATGGTGATGCGTTTGATTCACAACTAGTTATAGGTGTAAGAGAAAGTTATGTTAATTTATGCTCAAATGTTGAGGATAAATTAAAAATTTATCGAGACAATTTTGAAAAAGCTTATTTAGAAGCAACAACAGAGTTCTATCGTTTGAAAGCATCCGAACAGTTACAACAAAACGGTGTTCAAGTGTTTATGCGATATGCTGATACAAAATTACGTGAAGAAGAGACACGAGCAAAAAGATATCTTGAAACCAGTAGTTTCATTGCACTGGCCAAATGTTGTGTTTCTGTTTTAATTGAAGATCATCTTGCGACTTTACTCAGCGAATGTCCTTCTTTAATTAAATGTGGGGAAACCGAAAGATTACAGTTAATGTTTCGATTACTTGATCGTGTACCGATTGAATCAGAGGGCGCTGATAAAGGTATTGGACCAATGTTACGAGATTTAGAGAAACATATTGTGGAAACTGGATTAGATGATATGAAATCAGCATCTGATGTTATAACACAAGATTCTGAGAAATATGTTGAACGATTATTAGATTTATTTAGACGTTTTAGTACATTAGTTAAAGATGCGTTTAATGATGATCCAAGATTTTTAACGGCGCGAGATAAAGCTTTTCAACAGGTCGTTAACGATACAACCGTTTTTAAATTAGAACTACCAACGGCACCAACAGCTCGAGGTACAAAAGTAACTACACCAGAGAGTAAATGTCCTGAATTATTAGCAAACTTTTGTGACATGCTTCTACGTCGTACACAATTAAGTAAAAAATTAACAAGTGATCAAATCGAATCTCGGTTAAAAGATGTTTTATTAGTTCTTAAATATGTTAACAATAAAGATGTATTTATGCGTTATCATAAAGCACATTTAACTAGAAGGTATAAAACTTATAAATATTTATTGAAATCGGAATCTAATATAAATATTTTTTGATTTCAGATTAATTTTAGATTCAAGCGCAGATAGTGAAAAAGAGGAAGATATGGTTGAATGGTTGCGTGACATTGGTATGCCTGCTGATTATGTAAATAAACTAGCGAGAATGTTTCAAGATATCAAGGTGAATATATTTTATATATTTAATTTTTAATTCATCAGCATTACTGAAAATAGGTACAACCATTCTGAAAATTTTAAAATTTCCTTACTACAAGTTTCATTTTGTTATGCGTTTTGAACATCTCTGTATCGTTGCAAAAAGTGTTCTTATTAATTTCAGAATAATTTTGGATTCAAATTTCTGGTTTACGGTTTCGGTTAAAGTTTTTTTGATCGTTTTTATGAACGTCTGAATATAGTAATTTTTTTGATATACTGAAATCATTCGTTCGTTCGATTTTCGGAAACGAATTTTATAGTTATAAAATATTGTTGCAGTACTATTTTTCTGTTGGTAAACAATCAAGTAATTGCATACCTAATAGGAAAAAAAACGTAACATTCGTGTTTGTCATTGGATATTGTCAACTACAGGAAATATAAGTAAAAATATGCTTAAAGAATAAGCGGTGGTAGAAAATAATCCTAAAATTTATATAGAAGTGTTGAACGTAAAGGTTCGAAAAACGGACGCAATTGTAAGAGAGAACTGAAGCATGTATCCAAGTTAAATGTAAAATGGCGAATGATTACAGGAGTCTTCGTCAATGATTTTACTATGTTCAGCGACAGTAGCCGAGATCAAGAATCCAGAATAGCGATAATAGTAAAACCAAATATGACTCCATAACAGTCATGTATGCCGAGCAATATAATATGGCCCAAACATTTGTTGAATTCAAGAAAATGGATTAACACCAAAGATATAAACATCAGAGGTGAAAGATTGGTATACAAAAATGGAAGCGATATCATATGACAAAAACTGAGAGATCCTCATTTTCCATTTTATGAAGCTGAAGAAGGAACGCAAATAGGGTTCTGGAGTGCCAGTAGGAAACTCCTGTTTGGATGTAAGAGAACTCGGTAATTCACAGGACTGCTAGAACAAGAATCATGACAGATCTTCGACCTATTCAACGAAAGCCATTGAAAGGGTTAACTGTTAACCCAAAATGTGAAGAGAATTTAAGCTTCTGCTATTGCTGAAATACTAACTAAAAGATGTACTGTTATAACAGGAAAAAGAATCGCTGAAATAAAAATTGAAACAACTACAGCAAAATTGATGCAGTCATTGTAGAAATGGCTTCATGAATATTGCCATTAAAAAGGAAAAGCAAAATGAATCCAAAAGGTGCATCCGCGAGCCTACAAGTAAAACAAATGTCAAATGATCTGAAAATAATAAAACCACGGAAACTTGAAACAGCAAGTGAAGTCAACAAGAGCACCTTGGGTAAGGTCAACAAAAAGGCATCAGTCAGACAAGTTGATGGGTCCACTCGTAACGCAAGGAGCATTCAAACATACAGAGAAGTGCAGCACCCCAAGGACGATGTAGTTACATAAAATTAAGATTAATAAGGAGGGTTGATAAGGAACCGCATGTGAGCCAATAAATTTAAAAGTCACAGCAGTGATACTATACAACACGAGGAAAAATAAAAATAAATGAATCATTGATAGAAAGATCACCAGCTCTACGTTGATTGATCACCAGCTCTACGTTGATTTCATGCAAGCATATGATAGCGTCATCCGCGACAACCTCTGGTCTGCACTCATGTGCCTTGGTATTCCAGCGAAACTTGTTTCTCTGTGCAAACTCACAACATCGGGATCAAACTGTAGAATAGTAATCGAAGGGTCAGTTTCTGACTCTTTTGATATAACATCAGGTGTTCGACAAGGTGATGCACTCGCGCCCGTACTATTTAATTTGGCGCTTGAGTACGCGATAAGAAAAAGCCGCATTGAGACACAAAACTGTATATTTAACAAATCTAGTCAAATTCTTGGCTATGCAGATAATATTGCGCTTCCCGGACGTAGATCAAGCGATATTAAGGATAGTCTCTCTCAGCTTGAAAGAAATGCTAAACGACTTGGATTATGCATTAACACCGGCAAGACTAAACTTTTAACAACATCCAGGAATATACCTCCCGGCAATCTGAATACTGGCGACTGTGAAGTGGAACGTGTAGAAAACTTCAAATACCTCGGGTCTGTAATAACATCATCAAATGACATGCAGGCAGATATTAAAGCACTTGTCTCAGCCGCATACAGAGTTTTCTACGCATACTCAAAACTTTTGCGATCCATACATCTTTCGCAGTCGTGCAAACTCACACTTTACAAAGCATTAATCCGACCTGTGCTTACCTTTGGAAGCGAAAGCTGGACACTGACTTCCTCCGATTGTAGAATTCCATCAACATTCGAGAGGAAAGTCATACGAACAGTTTATTGTCCATGTAAAGTTGCTGAAAATCAGTATAGAATCCGAATGAATCATGAAATCAGACAGCTTCTTGGAAGCTGCGATGTAATCGGATTCATTAAATCTAACCGGATTAGATGGTTTGGTCATGTAGAAAGGGCACCATTAGATAGAATGAGTAAAAAAGCGTCCCAACAACAACCAGCTGGTGTTCGTCGAAGAGGAAGAGCTAGACAACGCTGGCGTGATGACATCATCCTAGACCTTCGTGATATAGGATGTCGAAACTGGGGTCAACTGGTCATGGAACGAGATAATTGGAAGCTGATTGCACAGACGGCAAAATCCCTCCATGGGATGTAAACGCCAGAGAGAGAGATAGAAAGATCTGAATCATCGGAAGAGGATTCATTCTATGGAAGACCGGATTTAAATCCGGGTTCAGGACGAACATCCTTAGGTGGAGGGTAATGTTTCGATTTTTACAGAATGTTTTAATTTTTTACTATTTGCATATCAAACTTATGGTGAGAAAATACAAGTTCTTGGGATTCGTTATATGAAATTTTCATGATTAATGAATATCCTCGAACTTTCTAGAACGAAATAAAAAAGTATTTAAGTATTTTCTGTGCAGAACGACAGACAGCTTACGAAGAACTTTAATAATATTCACACCAAATTAAAGAAAAACGTGACATCGTATTAATAAAATAGCGTAAATAGAAGTCAAGTGAATTTATGAAACATTGATTGAATTATTTTGGACGCTGTGCTTTTACTAGGTATATCTACGTTCAATTCTTTGAGATTATAGACCTGTATACAAAATATTATAGTTAAGGACTATTGTTCTATTATCATGTTCTGAAATAATAAAGGCGTGTTATACTGAATAACATATGATGTTATTATCTAATGATCGAACCAGTAAAGGTGCGTTTAGACTTAGAAACATGTATGAGCGCAACAAGTCAACCAATTTTTAAACAATTCTTCATACAATACCATCAACATTTTGTGTGAGCTCATTCATTCTCTCTTACATTTTTTATGAGCTAAAAATAGCATAAACATTAACATGTTTACGAGACAGAATAATTTTAGAGTGAGATAAAAAATAAATTAATAAAGAAAAACTTAAAAAACAAAAAATGTTGCAATATTTGTTTTTGACTTGTATACCAATACAAATTCAAACGGATTTTTTAACATCTAAAAGAACTTGTATGCTCATACAATTGCAAGTTGATTGATTTCTTGTCTCACACAAGTTGTGATACATGTTTCCAAGTCTAAATGTACATTAAGAGATTATAGAAATATGTGTATCAAATAGAGTATTAGATTAATTCGGAGTTGGAAAATCGAATCGAAACGCCGATTGTGTGAACCCGACCAATATCAATTTTCTTGAAACTTCGGGCATCGATGGTATAATAAAATAAATAAAGGGGTTTTTTTATTTTTCACGGGTTTTGACACAGGATGTCTCGGAGTTTGTTAAGAAATTTAAAGAGAAGGAAAGTTTAAAGTTAAATTGTACTGGAACGAGTTAACCGATTTTAATCAAAAATAATTTTGTTTGAAAGGTACTAAGTAAGGCTTTATATAAGTAGAACACTGATAAAAAAATTTGTATGATTTTTAGAAATTTAAAGGAAAGTTTTATATGATTATTTTTAATTTTAATTTTTCCAATTTCAAAAAGTAACTTTTAGGTAGATTTCATAAAATCTACCTCAAATTATACTGAATTTTTTTTTTACCTATTTTACATAAAATTTTTGTTTTTTTTTAAATTGAATTTTCAAAGTTGGCGAAACCCAAAAGTTCCTTTTAAATAATCTATATATATAAAAATCAATTGCTGTTCGTTTGTCTGCTAAAACTCGAGAATGGCTGGACCGATTTTGCTAATTTTGATCTTGAAATATTTGTGGAAGTTCAGGGCAGGTTTAAACGGTAAGAAACATATACGATAAGCAACGGAAAATACTAAAAACGACAATTTAATTTTCCAATACAAAATGTTCCAAACTGTGAAACATTTGATGTCTTTTGTCTTTTTTTGAAGTGATACAAACACCAATTTTTCATGCCCTTATTAAGTATATTTACGACCGGTTTTGATTTTCAAAAAATCAACGACAGGTTAAATTTTCAAATATCAATTCAGTAAATTTGTGTTTCATAGTTGTTGTATGAGGTCTGATCTTTTTGGACAGTTGGAAACAGTTCTGTTTCAGAAATTAAAAAAGTATAAAAGTGTCAGTTGTTTGTCGAAAAAGGAAATAAATAAATAAATTTTAAGACGATTATTAAAATCTATCATCAGTTTGTCAGTGCGCGAGAACTTTATTGATCTATATATATATATTAGACTGGTCGTCAAAAACTAAATTTTCCGAGACGCCCCCCAGAAAAATTCTTTGTGGTCAAAAAACCATAACGGCTTTATTTTTTTTTTTTTTTAAGTGAAAAGAACACGTGCCGCAAAATCATCGAAGTTTATTTTTTGATAAAATTGTTAATATCTCATCAAATATGCAGATGTCAAAAAAAATCACATAATCATTTTTGCAGGAAATTTAATTCTCTACAAAAAAGGTCCAAGTCATTTTTTTCCTAAAACCTATATTTCTGATGATATTTTGAAATAAAACTTGAAATTCTTCGAAACCCGTAAAACCAAATGATGAAAATTTCGACGAAAAAGTACTAATTTTGATTTTTTTTGTCACGATTATTTTTTTATACATTTCATTCTATAGCATAAGAAGAAAATTAGGAGTTTTTCGTCATCTTTATTTTTTATGTTTTTTAAAAATTACGAAAACTTACAAGTTCATTTTCAAAATATCATGAGAACTATACGTTTTCGGGAAAAAATGACATGGACCTTTTTTGTAGAGAATTAAATTTCCTACCAAAATGGTTATGTGATTTTTTTTGACATCTGCATATTTTATGAGATATTTGAAAAAATCTACGGATTTTTCAAAAAAACAACTTCAACGATTTTGCGGCACGTGTTCTTTTGATTTAAAAAAAAAAAATGACGCCATTGTGGTTTTTTGACCCCAAAGAATTTTTCTAGGGGGCGTCTCGGAAAATTTAGTTTTTAACGACCAGTCTAATATATATATATATATAAATCAATTGCTGTTCGTTTGTGTCGCTAAAACTCGAGAATGGCTGGACCGATTTTGCTAATTTTGATTTTGAAATATTTATATACGAAGCACTAGTTTGCAGCATCGCCAAAAACAGCGCAATGGCGAAGTTTCTACAAATATGCAAATTGATCGTTTGGACTTTGGGATGAATGTACGATGGCCCACAAGAGGTCACTGGGGGCACTGGAGTCTGGACAGAACGTTAAAAGATCTTCGTGACAACCAAAACATTTTTGGTAAAGTCATGATTCTGTTGTCAGGTGATTTTCGTCAGACTCTTCCAATTATTCCCCGATCATCTGTTGCTGACGAACTAAACGCATGTTTAAAATCATCCAATTTGTGGCGGCATGTAAAGACACTCCAATTAACAACTAACATGCGAGTGTTTTTGCAACAAGATCAAACTGCGATGATATTTTCGAAGCAGTTATTTGATATTGGAAATGGTAAGGACACCTCGACCGGATTAATTACACTACTCACGGCTTTTTATCACTTCGTCGTCTCAAAAGAGGAGCTTATTCAGCGTGTTTTTACGGACATAGAACAACAGTTCAGAATCCATAATTGGCTGAGTGAACGAGCAATATTGGTGGCCAAAAACAAAGATGTCGATGATCTCAATGCAACCATTCATAATTTTCTTCCTGGAGAGTTGTTTTCTTACAAATCAGTAAACACAGTTACAAACCAGGATTACGTCGGTAACTATCCAACAGAGTTTTTAAATTTCCTGGATTTGCCTGGACTACCACCTCACAATTTACAATTAAAAGTAGGATCAGTTGTGATTATGCTGCGTAACATTAATCAACCTCGACTGTGCAATGGAACGAAACTGGCTGTAAAAAAGCTAATGAATACAGAATAACGTCATTGAGGCCAAGATCATCAAGGGAAAATACAAAGAAGAGGATGTCTTGATCCCGCGTATACCGATGATTCCAACGGATTTTCCATGCGATTTTAAGCGTCTACAATTTCTCGTCCGTCGTGCCTTTGCGATGACCATAAATATATCGCAAGGCCACCCGTTGAAAGTTTGCAGAATTAGTTTGGAGTTTTGCTGTTTCGCGCATGGGCAATTATACGTCGCGTACTCGCGAGTCGGAAAACCATCATCTTTATATATTTACGCACCGCAAAAAACGACAAAAAATATAATACATCAGAAAGCCTTAAATTGATTAAGTGTAGAACTGTGTTGCATTTAATGTAGATAAAAATTTTGTACTAAGCTTTGATAATATTTTTCAAAAATATATGGAGGTGATACGAAGTTCACCGGGTTTTTGCCGGACAAAAATGTTAGTCTAGCAACTGCATGATTCGTTATTCTTTTGGGAATAGTAAATTATTACGCAGTATTAGTAAAGTATTACGCACCACTAAAGGCAGCCGGCCGTACTGAAACTTTGTCCAAGAAGTTGACAAAAACTTTATCAAATCTTCTATTCCACCATTAATGGATAACCAGTGCAAGCAACCGAAACCAGATCTATTTGCGACAAATATACAAATATTGCTGCTAACTCGTTCGTTGATGATTCCGGTATGTAACCGCCGAACATTCCACTTGTCCAAACATCAATGAACAAAATTTATTTCCGTCCAAGAATTTTGCGATCAACACTGCTAAATCAAGATCTTACCAAATCCGCTGATCCGGACAGTGTACCACCTATTGTATTAAAACGTTGCGTTGATACCCTGGTTTATGCACTGATTAGTTTCTTTCATTTATCCCTAACCTCGGGTCATTATCCGTCACTGTGGAAACTGCTGCTCAACCAATCCCGAAAAAGGATATCAAGTCTAACCTATTAAACTATCGTGCCATTGTCGACCTATCAAACTATCGTCTCACATCATTTCCCCTGACATATCCAAGACGATAGAGTTTGACATAGGGCTCTTATCAACAAATTAATTTAATTTGGAGTCTGTAGGACCTTGATCTGTCGGTTAGAAGATTTTTTATCCGAGAGATCTATCAGAGTAGTGCTGGATGGTGCTATGTCCACTAAACGCCCAATTCAAGCCGGTATTTCTCAAGGTTCGGTTCTGCCACTAACCCTTTTTCTAATCTTTATCATCGATTTGTTATCTATCACCACAAACTCAATATACAGCGACGACAGTACTATCTTCCATTTCAGTCTAACTACAAATCATTATCGTAGAAAAATTATTGAATACTTGGATGTAAATCTAGAATTAATTTTGAACTGGGGTAGACGGCATCTTGTGACATTTAGTTCTATGAAGACGAAGTCGTGCGTTTTGTATCATAAAAGCTCATTGTATAGTTGTAATGGTACGTTTTCCAGGGTACCATTATTAAACTCACTTGCACTTAAACTATTGGGGACTAATATCAATCATAGGTTGAAATAGCATGATCATATTTTTTCCGTGGTGAAATTAGGATCGTAACGACTTGGCTTCCCACGTCGCTGTAAAAGCTATTTCTCTCCATCTGAAATTACTATGATCTATATTCTATAAAGCATATATACGACCGATCCTCGAATTCGACTTCCATATATAGGCCGCAGCATCAACTTAATTTTGTCGGCAGAGTTCACAGATGTGCATTGAAGCTGATTTTATGATCCAATGATAGATATTATGGATTAGCTGCATCATAGAACAGTTCTTACACTATTTTACAGACAATACTACGGTAAATGCTTTAAAGAAATTAATGACTTAATACTTCCATTACGTAGGTCTTCACGAAATCGCATTCCCATACGCATAGCTTGGAAGTTTCATATGGGCGAACATCTAGTTATAATAACTGCTTTCTGGACACGTCACACGGGTTTCGTTTTGTTGACGAGAAAAGGCCATTTGAATATTTACTAGCATAAAATGCCAGATCTGGACTTCCCCATTTTTATAATTACTTCGGTCTGAAAGACCTAAGTCTGCCGGCCGGCCGTCCGTCCGTCCGTCCGTCAGAACCGACGAAATCTAGAAAACGGCTGGAGGGATTTCAAAAATTTTGTTTCCAAAAATAGGTATACTCAATGGTAAGAGCCGAAAGGACGATGTGTTCGACAGCTGTCCCTGAAGTGTTTCAAAAAAATCGTCAAGTGTGTCAAAACAAGGAAATTTGCATATATTTTGCTTAAAAACGTTTATTTTAAGTGATTAAGAGTTGGAACATTGAATTTGGAGAAATCTTGGTGGTCAGGATTGGTATGTGAGGCCAAAAACTAGATTATAGTATTATAAGTTTGTCAAAAAAAATATTGTCAAGTGTGTCAAAAGAATGATTTTCATTTTAACCAATTTTTTGGCAAAAAAGTAAATTAATTATTTGTCTGACATTGGACATGGATATTTTTGATTTTGTTATAATTTTTGGAATTCGGAAATAAGTTTGTATTTTTGATTTTCTTATAATTTTTGCGTTATTTTTAGAATTTTGGAAAAAGTTTTTTAGGGATATTACTTCTACTTGGGCGAGAAGATTTTTTTTTATTTGATATAGAATCACTTTTAATCTAGCCTTGGAATATGTGTGCCGTCAAAAGAAACTACCGACTAATAACAATATCTTGTCAATAAACTCAGTACTGATGATTGCTTACGCTGATGATGTTGTCATCCTCGGCCGAACTGAAGCTGTTATGAGTGAGACTTTCAAGTCGCTTGAGAGAGGTACTAGGAAAATTGGTCTGCAAATTAACTACAATGAAACCAAACATATGAATGTTTCAAGAGAGGCTGAGAAGAAAGATTTGATGTGCGGCGATGAACGAATTGAGGGAGTTGAATCTTTTAAATATTTAGGATCAATGCTTGACTCAAACAACAGCATACTTACAGATATAAAAGCTCGAATCACTGCAGGTAATCGAACTTTTTACTTAATTAAACCTCTCCTTGGATCACCGTATGTATCAACTAACACCAAGCTCAAGTTATACAAGACATTGATTAGACCGGTTGTGATGTATGGATCACAAACGTGGACCCTTACACAAAATGACGAATCGCATTTATCTGTATTTGAGCGTAAAATCCTACGCTTCATTTTTGGTCCACTTAAGACAGACGATGGAGAGTATAGAACCCGGTATAACTTTGAGATCAGGGACCTTCTTGAGGGTCCTGATATAATAGGTTGTATCTGTTCTAATAGGATTGCTTGGTTTGGGCATGTTCTACGAGCCGATTCACAGTCTGGAATGATTAGAAAAATGTACGTTAGTACCCCAGGGAGTGGGCGTCCGCGAGGTAGACCACGACTACAATGGGAGACTGACGTAATAAACGACCCTAAAAAAATCGGATGCCATGGTAATTATGTCGCTGTTGCGAATGAGCATGGTGAATATTATTCAAAGCTGATTAGCCTGGCAACGCTCCTACATGGAGCATGAACGCCTAAAAAAAAAAACAATAGAATCATTCACTGGAGCGAATAAAACCAAAACGAGTTGTATATCAGCCCCGTGGTCCAAGATGCAGGCCTTTGAAAAAAGCAAAATCCATACAAAATTACACTGTTTTGACAAGAATCTTTTCTGTTTTTTTAATTTTTGCTTTATTTCTTATGTGCTTATAAGATAAACAGATCAAAACTGTCCCTTTTACTAAATATTCTTAATTTACGATAAAAATAATAAAAAAAATCCGCTTGCGCCTAAGTTCAAGTAATCTTGCCAGTTTTTCGAATTGAATTTTAAAAAATAGTTTAATAGTAATTTAATCAATAAGTGTGTCATGAAATAGTTTATTCTCAAGCAAAAGTTTAAAATTTGAGCGAGGCACGAGCGAATATTTTAAATTTGCGGGAGAATAAAATTCATTCACACGAATTGATTACACTACTTTATTCTCTAACAAAGAATTATGTATTATATACAATAAAAACGTTTTCTTCCATTAAAACAATAAATTTTTATTGTTTTAATTGAGAAATCAAATTTCTGATTAAAAAAACCCTGATGATAAAAAAAATCCATCCCATGCAATCAACCAAATTCAACTAAAAGACATAAGAGAATTTAACTTAAAATTTCATTTTTGAACAAAACGTATCAAAGCTATTGTGATAATATTTTGCAAATAATTTTAATATAATCAATACAATTTGACCAATTGGAATCATACCAATTGAATAATGATAATATTTTTATAGGAAAATTTTCATTAGACAATAGGTTAAGTTTATTAGGCTATAGGTTAGAAGACAATACAATAATACATACTATTATTATGGAAAAACTTACAAATAAAGCTGATGTTAATAAATGGAAGAGAATAAATTTTTTTTATTATAATTTTTGGAATTTTGAAAGAAATATGAACTTTTGATTTTGTAATATTTTCTCGAAAATCTAAATGGAGAGGTTTGAGTAGTTTGCTGATTGTATCATGTTTTACTAAATTATGTTAATTTATGATTTGTTTTAATTTTCCGGCAACGTATTGATGTTTCGTGTTAGTTTTGTAATAAATTTCTAAGCAGAGTTAAAAAAATAAATGTACTTTAACAAAGAGTTTTATGTTTGATAAACATCGCTGCCCAAAACTAAAAACAATGTCCTCATAAAAGTTTTTTTTGCCGAAAACTATATCAAAATCATTAACCCAGACCGAAGTCTTGATATCTCAGAGCTGTGAGATTTCAGCCCCTTCATATTTTAAAACGGGTTATTCACTGATAATTCACGTCTTCACTACAATAGTGTGGTCATAGCCCGACTGATTGACGCCATATGCAAAAAATGGATTAGTGTTTTTGATTAAATTTTTTTTATATAGTTTTATATTTCAAGATGGCGTTAAATGTTTTTGAAATTTTTTTTATATTGAGTTTTAATTTCAAAATGGCGCTATAAATAAGCTCACGTTTTTTTCTGTGCTGAAAAACAGAAAGGCTTAAAACATGGGGCTCATGCTTGAAATAACTATGATGATTAATGTAATTCGAAAACCACATACAGTCAAACTTCCATAAATTGAACTTCTATTATTCGAATTTCTCTATAAATCGTATGAATATTTCGAATTAAAATTTTGAATTTCTTTATAAATCGTTTCTATATTTCGAAATTTCCCTAAATCGAACTAAAATCGATGGTTTTTGGAGGTTCGAATTATGGAAGTTTCACTGTATATTACTTTTATAGATTTTGATATTTTTTTCAAAAATTATAATTTACAGCAGATAATTATTTGAAATATTTAACATTTATTTTAATATATGAGAATTAGTTATATGAATTTTTTATTGTAATTTAGTGTATAATTTACCATCTGTATACCAAATTTCGAGAAAAACCAGACCGGAAATATTTTTTTATTAATACATATTCAAATGTATTTGTTTCGTCAACAAAGCTAACAATACACACACTCTGTAATTAGAGTATGTTTTGGGTAAAATACTAAATTTTATAAACAAAAAAAAATAGTTTTGGGTTTCGCCGTATTTGAAAAATTAAAACTGAAACTGTTTAAAATTTAAATCGGTTACCGCATTCGACCACTGTTTAACTTTAAACTTTCCCTGTCTCTAAATTTCTTAAAAAATTTCGATCCACTCTGTGTCAAAACTAGTGAAAAATAGAAAACACGTATTGTTGTTGTTGTAGCGACGGATTTGGTGATAATCCTCTGGCTCCAGGTTCAGGAACTCTGCTACTGCTCTTGGGCGGTACCATAAATCTTCCTGTGAAGATCCTCACATGCGGGTAACTTGTCAATAATTTCAGGATAAACTCTGCTAATGTAGTTGTTTAGGATGCGTGACTAACCGGATCTTATTTGAGCTAGGATGGCTCTGGTGCTACGGGGGGATAGCTGGACCTCTTCGGCAGCGACTTTTTGTGGCTCCCCATTTAGAACTCGATTTGGGGCGTAGTTCTTTATAACGTCTTCAACAGCTTTAGTATTTTTTTTTTAATAAAATTTCTAATAAAATGTGATGTGTAGTAGGCATTACAATATTTGTCACAACAACACATAAAAACCTTTTAAGACCTAGGTCCCACAACAACATGCGTTCTAAGGATGTTAATGGACGCAAATCTGTTTTTTTTTGTTTTTTTAATATTTTTTGTTATATAATGGACAACTAAACTATAAATCCTATCATATATAAAACATGACATAGGCCAATATTTCGTGATAGGATAGGAAAAATAAAAATAAAATAAGAGATAAAAAGCAAATTTGTTTTAAAAATTTGCAGGAACAAAACTAAAATTGGTTTGCCAATAGTCCAGCTAATGGCATAATCCTTGATTATGGGACGCAGTATATTTTTCAATGATTAAAGCTCAGATATATAGTTATATGAAAGCTCGTTTCTTCGAGCAAGCTACAGCGTTCCAGCATCAAGGAATATTCATTAGCTAAGATTGAGAGTGCTACCGTTGACTGAATACAGTTCATCCGCCAGCACCCCTAAGATATCACCTTGGCTAGTGATATCTCACTGCTATTGCCAGTGGTATGTGATATCTCACGTTAACTCATGTGCCAATAACAGGAACTGGAGTGCGCGGGGTTGTCACACCCGTGGATCAAAAAATAGAAAAAAAATTAACAAATTAATAAAAACTGATCCCTCCATGCGTAGCATGGAGTGTTTTAACGCCTGTTCTTTAAGTAACCTCGTCATGTTACTTGGTTGTCTCTAACTTCATGCAGAAAGAATCTTACTGTCCTCCATATGTCTCTAGGTGGGTCTATATTTAATAACGTATCATTACAAGGCTGTTGCTCTTTATGACAGGTCATTTTATATTATATGGTTAGCATTACATTATGTTCACTGATTGGAAGTATGTTACATTCCTCGTGCAGGTGATCTCGGTGGGGCATCAGATGACATCCGGAGAAAACACGTACTAGTTTAGTATAATAAACTAAAGATTTCCGAAGTTTCAAGAAAATTGGATTCAATTTTCTTGAAACTTTGGGAATCTTTAGTATAATAAAAAAAATTATTACATGTTTTCTCCGGATGTCATCTGATGACCCACCGAGATCACCTCTCAATTAAAAAATTAGTTCCGCACGTAGTGGTAGAATGTTCGACTTTCTCAAAGCTTCGAAGTTCGGATGAAGAGTTTTGGAAAGCAGACGGTTCAAGGTTATTGATTTGTTTTGTAAAAGCCTTCACCTCTTGAATAGTAATATGACAGAAAAAATTTAGCAGGTTACACATGTCAGCCTATGGTTAGAAGTTCGTTTAAAAACCTGCAGCTTTGGTGTTATTTTAAAATGAATTTACATCATTTACGGGAGATTTATTATCTCGAAGATAGACTTTTGTACAAATAATAATATATGCTTCCCTCATTACCATTTTTTAATACTAATTATAAGTTTATGAATTGTATTCCTTTTACAGGTTAGTGAAGATTTAAATGCTCAATTTCGAGCATCAACAACAAGACATGATGCAATTAATATTAAAATATTAAATGCTGGAGCATGGGCACGAGGTTCGGAACGTGTCTCAGTAAGTCTTCCATTGGAATTGGAAGACTATATACCTGACGTAGAAGATTTTTATAAGAAAAAACATTCCGGTCGTAAATTACAATGGTATCATCATATGAGCAATGGAACAATAACATTTGCAAATAATGTAGGGCGGTTTGATTTAGACGTGACAACATTTCAAATGGCGGTTTTATTTGCCTGGAACCAAAGACCAATGGAAAAAATAACATACGAAAATTTACGATTAGCAACCGAACTACCAGATTTAGAATTAAGAAGAACATTATGGTCATTAGTAGCGAATCCTAAACTTAAACGACAATTGTTGTTGTATGAACCGATAACTTCAGCGCCAAAAGATTTTGCAGAGCATTCATTGTTTTGGATAAATCAAGAATTTGCTTTGATTAAAAATGCAAAGGCTCAGAAACGCGGAAAAATCAATTTAATAGGTCGGTTACAATTAAGCACCGAAAGATCACAACAAGAAGATAATCAATCAATAGTACAACTACGTATATTCCGTACACAAGAAGCAATTATTAAAATAATGAAAATGCGTAAACGATTGAATAATGCCGCTTTGCAAGCAGAATTAATTGATATATTGAAAAATATGTTTTTACCGTCAAAGAAAATGATAAAAGAGCAGCTAGAATGGCTCATTGAGAACAAATATATGAAACGTGATGATGATGATATTAATACTTTTATCTATATGGCTTAAATATAAATCGATAACTAAATATACATAAATATAAAAACATTATTTTTATTTAGGAATCTCACATTACAATTTGTATAAAATACAATTTTGTATTATATTTTTTTTTTTTGTAATAAATTAAGGTTAATTTAATTAATTTTAAAATCAAGTTTATACTGTTTCCTTTAAATAAAATAATTTTTGATTTTGTTTTTATTTTCAATTCGTCGCTTTAAGTTCGTTTTTAGAACCTATTTTTAGTTGTAAGTTTAATGTGGATAAAGGAGATAAAATATTTTTTGAACAAACAAATCATAGAAGGACATTTTTTTCTGTATAAAATAAAGTATAATAAATAAGAAATTAGCGTTAACAAATTACAAGTTTTGTAAAAGATATCATCAGGTTGAGAAGTAAAAACTAACCGTTTTTTTTGTGTGTAAAGCAAATTAAAAATAGTTCAATTTATCGAAACTATAATAAAGAAAAAAGAAACTATAATTATTTTAAAAACAAAACCGGTTTTATATTTTTAATGATTATAACTAATCATGTTTTGACAATAAAGTGTTCTTTTACTATTAGGGTTAGATGATTCAAAATGTGTGGTGTTGCAAATTAAAGCAACTTAAGGCTTAGAGTGAGATCTACATAGTGAAAATAAAACAAAATTAACAATTCGATCGCAATATCCGCGAAAAACAAAAAACTAAATATGTATAAAAAATTTTCTTCGTCACAAATCGTGGGGACGTCACATACCCTCAGTTTTTCGAAGCTGTATTCTAGTGTTTATTAGAGTATATGCGGCCAATGATCATTAATATTTTATAAATTTTTATGGTAAAAGGCGCCAGTTTGTTTTATACAAGATGTTCGCTTAGAGAATCAGGATGAGGGCAATAAACTGCTTTAGACCGCGGTTATATCAGAGTAATATATTTCCAAATTTCTTGATAGTTAACACTGTTAGATTCTGGAGTCCAAACATATTCTGTGTGGTATCGGGCTATCACCATTGGGACAGCTAACAATAAAATGTTCCG
Source organism: Diogma glabrata (assembly GCA_963693315.1). Classification (NCBI taxonomy): domain Eukaryota; kingdom Metazoa; phylum Arthropoda; class Insecta; order Diptera; family Cylindrotomidae; genus Diogma; species Diogma glabrata. The sequence continues at coordinate 64,609,430 of OY856188.1, forward strand.
CTAGTTCGATGAATTTTAAGTTTTTTTCTCCGAATTTATCTTTCGTTGGTTCAATAGGCTCAATATTTTGGGCATAACGGTTGTAGTGGTTTGGTAATGGCACAGCCATTCTCAAACTTTTCCAACAAAATGGTGAAGTTGGGAAATAAGATATTAAAACTATGACTGTTGTTGAGATATATCGTCGCTTTAATAATGAAATTACGTATACGCAAAAGTATAGTTTCGAGATATTTGAGTTTAAAGTTTGATGTGCGCATGCATTTGCATGGACGTTAATTTATAATTTATTAATTCTTACCCCCAGTCATAAAATAATTCGAAAATGCAAAAACGCCAATTCAAAGATACCCTTATGGGGAATGCAGCGCACCTATTATATAAAAACAACGTATAAATAGCATACGTTGTTTCATTATTAAAGCGACGATATGCACATGCAGTATTAACCCCCAGATGAATGACATTCATTTTGTTCACCTTGTTGAGATTTTATGTAGCTTTGTATTTTATCCAATCTGCTTTCATCTAGTCGAGCTGCGATCGAGAAATTTTTTCTTTACATTGTAGAAAACAGATGCAAACATATACTATATCGTGATGGAAAATATCATAGTGGAGACGTCGGGTTAATTATAGCTATTGCCAAATTTTGTTTTTAATAACGTAAATTTTTCAATAAAGTGATGGATTTCTTGTACTGTTGATCTCTAAAATAAAAAACAAGACTACGAGTAAACCTTACTGAAGAGCCTATTCTAGCTGGGCAGCTTCGTATTCTTCTTCAAATGGCTGGTATAGAACGGATATCAGTATATTGAATCGCTCTATATGCTAAAAGAGAATAAATGGAACAACGCAACATCAGTGAGAAGCAATGGCTGCAATGAATGGTAGCACCTAAGTACATACTCCAAACTTACTAACCACAGACATTGGAATATAAGCTATATAGCACCATGTTGCTCTTTTGTAGCAAAAGAATAACAACCGACAATAGCATACCAAACACAGAACCGGGACCGTTCGGCTTCTGCAACTGAACTGCAACGGTCCCAAAGCGAAGATTTATGAGATCACACATTTTATTGCATAACCATATTGGTAAATATGTAGGTACCAGCGGGAAACAGCTGCCGCACATCACATGGCACTTTGCTTTAACTGATGACTAACAAGGAATCAAATCAATTCGTCCGGCCGGCTTTAATGTAGGCACTAAAAACTTATGGTATGGTAAATCATAAAACGACCACCCATGCCAGGAATTAGTTCACATACCATTGTTTCCTAATTCTTCGACGGTCATACAGTCAGGACTTAGAAGACCTGATCTGATACCACCGGCAGACTAGACAACGTTACATACAAAGGAAACCTGAAGAAACTACACAGACAAGCGGTAGTCAACACGATAGTTCATGATGGCCGTTCACCAACAGCGGATTCGACAGAAAGGTTTTTACCCAGGTTGTCACTGTCCCAACTTGGCAGATACTGTAGAAAATCTATTTTACATGAATTTCGAGTTCGGAAAAAGAGCGGATTTTGAATTTGCCGAAATGGTGACATTATTAGGAATTATATTAAATAAAATAATGTTTGTAAATAATATTGGTTGTGATTATTTATACAACATTCATAATTTTGATCAATTTATATAAATACAATAATGATTTTAAAAAAAAAATATAACAAATTTTAAATAATATTACTGTTCTTATTTTAAACTAGCCAATTGATCACTTAAACTTATAACTTGTTCCGTTAAAACACATATTTGTTCTTCATAATTTATTCGTGTTGTTGTTAAATCCTCCTCTGAAATTTCTAATTTTCTTCGCACATCCTTTAATTCTAGCTCACATTTTGCCATTTCATTTGTTAAAATTTCTAAATTATTTTGTAACATTTCACATTCGATTAGATAATTTTTGATTTTTGTTTCAGCTAAAAACTTTTGTAAAAATATTTTTTCATATTTTTTGTTAAAACTAATTACTAACATTTGTTCTTTTGTTAATTCTAAATTTGGAATATCTAAATCAATATTATTCTCATCATCATCATCGTCATTGTCAACATCAACATTTGAATGATTATTATGATTTGGTTTTAAATTTTTTGCTTTACTATTCCCTAATATCGTTGTCGTCGTTGTTGAATGATTGTCATTCAATTTTAAGATCTCGTATTGTGTACGCCAATAATTTATTTCTTTTTCTAAATTTATAATTCTTTCTTCTGTCGATGATGTGGATGTTGTTGTTGTGTTATGAATTGGAGTATTATCACTTCCGGTTACACTTAAACCATCTTCACTACCAAGCTAAAATATATAAACAAAAAACAATTATTGTTTCTAATTTGAAAACAATAGCAATATATCAAGTTACCATACTAGCTGCTTCAGCAACTTTAGTCTCTAATTCTGAATTTTTAGTACTAAGAACTTCAATTTCTTTTCGTAATTTTTTTTCAATCTCTGAATTATCTGAAACTCTATGCGAAAGTTGTTTTTCTAAATCGGTTACACGATTTTTATATAAAATGATTTCCGCCTCTTTATCAGCAATCTATAAAATTGAATAAAATTAATAATAAGAAAAAATTATGGAGAACAGAAATATAAGTAACAAACCAACGATGTTAATTTGGCATTTTCAAAAATTTTCTTCTGAAATTCTTCGGTTAAAACCGGATCCGTATTCCCTATGCTCGTTATATTATTTTCATTATGATTAACATTAGTTTTGTTTGTATTATTTTTATTAAATAATTTATTTTTCTTAATTGTATCTTTATTTAAATCGTCTTGTAACGATTCAACTCGATGTTCTAATTGCTTATTTCTAAAACCTAAACTATCAACTTCTTGTTCGGCACGGCGTAGGGATGTTTCTTTCAAACGTAAGTTTTCACGTAAAGAAGAATTTTTGCTTTGTTCTTCAATAACCGCACGTTTGAGTACACTTGCCTGTGCTCTTATCTATCCAAAAATAATATAAATAAATAACATTTATTTTAGATTAATTCCCAAATGAATTTTTTTTATCAAACCTTTGAATATTCGCTAGCAAGTTTTTGATATTTTTGTTCTTGGTTTGTTGCTACATTTTCCATTTTCTTTTTCTTCTTAAAACTAATTTTATTATTAAGAAACTAATGCACTACTAGTATAAATACAATAAAGTATCACAATATATAAGAACTTAAAGTATGTTTTTAATTAAACATATTTATAGAATTATTAATTTATTTTAAAGGTTTTATATAGTTTTTTAATAAACATTAAAATAATTTATCTGACGTTTATCAAAAAGTAACTAAAAAAAATTGATTGTCAGAAAATTTCGGCTTTCGCTTTTATAATTCCGAATTATGTTGTAAATTTTCGGAATGATAAATGTAGTAGATTTTAATTTTAGGTACAAATTTGAAGTTTTAAGTAAAAATGTCGTTTATTTCAAAGTAGATATATTTCCTAAATTATGTAAGTTTTCACAAATAAAAACCAAAATAACCTAAGAATAGAAAAAATGTTTTACAATTGAACATCTATTGTTATTATTCATATTAAAAGTGAAATTGGCTAGGATTGTTTAATTCTGGTAATTGTTGATGGAGTGTTAGTTAAGTTGTAGCTAAAGCATGAAAAATGGTGAACCGGAAGTGAGTGTTTTAATATTAATGTTTTCGTATTTAATATATATCTTACCGAATAAAATTCCACTTTCCCAACTGTATTCAAAATTGGTGATATAAACCATTGATTTAAAAGACGGCGACTAAGGCTTAGTCTCTTTATTGTTTTGAGTTTTTGCTACCTAAAATACCTAATTTGCGCACGATCACTTTGGGTAACAAAAGATTAGTAAACGATTAAACGAGAAAACCTAAAAGGAATAATATTTTATTTGAACCGATATGTGTCTTTGCTACATAAAGCGTTACTAACGGTTAGTCCCTGTTTCACCACCATCATCCCCTACTAATTTATTATAGTTCTAATTAGGTTTTTACGGAAGATAAGTTGCGAAAACAGGTGACAATTGCTAGTTGCGCGCTCTTAATCAAACATATCGGTCCGGTGAAATATTTTGTTATTAATAATTAGAGAAAAATTGTTTGTTTAAAGATGGATAAACAAATTTAAGAATATGCCTACAAAAACTCAATGAATTGAAATTAGATATTAGAATAAATACAAGCATAACGATTTTTCTTTGGATGAGTTGCATATCCGCCAGTAATTTTATAACCGCGAATGGCGTAATATTTTTATAGTTATAATAAATGAGTGTCGTGATATATTTAGTGTTATATTTGTTATTGACATTATCGTATTTTGAATTTAATTAATCAGGAACAACAAAAAACAACAATATTAACGGTAAGCTATTTGAAATTTTTTACTTTCGTTCATGATGCATTTTTCGATAGAAAAATGAGAAAATTGCGGCAATGTTGCAAATTTTTTTTTATTTACAGCAAGCACCAAAAAAGAGTAAACATGTCTTGTTGTCATTCTATGTTTTTTTTTAAAATTCTTTACATATTATTTGTAATTCTTAATTATTTACATATATATAATTTTCCATTTTCATCTCATAATTTATTTTAAAAATTTGTGTATTCAAAATCAGGAAACCGTTTCATCCATCATTCCATCAAAATTTTAATTATTTTGATTAGATTGGTTTTACTGGAAACATAATTATTATCATGAAAATTTGTTTGCCTTAGTTTTATTTTAATTTAACCCAATGAAATTCTCTAAAATGTAATGACATCATTCAATTTCATCAATAACATTTGAATTATACTAATAAAAAATAGTTATACGTCTGGCCTACTGCGATATTAAAAATTACCAAATAATTTATGAAATAATTATATATCATAGATATCGCAGTAGGCGAGACGAGACGTATAATTCATAAAAAATACATAAAGAAATGAAAAATGGCAAAAATTTTTCTAAACGATTTCCCCTCGTTCGGTGATAAATTCTCATAATTTTTTGAAAAATTCCTCATGGAAGTGGAAATCAATATACTTGCAAAAAATTATTAAAAGTTTCTTGGTTAGTCTTTTAATCGTCATTGATTTTACCAACAAACATTCCAGAGCGAGTATTACATTAATGCACATATTGCATTTTATCAAAATGTTACCGCAACTTCGGAATGTGAGTCACATTGAGTTGAGTTTATTTCATCAGTTATCGAACAAATTTTATTTACTAAATTTTAGTTGCTTTCTTGACGATGCCGCGATGTGGATTATATACCTGGAGACGTAAATTATGTTTCTGTTTAATATTTTTTATTTCACATAACATTAAACATAATGTTTGACATTAAATTTATTAATAATAACTTAATTTATACTAATTCAATCTAATTACTAAGACTTCGAAATTGTTATTTTAATAAACAAAAAAATCAATTTATTTGTTTGATATTCAAAACTCGTGTGTTCATAAAAACTTAAAATTCTTACAAAATCAAAATAAGACTAAACCATCAGTCTTTGCACTAAAAATTATTTTCGCCTAGAACACGTTTTGAAGTGAAAACTTCTTTTGGCGCACCACACACAGATTTTTCTGTAGGTAGTAAGTTAGCCTGATCCGTCGTGCTCTGAGGTGAAAGATTTATCTATCATTTATCAATTTATCAATCTATCATTTCTTAACGTTTTCAAATTGCGTTGTGGATATCGTGCTCGACTAATGTGCTGTAATTAGTGAGTTCAACTCCTGGTGTGGTACATATTATTTTATTGGTTTTTAAATTTTTATTAAATACCATTAAAATTATTTTTTTTTAGTCATGAATTCATAAAAATAATAAAAATTTCTTTATACGAATTTTAAAAAATTGATCTATAACGCAGTTTTTTAAAGTTATATTGCTACTGTCTTTTGCAATTTGCATTTGAGTTATCATGCTAAATAAATATTGATATTTGCAATATAAAATTGAAAGTATGTCTGTTTGTATGTATGCATTAATACATTAATCATCATGAAAATTTGGGAAGTTGTCGTGTACACTTAATTTGCGTTTTATTTAACTATCGTTTTAAACGGTAGTTTGCTTTGATCAATGTTTTTTTTATTGAACATAATTTTTATGAAATTAGAAATAACGTAAGAAAGATAGTATATAAAATTATATGTATTGGATCTTTATCATCTTCACTAAATATGTTGTCGGTTTGGAATTGTATGTAATACATGTTTTTAAAATTAAGTGAAGACTTAATAATTGTAACTTGATATTTGGTAAAATCGATTATATCGATTTAAAGCTCACAATTACGAGACGGAAATCGCATAAATTCTATACAAAGAAGCATAGCTTATGTATGATTAAACATGGATGGCAATCATGATAAATAAAATAATTAAAAATGGTTGCACTTAGCCGATAGTGATTTGCAAACGGCAACAATGCGCATTAAAACCAATGAATTTGCTTAGCTTTCCGCAGGAAGATTTGTTAAATTTAAACTTGTTGATCTATTGGTGTGACAACTACGCGTACTTTATTCCCTGCTATTGGCATATGAGTTATCTTGAGATATCGTACTCATTAGCCAAAGTGATATTTTAGGGGTGCTGGTGGAAGAAGTATTTGCAATCAACGATACCACCCCTTACTCTAAGTTATGGAATATTCTTTGATGAAATTTCTTTGTCTTTTTAAATTAAAAAGTTTTGTTTGTTAATTTCATTAAATTTAATTTATGTATTACTTATATACTTTTATTTGTTTTTTATTTCGGTTTATATAATTATTTTCAGCTGTTTATTTGAATGAATGTAAGCATTATAAACGAGCTTCTATGTAGTGCCGCAATATTTTTTTATGTTATTTATTACAATTTTACTTTGCTTTTTAGCTTTATTTGTGTCCCTTTTGTCTCTGCTTGATATTGGTTTGTATTCATATAAGCTGGCCGATACGTTATAACGTGAATCCACGGTGATATCGCTTGTTTCAATGTAGCAAACTTTTAATATGTCAATTGAGACTTTCAAATGTTTTCCTCTTATATTAAAAGTGAAAATTTTGTCTGAACGGCTTATAACCGGAAATCGTCCTTCATATAATGTCTGACACATGTGCTTGACATGCATGACACATATGCTGTCTATACGGAGAAAAAATGTACATCCGTTCTTATCTCATGTTACGCGTACTAAATCGGTATTTGTGCTGGAGCAGGAGGATTTCTTTCTCGTCCCCATGAACTGCGGCTGGTTTGGGGCTATTATTACAACCTCGCTAGGTACGCGGCCTGCTATGCCACTTCGTTGTTAGTCAACGAAGCAGCGCTTCATTACAACGTGCGTATGAACTCTTACATTCCAAAAAGGGTTGATATAACTGTTTTAGGAATTTCGTTTAAATTTATCAGAATTTTGTACCGGCGTGCTCAAGGTCTATATAGTTGAAAATATTTAACAACCTTCTTATTGGGAGAAGAAGTCCTCCAAATGTGAAATTGGATATTTATTCGAAATAGTGACATTGTTAACCCTCGATAATCCCAGCAGGGTCTCCATTCATCATTCTTTTTATTTTTACTAATTACATGGGGTTGTACCATTTGATGGTCTTTACAAATACCTTGAGAAATCATACATTCGAATTCTTTTCTAGTGATAAGTCTAGCGCGAGTCGAGGAACTTTAAATGAAATTGGTGGACATTCGTTTCTATAACATGCAATACATTATGCATAACTGGAGTCAATCCTTTATTTTCGTGTGTTAACTGTTTGAATTCTGTAAGGATTGATACAATTTCAGAATCAATTGAATTAGTGTCTATGACTATTAATAAAGGAGTGACCGTTTTGGTTACTCGTTCAAGCGAGTATAAGAAAGTAAGAGGATCAAGAAGTCTCAAGTGTTTAATGTCTACAAGGAGTGCATATATATATCCAGAAAAACCACTCCGAGTATTGGTGCTGCTATGCCGGCTATAATAAAGGTGTGACAAAATATTGTTCTAGGACCAATATTTAAATTAATAAGACGATTACCGTAAGTATTTATTTTCAATGTATTTGGGGCAAATAAACAAAAATCAGATTTTCCGTATGATTTTTCTTGGATAGTAGCAGGAAGTACGAAAGTACTATAGGAAGTACTATAAGAAAAAAGTAAAACCCTACCACAAAAAATTATAGTTTCTCCCTACCTGCGACTTTATAAAAAGAACAGAAAAAACTGACATTTTTGTTTTTATTATAACCAATAATTTTTGAAAATAATAAATATAATTTTTGATATTTATCAATGAAAAATAAATTTGTCCATAATAAAAAAAGTTTAAGACAAATTTTCATTTGAGAATATTTCCATAACTTAAATATTTGTTTGTGTCGTTAGAAAATATTGCTTGTCTATTATAAAATATTTCACTTAAATAATCACTGGAAATAACACAATAAATTTAAATTACTTAAACTACTCGATTACAAATCAATATGGAGAAAAGAGAAATTGACCATGACAGACATGGTGTCACATTTTTTAAGGTCTTTCTTCATACAGTTTTAAAGTTTTGTTCTCTTTATATTTATATATGTATACTCTAAGGTTTCGTCATACGGTTGTTGAAATTTATTAAAAATGGAATGGTGTGGTCTGTAGTTGTCGATTTGTCTATTGAGATGATATGGGGAAATGGTGAATTAAATGATTTGTATGTGACCAATGTACATGAAAAAGAAACAAAATATAGGAAATCCTCGCTATAGAATTTGTTCGAAAGCATTATGAAAATTTGTATCAAATTGTCTACATGTTTATCAAATAGTTAGCATTATGTAAATTTTTATTAGATAGTTAGCATTATGTAGATTTTGAATCAAAATGTGAAAGTTATTTAAAAAATTAAAAAATAGGAATCTTAAATTTATAATAAATAATAATTAAAGTTTTTAAAAACAGAAAAATCAAAAGTTACGTTTTAAGTTGATTGGTAATAGCACGAGGCCGCAGGCCTGGGGTTGTTATCAATGCCACTTGCTTGAGGAATTTTCCACAAAATTATGAGAATTTATCACCGGTCGAGGGAATTCGTTTAGAAAATGTTATGCCATTTTTGATTTTTTTTATAGTTTTTTGTATGTTTTATGCATTATACGTGAATTGTTTTTATTTATTGTGGCTTACTATAAATCCACCGAGGCGTCATACAAAATTAATATAATCGCAACTTGAAAATAAACAAACAACCAGAAAATATTATGAATGGCGGATGCAATCTTCACTATAAAAATTATTTTGCATAAAAAACAAATTGGATTAGTCAAGAAATATTATTTTAAGACATTTGTTAATTTATAACTTATTAATTCATATTTCTGTAAAAAAAAATTAAATATTCGTGATATATTTTTCGGATAATCGACGTCATATCTTTTTATTATTCGGGATTTTAGTTAGCGATTGAGCTCAAGTAAACTATAAGAAGTAGTTTCAATTTTTTCAATTCAAAGGTATGGTTTTACGTGTTTCGATTGGGATTCGAACTTGTTACAACAATGCCAGTGAGTTCAAATCTTTTGGCAGACACTTTGCCCATTTTGCCCTATTGCGATGATATTTTGAAGTTGAAACTTCATCATCGCTCTATTTACTTAAGTTGAATTCTCATCTGTCAATAGACTCCTATTTTTTCGGAAATGTAATCCATTTCTTATATCTTTTTATTTTTCTATATGAGGATAATGATAATTTGTTGATATTATACGCAAATAAATTTGTTAATAATTGGCCGATGTGCAACCGAGTGGATAATGGTGTAATTGTAATTGATAATTATGTATTGAGCTGAAAAGAAAAAAATTACGTAATATGGCTGAAAAATGTGTAATGGGGGATATGATGGGAGGTGGTTTGTATGGCAAAGGAAAAAACAGTATTGAATTCTGAAACGTTAAGCGGGAGAGTTGTCAATATATCAACCAAAGGAAAATTGCGTCAGATGCCAAAGCGGTGAACAAAATGTAGGGAACACATTTTGAAACATAAAAATGTAATTGAGCTTTTATGAAAATTAATTTTTTTAACTTCAAAGTAACAGAAAAGAAGATACTATCTTAAATAGAAACGAAATTATGAAATTTTGAAAATAAGGATCTTCAAGCCAAAAATCACGAAATTCTCGACATCCCCTCTATTTTAAAAAAAGAAAAAAAATCCTCGAACATGCATTTTTTTTCGATATAGAAAAATTTTAACCAAATTTAAAATGTGTCGGTCAGATTTTGTTCAAATCTGTCCGGTTTGTAAAAGAATGACCCATATATGGAACCATATTTTGCAATAAATTGACCGTGTGTCAGATATTAGTTCCGCATTAATTGACAACAATCAATAATGAGTCTACACTCGTGACTTAGGATGTTGACTGAATAGAAATATTCTCATTCTATGAATTCACACATAATAATGTCTAGAAATTTAATACAAAAAAACTCTCATAAAGTAGTTGTAGCAGACATTATCGATGAATTAATCCTGGGCATGAACTTCATGAGGACGAATGGATTCTTGATTGACGCGGGAAAAGAATGCAGAAAGTACTCACAAAAATGTCGAGTAGCCGCTTTAGTTTAATATTGAATCAACAACTAGTTGCAAAATAATATTGGATCACAAATAGGACTTGCAAAACCGGTTTCAGTAAAACATTTTATAAACATTTTATAAACAAATATATTTTTAGTAATTTGTACAGTCAAATTCGTAGTGTGTATTTATTACGTAAAAATCATATTCACACGACTTTTTTATTCTCTCCAAGTAACTTATTTTGTGGCCTTATATTCGGATATTGCACCATAGGATATTGGTATTGGTAATATATTGGTTCAAAAATGTATTGGTGCTAAGTATATACAAACAGAGAACAGAAAAACAAAAATACTTATTTGAACAAGTAGGCTTTGTTATTTTGTTTAAACTTAAATTTGAAGAATTTATGAGACAATTCAACTCACTAAATAAAGTTTCAATAAGGTCCAATCAAAACGCTTCATTTACTATTTTTTAGCAAATCAAAACGATTTGTTTCGATTATTTTTTTCTTGTAGGAAGGAACAGCGAATATTTTCGAATATTTTCCGCCTACTTAATATATTAATTTAAAACAAAAATTCACATACAAAATTATGTGAAAATGCAATTTGCAAATAGTACAAATGTCCGTTTTCATTCATAAATGATTGCATGTTTATGTTTATTTGTCAAAAATAAATTACAAATTTATAACATTTATGCGCCTACTAAGATGAAATAATATTTTATTTGGTATGATTATGTTGTATGAAATAATGTTACTATTTCTGTTCGTTAAATTGTCTGCTAAATACAACTCGTCACCAAATTATTAGTCGATTATTTTTCAACATTACAACTCATGCCATTTGAGGTTAAAAATTTCCCTCGTGTGCTATGCGCACTCGGGACCTCAAATGACATTCGTAATAATGATTATGAAAAATAATCGACTATTATTTGACGACTCGTGATATTATATATGAATATTTTATATTTGAAGAATTTATATAACCATGACAACCACCAAATTTCATACCAAAGACTAGGCTGCTATGACAGATTAATAACAAATAACAAATTTTTCAGCATTTTTAACAAAAACTGTTGCATGCTACTAATGAGTATGGGATTGTTCAAAATTGTGTAATAGCTGTCCTCGCTTTCGTTTGTCCAGTTACTACTAGTGAGATTATTAAATAAAATTAAGTTTTGTGTCGCTCCACAAGACGTCCGATTTTTAGGGTTCCGTACTTTGAAAAAGTAAAAACTATACCCTATTGGTGAGACTTCGGTGTCCGTTCGAATTTCTACATAATCGATTTACTCACAAATTATAAGTGCTATCACGCATGCTGATAACAAAAAATTTCAAATATTTGTTTTTATCTATATTTTATGGACATAGATAAGGTGATAGTAAAACAAAAGTTTTTTTAAGGAATCGAGTTTGGTTTAGAAAATCAAAAAAGATGGAAATATTTCAAAAACAAATTTCAATTAATTTTCGACTGCTTAGTTTTTGAGTTATTGCCAAAAACGAGTGTTTTTTCTGTCCCCTTCCCACATTAACTTCGAACATTACAAAAGAAAAAAATTAAAAAAATTCACGGTTGTAGGAATTTTGCATAAAAAACCGTTTTTTTGTTTTGGTTGCCATAATTTCAAATGTTTATTATCGAGGGGGTTGAGAGTAGAAATTTTCGAAAAAAAAATTATTTTTGATCATGTCAAGTGACACCCCATATGAAAGGTGATTTTTTTTGTAGTGCAAAACAGTTTTTTTTATAATTTTCGAAAGCATAGTTTTCGACTTGTTTTCGAAAATGCAAAATTTTTTTTGGCTTTTTTCGATAATTGTGTTTTGGAGCAGATTGTTCTCGTAGAATAATATATACACGGAACCCTAGACGAGCGAATTATATTCGCACCTGTCCGACTTTTTTACGTTCAGTTTTATTTAATATATCGTTTGCAACATGAGTTTGGACTAATAAAAGTTTAAAAAATTAATATAATTGATGTATGATGATGATTTTTCGATAGTCGAATAATTATCGCTTTGAATTAACCAGGTGCCATTGTGCTTACTATTGGCCAAACTATTAACTAGGGGAAAAAGGCTGTAAGCAGCAAACTTCAATTTAAAGCCAAAAAGATGTTTATAAGTTCTTGGAACACAACACAAGGTAACGGCGGAGTGAATTCATACAAATGCTGAAAATATCACAACAGTAATGGTATTATAAACATTTTGAAAACAATTTGAAGTCTTATATCTTTATAACAGAAATTGACATTGCTGAATGCAATTTTTTAAGATTTGATTTAAAAATGCTTCCTAGATTCCGGTTCTAATCTAAGTTTGCGATGACGCAAATTTCAGTTACGGGTGGGTACGTATGAAAACAAATAGTTTTTGAAATTCTGTATTTCGAAAAGAGTTTATGAATATTACCTGAACTCGACACCGCACATCATTATTTCCATGTAACCCTTTACATCGAAATAAATTATTATTTATTATTTCTTCTAACCATCAAAAGGAAAACAAACAAAACGGTTTTGTTTAAAACAATTCATCATAAATGTGCAGCTGCTCTTAAATCATTTCATCGAAAGTCACCACGAAACTATAATACAATGAATTTTAAGGAAGAATTTCAAGATAAACTCCAAACGAAAATACAATTTTTCTTAAGCCGTAAAAAGAAGGAAAAGTGAAATAAAATTACGAAAAAAAAAAATAATAATAAAATTTTGTTATTTTTAGAAATTACAATTGTTTTTCTTTTTCAAAATTTCTTTTAAAATGAAAATGAAAAATTCAATTAAAATTTTCACCATACATTTTTTTTAAGCTCAGTGTCGTGATACATCCCGTTAGATAAAGATCAACTCGGTTTTGTTAAGTGATCTTGATGTTGGTACTAAAAAGATTTTCTTTTTTATTTTAAATGAAAATGTGTTTCTTTTTAGTCAAGTGAAAATTTTTTAAAGTTTTAATTTGTGGAATTTTCCTTTGTGTGTGAAAAATATTTTGATTGTTATAAAATTTGCAATATTAAGAATTGGATAAATTTTTTTTATAAAATTCTATTTAAAAAAAAAATGGTAAAGGATTTTGATTTTAATTTTTGTAAATTAAATAAATTTTATTTTTTTTGGAATTTTATATTTCGTTTCTATTTTCGAATGAATTTTGCTTTTGCTATTCATTGGAATTCTATTAAAAAAATTCTCAGACATTTTTAATCAAACGGAATTTTAGAATTTCGATTTTTTTTGTTCAGCTTCTATGTGGGAATTGAAACTTTATTTGATTCTAATAAGAAAAATAAATCGGATTGGAATAAAGAAAACACGTGGATAAAATTAATTTGAATGCACATGCGGTCGTTTGTAACCTTAAAAATAATTAATGTTAATTTTTTTAAAGATTTGTCAGAGATCAGTTCATTTCAACAACTGCAACGAATTTTGTTTTATAGTATTTGAATTTTATTTATTGTTTAATTTAATATTTATTATTATCGAAAATGTTAAGCCACATTTGATGATCTTGTCGTCGTTTATTTTTTTAAAATTATAAGAAAATCTCCCTTTTAAAATAGAGAAATTTTATTTGTTTGATTTAAATTATTAGTGAAAAATCATCAAATCGGATCTGGAACTCAAAATGTTGCTTAAGTTCTTATCATAAAATATGTAGTATTAGTAAAGATTTACAGGGAACTTGAATGACATCGTCGAAGATCTTGACGCACTTAGATCATAAATGACATAATCACCCTAGCGATATCTTGGTTAACTTCTTTAACGCTCTTTGATTTGTTGTAGTCGGGTGACGTTTTTATAATATCTGATATGATGAAATCTTTGTCACGTGGGCGAAACAAAGCAAACAAGCTTGTTCTACTTACGTCAAAACAAAATAAAAAAGATTTTAGTCCTGACAACTATTACTTTCGGTTGCATAAATCAATTTTCTGACTGATTATGTAATTTTCACATCTTAATAGAAAAATAAGAATTTTTTACAGGAAAACAAATGAATGTTTTATTTCCCTAAAAAAAGTTGGGTAAAATTAAGGGTTTGCTTTAAATGATTTTCATTTCTAACAACTTAAGCTTCAGCTTCAAAATTTCATCTATCCCGAGAGAAAAAAATTAACTATGATTCGATTTCCTGTTCCTGACTGCGCCAGTTTAATTTTCGCAACTCTGCACATAAGTGACAATTGATGTTAGTATCATGGTAAACATCCACATTTAAATTAATAGTTTGCCGAAGTAAAACCAACTGGGTTTTTGCGAACAGTCTCATACAGTCTCTTGTGGCTTTGTTTGCCACATACCATACCCAAGGTATGCCTGGTTGTCCAAAACGGCAAAAACTTTTTACTATAGTTGGTAAGACCCCTCACTTTAGATAACTTAGTGTAACCAACCTAGGTACGGGCTTATTACTCACGGATTAAGATGATGGTATTCTGGTATCCCACAATCGTCTTGATATAGTACCATATACTTTTTATACTTTATACTTTACTCTTTATTGCTAAGAGTCTGCTTGACCACTATACGTTTAAGATGTTGCCATAGGCTTATTCATTGTCAAGCAAGGCATACACAGCAATTATATTCTTGCCAACTATCACCCCGCATTGTTTCGGAATTTAACCAGGGTGGTTCTGTGTGCCTCCTGGTGTTGAAGGCTTGATAAATTTCTTGCAAAGGCTTTTCTATTTTTCACGTTTCAATTTTTCACTTTATCGATCATTTCTAATAAAATGATATAAACGTTTCTTCTTCGTAGTATGCCTGCCAAACACTTGTTTGGCAGGCATACTATGCCATACCTGCCAAATTCCTCGTCATATATAAGAACATGGTTCTTTCTTCTTAATTTTCAGTAGAACTCTTCGGTGCTCTTCGGTCTTTTCCATATATTTGCTGCTCCTTACATGGTCTGTACTACAACGGTTACCATTGTGCCCGGTTTTAACCGCAGTTATGAGTTCCCTTCCATTGAATATCTGTTTATCTGACACGGTTGAGACGATTAAGTTGATGAATATATTGACACCAATGCATTTGTATATTTTAGAAATTAACAGACGTGTCTGTTGCAACAATTAAAATCAAACGACATATCCTTTAAATAAATTCAACAGACAAGTGTTTGTGAAATTTTACTTACAATTTTTTTAGTGTAACCTTTTATGATACCAAAATCCATACCTTATTAGTAAGTGTCGCCGAATTCTCTGGCTGATTTTTTGTTAAACCTATCTCAGACAAATCAAATTATAATCTTAATTCTAACGATTATTTGGGAAAAAACGACCACCAGTTATTTATAAAAATTATTAAGACACATTTTTTTGTTTGTTTTGTAGCCATTTGGAATCAAATGAATTCGAATGATATAATTGGTCCTTGAAAACAAAATATTTCATTAAATTCATATTCGAAATTTAATTTACTAAAAAAACAAATCCTCATTCCTTATTTGCATATTTTAATTTTTATACATATCTATAAATAAAAAATAAATTTTGCTTTAATCATGACCATCATTCTCTTTATTTTAAATGATCATGATTTCGTCTTCTCGATTGAAATAAGAAAAGTATTTTTTTTTCTTTTAAATCTTAAGTCCAAAAATAGAAAATAAAAGGCACATAACAACAACAACAACAACTATAAATCTTAACTTCATTTTCAAACGATTAATCATCATCATCACACTTTTCCAAAAATCATATATTTTAATTCAATTAACATCTTAGATAGATAGTTGATAATCTTGAACAAAAAGTATTTCCTTTTTTTAATTTAGATAAAAGATTTGAGATGAAGAGTTTTTGTTGGTTTTAGAAGGGGAACTTACAAAAAAAAAATTTTTTCCTGTGTTTCTAATTCTGGAACTTTTTTTTTGTTACCCTAATTTTCCATTTTTGCGCTCATAGGTTAATTCTGTTCAATGTTTTAGTTTCATTGAACTTCTAATATATTTTTTTTTCGTTTCCGTTTCCAATATTTATTTCATCATATTGTAAATAGAGAAAACAAAAAATTTAAAATAATAGTTTCAATGTATTCCTTAATGATGATGATTCAGTTTCCTGAGGAGCAATTTCTTAAAAGAAAAAAAAAATAATAAATTTGTTGAATGCAAAAGAGCAATAGATAGAAAATAATATACTCATGTGTTTATGTAGCGACCCTAAAACAAAACGAAAAATAACTTTGTGTTATTCAAAAGACTATATGATAGTCATGTAACATAACTCGTATTTTCTGAAGGTATATGACCTTTCCAACAATAACAATTCAACCTAAAAATTAGTTAAGATAAAACAAAGTAAAATTCATAGAAATTTAGCTTTGAATAAATTTTTAAAGGGAATAATGTGTGGTAGATAGTTGGAGTAAATTGTTTTACTTGTTGTTGACTCTACCTCTACAGTTATGTGATGTTTCCACTTAGCAGTAAGGTACTGAATGATTTTGATTTTTCCATTTCAAACTGAATCTTATTTTTAACATCATTTATATCATTTGATAATATTGAATACTCTAATTGGACTAGATTTATTGGCGAAAGTTCCAGCAAAATAACTTCAATAATAAACAAAGCAAAATTTTATTTTTTTTAAGAACATAAAATTTTTTCGGGTCTTACAATTTTTTCTAGCATTTTATTTTGAAAATAGGCAAAAAAAATATTCATTCTAATATTGGTCAGAAAAATATTTGTTCAATTTGAACCCTGTACACAAACATGTAAGGTACAAATAATTAAAAGATATAAGATCTTCAAAAACTTACAAACAAGTTGTCGGAATATTCGCGCATGGAGGGCACCAGTTTTTGTAGGTATGTAAATTTCTTTTATTTTTGATCTAAGGGTGCGAGGGCCCCGTGTACAGCAGTCCCTGCTATTTACATTCGTAAAACGTTAACCTGAGATATCGGAAAAAACGCCTTTAAATAGCTCAAATAAAGACAGTGTGGCTGGGCACTTGATCAAGGAATATATACCACTTACTGGAATTCTCAAAAACCCAATTTTGTTCGAGTAAATCTTTATTAAAAATGGGCTTTTTACCTCATATTTTCAGTGGCGGATTTAAGTTTGAGAGCTGAGAGGCTGTTGAGAGAGCTGTTTTCCATTCAGAAGAACTACCTGCTGAATGGAAAACAGCTCTCATTGTTCCGCTACATAAGAAAGGTGACCGTCTAAAGTGTGCGAATTATCGTGGCATCGCACTGTTGAACACTGCATATAAAATACTAGCTAATGTCGTACTTGCTCGACTCATCCCGTTCGCTGAATCTATCATCGGTGACTATCAGTGTGGTTTTCGTCCCAACCGTTCAACCACAGATCCATGTTTTACCTTAAGGATGATTCTAGAAAAATGTTGGGAGTACAACATCAGCATTCACCAGCTCTACGTTGATTTCAGGCAAGCATATGATAGTATCATCCGCGAAAACCTTTGGTCCGCACTCATATGCCTTGGTATCCCAGAGAAACTTGTTTCTCTGTGCAAACTCACAACATCGGGATCAAATTGTAGAATAGTAATCGAAGGGTCAGTTTCTGATCCTTTCGATATAACATCAGGTGTTCGACAAGGTGATGCACTCGCGCCCGTACTGTTTAATTTGGCGCTGGAGTACGCGATAAGAAAAAGCCGAATTGAGACACAAAACTGCATATATAACAAATCTAGTCAAGTTCTTGGCTACGCAGATGATATTGTGCTTCTCGGACGTAGAACAAGCGATATTAAGGATAGTCTCTCTCAGCTTGAAAGAAATGCTAAACGACTTGGATTATGCATCAACACCGGCAAAACCAAAGTGTTAACAACATCCAAGAACATACCTCCCGGAAATCTGGATACTGGCGACTATGAAGTGGAACGCGTGGAAAACTTCAAATACCTCGGGTCTGTAATAACATCGTCAAATGACATGCAGGCAGATATCAAAGCCCGTGTCTCTGCCGCATACAGATTTTTCTACGCATACTCAAAACTTCTGCGATCAAAACATCTTTCGCGGTCGTGTAAACTAACACTTTACAAAGCATTAATTCGACCTGTGCTTACATTTGGAAGTGAAAGCTGGACACTGACTTCCTCCGATTTTAGAATTCTATCAACTTTCGAGAGGAAGGTCATACGAACAATTTATGGTCCATGTAAAGTTGCTGAAAATCAGTATAGAATCCGAATGAATCATGAAATCAGACAGCTTCTTGGAGGCTGTGATGTAATCGGATTCATTAAATCCAACCGGATTAGATGGTTTGGTCATGTAGAAAGGGCTCCATTGGAAAGAATGATAAAAAAAGCGTCCCAACAACAACCATCTGGTGTTCGTCGAAGAGGAAGACCTAGACAACGCTGGCGTGATGACATCATCCAAGACCTTCGTGATATAGGATGTCGAAACTGGGGTCAACTGGTCATGGATCGAGATAATTGGAAGCTGATTGCACAGACGGCAAAATCCCTCCATGGGATGTAAACGCCAGAGAGAGAGAGAGAGGATTTAAGTTTGACTGCAAATAAATATAAAAAAATATTAATTTTATTTTTTATTTATTTTATAATATTTTTAAAAGTAAAAAAATTGTTTTGTTTTTTTTAAATGTTTTGATATAAATATTAAGAGGTAAAAAGAATTTTTTTTGTAAAATTTGCATGCACATAATTTAATTTGGATTTCCAATAATCCAGCTACTGGCCTTGATGATCCTCAATGATTGAAGCTCAAATGCAGAGTTATTTGAAGGTTCAATTTCTTTGAGCAAGCAATGGCGTGCTATCATCAAGTAATGGTCAATAACTCATTGATATTCTCAGTCGTATCTGATATCTAACATTAATTAATATGCAATAGCAAATAACAAAGCCTGGAGTACGTGGGGTGGTCACACCCGTAGATCAAAAATTAAAAAAAATTATTAATCAACAAAAACTGAGCCGCTGATCCATTGAAACGTTGAACATGCATGAGATACGAGCGTCCAACGTTGACTTTTGAATATGTTCGGGATGTTGTTGTTATATTTTAATTGCTTTTGTTATGAAATTTCAAACATTTTTATACCCGTCGGTTTTGTTAATATTTACCTGTGGTTTGGTTATTTTATATTATTTATTACTCTTTTAGTGAAGTGAACGCACTGTTGAAATGACAACATCAGCAAAGTGAAATGGAGTAAATTGATAATTCTAAAATTTATATTCGTACTTTGGTTCCAGTACTTTGTTATCCTAGAACTGCAAATGCCTAAACAATTCTCTGTTTTAGATGAGTGGATCCGGCTAAACCAAATTATGTTTGACCTCCAATGAATTGAGTTAAATTTTACAAATATTTATATGGTGCCAAATCTATCAAAGATTTGGTTTTTGGTGAAAAAAGGGTTGAAAAGAAATTGATGAAACAGATGAAATCAAATTCTGCAAAGCTCAAGTCAATCGGACTATAGTTCCACATCGAACTATAGTTCCAAACGAATTGTAACAAATGTTCAAATCTAGAAATGTTTAGCTCTGTTCAAGATTTTTGTTTAAGTGGAGAAAATGTTAAAATCGAGAAAAATGTTGGTTATCAAATTGTGTCAAATTTTCAAATGTACTGTCAACGGTTGAGTAATCTCTACGGATGGCAATAAAATATTACACTTACTATTGTTAGAGATTTGCCTCTCTGAATGAGTTCCGAAATATACTTAGCTAGACTTACAACTTACTTAACTTACTTACTTAGTAACGTGTTCTGAAGGAACACCAATCAACTCTGACCCTGAAAATTCTAAAAATATTCATCATTAATACTAAATTAGACCAAATTCAAATCTAGAACTCAACTCGATCGTTCCAAGTAGATAACGCTAGTATGATATTCCAAAAACTAATTTTTTTCAAGTAGAATTACTTTTTTTTATTCATTAAATTTCCACTATAAATGATTGCATTATTAAATTTGAATTTTTCACAGTGTGTTCTTTCATTTTGTTTCAACTAAATAAACAACAAAAAATATAATTTCCTTTAGTTTTATTATATTATAATTTTTCACAATATATTCATTTACCTGACCAAAACTTGTTAAACTCAGCTTAAATCCTCGGTTTTATTTGATACTTGAGCAATGAAAAAATCATTGCATCATCGTAGCATGGAGTATCCTTCGTCACAAATTGTGGGGATGTCCCACTCCCTGAGAAAGCTACCAAACCGGGCCAAGAACAAGAACATTTGACTGTCAGCCAGAGATACTGGTAAACCAGGTAAGAAGAAAATACCAAAAAGAACGTGATCCAAATCTGAGGCTGCAAAAGCAGGCTGCTTACCAGGAACCTAAGAAACATATACATACAAAAGGTCAATACAACTAAAAGGCAAAGCTCCATGAAACTTGTTACGGAAGTAGGCAACAAGGACCCCCAACAAGGCTTCATTGGTAAATATCAGACAGGAAAGCTTGCACAACATAGAGTGCATGAAACCCCCAGGATGTCTCAGACTTCACAGTCGATGACCTAGAGAAGGCTGTGATGAGTATAAAACGTGGTAAAGCTCCTGGTCTGGATTTAATAGAAGTTGTAATTGTACAGCAGTCCTGGAAGGTTTTCGCTCCTACTTGCTTAAAACTCTTCAATAGCTGCCTCAGATATTGTATCTTTCCAAAAGAGTGTAAGATTAGTTGGGTTATTATAATACCAAAAGCCGGAGATAGGGGACTTTAGCGACCTCAAATTTTATCGACCAGTTCTGGGTGAAATTTTCGGGAAAATAATTAATAAGAAACTATTAAATTGCATTGATTTGAGTGGTGGGAAATCGGATAAGCAGTATGGCTTTAGAACGGGTCGCTCTACCAAATATGCAGTCTGCACACTAATAGATATTGCCCCATC
Organism: Diogma glabrata; assembly: GCA_963693315.1. Taxonomy (NCBI): domain Eukaryota; kingdom Metazoa; phylum Arthropoda; class Insecta; order Diptera; family Cylindrotomidae; genus Diogma; species Diogma glabrata. Next base: position 64,630,971 of record OY856188.1, read on the forward strand.
AACCGATGAAAAGCACTGTCTTGGCATTTTCGTAGATGTATCGGGTGCTTTCAATAATCTATGGTTGACAAGTGTCATGAGTTACCTAACTAGACTCGGCTGCACAGCTAATCTCCTGAGATTGCTGGATAGCATATCTTAATTTGATAAAGGCTGATCTTGATTGACTCGAAAGGTTCTGTTCTTGGTCCAACTCTTTGGAATATGGTCTTTGATACTAGTATGAGTCGCATACGCTGATGATAAAGTAATTGTAATTTCTGGAGATTCTAGGAAATAATTGCAAGAAAAGGGTCAAGAAGCATCAAAAGATATGATCGCCTGGTGCAGAAGAAATAAATTAAGCTTGTCGGAGCAAAACACTGTTATGCTACAGCTAAAGGGCAAGTACGACAGAGTTAGGCCACTAACCATTAAGATTAATGAAAATACAATCAAAATGGTCAGCTCAACTAAATACCTTGGTATTGACTTGAATGAGAGGATGGGCGTATCAAGACATGTTACACGAATATGCGAGAAATCCAAGTCCCTCTTCCACAGCTTCACAAGGTTATCTCATGAACGGTAGGGTCTTGATAGAAATACACTGCATCTCATCTATAATATCGTAGTGGAATCTATTATGTCGTACTGCTCAGCTGGTTGACATGGGCGGACTAACGTTAAGCATAATGCACAGTTACTAAGCGCTCAAAGAAATATGTTGCTCCGCATGATCCGAGGTTACAGATCCATTTTTACAACCTCGACTCAGGTCATTGCGGACACAATCCCTTTAGACCTTCTCCTAAAAGAAAGAAAAAGAAAAGGTCAAATTATACAACCGTGCTATCAACACAATCAGCAGAGTTGAAAGAAAAAAAGAAAAAAGGGACTGCACTGGTCCCTAACTGGACACGGCAAATTTAGAGAGTACTTGAAGCGTGTTGATGTTACGGACAATGGTTTATGCACAACATGTGATGTGGATGATACAGCATTACATGTTGTTCTGGATTGCCCTGATTACGAGACCTTAAGGAACGATCTTAAATCAGATACACTTAGTATACTGCTGAACACAAAAAATATTATTGCGTTTAAACAATTTTGCATTGAAGCTCATAAACTGATGCGAGAAAGAAATCAGGTCTAACCTTTCAGGTTGCACTACTTTCTAACATAGTTCTTAGATAGCAGAACATACAGTTACGCTGTATGTAAACCATCAACCTCCACGAGGTTAGGGATGGAAACGAGCAACTAAATAAATTTGACTGAGATATTATAACACTATTTTACTTTTTGATGACAAATAAATGTTTTAGACATAGTTGACTCGGCCGATCGATGGTTGAGCTTATGAAAAACCCTGTTAAAGTTTGTGAATTAGGAACAGAGGTGCTTGAAATAAAGAGCTATGGTGGTACTCAGAGATCGATTATACGACGGATATGGATATAGGTGGTAACAGGTGGTTTGAAATATAGTTCGCCTTGCGGTTCACAAGAACATAAGCCCCTATACTAGAGTCACTATACCGATGGTAATCAGGGTGGAAGATATAAGGTCAACACCCCGTTTAATAAATAACTTAGGATGGTAGATAGCTTCCTTAATTGTATTGAACAAGTTATCTTTGGATCCAAAGGAATCAGCCCCTTAAGTTTACCAGGTTTCCGGTGTACTCATAGGCGATCTGAGACGTAGAACTTGTACCGTAAAGGACGGACGACAAGATGCCAACACTCAAGAGTGAATGTCCTTGAAGTTATAAACATCCATGTTTTTCCCTTGCATGTCTTCCACCTCAAATGCCACGGTACCCAACAGGTCGAGTAAGTTTTGCGCGAATGAATTTTGTGGCGAGCTAGGCGTTGTAAATTACGCAGAGCGTCACTCTGGACAAAATTTCGAGCGTAAACGGCGTGTTGAGGCTGAATTTTTGAACTTTGCTTCGCAAATTGTATCGATGAGCGTTGTTTTCCAACTGTTTTTCGTGCTGATGTGTTGGTCTGGAGTGAATACTTAGGACTAAATATATGCGTCACTCCAAAGGTTTTGAGTGCGTAAGTCAGTAAGTGGAACTCGAGTTGTGTACCGTTATCAGAGACCAGTATCTCCGGTACGCTGAAACGGTTGGTTAAAAACGTCGTTCTCCAAGACGTGCTTTGTCAGCACAGCACAAACTGGCTGAAGTGATCCAACGCAATGGCGAGGTGCGTAAAATTTAATGAATATCAAAATTTAGGCGTCGTATTGAAGAATTACGTGTAGCGAATTGATATATAAACTAATTAGTGAATTAATTCGTATCAATATTAATCTGAAATTGATTTTCAGACATTGAATTCGTTGAGCGATGGAACTGTAAAAAAATCATGAAATTGTTTGAATTAACACAAAAACATCAATATTGAAGTAAACCTACATAAATATTCATGTATTGGTTTTAGGAAATATCTCGGTAGCCTTTATAAATCGATATGTAGGTTTTCCTAAATGCCGTACATTCAATATTTATTACAATAAAAATCTTTAGTAATAATAATACATATTGAACTGATACGATTGTTTTTAAGTATTATGCAAGCCTTTGTTTGTTGAAATGGTTTTCTGAATATTTAAACAGAGTTGTGTTGTCAATATTTTGAAGCCATGTTCACATTTTGATTCGAATTTTATAAACCAGCTTTTTGGTTTTCAGGTCATTCGAGCTCTAAGCATACGGAATGTGATGCTCAAATGCCAAACCAATTTTCTATAATTAGTCAAACGCACCAAAAACCTTGAGTTCAAATTTCTAAGAAATAGTTTCAGAAGGAAATATTTCTATTAAATGGTTTTAAAATTAAGGATTTTAAGAGAAGATACATCATCACCATCGAAAACATATAAAACGCTCTAATAACGTCCAGCCAAGCGTTGGTTTTTTTTTAATAAAAATTGTTGTGCTATAGGAATTCCAATATGTGACACAACCTTTTAAGACCAACCGTCAATACCTTTTAAGACCTAGGTCCCACAACAACATGTGCTCGGAGGTGTTGATGAACGCTTTTTTAAACCTCTGTGGATTGAATGCTCCCGAGACTATTGATTCGGCAAAGCATTCCATTTGTACGATGTACGGACAAAGAAATCTCTTTGCGTTCTGTCTCTATGACAGTGAGGGATCTCAACAGTTTGACTGTTTGCATAATCCGATTGACGTGTAAAACGGGGAAATGAATATGGTTGAGGCATGATGGATCCGATTTCATCCGAGCACTGCTGGTGACGATATTTATTAAAAACAACGAGATCAGCCACGGTGCGACGATGTTGTAGGGAATCAAGATTCGATGTTAAATTTCGATCACCCTGCACAATTCGCATAGCATGCTTTTGATGAGCTGTTATACTGTTAAACTTAAATCTGCTTCGATTTATAAAATAATTAAAACAAAAATTAATTAATTTATTTTATTTCACTTTTATTGAAAAACAATTTTAACTTTAGATGATAAAATTTAACAACAGTTTTATATGCACAAGTTTTAAAACACTAGTTGTTGCTCGACCGAGTGCAAGAATCTAATTAATTATTAAATACTAATTTTAATTTTTAACAAAATAATTTTTTTATCAACTTCCATTGATTTGTGTTGTCGTTATTAAAGTTTTGTGTTTTGTGCTAATTTTGTGTTGCCGCTACAAACACTCCCCCACCAGATCGAGAAGTATATTTTAGATCGATAAGAAGTCGAAACGAACGCGTTTGTTGGTTTTGTGTGTACTAATTTGGTTTTAAAAACTTGTGCTGATTTCGCAAGTGTTGCCGCTACACGTTTGGTTGAAGCAAGAAATCTCGTATTTCTCGTATTATTCATTTATACGTATTATTATTTAACGTTAATAAAAACTTTTAATTTATATTCAAACTGTTTAAAAAATAGCAAAACATTATTTAATTGCAAACTGTGGACTTTGCAATTGTGGGTCGACTTTTTTAAAAATTTAATTTGCCTAAAGCGGATCGTTTGCTGTCCCAAATGTTAATCTTATTAAAAATTTTCTGTTTGTTGTACTTATGTGAGAAAAATTGTTAATTTTTTATAAAAGATATCATTAAATTCACGCAAGATTTGAATTTGCTGTTATTTGTGCGGTAAAGTGTTTGCAACCACAAAACACAGCTTAAAAGCTGGCAGTTTAGGGTTAGTAAAAATAGAGCATTACACGAAAGAATAATACGTTTTTAATTGTTGAACAATATTTCAAAAATTGCAAATTTCGTACAAAATATTGTCAGTATATTGATTTAACTACGTGAACTGCGAAGAAAGTAATTCAGAAAAATTCAGAAACACCAAACCAATTTGTAATTCAAAACACACTGACAACTCTTCTCTCCAGTTTTGTTTTAATGGATGCAAGTAAGCAACTTATCCATCGGTTATAATAAAATAATATATAGAAGTTAATAGCTGAGCAATCAATATAATCTGGTTGGTAATGTAGAACCATCATCGGTGTGCCAAATTTCCCTAACGCATTATCTGTAATTACGGTAGTAACATTTTCTTCCTCGTCACTGGCTATACAGAATTAAATGTATGCATACTAATATAAAGATTTATTTACCTGAACTATCATCTTGATATTTGTGTGAAATATGCAAATCTCTTGCCAGCAGTTGTACCGAGTCTATTAAAATATATTTACAAATAAGTAACTTAATTTGGTCACTCCCAGCTATCGAGGATATCTTGAAGTTTTGAAAAGATGCTTGGTGTACTGTTTTTAAGTTGCTTAGATTAGTTTTAGTGTTTAGCGTTTCGATTTAGTTTTATTTTGGAAAGCAAAAATATTGACCGCATAGAGGGATCAGTTTTTGTTGATTTGTAATTTTTATTTTTTGTTAATTGTTGATCTGTGCGTGTGACATCCCTGCGTATGCCAGTACTACTACTGACATATGAGTCAACGTAAGATAACATATACTCCTGGCGATTGGAGCACTCTCAGCCTTAGCTGGAATATGCCCCGATGATCGTAAGTTATTCCTTACTCGAAATAATCCTTCATATAGCTCTATGTCTGGGCTTTAATGTTTTAGACAGACAGTGCGTCACATGATTGAAGCATGCGGCACTAGCTGAATTATTAGCAATCTCATTTTAGTTTTGTTCCTCCAAATTTTTAAAAAATTTGCTTTTTATCCCTTGTTTTATTTTTATTTGATCTATCCAGTCTTTGTTTTCTTTGTGATGATGGATTTCAGCTATCTATTGCTTAACTATGTATCTATAGACCTCTACTGAATGTGTAAACTTATATGATCATTGTTAAAACACAGTGCATGTCGTTAAGAGAATACAAGCAAACTCGATGTTTAGTTTTATATGGCTTTGCTACCCCCACAAAAAACATTCTTATCATTTATCCTTGATTATTATTTTAGATGTGAAATAAACATTTAACAAAACACTGTTCTATATTTAAACACCCCATTATCATTTTTGAATGTGATAGAAGAAATAAACACGGATTACTCTAAAAAAATTAAAAAAAAAAATCAACTTAATTCCTTATAAGGGCAACGAACGTAAATTAAAAACAAACTAACGTTATGTCGTTAAAGTTTTTTAAATTTTAAAAGGAAACAAATTGTTTTTCCCTTTAAAGAAATGTCAATGAACGTTCGGTGTTACATTAGTGCATATACCTATATCGTCTCGTACCTTCTGATATATTTGTTCGATAAAAACAAAAATATAAATAAATAGTAAAACTATTTTACTATTTTCCATCGAGTAAAAAGATACTAGAAGGGAGAGAATTTTTTTTTGTGTAAATATCTTCGAAAACAATAAATAAGAAAAAAATTTCAAGAAACATGATTTACTGTTGAGATTTTGATGTGATATTGAAAGATTTTTTATGATCACACAAATTAATAAGACCATGAAAATGAACGGAAGAATGAAGAAGAAAAAAATAAATAAATAAAAAAAAGTTGAATTATTTCCTGTTGGATGAAATTTCAAATTTTGATTATCTGTGCACATGTGTGATAATGGACTAAGTCAATTGATTGTTCGATGTTCGTCGTTTCTATATCAAGTTACTTTATATTTAAGATTTTGTAAATAAATATTGTAACAATATATAATATGTTGGGTTTTGTTCAAAAGATTAATTGAGAACAATATCTTATTTATTTTTGGGATATGTTAGTTTTTGTAATATAAAGGAGTATTTTTGGTGGAGGGTTTCAAAGTTGCGTTTTATTATTATTTAAACTTGCTTTTAGGTAAGCCTACTATTTGTTACCTTCTGAAACCGAACTGTATTAAACTGGTCAGACAAAGCATAGCCATAATGTTAACAAAAATATAATCTTATTTCTGATTTATTTGAGGCGTTCCGGCTATTTGTTGGACGCCTGAAAAATTGCAATCAAATGAAAAAAACATTAGGGCGAAAGAACGGAAGGAAGTGGTGGCTAAATAAATATTCTGAATTTTACATTAAGAAGGCTTGCACAGAAGTTGAAAACGGAGGTCTAAAACACACAGTAATTGGTTAGTAATTGGTAGTCGCGTTATCTTGGAATTTCTGAATTTTTTTAGTACTGTATTTGATGCTATAAGTTTGTAAATAGGTAAATAAATATGTTTAAGGACAAAAAGGATTAAGCTATCAAATCAATCAAATTGCGGGCTGTTTTAACAATAAAGAATCAACAGAACAGTTAGACTTACCATCTTTTCAAACCACTACCCAAGTGGGGTGTTTATTCATCCCAAATTTTTTTAGGGTATTGTATTTTGAAACGAGACATCTCTTCAATTGGTTAGCATGTGTTTTGAGGGGCTAGGAGATAGACTTTACTTTAGAACGTTAACAACTTTTAATCAATTTTTCGTGTTTTTTTTTATATATGTCCGATAATGTGCTTTTTTATTGGCCAAGTCCCTTAACTCTAAACGTAATCAACGAAAAAACTTAAAAGTCACAAGATCATAAATCAAATAAAAATTTAAACAAAGTGTTAGTGAGCTGTCCAATTTTCACAATTCTCTAGCTTGGAAAGCTATGAGTGGAAATTATTTATGAGTTACATCATAATTCGGTGATAAATGTACGGATTCGAAGTTTTTACACATAATCGAAAATTACTTGACAGTCCTAGCTGCTATTATTTACACAAACTAAAATGGATTTTAGTACAAGTAAGAGTAATGGAATGTGGTCAACATATAAGTTGGAAGACAACCTGGTCCCGTACATTTTTTAGACCAAACTTACCAAGAAATCATCCATTGTCGTATTAGGAGCCCAAATCTATGTTTAAGTTTGCTTTTTGCTTGAAATGATAAAATGTGCTAAACTTCGTTCTGTACCTGAAACATGCAATTAAAAAAAAATTAATACTACATATAAAAACTTTAATTAAAAAAAATTGCTCCAGGACAGGATCGAACTGTCAACCTCGGCATCGCTCATATACTGTCTTATAAGTACCGCGCGCTAACCAATTGCGCCACTGGAGCTTCATGATTTGTAAATGCAATTAATTTATGTCAAACTGTTTAAATGAAAAACCAATATGTGGTTCAATTCAACCATGAGTCAATTCAAAACAGAACAATTCAACCTTGCAACCTCTAATCGTAAAGTCAAATTTTTTTCTCAACTCAATTTGTTGTTATTTGTATTTATTATATTATAATTAATTATTATTTTTTTGTAGTAAAATTTAGTGAAGATTATATTTTGATATTTTAGAAATGTGATTAGATGTTGGATTTAAATAGCATTTTTAAGAAAATCAAAAACAAAAAGAATTAAATAAAGGAAAAGCACAGAAAGTAAAGTTTAGTGAAACAGTTGAATGAATTTTCGGTGTTTCAGCAGATTTACGCGGTTTTGGCAGATTTTCCAACATTAAGTGATTGAAAAAAGCCAAAAAAGGAATCGCAGACCGCGCTGTAAACGCCGGCATACATGAAAGCAGGAATGAAGACGACGAAAAATATTATGTGATAAAACATCTAGAAGAGGGTTAAACATTATATTAGAGATCGGGTTTCTTCATATCTTCAAGATTAAAACATATAACATAAGAGTCACAGAGTTGAAGAAGTGGTGATTTGTTAATATTAACAAATAAAGAACAAGGACCATTACTGAAAGCGATTAGCTCTAAAATTTTTTACCATGATTGGAAGTTCATATCGGAAGAGGAGATACTGGAACTAGAGGGACTTAAGGACGAAAGGAAGAAAAAGTTGCAAAAAATCACGAAAATGTTCAATCATAAACGAGAGCAACCAGCAGTGTGTGTGCTGACTTTCGAATAATAAATAGACATAACGAAGTTAAAGCCGGTTCAAGATTCAATTATATGTGCCAAACCCCTTGAGATTGCAACATGGTATAATTGTTAGAGATTTAGATACTCTAAAATAAGTTGCACATACCTTAGTAGCAGTACGAATGTCCGGTTTTCGCAAAAGAATAGCAAATAGCGATAACTCGGAGAAAGGAAAATGTACCTCAGGATATGAAAAACTAAAGCAATCAATAGGCAGAATACTTACGAGAGTCAAAAGTATCAGCACAACTGCAAGTAAAGTCAAAACAAAGAATGTCAAAATGAAAAACAACCAAATTTTGAAAAAAGATTTAACATTAGAACATACACAAAACAATCAACAAAAAACACCAATCCAACAGCAAATATAATCCCAACCAAACCGATAGAATCTTCAACAAAAAATACTAATAATAATGCTACAAACACGAACTATATCCCAAAAATAAACAGAATAAGCAAAAGCCCCGTTAAACAATTTTTAAAAAAATTGCTTGTAATATTCATTAGTTATGCCTTTTACAAAATCTCCGTGCACAAAATTGTGTATAAAACATGTGATGCACATGAAGTGCACCATACCGTGCACATGTCGTAAAACACCTTAGCACAAATGTGCACACAAACGTTAATCGCATGTTTCACGAATAATAAAAAACGAAGCGAAATGAAATTTATTTAATGATAAGAATAATAAACGAAGAATAAAACAATGGAGAGTAAAAATAATTTAACATTATCTAAAATGGCTGGTTCCATTTAACTTTTTATTGAATAATATTACTTTCGTAATAATAAATTGAGGAATTTAATTTTATTTTCATCTAAAATTATATGGGAAAGAAATTTTTTGGTGAATAAGAATATTCCCAAAAACAAACGGGCCCTTGAATAATTAATTTTAGTGGTTAAAAAAAATTATTATATCTATTTAATATTTTTTGTTTGTCATTTTTTGATGTCAGTTTAACAATGTTTAGATTTATTTTTTTTATAGTATTAAGAAAATTGTGGAAAATTAATATTATTTTTCATATGTAAGCCAAATATTTAAAAATTTTTGATTTCTGATTTTTTTTTTTATTTAAATTGTATCGTAAAAAAATGGCGAAAAAATGGACGCCTCATTTACAAATGCAATCACTCACATATACACTTTCATTTTACAACTTCAAAATACGATCACAATCTTCAGTTGTCGCAATGACGTTGCCAAAAATATTAGTCTAGGCAAGATTCATAACGTTTTAGAAGATCCTAGTCTTGAAAGTCATACATCAAATATGTATGTATTTATGCCTGAAAGTTCTATGCACATTTTGTAGACATGTTTACATGATTTAAAAATGTTAAATTAAAACAAAAAGGTATGACTATAGCTAGTGTTTCTGATTTCTCAACTTTTAAATTTCTCGAGAAAGAAAAGGAGAAATATATGTTTCTCGAGAAATCTCGACAAATATATTTTCTTAGAATTCTTTGTTTATATCGTCAAATTATTTTTTTAACAAATGATTTTTTAACAATGCATATTAAATAAAACAATTTTTTTAATTGTAAATAATAAATCCAATAATTTCCAACAACTTCCATTTATAGGGATTAAGCCCAAATTATTCGATTCAGTGATATTATTATATCTGTCCTCTATAATGACATCCATAAATCTTTTGTTTGGCGTTTTCGTTAATTCATTCAGAATATTCTGAATGTACTAATTTTTAAAATTTTTACAGAATTTGTTCGAAATTAGAACAATTAGATCTATTCTATCTCAAATGAATTAACGAAAACGCCAGTTGTTGACGCTAGTTCATTCGTCTATGGATCTGCTTAACTTTTTGTTAGTGCGGAATTAATTTTATTTAGTAACTCAAGCTTTTAGTTTCCAAAAATTTAATGACTAGTTCCTTAATATCTGAAGGATTTTTGGAGAAGTGTTTGTCGAATAAAGCTGCTTTTTGTAATTCTGGGGAAAGAAACCCCAGCAACAGCAACTAATTGAACAATTACTTTACTCATCGGCGGACACCGCCTTTCATGAATTTATTGATTTTTTGCATATCGATGTTGATTTGAACACGTCTTTTATGCACAGGACTACTTGTGCCCGACTCTGGCTGTTTTCTTTTCAAAGAATGTAAGGGATTGAAATGTCGATGAAGACCAGTGGTTGCAGATGCAGATCCTTTACATAATATCGTTTTACCACAAATATAGCAGTTTGATGCATCCTTATTGTTTTTTGTAAAATGTTTCCACACATCATCGAATTGATTTGGGTTGTTCATTTTAATGGTTATTTGAATTTGATGCAAATGGCTAAATTTTAAGGAACAACTTAAAAAAACGTAAAATATTTCTTAATAGTTGTTTCTTAAAAAATTTTTGTTTTTCTGATTATTTTGCATTTCACACAAAATGTCAAACTATTTAGAAAGCAGTTGTACATAAATCTACCTTACCGTAATTTTAGTTCTCTTTTGTTCCGAACGCAGCGCAAAAATTTATAGTTTTGATTGTTTTTAGTAAATACGACGTTTGATTTTTAAAATAAAGGAAATATATTTTTCTCGAGAAATTGTAAAATAAAAATTTTCTCGAGAAATTGAGATTAGATTTTTGTTAAATTTCTCGAGAAATTCTCGAGAAATATTTCTCGAGAAGAAACACTAACTATAGCACTCAAATAGTTTTAAACTTCAACTTAATTTAAAATATACACTAGAATATTTAAAAAATACTTCAAACTTAGTAAAATAAAAAAGTGTACGAAATGTGCATGGACTCGCACACTATGCACAGAATGTTTGCCAGGAACACAAACAAACAACACAAGCAACAATAAGTAACATTTTAAAAAGTAATTCAGAACACAACACTAATATAAAACCTGGATATGGTTTTTTTTATTCTAAGTTAGGCATGTTTAGTGGTAATTATAATAAATTATTAATTAACGTCTCTGAATATCCGAAGATACCATGCCAACTATGGATTGGGATTAAGTTTGAATAAATTAAGTTTCTCTAATAAGTTTATGGACGCTAACTTTAAAAATTTGAGCATTAAAGCTATCAGGAAAAACACATGAAGGTAAGGCGTTCCTGAGATGAGAGGCTCTGTTGAAAAAATCAGGTATAATCGCATCAAGCATTATGGTGCCGTTAGGCACTATGCAGTTCGAAAAAATAAAAGAAATAAAGATAATTATCAATTTTGTCTATCACCAAAATAAACTTGTATGAATGATCCCGATGTGTGTGCAAACATCAGATCAATGATTGAGTGTTAGGCAGAAAAATTCTCACTGCATTTCACGCTAAGCGTGACATGGTTCAAAATTATCTGGCGGATACTAGTATAAACATGGTGCCTTCATGCGTTTCGAAGTTTCAATCGGTGCAGTGCTACTGATTACATAATTACGCTGACCAAAAGGACCAAAAGGTAAAGCGAAAAGAAAAGTTTGGCGAAGTTATGTGTCAGAAATGACACATAAAATGACATCAAGATTTTTAGAAGAGAGAGCATATGCGATTATGTAGTTCCTAGGAAATTGATTCAAATTATTTCAGACTTGGGATTTCCGAAAAAAGGGATTGAATTGATACATGAGTTTATGATTAGAAGGAGAATAATGCTGAATGGGAAAACTTTTTGATATATGAATAAGGTGGGATTAGAATTTTGCAATCTTTTTGCAATCTATATATACAAGAGAAATACACCATATCTGCGACAACAAATTAATCATTCTGCAATTTGCAGATAATTTCGTTGTCACTCCAGACAAAACTATTCAGAAGGTTAGATTTAGATTTAATTAAATTCGGTGGTGATATGTAGTACTGCGACCAAAATGATCTATTGTACCCCACCCCACTATTTCCTGGTGAATACCCAGTTAGAGCACCTCATCCAATCCAACCTCTTTTAGGAATTTCAGGATATGGCGAGGGCTATGGGGGAAGTTTATGCCGGTCATGTCCAATGTAATACGATGCAACATTCTGTTCTAGATCGAGGCTCCACAATCTTTGAGAAGATGGGCTGGCGTCTCTTCTTCCAATAGACAGAATTTACATTCGTCTCTCAGCTCAAACCCAATGTTCATAAGGTGTTGTCTTAGTTTACAGTGTTCTGTAAGAACCCCTGTCAGCATTCTCAGGTTGTTCCTATTCAACCTATAGCACATTACTGCTCTCTTTTGATTGAACTCTCCAATCAACTCCTTGGACTGCCTCAAGCATGCGGTGTTGTTCCAGGCTATGTATCATTCCATCATAATTACTTCCTTCATCCGTTCGTGGCTGGCTTTTGTACCAATCCACAAAAAGACTCCGGGCAAAGAAAAGATGTTAAATCACCTTGCCTTGCCAATTTGTTGACTTCTTCTTTACTTGCGATACCCGCATGACCAGGTATCCAGTAAACTGTAACTTCGCTATTAGTCCCAAGCTTGCAAGCTTATTTAACTTGCTCAGACAGTCTCCAACAGTTTTGGATGTGATGGTGTATGAGCTTAACGTATTAACTGCTGCTTGGCTGCCCGATAAGCTGGTAATTCTCTTATTCTTATATTTCCTTCCTTAGCTGAAGTCTGCGCACCTTTCGATAGCACGTATTTCGGCCTGGAAGACGCTTGGGTAGGTGCCCATGGGCTAAAAAAGTTTGGTATTTGGTCTAAATACGCGTGCACTTGCTCCTGCCTTCGGTCTTTGAACCATCCGATCGAAGCGGAACTGCTTAATCATTCCGTCTTTAGGAAACTCAAGCAAGGGATTCTCCCATACCCTGCATGCTAAATCTCAGTATGGTTTTTCTGGCAACGCTCTTAACTTGCAAGTGTAGTGGAACAAGTCCTAACAGCATCTCGATTGATGCGGGAGGACATGTTCTCATTGCCCCGTGATGCAGATACAGGCCGGCCATCGGATCTTTTCTAACTTTAACTTCCCAGCGTTGAGCTGGGCTCTTTTGCTTCATGTGATTGCTCCGTAAGTGATGACTGGTTTCACTATCATAGCGTACCACCTTGGGATACCTGGGCTGCACCTCCATGTTTTACACGCAAGGTTTTTGCATATCATCAGAGCTCTTAATGCCTCCATTTGATTTTTCCACAGGAGTTTGCTATCGAGAATCATTGCCATATATTTATTCCCAGATACCAGATTCAGTCGCCTCTGTACAATATCACAGAGTGTCTCTTCGAACTTACCTTTAGCAACTTACAAATGATAAAAAAAAATTTTTATTTTAATAATAATAATTTGATACTAGCAAATTGATACGGCAATATGGTCCCAAAATGGGTGCTAAGCGTTTAAATAACAAAAAAAACAGAACATCAGAAATCGGAATGAAATTGCGAAAATGAATTTAAAATGTGTTAAAACGATTAACTAACATAAAACTAAATTTGATTACTCGTAAGCTGTCAACCTCGGCATCGAACATATACTGTCTTATAAGCACCGCGCGCTAATTAATTGCGCCAATCTAACAAAACAAAATATATCTCAATTCAATCCAAACCAATTTAAAATAAATACTTAAAAAAAATTCTATAAAAAATGATACGTTAGCGAAACAAAAATGAAACAGTTTTTCCACATATGTCGTGGTACATACTAGTGATGGGAACAATCGAATAAAAACAATCGAATTATTCGATTGTTGAAACATTTCGAATTATTCGATTGTTCATAACAGACACCGAATAAAAAATTCATTCGAATAAAAATAGTTACTAGTTTTTTTATTCGAAGTGTTTTCATTACTAGTTTTTTTATTCGAAGTGTTTTCATTACTAGTTTTTTTATTCGAAGTGTTTTCATTACTAGTTTTTTTATTCGAAGTGTTTTCATTACTAATTTTTTTATTCGAAGTGTTTTTGCTACTATTTTTGTTATTCGAAAGGTTTTTTTATTCGAAGTGTTTTTTTATTCGGAGTGTTTTTACTACTAGTTTTGTTATTCGAAAGGTTGTTTTATTCGAAGTGTTTTTATTTGAATAACTATTTTTTTATTAGTAATTGAATGGAACAATCGAATAAATAGTTATCGAGAGGTTGAAAAATAGTTGAATTAGGTCCTGTAGGTAGTTTTCTTTTCTTGATTTAGAAAATTATTTGCAAAATGTTTCTGAAAATACTTCAACTATACAATGAAAAATCTAAAAAGCTTTGAGCTATAGTTATTTAATATTTTATCAAAATTTAAAAGGAATAATTGAAGAATTATTTTATATATATTATTGATAAATATTTGTTTGTGTATCTTTGTCTTTTAATCCCTACAAAAAATATTTTGCTGAAAAAATTGGTATTTGATGTGAGTTATTATTTGGAAAAATTTGTTATTATTTGGAGTTATTATTTGGAACAATAATATCCTAATAATATCAAGGAATGATAATTTTACATTATTTTTTATAATAGGCGTAGGTACTTGGTAGTTTTGTTTTGTTTATCATTCATTTGGAAATTAGTGATTCAACAATTAATCAAATAACAATCTAGGTCCTAAAAACGAGTTGTTAAAACATCGGCTTTATATATTTATATGTATAGTAGTACAATAACAATGAAATAAAAAATATTACATCAATGAAAAAGTATTTGAAGAAAAATTTTATTTTGTGTTTTGTTTTTGAGAATACATACTTCAATTTGTCATAATATATAGTAAAACATTTTGTTTCGTTTTTTGAGATAAAGGAGTAAAATAATTTAATGAATATTGTAAAAGTATATGCATGTGCGTTGTTTATTTATATTTAAATATGTATTGTTTCTTGGTAGTGAATTAATTACTTTTGGAAAAGGAATAGAAGAATTTTATATATCCGTTGTTTTATTTATGTTTAAATATATTTTTCCGTTGTAAATAAATTAATTTTTTTGTTATTGAAAGAATTGGATTTATTGATTTTGACAAAAATATTATTCGGAATTAAAACGAGGATTTTAATTAGAATTTTTAGTTTATTGTTAAAACATTTTGGGATTTCATTAAGTAGGAGAAATTAAACAAACTTGTCTGTTAAATATATTGGTTTTGCGTAGTTTGATTATTGTTGAGTTATGACTGTTGTTTTATTACACTTTGGATGTAACAGGTACCAAGACATCAAAGTGTGAAACTCAAAGTGTTTGCTTAAGATTTTTTTGAAATATTGTTTTATGAAATTTATCTATAACGATTGTAGGATTTATAGGTTTAAGATATGATACCCTTACCACGGTACCAAAAGATTAATTATAGCCGTTTGTGATGAAAGTAATTTTACACGAATTAACTGCTGATTAGTTTACGAATAGATAAGCAGGCAAGGTCTTCACTGTAAACAAGTATTCAATATAAATGTTTTTCAAATGAATAAAATGGACAAATCACATAATGTTAATCTGTTGTTACTTTACGCAGATAACCAAACAAGTTAGAATAAAATACGGAAAGCCCATGTGATATTAATTTTTAAAAAATGTAGCTAGATCGTTTAACTCAATACTGAAAATACGCATATAGACATATTCATCCTTACCTAATAGAAACATAATTTTTTTATTATTAAGTTTTTTTTTTAAACTGAAAAATGAAGTGACCAAAATCCAACGAGTTTTTAAGTTTTGTGACCCTAGGGGTGGTGTGTTCTACTTTGTTGACGACCAAAAAACACTTCGAATAATTATTCGATTGTTACAACATGTCGACTACTATTTATTCGATTGTTGAAATCATTCGATTGTTCCCATCACTAGTACATACATATGCTTGCGCTTACAAAATCTCTTATTGTATGATTTGAAAAACAAATTTTAAAAATAAATCGTGTTTTAACACGTCGAGACGAGTTTAATCTAATCGCGAAAATTAAAAAAAAAAAACAAGACATAAATTTTATTACACAAAACGAGGTCATGAATTTGTTTTTTTTTTCTTTAATTTATTTCTTAGGTTTGTGTCGGTCGGTTTATTTCTATTTAAAAACAGGGATATAATTTGAAAAACTATTATTACAAAATAATTTAAAATATGTTATATAAAAATTATTTTTCCTGAATCCAGATATCAAATTTTAAAACACTTTTAAGCCGGAACCATTAAAATTTATACTACAAAAAATTAATTTTCATATTTTATGATGAATAAATGAATAAGTAAAGGAAGTCTAAGACAATTTTATATAGAAATAAAATAAAAACACTTCGAACACGATGTTAGAAATTTTTAGAAAAAAAGAATTAGAATTATTTTCTTCTTTCAGTCGAAAATCAAATTTTTTATTTTTTTTGTCTCGTCGCGACGTAATTCATAGATAAATAGAATTTTAGTTTTTGCAAAAAAAAATTTCAAATTTAAAAAACAACAACCTAGGGTTATTGACCTATTGCGCATCACAAACAAAAATAAAAGATTAAATTGTGCGAACAAATTTTTTTTTTTTTAAGATTTAGTGGGATCATCAAAAGTCGAAGTTAAGACAATTATAGTGTTTTATTTTATAAATGTGATCTTAAACCAAAACCAATAGCAAACACAACGAACCGTATAGACATTTTTTTTCCGTTGTTGGTTAATTATTTTGTGTTTGCTACCGAGACGATGGCGCTTTGTGATATCATTTAAAATTAGAGGTGAATTAACTATGGAATGTTTGGCAAGAGTGGATTTTGTTTCTAATAGTTTTGAAACTATATTTAGAAACTAAATGACTCATTTTTATAGTTGAAGAAAAAAAGAAATGTTTGTGTTTTCACTTAATAGATAAGTGATTTAAGTAAAAAAAACAAATAGATTTTTATTCTAAAGTTAAACCATCTATTTGAGATACTATTCACATGGGATTTGTTTTGATTTTTGATATCTTTATACGCAAACAAGTATAGGAATTTTAAGCCAAACGATTTCAAATAATTTATAGGTTAAGTGAAAGTAAATTGAAATATGTACTTATCGACATTTACACGCGACAATCCTCAACTTAAAATCCTTATAGGACATGGGTGTCAGATTCCTTTAAAAAAATCAATGGGACGAATTGGCATGCAGATTTTTAAATTGATATATTCAAATGATGCATTTGGTTAACACAACTAGCTTTTGATTGTTCTTTTGAATTTTTTTTTGTTCTTTCTCGTTGTCAAACTTTATCATTGTTAAAGTAAACATTTTATATGGATCATATTTGTTTTTTGTTAGGTTTAAAAAACTTTTTCAATTTACTTTCATCAGTCGTAAAATTTAGCACACTTGTCAATGGTTGTCAGTCGCGGCTTTAGCGCAAGTGTCAATGATTTTCAAAGTATATCTTTACGTACCTTTTAGGAAGCTCAACAATAAATCTACGTTCGAGAGATCGGTGAGTGGTCCCAGCAATCAGTTCACGAACGTCTTTGCGGCTGATTTCTCTTTCTTTTTCAATGAAAGTCCTTCAATTTTATTAATGGTTGTCAAACCATGTAGCGCCAAAGTTACTACAAAATTCAACTTCTCTTAATAAATTGTTATGCCTCCAAGAACTAATGCCATCCTCCTAGCCCTGTATTTTGATTTCCATTAGGCTTATAAAAGAGAAATAATCGAATTGCTGGTCATTAAAATTTGAATATCAATTTATTTCATTTTAGAATGATCGCTCAGTTTGACCAATATAATTTTCTTATAATTCTTCGCATTTAGATGGGTAAACTGTTTCGATTTTTGAAGTTTTTGATTAATTATATTTTTTTTAAGCCATTAATGAAAATGTGCCGGGCAATTAATAAAAAACAAAAAAATAGTACTCATCAACAGTTGGTTGGTACTTTATCATTCTTATGCATGAATGAAAATTGTCTGACTTGACTATGAAATTGCTGCTATTGTCTATGTGACAGAAATATCCTGCAGAATTATCATGTTCACAGCATCTGCATTTAAACATAAAATGCATGTGCTTAATGATAAATACATGATAACCTACGATCGTGCTACCACCATAACTTAGTTCAAGCAACATAGAAAATCAAATAAATTTTATAGCGTCTGACAAAAGTAATTTATCTTCAAGGTAAATAAAACCACATCCCATTGAAACACTAAGAAAACACATGACAACGTATTTATAATTATCCTCTTTCTTTAAAGTAAAAATTGGATATAAGTTCAAATTCGTCTTTCATTTGAATTACACAAAAACAATTTAACAAAATCGTACAATTCTAAATTTAGATATCAAGAAAAACATAGAAAATATATATACCGGGATAAAACTATAAATGCTTAGCTTCCTGATTTTAATGTTCAAGCAGCATTAGCACTTATATTAAACTATTTAGACTAAGTCAAATAATTACCCAGCCTCCCTCATATAAGTACACTTGAAACACATTTTTGTCGTGTGGCGCAAAAACAAAACGAAAAGAAAATTTTTTTCGATTCCAACAAAAAAAAAAGGAAATGAAAGCGAAAAGAAAATTGAAAACCCCCAGCAAAGAAATATTGTATGTATATTTGACGCAACAACAACAAGATGAAAAATAAAATAAACAAAAAAAAAATAAAATTTATCTTAAAATTTATTCAAGATGAAAATAATAATAATGTTGCGTCGCATCATGTCTTTTGATTTGTCTCATATAATAACGCAACTGGAATAAAAAAAAAATTTTGATTTATTTTTAGTTACGTTTTTTAGTTCACGATCATAATAATTATTTTATATTGTTTTTTCGGAATTTAATGTAAATTTTTTTCTTTTATTTTTGTAAAAGGGTTTCCCTTTAAACGTTAACATTCATATATGTACAAAAAAAACGATACGATAACTAATTATGAAAACGTGAAAAGAATGACATTTTCTTAACAGATGGAAATTAGTTTTTACGGATTGTCATAAGTTTTATCAAAAAAAAACACACAAAAGTATAATTAAAAAATGTTATTTAGTGTAATGTTTTTGTATTATTATTATACGTAAGAGTTTTTCAGTTGATTAAATTAATTTATTAAAAATAATTATTTTAATTTTTTGGAAACGTTTATAGTGTTAAATGTCAGATTACAATGAAGATTATTATTTTTGATTTTTTCGAACTATATTTAAAATTGTTTATTTCATGATTTGGTTGACAACATAAATAATTGTTGGGGTAAATAATTATAATTTTTATTATGTATAAAATATAAACGCTATTGACGATAGTTGAAGAAGTGAGGAGAGGAAACTCAGGAGTTAAAAAAGAGGTAGATTTTAAAAAGTGAACTTGGAATTTTAACGTTTGGTTTTAATAAAACACTGGCATGCATTCGGTGACCCTTCACTCCATGAACTCAACTAAAGTTAAACAAACAAGTTACGACAACTGGTGTCAGAATTGAAATCGAGAAAGATGCCATTGCTATTGTAGTAAAACCAATTACAGAGTTTTCCTACAACAACTCCCCAAACTATTATCGCAATATCTTTCAAAATCTTATCAATTAATAAAAAACAATTGACCTAAAACTCAATTAATATTAACAACCAACGCTGAGCAAAATTCTAGTTTTGTATTTTTTATAAATTACTTTTACTAAAATCTGGGTTATTTCCAAATATTTGCTAAATCGTTTTGTTAAAATAAAATCAAAATAAATTCGCGACATTGGCATTATATAAAATGTAATAAAAACAAAAACTAAAGTTTTGGTTAGTGGGTCAATTGTTTCGATGTTAAAAAACAATAATTGCAACGCGTAATCAATTTTCAAAGTAATATTCAATCGGTGAATCATCATCAGTCGTTTTACAAATATAAAAAAAGTGAGTCGTTAAGTTGCAGCATTAGCAGTAAGTTCAGACGATAAGTAACAATCGGGTGGTCAATAAGTCAAGAAAAGGCAAGTAGACATTTAAGTAATTCGGTAAAACTAACAAGTAATAATTAATCAGTAGTCGTAGTTGGTCAGCAACAGAAAAACCATTTCAGTAACAAGGCAATTAGTTTTTAGCCAATTAGTATAGTGAATCTAAATCAGTTTATCAGTTTATTAGTGAATCGATTAATCCTATTGATTTAATAAGTTAAATTAAGTGCATTCTCTGTGAACTAGAACTATTTTAAATAGCTGTTGAATTAAATGAATTAAACCGAATAATATAATCTTTATACTATTACTAAATAAATGTGTATTGAATTTCTGAACTAAACCCACATTCTATACCAGTAAACATCTATTCAGTATACCCGAATAAAAGTAATCAAGTGAATCGTCAAACAGTGTATTCAATCATTTATGAATAGAAGTGTTAAACCAACAAAATTCACTAGGAGTTACTATAGTAATACAACTAGCAGTGCTCAAGCAGATTAGAATACTTAATTCTAATAGGAGATAGTTTAAATAGCAGTGTCCGCAAAAGTTTAATAGTGTCACCAACCTTCCAAAACACAACATTGAGAATGATAAATAGTGTTAAGCGAAATATTGCACTGCATTTTATCATATAGTAGTGTACATAAATTATTGGCACTACACTATTTTTTTTTTTTTTTTTTTTTAATAAAATGTGATGTGTAGTAGGCATTACAATATGTGTCACAACAACACATAAAAACCTTTTAAGACCAAGGTCCCACAACAACATGCGTTCTAAGGATGTTAATGGACGCAAATCTGTTTTTTTTTGTTTTTTCTTAATTTTTTTTTGTTCAATAATGGATAACTAAACCATAAATCCTATCACATATCAAATATGACATAGGCCAATATTTCGTGATAGGATAGAGAAAATAAAAATAAAATAAGAGATAAAAAGCAAATTTGTTTCAAAAATTTGCAGGAACAAAACTAAAATTGGTTTGCCAATAGTCCAGCTAATGGCATAATCCCTGATTATAGGACGCAGTATATTTTTCAATGATTAAAGCTCAGATATATAGTTATATGAAGGCTCGTTTCTTCGAGCAAGCTACAGCGTTCCAGCATCAAGGAATATTCATTAGCTACGACTGAGAGTGCTACCGTTGACTGAATACAGTTCATCCGCCAGCACCCCTAAGATATCACCTTGGCTAGTGATATCTCACTGCTATTACCAGTGGTATGTGATATCTCACGTTAACTCATATGCCAATAGCAGGGACTGGAGTACGTTAAGGAATTGATTATAAAGGAATTGAGAGTTCAATACATCACACATTTAATATTAATGAAGGAACAAGTTTGCTTTTGAGTGTGATTTTAACAAGTGGTAAAAAAATAAATAAAAAAAATTTTAAAGAACATAATTTCATTGGAAACGGATTAAAATCTAAACAATAAATTTGGTTTGAACAAACCTTTATGAGCATAGACATACTCCCCGCCGTTAACTATCTCTGTTTTAAACATTTTATAGCAACTTACACAGCTTTACTATTGGTCTTTGTAGTTTTGATGTTGATGTTTTGATTGTCACTACAAAAACAATATTATCTTTCCCGGGATGGGTTGCTATGACTGTTACCAAGCCACTAAACTCTTTCTCAATTGGCGTTTTAATGGATAGGTCCATGGAGTGATTTGCACCGTCAAGATATCTTTAGATTGTTTGAGCCATTTGGGCCGTAGCACCACTACTGTGTAACAATGTGCGTGGCGATAATCCTCTGAAGCCACGATCGGCGGAACATCTACCCAATGTTTTTTTGGAAATTTATCGACAATTTGACTGGTCCGATTTGCTTCAAAGGTTTTACACCTAGCGGAATACGTTGATAACCATGCCAAAACAATTGATGAATTTTTCCATGCATAAAACGTAGCAGAAGGGCTGTGGTTTCTTTGACCATATTGTCACGATTCTACATAAAGGCAATGAAATACAAAACAAACGGCAATAGAAGTAAATGGATGCCGAGAAGCTATGGAAGCCAATGGAAAAGAAGTGGAAAGCTACCAGTTCGGATCAGTACTCACAACCAGCAGTGATTCAGTAGCAGTTTAGGAGGAGAAAATT
This sequence comes from Diogma glabrata, assembly GCA_963693315.1. Lineage (NCBI taxonomy): Eukaryota > Metazoa > Arthropoda > Insecta > Diptera > Cylindrotomidae > Diogma > Diogma glabrata. Next base: position 64,653,289 of record OY856188.1, read on the forward strand.
TCTGTAAACTGAAAACCTGCAAACTGCGAGTTTACACAGTTAATGACTATGATGTAACAGATAAGTTTGAACACCAGTTACCAGATAGCTGCTAACAAAAACGAGTGGAATCAAAAATTTGATTAACAATGTATCAACATCAATCAACAGATGGAGATAGTCAACAATAATACGGCTGCTACTGAAGAAGAAATGATTAATATACATCAACACGTAGAGTGAGGAGAATGTTGCCTACATCCCAATTTCAAGAATGGCAGTAAATGGTGAAAATTTGGGTATCGAAGAAAAAGTTGAAGGTAAAAGTTGTTTCATGACCCGATACAGGTTCAGCTCGAACATTTGTTTGTAAAGGTTTTATTGAGAGCATTTTGGAATCATCAGATGGATTAAAACTCCAAACAGTAACTGGAGAATGCGCTGAATTTGTAGGTAAAAGAATCGCTGAAATAAGATAAAGAGTAACTGCTATCAACAAGAGGTGCTAGTGGCAAACATTATGGATGAAGTTGTTTTGGGGATATACTTCATGAAGGCGAAGAAATTCGTCTTCGATTTTGGACATGGTATCTTAAATGTTGAACAAACGCTGAAATTAAAAAGGAAACAATTTCAGGTGCTTAACGAAGTGAGCAATTTACATTAAGTGGTTAAAAGGTTCAAACTGGAAAGAGTCGCAGCTGCAAACACGATAAATAGGAATGGTTCACTGATACGGAGGGGTGAAAAACTCAAAGGAGAAAGATTAGAAGAATGTCAGAAGTAATGATAATTCATGTAAACCGACAAAAAACAAAGTGTTGTCAAAGGACTTAGAAATGGTTAGGAAGTAATTCTAAACAGCATTAGAAATAGGAAAACGAAAAAAATGGTTGATATTTTAAACCTGGTCGTGACGAACAAGCTTAGGTGGAGGGTAATGTTACGATCCTAAATAAATTCCATGAAATGCAAAACAAAATTGGGTTCAACCTCAATTTTCGATGTACAATATTCAAAAAATAAAATTAACGTCACTGTCATTGTTTCTAAGAAGAAGGGTTGAAGCATGAAAATATATCGAAAATAATTACGTAGATTTCTGGAGCTTTCTTTGTAAAGAATAGATTTTCCTAGAATATACGATAAATTAAACAGGATTATATATAAAGAATGCCTTTTGTAGAATGATAATTAGCTTTAAATTAGACTGCGTGCGATCATGTACTGCGATAGTTTGAGTGGAATGTGATTATGTTAAATTAAAATTAATTATAAACAAAACGCTGCATCGTAAACATAAAACCGTGTAAATAAAGTTAGTGAATAAAGTTTTGTGTATTTAATAGAAATATCTTGTGTATTGTTTTGGAAGCTGTGTTTATACTGGAAATCCACAATCAACCGTTGGAATATTGTTGCTGTATTGTTTGCCTGTTATTGTGGAACACAATATGCTTACTAATCAGTGATCGAATCCAGAATGAGATTTGGGAATTACGTTTATCGAATTGAGAGTAAGGCCAATTTGAAGGAAGGTGGAAAAACGTAACAATTACCTTAACCAATTACCTATGCATTACCTTTGCTAACAAATGTGCCGCACATAAATCCAATCTTGGAAGTGAAACTCTTTTGATAGATATAACTTTGGTTTAAGATGTCAGCAAATTTGTCACAACTTCTCCTTTTTTATCGATGACTCTGCTAAACCAGTGCACAGTATGCAACCTCACTGACATCTGCAAAGTCATGAATTTAAATGTTTTCGTCATAATTAGTATATCGTGGAATTCTTATATCTTTAAAATAGTTGAGTTTATTTTTTACGCTTCGAATATTTTTTACGCACTCCTCAGGTAATTCATCATTTCAGTAAAGCCTTAAAAGCCAAAGCTTTTGAAATAGTTTTTTCAGCAATATTATAGAAGGAGACAGGAAAACCGACGAATCAAACACCCGCAGTGCTTCAGATATTATTTTACCTTCTCGTTCGGAGCTAACCTTGAGTGTGTCATCCATTGGATTCCAATGTAACCCCAGCATTGGTATTGTAATTTTATTATAACCGTTCGTTTTGTCCATCACACAAAGATGGAATGTTAGAATGCCATTTTCTCACTATACGGAACCTCCTCATTGCAGTGCTTTGATCATTTTAGTTTTTAGTTCCACTCACATTGTTTGTCACTCGAATCGGTTAAAAGTTATCCCATTTGATATATGAAGCAAAATAGTTTCATCTCCATCATCATGAGCTAGTTGCTTAAAGGTACGAAACGCTAAAATTACAGAACATGCCAGACCGAATGTTACCCTTGTTAATTAACAGTATTTAAGTCGTTGATCAGAGTTCTATCGTCAACGTATTCGCTGATAGTTTGTGTGTTAGGATAAGAGACAACTGATACGATATATATTCTCTATGTCAGCAATTAAAGCAACGATTGCACCCAAATCGTATCAGTGTAGTCCATAATATTGCCTGAACAGTCGGGCCGATTATAAAAATATTGTTTAGCGAAACCCCGCTTGAATTCTTACTCAACCCATTGAATACAATTTGCACCTTTGTTGTATTACTATGGTTTCTTTAGTTAAGTTAAGTAAAATGATGAGTTAAGTAAAATGTGTTTTGCTGTTTATGAGTTTTGGATCAGTTTTTTCAACCATGAGACCCATTTGTTAATATTTGCTCGATGTATCGCTGCCTCAGTATTACATCATTTGCTAGTTTATGTTCTAACGTTATGAAACGTTCGATTGTGACATAAACTGAATTCCCTAACTTGGGTGATGACTCCGTAGTAAGAGGCTTGGTAGGCCGTGAAATTATACCGGTTGGTCACGCACGCAAAACCTTGTCATCACCCCTCGCTAGGTCATTCGGGTGTGAATTCTGCGACTTACCTCAGTACAATAAGTTTAGAGTAATATAAAAAACTAATGCGTGCCTAAAACACCATTAAGGATTTCTGGGAGATTGCACTGCCGTGTCACAACCTTCCCAAAATTATAATTACGTAAACCCTTCATGACTTAACAAAAGAAATTAAATACAAACTTTACTCCAAATAAAAACATAAAAATACATATTATAAACGTAAACTCGTTCACTCACCGTTTGAAAGTCTTTTGATCACCTTTCCAAGTTCAAACCGTTAAATTCTCTTCATCTTCTGGTTCCAAATTTTCCATTTTTTCCTTTTGTTTATTTATATTGTTATTTAATTGATTGAAATTAGCGGGAAATTTTCTAATATTCACCAGTTCAAATGGGTTTCACACTTAAATCTTAACAACACTGCAGTTAATATTATACTTCTATTTGATCGAATGCAAAAGTAAATTAAGCTTTCGGTTAACGTGTTTTTTAATTTTCAATATATTTTGCTATATATTTCTATTTCACTACTGCAGAAAAACAATTTAGTGTTCTTCCAACACTCCAAATCCCCATCTAACTAAAACAATTTCTCATGGCACGAGCCAAAAAGAAAATCGTCAGCATAATTTTTTTTGTATCAATTTAGTGCAAAAATGAATGAAAAATGAAAAACAAAATTAATACGGGCTTCCCGGAAGTGTTAGATGTACTTTGAAATATTTTAAATTAGGTTTTTACATACAAATTGGTTGAAAAGTTGTTGAAAATCCATTCCATTCTCAAGAACTGTAAGAATTTGTCTGCGCCAGTTTAAATATCGATCAGAGCAGACTTGCCAAAAGTTGAATTGGCCAATTGCTTGTTTTTATATAAATACATCTTGCTAGTGTCAAAATTATAGCCGTATCCTTGAGAATAATTTATTAAGAATTAGAGTATTAATTTTTATTTGTTTACTTGAATCGTACAACGACCGATGTTTAATATTGTTCTGTCTTTTGAAATTACGTTACGGCATCCGCTGCGATGCCAGTTATGTTTATGTTGGCTTTATGGCGCTCTAATTTAAGTCATTGGACACACTTCTTGGTCACAAATTATGATTGTGATCCTGGATCTAGTAGAGCTCGGCATCGGTATGCATTTAGTCTTAAATAATAACCATGAATTGGGAAAAATAGCATGAACTGGTTCGGCCGTGGGTAATATTGGTTTTAACGAATGACATTGTAGTTGGTAATATTTTGCTGTTATTAAATTATTAATGGTTGTTTCTCCAAAGTTATTTCTTGGTTACTTGCAGGGTTGGTCTCAGAATGTAGTGATAAATGGCACTGACGCTGTGTGGACGTGTTAATTGTTTACGTTTAGTTATTAAATTGTTAAAGGTTGTTCTTCTAAAATTTCATCGAACTAAGGCTTTCTAGCACGTCGGTTTTCTTATTCAAAAATTTGAATAGTTGATTCAAAGTAGGGAAATCAATCTCACTGTTGCCTGGGCCCATACGTCCTTGGTCTCGTTATTCAGTTTATTCGCTATGATATATATTAACTAAGGATCGCTACTCTCCGCTTACATTTGCACCAACCACCTTTAAGCCCCACACGACTTCAACTGAGACATCGGCTATGTGACGAATTGGTACTACCTTTAACCTTCATGTAAGTTAGGCTGCTCCATAAATTGTTTTAATAAAGATTGCACTACATGTCTACGTTTGTCATATCTGATTTTAACCTTATCCCATGCTTCGTCGAAATTGGCATCAGTAATAGTTAAATGGTTGATCATAGACAGTTTGTGAATTAGTTTTTATGAATTTTTTTTGTTGACGCCTTTTTTCTAAACTGTTACCATAGTATTATTTTTGACTGTTATTTGTAGTTTCATAGTAAAGCATGGTATACAATCCATATAATAAACGTTTTGAAATAACTTTAGAAAAGTTGGATGCAGATGATGATTTATCTTTTCAATTTTTATTTGGTATGCGCAAGTTTTGTATTTGTTGAAATTTGATTAATTTTTCATCACAACCGTTGTCATGACCATTTTGAATTGTTTATTATTTCATTGCGCACTAGTGCGTAATAAATAGGTGATTTCATTATAATAAATAAACAATAATGATATGTCTTACATTAAATTAAAAAAAATTATATCATATGTGACAATTTATGATTTGGTCCTAGGAAAAAGAAATAGTATTAACGATGCAGCATTAGCAATGTTCTTAAGGTCGGTTCAATCTTACTTTCTTCTAGTAAAAAAAAATTACAGAAATTAACTGTTCTTGGCTCGTATTGTTTAAATAATGTGCTGGTTTCACTTTATGGTCTGATCACCCATATAAATAATAATCAATTAAATTTAAACTTTTAAGCGCAACTCAACCAGAAAACGGATTGAATTTTTCATTTTAATTATTACTGTCGAGGAGTACTTGAGAACAACCTACGCTTCGACGTGGAGCATCAACGGCAAAATACGTACTTGTTTATTTCTTTCCGTAAATTTAAAGTGCTAAATCCAATAATGAATCTGTAAAGAATAACCCTTTTTATCTATTTATTTATGTATCCTAAACAGCCTAAACATCTAAAGTTGGTAGAATTATTTCTACCACGCCTCTACTTGACTCTATTATTGGGCTATTATTTTGAAAACGTACATCGAAAAAAAAACAACTAGTTTTTAAAAATCTGAAATTTTGATATTTTGTTGGTATTGACGAAAGGAAAAAAGTAATTTCTGCTTTTATTTTTTGTGTACTCTGAATCGGAGTTATGCGCGGTTGAATTTTGAGGCTTTTTCACGTAGTTTTTGGTAATGGTGGCAATGTTTTGTGAATAGGTGCCACAAATTTCATCCGACTTACGTATATTTTTGCAAGTAAAAAGGAAAATAATTGAATAATTGAAATAAGTAAGTTTAAAATTAATAACTTTTCTCTTTTCCGCTAGGCGGCGCGTAAAACCTTGGTTTACTTCAAAGCTCATATCTCAAAAAGTAGGCTTTTTTTTTTTTTGTTTTTCACAAATTTTAAAGTAAACATATGCAGCTATGAAATTGAGAAATAAAAAGTCAGCAATTCAATATGGATTTTTTCTTACGATTTTTAAAAGTTTGGTATATGAAAAATTCACATGTGTTTTTTTATTAAGTTAATAATCCTGTACTAAATGTGGATCTAATAAATTAAACATTTCATATTTTACCACCTGCAATAAATTTGAACCATTTTTTGTGTATTTCTGATTGAGAAACAGGTTTTTATTCAGAATAAGAATTGGAGATCCCAATGATCGAAGATTTTGTTATAATTTCAACATCACCAACACTAACATTAGAAAAAAACATTAAAAAAATATTTTTCCTATAAACATTATAATTTAATCAATATTATAAATAAATACATTAAAAAATTAATTTATATATTTTTTTTTGCCTTTAAATTGAAATATTGATGATCATCAGAAAAAGAAAACATTTTGGCAATTATTTTATCGGGTGTAGTGTTATCCGGTAAAAAACAGTGGAATCCTTGAGTTCTTTGTTTTCTTCCAAGAACATTTCGTAGATGTCGGTGAGGGTCCATAACACCAACTGCTTTGATTTCTTAATTTTTGTCGATCCTTCTGTAATAGTAACAACATCTTTAAGGCCAGGCATTGTTCTACTAATTTCCTCTGATAAGAAGTATGTTTGAATTTGTTTTACTATATTTTGTGAGAAACTGTGCACTTGTTTGCTTTGAGGCCAACTGTAAGGACCTACTGTTTCCAACAGATCCATGGCGAATTCTACCAGTCGTCTTGATGCATCAAATTCATCCTGGATACGTTGATTTGACCAAAATTTACGTGGTAGAGTTGTCAACAAAAACACTTGTTTCGATTTACAGCTGGCATCTTTAAACTCTTTTTTAAGGTTCATAAGCCATGATGTATATTCACATTCCTCGTTTGGTGATAACACTTTAACTGAATCTACTTGAAATATTCTTTGACTTATTGCCGATGTGACACTTGCAATTTTTTTATAACTTCCTGTTGTAATATGATTTTGTTTGATAGGAGATTCGGCTAACCTTCCAAGAACATTGTTAATATCTTCTAAAATGTCGTTAAGTAGTTCAGGAACTGGTGGAGATATAGTATCAACCGAAACTGGTGATGGATCTAAAGATGCTGGAGGTATTTGAATATTTTCGTTCGTTGGAACATTTTCAACATCCTGATTTATAGAATCCTCATCTTCATTTCACTATCGATAGTTTCCGAACATGAAAGCTGCTGTATAGAAAATATTAGTTGCATATGAATTTTTATTCATTTTAATAAAATAATTAAATTTACCTTATTTTTATAGATATAAGTGCGACATGTTTCACATATAAACTGGTCATCACGCAAAGTAAAATTTAGGGTCGCAGCTTTTTGAATAACAGCTTGTGTGACCAGAATCACATTTTTTGATGTCCGCTGATGATTTTTGAGACCGTACAAGTTATAGCACAATTTGAAAGGCATTTCTATTATTATCTTTTCTAAACGTTATGTCTTCTAAATATTTTGGAATATAATTGATTATAAGGCAATCCAATCAATATATATATACCCTTGAAATAGTTTTGACATAGGTAGAATCAGGTAAAATTAGGTAGGTACAATTTAATATATTTTGATTGGATGCAAGTATAATTTGGTCAAAAACCGTTTGTGGGCGTCATTAGAAATCTTAAATGTTAAAATTATGAGCCTCTAATGAGATTTTAATTAGTAAAAAGGGGCTGAATAGACATTTTTTAAAATGAATAATCATTCTACACACCCTTTTAATAATTTAAATTCCTTTATTTTACCACTTAACTTAAATTAATTTTTAATAAGTTTTTAACCATTTAATCGCACAGAAAATGGTTCAAATTTATTGCAGGTGTTATAATATGAAATGTTTAATTTATTAAATCCACATTTAGTACAGGATTATTAACTTAATAAAAAAACACATGTGAATTTTTCATATAACAAACTTTAAAAAATCGTAAGAAAAAATCCATATTGAATTGCTGACTTTTTATTTCTCAATTTTATAGCTGCATATGTTTAATTTAAAATTTGTGAAAAACAAAAAAAAAAAAAGCCTACTTTTTGAGATATGAGCTTTGAAGTAAACCAAGGTTTTACGCGCCGCCTAGCGGAAAAGAGAAAAGTTATTAATTTTAAACTTACTTATTTCAATTATTCAATTATTTTCCTTTTTACTTGCAAAAATATACGTAAGTCGGATGAAATTTGTGGCACCTATTCACAAAACATTGCCACCATTACCAAAAACTACGTGAAAAAGCCTCAAAATTCAACCGCGCATAACTCCGATTCAGAGTACACAAAAAATAAAAGCAGAAATTACTTTTTTCCTTTCGTCAATACCAACAATATATCAAAATTTCAGATTTTTTAAAAATCAAAAATTTAAAAATCAACAAAAAAATGTACGTTTTCAAAATAATAGCCCTATTAAAAAAATGTCCGTACTTTTCCTAACTAGCTTTCAAAACCCTTACTATAATAAATTATTTAAAATCAAAACCCAATTTAAATCAAAATTAATATTCCTTTTTATTTCCGTTTTTAAAATCAAATAAAATTCCAAAACCAAAGAAAAAACTAAGATTTTGATGTTTAGTTTATATTGGATTACCCCCTTAAGGTTTTATAGTTAATTTTATTGATGTTTTAATTTAATTTTGGTTTAAATAATTTTAATTTGAAAATAATAAATCATTATAACATTTTACTTTCGGTTTTATTTTTAAGTTGTTTTGACATTTATTCATATCGTATAAGTTTTATGATTTATCTTTAATTAAACGTAATAGTTTTTAAGGAAAAAGTAATTGTTGTTGAGGTGATACAAGACTTTTTGGCAAGTTTATGTTTTTATTCTGATTTAAGGTTTCGGGGATCAAATAAACGGTAATCATATAGTCACAATTTGCAAAACTTTCACTAATTTGGGAACAATAAGAATAACTTTTAAAATAATAAAGCATTTGGTCTTTCTTCGAAGGACTGGAATAATATGCTTAAAGGCCTTCTTGATAAAACTCGTAAGTGCATATCAGTACACAAAAATTCGGTAGAATGTCATAAGGGTGGAAAAGTCACTGAAAAGCCACCACTGTCACCAAATGTTGCTATAGGAAAAATGAATAATGAAACATCAAATAGTATAAAGCACAAATGCTGTTTTTATTCGCCTATAATCTATATATTATAAAGTGTTACTTTATTGCTGTGATTTGTGGCCTTAAATTGTCACTTTTTAACCATATATTTTGTTGTCATAGCTACGTCCAAAAAAGTAAAAAACATTTGTATATATTTAAATTCTATAAAAAATAGAAATTTTTATCAAAGCAACTATCAAGCTATCAAGCAACAATTCAAAATTTCATAATCCAATTAAAATAGTTGTTATCATTTGTCGTCATAGTTATACAATAATTCGGAAAAAATAACAAATATTTTGTCAAAGGTAACTTGTACCACATATTTTTATTTCAAAATTTATGCAAATTTATAATTTTAATTTAGGATAAACATTTTTTTTAAATATTTTTATTGCGGCCAATAAAAAATAGTATATGATGCACGGACGTAAGCTATTTTGGACTTAATGTGGGTGCAAATCTCGGCTAGCGAACTCCACAAACGTCCAAAATCTTTAGCTTTACGTCCTAGCATCATAATGTATTATTTCGAGCTTCATAATAATGTAATTTTTTTCTTTTGTGTTGTTTAAAATTTCCTCTTCAATTTAATTCTACTGCAAAAGCAGAATTAAATTTTGACGTTTCAAAAATTTAACATTTCACAATTTTTGAAAAATCATCAAGTATGCATCGAAGAAAACCAACCGAAATGCATTTGTTTTTTTTCTTTTCGTAGAACAGGATGACAGAAGGAAAACTTCAAAAAATAATACCAGAATCCGTATTGCAAAATGACATGTTTATTCGCCTACATTTTAAAGTGTTACTTTATTATTGCAATTTGCGGTCGTAAAGTGTCACTTTTTAACCCTATATTCTGTTGTCATAGCTCCGTCCAAAAAAGTAAAAAACATTTATATTTATATAATTTATATAAAATATAAAACTTTTATCAAAGCAAACTTTCAATTCAAAATTTTATAATCAAATAAAAATATTTGTTATTTTTTGTTGTCATAGTAATATAATGTGTTTGACAAAATAACAAATATTTTAGTCAAAGGTTACTTGTTCAACATATTTTTATTTCAAAATTTATGCAAATTTTTAATTTTGATTTAGATTAAACAATTTTTTTAAAAATATTTTGCTTGCGGCGAAAGAAAATAGTCGGCTAGCGCCTCGATTTGCAAACTCCATATACGTCCTAAATTAGCTTCACGTCCTTGCATCATAATCCATAGAATTATACTATTCCTACTATTTTAGAATGACAAAGCGAAACTTCAAAAAATAATAACAGAATCCTTAAGGCAAAATAAAATTTGTTTCACTTTTATAAGAGAGAGAATGATTTTTGTTTTACAGAAGTCAAAATTACTAATATATTACTTATATTAACAGAAACCGAAAATCGGTCTAAATAAATATAACTTGGCATAATTTTGAAAATTCGATAACGTTATTCTCCTGATAAATCTCCTTCCGAAAACAAAAAGTTTTGTTAAGTATTCAACACCTTAATTGTTTCACAACAACAGGCAATCAATACAGCCCAGCAATCGTATTCCCATGTTTTAGTTTTGTTATTGAAATATAGTACTATAAAAATAACAAATATTTTGATTGGACTATGAAATTTTGAGTGAAAAGGTTGCTTTGTTAAAAAATTTTATTTTTTGTATAATTTATACAAATTTTAATGTTTTTTACTTTTTTGGACGTAACTATGACAGCAAAATATAGTGTTGAAAATAATATAATTATGGTATTAAAAACTAAATCTAATCATTTAAAAAGAACAAAAATTATAAATTTTAATGTTCATCATAGTCGGCGGTTTTTATACACATTTGTTTGCATTTATCGTAAAATATTTCTGTTTCTATGAAAACTTTCATCGTTGTCATGGTTTGTTATTTTTTACTCCCTAGGGAGTAAAAGAGGCTATTTGCTCCCGCAAATAAGCAAGCGGAATTGAACTTTATATACAACTCGTGTAAAAATAAGTTTTTTCGGCAAACGGCTGTAAAGTTTAACTTTAAGGAGTAAGTTAGTCTTACTTTTTAGCTTGCGATAGCAAAAGTAACGCCATTTTTATTTTATATTAAGGAGGCTGTAAAGTAGCATTTGTTATTTGTTAGTTTGTTATTTTTTCAAACATACTGTATAACAATAACAACAAAAAATAAGTTGATTCTCATTGGATTATGATATTTTGAATTATTGTATGTTACTATGACAACAAAACATAACAAACAGTTTCATTGGATAATGAAATTTGGAATTATTGTATAACTATGACAACAAAATAACAACTATTTCAATTGGATTATGAAATTTTGAAAAGGCTGCTTTGATAAAAAAAATTTTATTCGTACAAATTTAAATGTTTTTTTCTCTTTTTTGGAAGTAATTATTACGATAAAAATTCATATTTATAAAAAGATTGATGTATTAATTTCATATTTATAAAAAATTTAAACGTTTGCCGAAAAAATAGTGTATTTAATTCGGAGCTTAAGTGACTTTTTGTGTATCGTCTATAATTGTCAAAAATTTAAACTCAACACAAAAAGTATCACTTTAGCTCCTAATTAAATAATGTACTATTTTTCCCAAAACATAAAAATTTAATCGAAAAAAGAGAAAATATTAATTCAAATTATTTATTTATTTTTCGTTTCAGATTACAATAATATTTTAATCAAAAAACCACAAAAAAACAAAGATGGACCAATCAACCGAAAAATTACTACAATCATCATCACAACAAAATGTTGATTCTTTATCCAATCCACCATCAATCAATTATGAAACTTATCCAACATATTTTTATGATGCAAATCATAAATTACAATCAATTGATCAAACAGTTTCTAATTTTGTATTAGGTCCATACAAAACCGAAGGTTTATATGCAATCGATGAAGATTATCCAACTGAAGGTTATTCTTCGTTACCAATCGAATTCAATCATTCAAACTCAAAAATCGATGATAAATTTTTCGAAGAAATTCTTCTTAGCAAAAAGCAATTATCATGGGAAGCTGAGGATGCTGATGAGTTTATTACAACATTGAATGAATATAGTTCGCTTGAAAGTAAAACACCAAGCTTAGTGACAATCGCAGCTGATGTTCATTTTAATACACAAAATGTTGAAAATAAATTGATTGAAAAGAAAGCGAGTAAAAGTCGACCAATGTCGTTGTCATCTTCGCAGATAATGATTATGTCTGGTGGACCGGTTGAAAAATATCCTAAAATTATGACAGCTTCATGTTATGGTGAATTGAATAATCCGTTTTTATGTATCAAAAGTGATGATGAGATAAGTTTAATTAATAAAAGTACGGATAATCTTATTGGATCATCGAATAAGTTGAACCATAACCATATCAATAAAATGGTTGGAGATGTTGGTCATAGAACAGGTTCAAGATCGTTAACAAATTCTGTTACCTATAACAATGACGGATTTAATTCGATGAATAGCTCGATTTGTGAAGCAAAATCCTCAATGAACTCATCAATCGATTTTGATTCAGGACGTGTTGTTGGCGTTGGTGGTGAGATTATTGAACTACCATCCAATGGTAACACATCTAGAAATAGTTTCTTAGATGGTGATGAACAAAGTGTGAATATTAAAATTATTGCTGAAAATGGTAAGTGACTCTTTTTATTATATGAAAATCGAACACAGTGTAAAACTTTAATTTGTTTACTCTTCAGTTGTTTTATTTTATGCATACCTTACATACCCAATAAATAATCTTGACATAATATTTTAAGTAGCATTATGCGTTTTTTTCATGTGATATTCGATATTTCTGATAAATCTCTGAAATCCATAACCAAATAAAATAATTATATTTTATATTTATTTTTTGTTGCAAAAATAAACGATTTTGTAGTATGCACGTTTTAAGATAATTTTCTTTAATTTTAAGAAACAAAAAAAAAATTTTTTTATATAAATCAGCCAACCAATCAAATTAAAAAACAAAATACTAAATGTATCCACAAAAACTAACCAAACCCAAGTAATGACATGACTTTTATGCAAAAATTGCATTAAAAAAAAACAAAGTAGAAAGTATTCGTATAGTGAATTATTTATTATTTTAATCTTCAATTGAAGGTCTTCGTTTATTTTTTATTTTCTTAATATTATATTTAAAGTTGATTGGAATTGTTGAATTATATTTTTAAATATTTGTTTAATCAATTAAATATTATTATAAATAATATTAATACAGTTATTAAAAATGATTTTTCTTTATATTACACTTTTACACTTTTGAAATGTCAAATGGAAAATGTAAAAGCATTTAGATTATAATTTATGGGAACAGTGTAATGAGATTATTACATGTTTTAAGAATATGACTACAAGCTGTATACGACTATATGTTTATGGTATTTACCCTTATCTTAACTGCTATATTAAAACCTTTTATGCTTTTGAGTTATGGAATACTAAATCAAATTAAAGAATAATTGATCACATCAAGTCCAACCCTTTTGGAGTTGGCCCTCAATATTTAGCCTGAAATAGATTTTAGCTATAATCTATACACTTAGTTAAACAATTGCCGTTTCCACTCTCTATAATGACCAGCCTGTGTATGCTGATGAAGTCAAATATACGTTTTTAAGTTATCTGCACTCTGCAGCCTCTTAATGGGAATGTCCCTCCATAAATTCCATAAATTCGTCTATTTGTCTAAGATTGATGAGTGTTGTTTGTTGCATGTAAAAGTTCTCTTAATATGTCCTGCAGGATGACTATGTTGTAACTGAAAAGAGATATAAAAACCATATTACTGCTGGCATTGAAACTGTGTAGAAGTCAGGAATCGTTGAAACTTCGTGGAGTTTACTCATAAATTCTTTTAAGCGCTGCTGGAAGCACATTTAAACGCGCAAAATGGCACTAGAACACCGGATGGATGTTGTCCAGCCTGTTGTAACGACATATTTATGTTATTAAAATAAAAAAATTTCTAAGTCAACCCTCGTCTACTTTTAGCGAACAAAAAAAAAGAAAGAGAAAAATGTATTGATCATAAATAGTCGATATCCTCTAGAATGTTAAAACAAAAAGTTAGATTAATTTTGATAGTCAATAAAATTAGTAGAAAAAAAAAAATTAAATATAACAATATTTCATTGTTCTTTTAATGTACTAAATATATTTTGTTTAATTATAAAGAATATATTAATCATTGGTATCTAGTTGAACAAGTTTTTTGATTGTAATAATTTAAATAGGCCATACGTTATTAGATTTCTTATGTTAGTTTTACAAGTTAATACAATAGTATATTAAGAAACTAGTTTCATAATCGACGATTTTATCGCACGCAATCTGTTTAGAAAACGACCCGCGCAGCGGGGAGTTTTCTAAAGGATAAGTGCGATAAAACGTCTTATGAAACGAGTTTTTTATACTATTTTTTCTATTTTGCATTTTTTGTCTTGAAATTTTAAAAAATATTTTTATGTTTTATTGTTTTAAAGAAAATTTCTAAAAATTTCAATTCAAAATAGTAAGCTCTGCGTTTCATCATATTTCTATATATTTTATTGTTGCAAAACTAACTTTTAATAAAATGTGTATTTTATTAAAATATAGTCAATTTGATATTTTGTTATTATTACTAATTATTTTAATTAATTAAAATATTTAACACTAATTTAGATTATTTTTTAATAATAAGAATAATTTTATTTATATAATTATTCGTTTTAACTTTCACTGACGTTTGTATGACCAATGTGACCAACCTTGAAAAACAAAACTTTGCGTATCTTAATGAAGGCCATTTCGATTTGGGTATCGAAATGACTTTATTTTAGACGCAAAATAGAAAAAATTATATATATACTCCTCTCTGGTGATCGAACTTAGGATTACAAATGTGG
Organism: Diogma glabrata; assembly: GCA_963693315.1. Taxonomy (NCBI): domain Eukaryota; kingdom Metazoa; phylum Arthropoda; class Insecta; order Diptera; family Cylindrotomidae; genus Diogma; species Diogma glabrata. The sequence continues at coordinate 64,668,310 of OY856188.1, forward strand.
AAAAAAAAAATCTAAAAGAAAAAACTTATTATTATTTTAACAAAAGAAAATACAAAAATGTTGGTGTTTTTGATGCACTGTCCTTCTGATATCTCGAACAAACGAATATTACATCTTAACTATCCAAGTAAGTAAACCATCCAAGTAATCTTTTAAAAGATAGCTAATCAAAACCGTAGTGGTGACATCCTAAATAGCCTTTTGTTAACTATGAATTATAAATAAACCCTCAGTGGTTATTATGTTTCGGCGCCATGATACGCTTATTTGAGGTACACCGGGTATAGATGACGGTTCTTCGCCGCTATTATACACCGTAAAATTTTTACGTCTAGTGGAAGCGAGGGCCCTGGCTTAATCGCACGGATCGCTGGTACCGTTCCAGGATCCCCAAACCATACCTCAATCACGAGGTATACGAATACCAAATACATGAAAATATAGGCGAATACAAAAACGATACAAAAAGTTCAAATACAATATCGTTATAAAATAATTTAGGAAAATATTGTTGCGCTATCTTAACTTTTATATGTCACATAAAATATTCGATAGCGTTTATTCGCCTCCGAATTTCATAGTACCAAATAAACGAAGCCTATCGAAATTGGGTGTAAAACGAAGGCTATTGAATGTCAGAGTAAGGCTGCTGTTACTTGGCAAGGCAAAATACACCTAGAGGTTGTACGGTATCCAGGCGGCTCCGTTTGTGTGCATCGAAGGATGGATGTGGTTGGGTTGAAGTGCGTATAGTAGAATTTTTTTGCCAGCGAACACGAAATTTGTTTGTTATGCGCATATTGTTTGGACATGCGCATGCACATGCGCATATTGTTTACACATTCAGTGTCTCGATTAAAATATTAAACTATTGGGGTCCCATTGAAATGGACAAAAAAAACGCATAAAATTAATAAATTACTATTGAAATTCAACTAATTATAATAGAAAACCAAAAACTGTAAAAATATTAATGATTTTGTAAGCAATGTAATAAAATTTTGATAATTAAAAATAATTATAATAAAAATAACGACGGCTATGGAAACAAATTTCACAACAAACAAATGGTACGAACTAGAAGTAGAAATTTAACTAATATAATTGTTTTGAAAACAAATTTATCCCAAAATAAATAATACATCTCTGTTTTACTTTTTGTCTCATCTTTTATCTCTTGCTGCGTTCTATCTGTCAAAAATTCGCTGGCAAAAAAATTCTACTATACCTACGTGTGGGAACCTATCGCCTTCAATTGTGCATAGATTTCTAACAGGTATCGATGAAGACCTATTGGTCACCTTTGTTTTGTCCAAACTACCCACTAGTTCTACAACAAGAAAAAGAAATTCAATTATTTTTTTAATATTTTTTAAAAAATTTCTTTTCACTAGTCCTATTATTTCTTACATCCTATCATTAAATATTGGCATATATCGTATTTTAATTTTATTATATGATAGGATTTATCTCATAGTTATCTTTTTTTTATTTTTAAAAGTTTAATCATATTGCTACGATTCTACATAATCGCAACGAAATACAAAACAAAATTGGAGTCAACCTCAATTCACCCTATTCAATAGTTCAATAAAAAAACTAAAAACATTTTAAATCACTGTCATCGACATGTGATACTATTTCGAAGAAAAAAGGTCGACAAGATAAAAACAGCATTTTATTTGCTGCAAAATAATGATGTCGGCCATGCAAAATAATGATGTCGATTATTCTTAGTTTCTTGAGTTTTATTATGCCAAAAAACATTTTTTTTTTAATAAAATGTGTTGTGTAATAGGGTTTAGAATATGTGTCACAACAACACATAAATACCTTTTAAGACCTAGGTCTAGACCTGGGTCCCACAACAACTGGCGTTCTGAGGTATTAACGCTTTTTTTAAACATCTGTGGTTTGAAGCCACCTGAGACTAAGTGTTCCGGCAAACTATTCCATTTGTACGCAGTTCGGACAAAGAAGTCTCTCTGCGATCTGCCAGTATGACAGCGCGGGATCTTTACCGTTTCACTGGTTGCGGCAGCCGATTGCCGAGTGGAACGGGGGTAAGAATAAGTTTGAGGCATGATGCCGCTGATTTCATCTGAGCACTGCTGATGACGATATTTGTAAAAAACAACGAGGTCAGCAACAGTGCGACGATGTTGTAGGGAATCAAGTTTTGATGTCAAAGTTCGATCACCTACAATTCGTATAGCTCGCTTTTGAACAGAGTCCAAGAGGGCCAAGATGGAAACAGAAGCAGCACCCCAAACTTGACAGCAGTACTCCATACATCAAAATTTAACCTCTAAATCCAAAATATTTGTAGATTGAACACCAACCGTGACATCGTGCAACATTATCATCTAGTAAACTATCATCCAAACGCAACACTGAATCCCAACTTTCGATTTGAATCAGCTTTTCAACCCAAACATACCAAAATATCAGTTGCCAGACTCGATAATAGCAACCACATTTTGGTCGGACAAGCTTACCCTTGTGTTCTAAAACAAATTTCCAACCCCCACAGTTAAAAAAAAAAATGTGGTAGCAAATTTACAAGATCGCGGGCAATCGGCATTTTTCGGAGCTTGCCGAACGCAAAAGCGGCCGATTTGAGAAAAATCGCAGAACAAATGTTATCGGACTCGTCAAGGACAGATCACATGAAATCGGCGACGGCCCAGGGACTAAAACGAAAAAGCTAAATTCAGAATTTTTTATTTTATTGCTCTGAAATGGAGTTACGCGGGTATAAATTTTACTCAGTTTTGACAGGATTTCGTTATGTATTCGGCGTTTTGCTAATAACTCTCACAAGTTACATTGAATTAATATATATTGTTAGAAACCGGTTTTTTGTTTCTACATCGGGATTGAAAAAAAAACTAAAACAAACGTGAACAACGTTAGGCTTATGGTCCGGGAGAATCTCTATCTGGAGTATTCTACTAGCTCATATTAAAACAAATGATATGAGAAAAAAAAATTATTACAAAACAAAACAAGAAAACCATAAAAATATATATACATATATGAAAAAAAATATAAAAATAAAAATAAAAATAAACAATAAAAAAAACTTAACAAAGTTGATTGGTGTTGTCAAACGTGATTCTTATGTTGTTGTAGTTGTAAATTTGGAACCAGATTCTTGCATGCCGCACATTCACCATCTACCATGTTTCAATCCACCAGAAGAAAGACCATTCCTTTTATTTTAATTGTATACAAGTTTTGAGTTTTTTTTAATATTTTCTCAACTTAGCTTGGTAAGAATTTTGGGTTTTTGGTTCATAAAAACTATTGAGCCTGTACTTGTGTTAGCCGCTTCTTTAAAAGAGATAAATTCACTAGTTCTTTATTTTGTACAGGTATGACATTATCACGTTTAAGTTTTTTTCAACACAACCAATATTAGGCTCTTTATTTTTATAACGTTAAAAAAATAACCAGTTTTTTATATTTAAATAACACACGCTGACAGTCTTAAATAAATTCAACCAAATGCACCTAAACTTATGACTTTTTTTTATAATTACATATTTTTATTTCGTCCAGAAAACAATTAATTTTACATAATTCACAGAGTTAATAGATTAATAACATTATATAAAATTAAAAAATTGTTAATGAAAACACAAAATATAGACCCATTAGAAGCCAAAAATAATTTTTTTTTCAATGCTCGAAAGGTAAAAGATATCTGATCTTTTTCAAAAATAATGTGTGGTTTTTCTACCTCATCCGTAGGAAATTTTCATTCATCTCATCGTATCGGTTGTCTCTTTCATTAACATAAAAAAAACATTACACAAGATTATTCAGCATTCGCATTATATTTTACCATAACCATAGAGAAACATATATAGAGAGACGTAACCTCTATTCACACAAATTGTATATAGAATACTGATAATACAAATAAAAGTACAACCAGAGATGAAAGGTTAAGCAATATACAAATTTTACAAATTATACATTGCATTCTTTCTGTCTTATATGAAACAATAAACAAAGCAAATCAAAATAAAAAAATGAGAATTTATATTTGAAAGAGAAATATTTCTTTTGCTTTATTTTCTACTTTACTTTTACTTAAATACGAAAAAATACGATAATTATAAAATAGAAAATAAAAAAAAAGTACTCGTATGTATGAGTGTTTAAATATATAAGGTGCGTTCGATTTGACTGAAACAACTGAAAAAACAACAACAATTGCATTTAATTTTTCAGTTGCTTCAGTTGTTTCAGTCAAATCGAACACGGCTATAATTTAAGGATTGTTTTGGGATGATAATTTTTTATATTTAACAAATATAATTTCATTCATTGATAATTTTTTGTTTTTGTATATTTTCTATTTTACTTTTACTTAAATACGAAAAAATACGATAATTATAAAATAGAAAAAGTACTCGTATGTATGAGTGTTTAAATATATAATTTAAGGATTGTGTTGTGATGATAATTTTTTGTTTTTGTATATTGAAGAAGCAAATGATTGAATTTGTTATTTGGGTTTCGAATTGTTTGTTTTGTTGTCAAGATTTTTTATTTATTTTTTCATCTCTTTTTAAATGGATTTGAACTATATTAAGTTTTTATTGTCCTAGGTCGATGACTTTAGATTTTAGAATATATCAATTTAGTTTGGTCAGAGTTTGATTTAAATTGATTCATTTGGTCGTGTTTGATATAATTACTTCGGTCTGAAAGATCTGAGATTACATTCATGAGCTCAAAGTGAAATTTTTACCCATGCTTTTTTGGCATTTCTCAACGTTTTAGGACCTACTGATTCTAAAAAAGCGACAAACAAAAATGTATGTCTGTCTATCGGCCGGCCGTCCGCCGTCCGTCCGTCACAACCTACGAAATCTAGAAAACCGCTGAACGGATTTGAAATTTTTTTTTTTCTAAAAATAGGATTACTCAATAGAAAGAGCCGAAAGGACGATGTGTTCGATAGCTGTACCGGAAGCGTGTCAAAAAAATCGTCAAGTGTGTCAAAACAAGGAAATTTGCATATTTTTTGCTTAAAAAACGTTCATTTTAAGTGATTACGAGTAGGAATATTGAATTTGGAGAAATCATGATGGTCGGGATTGGTATGGGAGACCAAAATCTAGATTTTTGCATTATAAGTTTGTCAAAAAAATGTTGTCAAGTGTGTAAAAAGAAAGATTTTTATTTATTTTTTTACTCAATTTTTTGGAAAAAAATAAAATTAATAATATGTATGCATGAAAATATATTATTATTATAGAGAATTATGACATTATAAGATTGTCAAAAAAATAATGTCAAGCGTGTCAAAAATGATTTCATTGATTTTTTTAGCCAATTTTTTGGAAAAAAAAATTTATCTGTTTTTATGAATTGGTTTTATTGAATTGGTTATAGTTTTTGAAATAGTTTTGGAATTTTGATAAAAGTTTGTATTTTTGATTTTGTAATAATTTTTACTATATTTTTAGAATTTTGGAAAAACTTTGAATTCTTAAGAATTTTTGGAATTTTATTAGAATTTAGAAAAAGTTTAAATATTTGATTTTATTCTAATTTTTGGAATGTTTTTGGTATTTTTCAATTTTTGATTTTGTTATAATTTTTGCAATATTTTTAGAATTTTGGAAAAAGTTTGGATTTTTAAGAATTTTTGGAATATTAATGGAATTTAAAAAAGTTTAAGTATTTGATTTTATTCTAATTTTTGGAATATTTTTGGAATTTTGAAAAAGTTTGATTTTATTTAAGTTTTACAATATTTTTGGAATTTGAAAGAAATATGAATTTGTGATTTTGTAATATTTTCTCGAAACGCTAAATGGAGATGATTTTGAGTAGTTTGCTGAGTGTATCATCTTTTCACTAAATTATGTTAATTTTTGATCTGTTATAATTTTCCGGCAACGTATTGATGTTTCGTGTTAGTTTTGAAATAAATTTCTAAACAGAGATAAAAAGTACTTATACTTTAACAAATCAAAATAAAAAAAGAGAAACATTTATATGTATTTGAAATTTCTTTTGCTTTATATTCTATTTTACTAATGAGACAACAAAAAATACGATGATAAAATACAATTAATAATAAAAAAAAAACTCGCATGGATTAGTGTTTCCTTTGACATGTTTATATAAATATATACAGGTTTTTAGAATTCATTGATAATTTTGGTTTGTTTTTGTAAGTTAAAAATGGTCAAAATAATTTTTCAGTTTTTGAAGAATTTGGGTTACGCGTTGTTGTTGTTGGCTACATAGATAGATATTTGATTTATTTTTCATCTTTCAAATGCACTTTAACCATATGTTTAGGTTGTTGACTTTAGCCAATTTTTTTGGTCAGAAATTGATTTAATTTGATTTGGTTGTGTAGGATAAAAATATTTTTAAATTTCAAAATCTATGTATGAAAATTTTTATCAATTTAATGTTTTAAATTTGAATACATGAGTTCTAAAAGAATAGATTATGAAATTTAAAAATATTATTTTCCAATAATTTGTGTTATGATAACTTTAAACAAATTGGGTTTAAAGTAGTTATGCGGTTATGTGTTCTAAAAACTTTTTTACTTTATATGGCTCAAAAATATATTTATGTACCTTAAAATTAATGTTTAATCATATCAAAGCGATACAGTAGATCGTTGTTTGTGATATATTTATAACACCTGCAGCCAAATTCTGTGACTGTGAAGTGGTGAAGTGTTAAAAATTTCTTTATTTCGATTTTATCACCAAATTTTTATCATTTTAACATTTTTTGCGATTCTATATGCAATTTATGTGCGATGTAAGTGTTAAAAAATCTTATAGTAAGTAGGCGACTCACTAAATATCAAACGTCAATGCATAAAATTTTCATTGATTGTTTCATTTAATAGAATTATTATAAAAAATCCTTTATTTATTATTTTCAAAATAAATTATTTTTTGTGAACAAAATATAATGGTTGAGCGAAATTAATTTTTAATTGGATTAAATAAAAGATTTGTTCAATTAATTCATGCCGTCAGTTATGCAAAGACATATTTATGAGAAATGCTGAAATAAACGAGATGTCAAGTATATTGCTATTTTTTGCAGATAAGACTTATTTTGACTCTAGTGGGGTCATAACTAAAGTTCTAATCTAACAACAGGAATTTGTTCCTCTATTGTTCAAGAAATATAGATTTTGAAAGAATTCTATAATATCTCATTAGAAGTATGTTATATTACCGTTCTGGATAAAAAGTAATATTTGTAAAAGTACTATTTTCATCACGACTACGATAACAGACGTCGATCTTTTTAACAATATTCTGAACACACTTCTGCATAAGTGTTCAGATAGAGACAGATGACGTCTTCAATGGTATTGTGCTCTTGCATTATTTGTAATTGCCAGTTTCATTTTCAAAAAACATTAAGTTCAAGAAAACAATACATAAACCTACGACAAACATGAGCGTTTTGATACATGAAATGTAAATCTAGTTGACTGTATATACGTATATACATATAGATATATTAATTCCGAACTACGGTCTAAAACACATAAATACCAATCATTTTGAATAACACAATTTAAACATCAATTTAACTATATTTAAATATTTTCGAAGTTAAATTTGAAAAAAAATTTTTGATGTTATTTTGAAATCTTAAATAAACAAATCACATTGGTGTAATTGTGTTTTTTGACATAACGACGTTAGCAACAAAAGCATTCATTTTATTTTTTCACAAACCAAAAGTCAGTGTTAACTTTTCAGTTTTAACATTTCACTAATTTAGATTTTTTTACGGTGAAGTGATAAAAAATTTATCACTACACCGCTTCACAGTTACAGAATTTGGCTGCTGATGTTCTAAATAATATGATATAAGTTTATCCTTTGAGCTGCTTGTTTTAGGTAGATTTCATATAAAATCTACCTATTGCAATGGGAATTCTTGGAGTTCCGGATAAAATTTTAACAAAATGAATTTATTAGGCGTCGAGGAGAAACATATTTTTAATGCCGGGTGAAAAACACGTGAAATCAGCAAGGTCTGGAAATGAGGTTTTAATTTTGTATAATTAGAATTCGTTGACATCAATAAAAAAAAGTTGTCTGCGTTTTTAGTTTTTTTTTAACCCTGTCTAAGATACAGGGTGTTGAAAAATCAAGAAATTGCTCGACCCTGGTGTATTGAAATGGCTCTACAGTCAAAACTACTGGACTGATTTTATGGTTATATAACTCAAAATGTATGTATTAAACAGAGCAAAATAATAATTCACATTATATGACCTTGAACAGTTTCTTTTAGAAACATAACGGTAAAATATTCAAATTCGATTTGTTTTTTTTATTAATTTTATTGCAACACGCCTTAAAATGTTTCATCATAAAAAAAGTGGAGTTAAAAAATGAACAGTGTTTTTTGGATTTACATATATGTTTTTATAATAATTTTTTAATTTTAACTCAAAATAAATATTTTACACATTTTTTATCATTTATTTAATTTTACATTACTAAATTCCGTTTGCAGTAACTGTCCGTGTGCTTTGTTGATGGTAATTGGAAAAGCGAGTTGCACTGGAAACTAAACGTTTGAATCTGTTGGGATCATTGAAATATGTGGCCTGTCTGTCGTGGCAGCATCCTCTTCGAATTTTCCACTCAAAATTGTAGCTTCTATGACATTGTTCATCATCTTTTTCCCCGAAGTTCAAAAAAGTTTGTGCAATTTCAAAATATGTGACATATTTGAAATTACAATATGTGTCACAACAACACATATAAACCATATAGGCTCTACAACATAATGCTTTTTAAGACGTTGATGGACGCAAATTTCTTTTTTTTTATACACTCAAAAAAATGCTACCGGTATAATTTACAAAATTGGTTTGTAAAAGTGCTAACAAAATATTTTTGTGAATTTACCAAAAAATGTTACATTTTATATAAAATTTTGTGTTGTCCTTTTGCCTTTTTTTAAATCTGAAAAGCATTTGTAAACTTACTAATTGTTTTTGTGATTTGGATTAAAAACGTATAAATTCATAAATAGTTCTAAGCACAATTCATTTTCATTGTTTAAACAAAAATAATGTTAAGGTTATATCGCTTTTTTTCAATTTTAAATCATAAATCATATATACATAACAAAATAAAAAATTAATTATACAAAATTTTGTAAAATTTTGTTAACAGAAAAATGACATTCTACAATTTTTGTTGTAAAACCTAATACGAATATTGCAGATTTTTATTTTAAACTTTACAAAGAGACTTATGCAATTTAAGAAACAAACATATTTTTTTACAAAAAAACAGTTTGCTGTTACAAACGTTTTATAAAATTTCATAATTGAAGTTATAACCAAAATATTAAACAGTTTCAATTTGGTTGTTGTCTAAGTAAAAATTCGAAGAAATTTTTTAAAATCGTGGTAATTTAGTGGTTCATTATTGATAAATAGTGGAAGTGATAAATGATAAATTTAGCAGACATATGCTATGCACAGGTAAGAAATTTTAGATATTTCGATATTAAGATGCCCCTGACCGATTAAGGAGACATTGGAATTAGAGATAATGGCGGCATCTTTCCTAGGGCGGAACGAAATTGGATAATAGAGGATAACTGTAGTTTCCGAACTGCATATCCTTAAACAAATAGAGAATAATCAAATCCAGCACAAATTTCAAGAACCACTTAATCGGTGACGGGCAGTATAAAGTAAAAAGGTATCAAAACTTTTTCATTGTTTCAGATGTTTCAAAAGACATTGATGCTCATTTAAACGTTTTTCCCACTCTTTCTACAACCAGTGAGTATTGTTGTGTTGCTGTTAGCTGCAAAAATTTTTTTCCAATGTAGATAAATTTAGAAGACATTTAAAAAAGAATAAGCATGATAATATTTTAAATGTGAGACATTCTTCTTTAGGAAATATTAGTAGAGTAGTAAAATTGTCACTTTATCTTCGTGTAACATTCAAGATGCATCAGTTGAGCAGGACTTCGAAAACAACACTTTTCCAAGAAAAGTACATAAGATTTAGTGTTGTACTTAATTGAAAGACTGCAAAAGTAATTTTATTGTTTAGTTTTAAGCTTATTTTTTTTTAAATTATTGGATTACGCTTGGAAAGATTTTATGTAACTTTGAAATAAATAATACTTATAAACTTTAAATAACAAAATAAATAAAATATGACAAATGTTAGCAAAAAATTATGTTTTTTTATTAACGTGTTTTGGGTTTATCTACCGGTTTGGTATATATATATATATATATATATATATATATATATATATATATATATATATATATATATACATATATATATATATATATATATATATATATATATATATATATATATATATATATATATATATATATATATATATATATATATATATATATATATATATATATAGATATATATATATATATATATATATATATATATATATATATATATATATATATATATATATATATATATATATATATATATATATATACATATATATATATATATATATATATATATATATATATATATATATATATATATATATATATATATATATATATATATATATATATATATGTATATAAATATGTATATATTTATGCTATATGGGGACGTCGTTAATAAAAAAACATAATTTTTTGCTAACATTTGTCATATTTTATTTATTTTGTTATTTAAAGTTTATAAGTATTATTTATTTCAAAGTTACATAAAATTCCTCCAAGCGTAATCCAATAATTTAAAAAAAAATAAGCTTAAAACTAAACAATAAAATTACTTTTGCTCTGTTTAATACATACATTTTGAGTTATATAACCATAAAATCAGTCCAGTAGTTTTGACTGTAGAGCCATTTCAATACACCAGGGTCGAGCAATTTCTTGATTTTTCAACACCCTGTATCTTAGACAGGGTTAAAAAAAACTAAAAACGCAGAAAACTTTTTTTTATTGATGTCAACGAATTCTAATTATACAAAATTAAAACCTCATTTCCAGACCTTGCTGATTTCACGTGTTTTTCACCCGGCATTAAAAATATGTTTCTCCTCGACACCTAATAAATTCATTTTGTTAAAATTTTATCCGGAACTCCAAGAATTCCCATTGCAATAGGTAGATTTTATATGAAATCTACCTAAAACAAGCAGCTCAAAGGATAAACTTATATCATATTATTTAGAACATCAGCAGCCAAATTCTGTAACTGTGAAGCGGTGTAGTGATAAATTTTTTATCACTTCACCGTAAAAAAATCTAAATTAGTGAAATGTTAAAACTGAAAAGTTAACACTGACTTTTGGTTTGTGAAAAAATAAAATGAATGCTTTTGTTGCTAACGTCGTTATGTCAAAAAACACAATTACACCAATGTGATTTGTTTATTTAAGATTTCAAAATACAGTCAAACTTCCATAAATCGAACTTCTATTATTCGAATTTCTCTATAAATCGTATTAATATTTCGAATTAAAATTTTGAATTTCTTTATAAATCGTTTCTATATTTCGAAATTTCCCTAAATCGAACTAAAATTGATGGCTTTTGGTGGTTCGAATTATGGAAGTTTCACTGTAACATCAAAAATTTTTTTTCAAATTTAACTTCGAAAATATTTAAATATAGTTAAATTGATGTTTAAATTGTGTTATTCAAAATGATTGGTATTTATGTGTTTTAGACCGTAGTTCGGAATTAATATATCTATATGTATATACGTATATACAGTCAACTAGATTTACATTTCATGTATCAAAACGCTCATGTTTGTCGTAGGTTTATGTATTGTTTTCTTGAACTTAATGTTTTTTGAAAATGAAACTGGCAATTACAAATAGTGCAAGAGCACAATACCATTGAAGACGTCATCTGTCTCTATCTGAACACTTATGCAGAAGTGTGTTCAGAATATTGTTAAAAAGATCGACGTCTGCTATCGTAGTCGTGATGAAAATAGTACTTTTACAAATATTACTTTTTATCCAGAACGGTAATATAACATACTTCTAATGAGATATTATAGAATTCTTTCAAAATCTATATTTCTTGAACAATAGAGGAACAAATTCCTGTTGTTAGATTAGAACTTTAGTTATGACCCCACTAGAGTCAAAATAAGTCTTATCTGCAAAAAATAGCAATATACTTGACATCTCGTTTATTTCAGCATTTCTCATAAATATGTCTTTGCATAACTGACGGCATGAATTAATTGAACAAATCTTTTATTTAATCCAATTAAAAATTAATTTCGCTCAACCATTATATTTTGTTCACAAAAAATAATTTATTTTGAAAATAATAAATAAAGGATTTTTTTAACTACTAACTTGAGAAATCGTCATTATTTACTCGAATGCCCCAATGAGAAGTTATTTTTCTCAAGCTAGGTCAATAATAATAACAAACAATTACCTAGGTTAATAATGACTCATTTTCTTTTATTTTTGATTGAAATGAACAAAAAAACACAAACAAATAATAATTGCATTGCTTTGTTTCGTTTTATTTGTATTAAACTAAACTTCCAGGCTACTTGATATTTTAAGATATTTAAAAAATGAAATGGAAAATGACTAATATAAATATCTAATGAAAGCAAATATGATAATTAGTGTTAGTAAGTTAAAAAAATTCTATATATACCTCGGTTGAGAAGACTAATATAGACCTCGAACATTATATCCCTCGGCGCTACGCGCCTCAGGATCTAAAAGTTCTCGGTCAATAATAGCCTACTTCTCAACCTTGTTATATAATGTACTATTTTATAATAATTCTATTAAATAAAACAATCAATGAAAATTTTATGCATTGACGTTTGATATTTAGTGAGTCGCCTACTTACTATAAGATTTTTTAACACTTACATCGCACATAAATTGCATATAGAATCGCAAAAAATGTTAAAATGATAAAAATTTGGTGATAAAATCGAAATAAAGAAATTTTTAACACTTCACCACTTCACAGTCACAGAATTTGGCTGCAGGTGTTATAAATATATCACAAACAACGATCTACTGTATCGCTTTGATATGATTAAACATTAATTTTAAGGTACAGTGAAACTTCCATAATTCGAACCACCAAAAGCCATCAATTTTAGTTCGATTTAGGGAAATTTCGAAATATAGAAACGATTTATAAAGAAATTCAAAATTTTAATTCGAAATATTAATACGATTTATAGAGAAATTCGAATAATAGAAGTTCGATTTATGGAAGTTTGACTGTAAATATATTTTTGAGCCATATAAAGTAAAAAAGTTTTTAGAACACATAACCGCATAACTACTTTAAACCCAATTTGTTTAAAGTTATCATAAGACAAATTATTGGAAAATAATATTTTTAAATTTCATAATCTATTCTTTTAGAACTCATGTATTCAAATTTAAAACATTAAATTGATAAAAATTTTCATACATAGATTTTGAAATTTAAAAATATTTTTATCCTACACAACCAAATCAAATTAAATCAATTTCTGACCAAAAAAATTGGCTAAAGTCAACAACCTAAACATATGGTTAAAGTGCATTTGAAAGATGAAAAATAAATCAAATATCTATCTATGTAGCCAACAACAACAACGCGTAACCCAAATTCTTCAAAAACTGAAAAATTATTTTGACCATTTTTAACTTACAAAAACAAACCAAAATTATCAATGAATTCTAAAAACCTGTATATATTTATATAAACATGTCAAAGGAAACACTAATCCATGCGAGTTTTTTTTTTATTATTAATTGTATTTTATCATCGTATTTTTTGTTGTCTCATTAGTAAAATAGAATATAAAGCAAAAGAAATTTCAAATACATATAAATGTTTCTCTTTTTTTATTTTGATTTGTTAAAGTATAAGTACTTTTTATCTCTGTTTAGAAATTTATTTCAAAACTAACACGAAACATCAATACGTTGCCGGAAAATTATAACAGATCAAAAATTAACATAATTTAGTGAAAAGATGATACACTCAGCAAACTACTCAAAATCATCTCCATTTAGCGTTTCGAGAAAATATTACAAAATCACAAATTCATATTTCTTTCAAATTCCAAAAATATTGTAAAACTTAAATAAAATCAAACTTTTTCAAAATTCCAAAAATATTCCAAAAATTAGAATAAAATCAAATACTTAAACTTTTTTAAATTCCATTAATATTCCAAAAATTCTTAAAAATCCAAACTTTTTCCAAAATTCTAAAAATATTGCAAAAATTATAACAAAATCAAAAATTGAAAAATACCAAAAACATTCCAAAAATTAGAATAAAATCAAATATTTAAACTTTTTCTAAATTCTAATAAAATTCCAAAAATTCTTAAGAATTCAAAGTTTTTCCAAAATTCTAAAAATATAGTAAAAATTATTACAAAATCAAAAATACAAACTTTTATCAAAATTCCAAAACTATTTCAAAAACTATAACCAATTCAATAAAACCAATTCATAAAAACAGATAAATTTTTTTTTCCAAAAAATTGGCTAAAAAAATCAATGAAATCATTTTTGACACGCTTGACATTATTTTTTTGACAATCTTATAATGTCATAATTCTCTATAATAATAATATATTTTCATGCATACATATTATTAATTTTATTTTTTTCCAAAAAATTGAGTAAAAAAATAAATAAAAATCTTTCTTTTTACACACTTGACAACATTTTTTTGACAAACTTATAATGCAAAAATCTAGATTTTGGTCTCCCATACCAATCCCGACCATCATAATTTCTCCAAATTCAATGTTCCTACTCGTAATCACTTAAAATGAACGTTTTTTAAGCAAAAAATATGCAAATTTCCTTGTTTTGACACACTTGACGATTTTTTTGACACGCTTCCGGTACAGCTATCGAACACATCGTCCTTTCGGCTCTTTCTATTGAGTAATCCTATTTTTAGAAAAAAAAAATTCAAATCCGTTCAGCGGTTTTCTAGATTTCGTAGACCGCTTTCGTTGTGACGGACGGACGGCGGACGGCCGGCCGACAGACAGACATACATTTTTGTTTGTCGCTTTTTTAGAATCAGTAGGTCCTAAAACGTCGAGAAATGCCAAAAAAGCATGGGTAAGAATTTCACTTTGAGCTCATGAATGTAATCTCAGATCTTTCAGACCGAAGTAATTATATCAAACACGACCAAATGAATCAATTTAAATAAAACTCTGACCAAACTAAATTGATATATTCTAAAATCTAAAGTCATCGACCTAGGACAATAAAAACTTAATATAGTTCAAATCCATTTAAAAAGAGATGAAAAAATAAATAAAAAATCTTGACAACAAAACAAACAATTCGTAACCCAAATAACAAATTCAATCATTTGCTTCTTCAATATACAAAAACAAAAAATTATCATCACAACACAATCCTTAAATTATATATTTAAAAACTCATACATACGAGTACTTTTTTTTTATTTTCTATTTTATAATTATCGTATTTTTTCGTATTTAAGTAAAAGTAAAATAGAAAATAAAGCAAAAGAAATATTTCTCTTTCAAATATAAATTCTCATTTTTTTATTTTGATTTGCTTTGTTTATTGTTTCATATAAGACAGAAAGAATGCAATGTATAATTTGTAAAATTTGTATATTGCTTAACCTTTCATCTCTGGTTGTACTTTTATTTGTATTATCAGTATTCTATATACAATTTGTGTGAATAGAGGTTACGTCTCTCTATATATGTTTCTCTATGCCATAACTAAGAATTGCATCAAATTCAATTACATATCAATCACCCTACGAAGCCGTTTTGATTTATAAATTCTCTTTTGTTTCTTCTTCTAATTTCAATATATTTCGTAAACAAAACTAATAAAAAAAATATAAATTCAATGCTACATAAGTATGACAATGTAATTATTGAAACATTTAAGTTATACAGAAACGAATTTTGTTTTAAATTACAAGACATAATGTTTAATGTTGTTGTAATGACAGAATACTTAAGGGGGGTGGGGTAGGGTTTTAAAGACAAAAAAAGCATATTTTTGTGATTTTTTGCGGCGACATGAGTAATATAATTTTATTAAATTTAATTACATATTATTGTGCAATTTTTGAAGTGTGTCAGAAAAAATTTTCAACGAAAAATATTGATAAATAAGCCGGTGACGTTGAATCTCCAGAGGCGCCTTGAAAAAAAAGTGGTTTTGTGGTGAACATTTAACTCGTTTCCGGATCATCTGAATCAAAAAAATTGATATGCATTTTAAAGGTGATGTATTTCTCGAGGTAATGCGGAAGAGTTTTTTTTTCTATTTTTTGCAGTACTTGGAAGTGAAAAACGCGATTTTAGCTAAAAAAAATCGCGGTTAATTTGTTATTAAAAAAATAGAAAAAAATGAAAAAAAAACCCTTCCTGATTACCTGTTGATTTATGTGAAGAAGCAATGTTCAAATTTTCAAAAGGAATGGTTCAGTAGATTTTGAGTTCTAATGTTCACAAACTTTAAAAATGACTATATGTGTTATTATGGTTTTCCATATTATTCACTGTTTGTGTGCTTTTGTCACTTTTGAATTAAAATGCAATATTTAAAAATATACTTTTTACTGCTTATTTTTAAATTTATTTATAATATAAACTTCCTTATAGTAACAATTTGATTTTTATTTTTTTATTTTAAAGAATATCGATTTCGACTTACGTCATCCTCAGTTCTTAAATTATTATTCGTATAATAATTTAAGAACTGAGGATGACGTAAGTCGAAATCGATATTCTTTAAAATAAAAAAATAAAAATCAAATTGTTACTATAAGGAAGTTTATATTATATAAATAAATTTAAAAATAAACAGTAAAAAGTATATTTTTAAATATTGCGTTTTAATTTAAAAATGACGTTTTCGGGAAAATCAGGTATCACGGACGGTCGTTTGAAACGCTGTAACTCCGTTAGTTTTACTGACTTAAAATTTGTACACAATATTCTCGACATATTGTTCATTCAGGAAAAAAAAATAAAACAAAATGCAAAAAAAATAATTTTAAAACCATACAAACCATTTATGTGTTGTTGTGACACATATTGTAATTCCTACTATACAACACATTTGATTAAAAAAAAAAGTGGAAATCTAACTTTGATCTAGATTCTATTTTTCTATTCTGTTTTCAATTTTTTTTTCTTAAAGCGTAGCTAAGGGTCGATTAGATGAACAACGATGGATAAAAAAAAATCCGTGAATAAAGAAAGATATATCTTCATCCGAGAATTTTATTTTTCGTCGTTTGTTAGTGTTTCCGTGTTCATTTTTTTTATTGCATTTTTATAGCAGCATTTTTATAAGTGGCAATACTTTTTCGTTTCCTTTTCTATTAAATAAATTTAATTATAAATTTAAAAAAAATATTTAAAAACCTATAAAATTAATTATATTAAAAATATTATTTATTTTACTTTTAGTTTATATTAAAAAACAAATTTTAAAAATTTCTATAAAAACGTACAAATGTTAACTTTAGAAATAAACAAAATTATCTTGCTGTCAAACTGAGCATGTCAAAAAAAACAAAAACAAATTGTTTTATCCACTGGTTTATACAAGAAAAACAGCAGATAAAACAGCGAATTGAAGAACATCCTCGGATACATCCGAGGATATATCTTCTATTCGCGTTCATATAATCGGCACTAAATGTCATTTTTTGTGGTAATTATGATATAGAAAATAGGATGCTGGTTTTTGGAAAGGTTCTGCCATTCTGGAATTTTGAATACGAAAAATAACTCACAATTTAAACCTAAAAAACGGAGTATGGTCGGTTCAAAACATCGAAATTTCTATAGTAATATTAATTTCATTGAAAGGAGGAATTCATTGCAGACGAGTGTTTTTTAATATTTGGATTCAAAACCAAAAGCCCGTAAATCGCCAAACCAGATAATCGAAAATAGAAAATTGACAGAGCGAAAGCAGCAAAATGTTCAACTATTTCAATTTCTGACTAAAGTTTAACAGTGCCATCTTTATGTTATGGTACAATATGTTCTTTCCATCCTATTATTGCCGCTATTTTTTACGTCAATAAACCAGCAAGAAAATGTTGCTTTGAACTCGACTGTTTTAGCAACTTCCAGGAAAAAACCCAATTCCAGTTTTCAGAACTTCATTTCAAAACCAAAATTGTCAAAAAACTTTTAAGGGGATTAAACCTCAACACAGCCTTCGTTCTGGAAAAACATTCCGCCTATTATTCTAAAAACATTTGGACCCACTCTAGCCTGGTAGCCAAAAACAAACGAAGCGCGATATTTCAAATTATAGACTAATAGCCTTATACTCCCAGTTCTTACTCCCATTCTATAAAATCGATTGCAAATGTAATCAATTCTCGATAACGAGATAACTTTTTGCAAAATTTGGTTGGCATCGCTTTTCTAAAATACAATGTATTTAGATATCTAAAATCCATTTCAATATTCTCATCATTCAACTCTCCCACATTTTTTTCCCCGAGACATGCTTGTAATTTATGGTTAGAAATTAAAACTGCACTCAAATCCATGTACTTTTCTTAACCGATGCAATTTAGTTTTTATTGTAACTTGAGACCCACAATAGGTTATGACTAAATTTTAATTCCGGTTGAAATTCTTTTTGAAAAATGTATATAGGAAATTTGTGTTTTACAGACAGCGAAGTTTGATGTTGTTTTTGGTATAGGGAAATGACCTAAAATTTTATGTGTGTAACATCATGATACATTTCTAATTGCTTAGAATAAAGGTCTAGTCATATTGATTCATATCGATTAAATTTTTAAAAAGAAATGAAAACGAAGATGATAACTTCGAGTTTCAACGTATAATAAAAGCATCAAATAATATCTAACATTGCATGCATATCAATTTCTCAGGATATAAATGGGAGAAAAACTATGGTCTATAAAAATAATCCTATACCAAGAATTACTTTGTAGCTTTTTCTGTTCTTTTATTTAAAGTTAGTCTCACTTCCCTACTGGATGATACGAAATAAAAAAAAGTTTTTTGCGGCTTCTTTATTGTAATTTTTGTTTTATTATTTTTACGATTAAATCAATTTTGTGAAGGTTTGGAAGCGAGTATTCGATAGAAATGTCATAAGATTATCTGCCATAGTCTTATTAATTAATTAATTTCGAATAAAATTTATATCTTTTTGAAAAACTTACAGAAATCTCTATTTTAATTGTTGCAAGAATTTCAAAGCAGCATGAAATCTTTCAGTTGATACATAAACATTTCACTTTATTTTATTGGTTTCTTCTTTATTCTATCAGAGTTTTTTTCCTCTTACTATCTTTATTTTGAAAGAAGTTACCTTTAACTACGGTGTTATTAACACACCAAAACCTGATTTTACACGGTATATATACTGTAGAAAAATTCGTGTAAAAAGTTTTACTGCGGTTTACGAATCTATTAATTAAACCATGTAACGTGTATCACTTTACTATTAAATTCCTTTAAAAAATTAAGAATTTTTTTATAAGTATTATCAATTTTAATTATTAATTTATGTGGACTACTATTTCGCTACTTGATAACAAAAATGAATTATTTAATTTCGACAGCAAGGTTCTACCGTAAAAAAAATTAGTTTATCTCGGGTTTACTCCATAATAGGAACAAAAGGATAAAATTCGAATTAAACGTAAATTCAATAATTAAGATTTGTTTCTATAAGTTTTAAAATATTATATGCATTGTCGTTTCTATTTTATTGAAATGTAGGGGTGTGGAATTAAATTTGATGTGAAATAAATTTGTTACAAATCGTGGGGACGATCAATCTCCTGAGAATCAAATCATACAGACCGGGCTCTACCTATTTGTTAACCTTTAATATTCTTTATGTGATACACCCACAGACTTTTACCTTGGCGATCTTCTATCTCATATGTGACCAATGGGCTTACGAATCCGAACTTTTTAAAATTTGGTTGAACATTTTGAGAATGACAGCCGGTTGAGTCGTGTTTAACATTTTGAGGACAACTAAGACTACTAAGGACTTCATAGAAATGCTTATCCCAGTTCTGGTTGGCTATCTTTTATACAAGATCGTATATGGTCGGACGAAATTGTTTTCTATTATCAGTCAACATAGCTTCTGGAATTGAGAACTTTAAAAATATGTTTCGCTCGAGAAAGCTGCATAAAGTTTCTGCAGTAGCTTGTCGAATTGGATTCGCAACAACGAATCTTGACAATGTATATAAGACCATGATAAAGGTAGTAAAGCTATTTTTAGATCGAGGATCTGTGGAGCAGGAACCGTTTCATCGATGTTGTCCAGGGTCCATACATTTTCACAAATAGCTCCCTGGTATAAGGTTTTCTATCCAACCTCTTACTTTATCACTTTAAGCTATATCAAGATCCGTATACAACTGTGTTTATATTCTAAAATTTGACAGGTTTATATGCGATGCTCATCAGTTTCTTTAAAGTTTTTCTTTGACGTATTAATTCCTTAATCGCCATTTTTGAAGATGATAATCAAAATTAATTATAATCGTTTGTTAAGGTGTTTCAAAAAGCCATTACATCATTATCCAGATGTTAAATAACTTCAGCGTGAAAGACCGATGTATTAAAATCATGTGAACATTTTCAAAATCTTATACAAAAATTTTCTACAACACGATCGTGCAAAAAGAGGTTTGTTTGTATTCAATACCTTAATTCCAATCAATTATTATTTTTAATCGATTCTTGTTTAGTTTCATAAAATCAACTTGTTTGCATCAACTCAGATCGTAATATTTTAATTAACGGTTATCATGATAATTTTTCCATAACTCAATTTTCTTTATTTGATTTTTATTTCCTTCCAAAACTATTAACTTAAAATTATTTTATTTTTTTTTGATAAAAAATAGCGGATTTTTATTTTAATTTAAAGTCAATTCAAAGCTAATTAAATATTATAATTTTATAATTATTTCCTTAACTATAAAAATTAGAAAAGAAACGTAAATTTTATGTCTTAATCGGAAAAGTAAGAACTATAAATAAAAGTTACTATTAATAAACAAAAAATCGATAACTTACAGAATAAAAAAAGAAAGAAATTAAATAAATAAATTTGACATTTAAATATATAAATATATAATTTTATTTAATCTTAGAATTATTTATTATATTTTATTATTATTGACTTCAATTATTGTTCGGGGAAATAAAGAAATAAAACAAAAAATCTTAAAATTATATTTAAAGAAAAAAAAATATTTTATTTTTTTTTTTGAAAGATTGCAATCACATTTTTATTACAAACGAATTACTTTTATTTTTGCACTTTTCGTATTGCACAATGACCCGTAAAATTTAATTCTGTTTAATTTTATATGAAAGTAAATATTACGGGAAATTACTTGTAACATAATGAAAAGGGAAAATTGGATGAGATTTGTTAGTGATAAAGGTGAAACTAAGAGAAATGGATTTTTTTTTGTAATATGAGGTTATTACCAATCTAATTCCTGTTATGTTTGAACAAGATAAAATAACTTACTTTCTTTAAATTTTTTGACGGTGATTATCTAAATATAAGGCAGTGAAATCTGAAAGGAGTTCAAATTACAACAAAATCATGGGAATGTAGTAGGCGATGTAGTAAAATATGTTTATAAAGCTTGTTTGTTTTCGTTATTTTTGAGCATCGTCAGGAAATATGAACTACCATCTTAATACAGAGAGAACGTAAATACGAAAATGTAGAAAGCGAGAAAAAAATCTATCAAAATAAATTCTCTTTTCTCCATTTTGATTTGTTTTTTCAATGTTTATATTTACTACCACAAACTATTTTATTAAATTATAAACTAAAAATGATTCCAAACTTAAAATTTCGAAAATTATTAAATATTTTCTGCAGTTGTGCTATTTTTTATAAAATAAATGGTAATATTACGACAGTAATGTAAATTTTTTGAGTTATTGTTAGTGAGTATTTAAGTCAGTTATTTTATAAGGGATAACCAATATTTTCTAACTCCATGCACAAATATTTATGTTTTGCAATTTTTCTCAAAATATAATGCTAGTGTTTGGTCGAGACAACGTGATAAAAAAAAGTCATGAGTTTTCAAAGTACTATACGCAGCCATTTATCACGAAAAAAATCAAAATTTTTGCTGGTTTTAAATGTCAAATGACAATAAAAATATTTTATTTTGGTTGTTAACTCTTTTGGTTTTGTTTTGTTTATGCTTACAGTTTTGTGATAACTATTCTTGATAAAATTGGTTTTGGGGCTTTCGGGTTAAATTTATATTTTATAATAAAATTAATTGAAATAAAAGTGACCTACAAAGGTTAACATATAAATCCATCTTTTTATCTTTTAAATGTTCGGTCCGGTTTGGCGTAATATTCAACGAAGTGAAGTTAGAAGAAAAACAGATTGACGTAAAATATCGTGATATTTATTATGATTTTGCACGACCGAATACTACCATTATGAACATTTGCTGGCAAACTTTTTTCATTATTGGCAAATTTAATTTTCATTAATAAAATTTCAAAAAACTATGTTTGGTTATATCAGAATCGAATTCGTAACTGTTTCTGTTAATTTAATGGAAAAACGCAGAGTGGGAGAAACTATTGTTTTATTGTGGTCGGATTTTTTCTCTTTTCTTTTTGTATTTACACAAAAAAACTCGCAATAATTGTACAATTTTGATTCAAATAAAAATCTTACGCACAACTATGGGAAGAAAATTTGGTTTCTCGGAGAGCACTACGAACAACAAAAATACGATTTTACAAATTGGCATGCACGTTGAAATTTGGTTATAGTGATCGGTTGCCTGAATACATAATTTTTTTAATTTTATTTCCTATTAATTTTTTCGACTCAAGGATGATTTTAAACTCTTTGTGTTTAAGATTTTTTAATTTTTTGAGACATTCATATCCAAAAATCCTGTAATAAGATGCAGCACCAGTTTCGTGACTTTGTTTTTCCGAGCTTTGTCAGCAAAACAAATGTTGAATTATAACCAATACTACAGATCACGTATGGACCAATTTTGGCTGCTTATTTTTCAGGTGGTGGTGTTTGACCACCTTCTATCCGCTTTCCTGGTAACGAAATATTTAGTTTCTACGTGAAGCAAGCGTCCAGTGCAGTACTTTCAGCCCAACTTAGTCTCGTGGGTCAACTACTTAGTTGCATTCGAAGTTACTGTGATCCGCTATCCGATATAAAATTTAAATTTAAACTGCTTAGCCTTCTCTTTCAAAAATGAGAGGCAACTTTGTACCAAGTTAATTAAGCTGGCCACATAAATCTTGATATATCTAGTTGATATTACATTATGCTTCAGCCACATCAAAGCTTTATTATATGAGACCAGGGCTAGTCAGTACTTTGCCGAACAAATCATTAGTACTAATAAAATCTTGTGAACTTTTAAAAACTGAAAGTCCTTCAAGTCTCCAGAACTGCCTAGTGTCAGCCCTGTGGACATTAAAAAACAATCAACCTAACCATACCCTGGCTGTTAGTGGTTTTTAGAAGCATTCTAAGAAACATTCTTAGAAAATGGACCAAAGCAAATGTAATCTTTATACCTAAAGCAGGCAAGCGATCTCAATCTCAAATACTTTTTGCCTATTAGTTTTTCTGCTTATTTTCTGAAAACACTGGAAAGATTGATAGGAAACTTTTTGAGAAGGACAATTAAACCTACAAGGT
Organism: Diogma glabrata; assembly: GCA_963693315.1. Taxonomy (NCBI): domain Eukaryota; kingdom Metazoa; phylum Arthropoda; class Insecta; order Diptera; family Cylindrotomidae; genus Diogma; species Diogma glabrata. The sequence continues at coordinate 64,692,090 of OY856188.1, forward strand.
TGTCAGTATTTCAACATGATTATTGCAAGGGTAAGTCTGTGGAACCAGTTTTGTACTCTCGCATACGTCCAATTGAAAAATATCTGGGGTGTAATGAATATTTAAGAGTTCATTTCTGGGGTATTGAAGGAGCCTGCAACAACGTTACTCCCAAGAGTCGTGACAAACACCGCTTGTGAATTTGGGAGCGGAGGAATCACTGGTCAGCTGGATTGAACTACTTCTTAGGAGTGGGGTCGTCAGAGCCTATTTTGGTGAGCACTGTACTTGCAGGTTTATAAGAAGAGGTACATTGCAAGAAGGATTAAGTTGTCTCTTCTTTGGAACTTGCTCAATAATGAGCTGCTGCAAAACCACGAACCACTTGGCTTTAGGATGGGGATGATGTTAATTGGCGTCTTTTGTAAATTAGCTATAACTCTTAGGGATCTAATGCATAGTTCTCTTTGCATCCACTCTAAATGAACTGATAGCCGCGAATAGAGTGAATTCATAAAAATCAAAATTGGTTCTCTCTTGGTAATGTGAGTATCACAGGCGAGGCTAATTTCTTGGACTCTTTTTGGACATCAAACTCAACTGAAAACCCAATATTGTAGAAAAAGTAAGAAAAACTCTTACAAAAACGCCATTGGGCGAAGTGGACCAACTCAGCGGTATATGACTTACGTTTTGGTGGCCGGGCCTAATTAAAATGTTCAATTATAAAATTCTGATGAAAATTCTGAGAGCTGCATCATTGTGCATTAGTGGAGCTCTAAGACGCACACCCACAGCAACACTAGAAATTCTCCCTCATTTAACTTTTATTAACATTTTAGCCAAACAGATAACCGCCAGTATGGCAGCTAGGCTAAAACCTACCAATGGCGTTACAGTAATGTAGAACCCTCCTAAATTGTGGTAAGTAAAAATATTCCCTCGACCATAGTCTATTCCATTCCGAAACTATCCTCATAGGTTGGCTTCACAACTGCTAGTCCTTCCTGAGTGGACTGGAAAAGCGAATTAGATAAACGTACACGGATGGGTAACAAATTAATGGGAAACTCGGCTGAGGAGCATTCTGTAAAGAACTAAATTTTAACCTTTCTTTTCGTCTGCCTGATCACTGCAATGTCTTTCACGCTGTATTTGCTGATATAAAATAGGCCATAACCTGGTTGAAGTATAATTTAATATTTTTAAGGGATATCAGCATCGTTACGGACAGTCAGGCTGCAATCAATGTTCTATAGCGAGTCTCACCACATTGAAAGTAGCCTTGAACTGTAAGGCATCTCTTAATGAGATGGCTGATACGTTCAATATCTACCTTATTTTAGGGCTAGAGCATTTTGGTACAACGAGAAATTTGAAGGTTTACGAACTCGCTCGCCATGGCACTTCCTCCCTTGAGTCACCAAGCATGACAAGTGTTTAAACTCCAAAAATAAGTGCATGTGTGCACAAATATAAGATGGCCAGAGGCACCATATGTTCTGGTCCAGGTCTAATGAACTGATATCAATAAATTGCAGAGATATCAGCATAGTTGTGGATGTAATTACTAGATATTGATTTATTAAGAAACATGCGACCAGACGGGGTGTCTTCTCCCTTGACTACTTGTCGCAGATGCAATGACGAGGAGGAAAAAACGACACGCCACATATTCTGCTCGTTTCTTGGTCTGGCTCAAACCAGACTCAAGTTTCTAATTGTATGCACCATTCCTGATCTGACGAATATGAACAAGATGAACATCTATCATATTTCTCGCTTCTTGCGAAGCTCTAATTGGTTTCCAAAAGGTAGTTCTTGGACAGCTTAAGTTCTTTTCATGGTATGGCTGTGGACTGCTTGTGTCTATGTTTCGTCCTTAGGATGACCACTTTAACCTAGCCTAAACGCAACCACTGTATAATCACTGTATATAACCCGACCAAGTATGCTCAGGTGCACTATAAGGCGAAACAAAGCCCTATACTTCAAACTTCACTGGAAAGAATGAGAGTACTAAAATCTTTTTTAAAACAGGAAATGGATGTAGTAAACGTTGCTTTGAATGATGCCTTGCTTGGTGGTTGCTCAAAAAATAATTTTTAAGGAGCACCAAATAATTAGGTCAGTAACTTATCAACCGACTCTCATGATCACATAAACTAGTATTAAACACTAAAAAATTCCCACGATCATTTATTTCTATTTATTTTTTTGTACAAAAAAATAAAAAAAACATATAATTTAACGTTTTGTCTGGATTTCATGTAAATTTCGCTAAACAAATTTATGCATATTGCATTGTGAGATTGCCTTTGAGAGATGTGAGTTTTATGACCCATTTTGATTCGATTACATAATTCAATTTAAATTAGAATGTTTTAATTTTGACATTTATGATTACAGGAAGAAATAGATAAAAAATAAAGATAATATAAATTCATTTTTAATTTTTATGTTATCGATCAATAAGGTATTTAGTGGCGTCTAAAAATACAGGTGTATAGTTTTAATGTTGATAACAAAAATTAATTATTATTCGATGGTCGAATGCTGCGCAATTTGCTTACTATAAGTCTACACTATTCTTCAAAAGGAGAATTTTTATGACACCAAAGAACTTTTAATGACAGCGATTAATTATTGATGAGTCATCAGAGTAAAATAATTTTTCTCCTTATCAAAATAATAAAAATGAAGAACCCAATGTACTTGCTTTTAAAATTTTTATGGATCTTACAGACAATACAAGTACTTACAAGAAAGACCAGTTAAGATGATCTTGTTTTTTTTTAATTTAATTTAATTATTTTTTGCTGCTCTTCTCGTTTCTTGCATTTTGTAGTTAAAGTTCATATCAGTATTCCTAATATGGATAGAGGTTTTTTATTTTTAAACAGAAGAAATAAAAATAATAGAATCTAGTCAATTTTTCAGTTACTTGTCTACCGCATTTAACGATGCATAAAAATCAAAGTGGTGTAGGAGAATTACTTCGGTCTGAAAGACTTAAGTATTACATTCATGAGCCAAAAGTGAAATTCTCACCCCCACTTTTTTAGGCATTTCTCGACGTTTTAGGACCTACTGATTCTAAAAAAGCAAAAAAAAAATGTATGTCTGTATGCCGGCCGCCGTCATTACATACGCTGCATGGTAAACCGCTGGAGGAATTGCAAAAAATTTTTTTCTAAAAATAGGTATACTCAAGGGACAGGTCCGAAAGGATGCTGTGTTCGATAACTGTACCGGAAGTGTGTCAAAAAAATCATTAAGTGTGTCAAAAACAGCAAATTTTCATATTTTTGGCTTAATAACGTTCATTTTAAGTGATTACGAGTAGGAACATTGAATTTGGAGAAATCTTGATGGTAGGAATTGATATGTGAGATCAAAAACTAGATTATTGCATTATAAGTTTGTCAAAAAAATGTTGTCAAGTGTGTCAAAAGAAAGATTTTTATTTATTTTTTACCCAATTTTTTGGAAAAAAATAAAATTAATAATTTGTATGACATGAAATTTTAGAGAATAGAGAATTATAACATTATAAGTTTGTCAAAAAATATTGTCAAGTGTGTCAAAAAAAGATTTCATTTATTTTTTAGCTAATTTTTTGGAAAAAAAATTTAGCTGCTTTTATGACGTAAATTGAACATGAATTTGGACATGGACATTTTTGAATTTGTTATAGTTTTTGAAATATTTTTGGAATTTTGAAAAAAGTTTGTATTTTTGATTTTGTAATAATTTTTGCAATATATTTAGAATTTTGGAAAAAGTTTTAATTTTTGTTTTTGTAAGAATTTTTGGAATGTTTTTAGAACTTTCAAAAAAAAAAAATAGAATTCTTTTACATGTAATTTTAAAATTTTGAAAAAAGTTTCAATTTTTGATTTTGTAAGACTTTTTGGAATATCTTTAGAATTTTGAAAAATTTTAAATTTTTGATTTTATCATAATTTTGGAAAAAGTTTCAATTTTTGATATTGTTATAATTTTTGCAATATTTTTAAAATTTTGGAAAAAATTTAAATTTTTGAATTTTTAACAATTTTTAGAATATTATTAAAATTTAGAAAAAGTTTAAATTTTTGATTTTATTCTAATTTTTGGAATATTTTTAGAATTTCGAAAAAAAAAATAGAATTTTTGAATTTTAGTTATATATTTAGAATTTTGAGAAAAGTTTCAATTTTTGATTTTGTAAGAATTTTGGAATATTTTTAGAATTTTGAAAAAATTTTAATTTTTTGATTATATTTTAATTTTTATAACTTTGGAAAAAGTTTGAATTTTTGATTTTGTTATATTTTATGCATTATGTTTTGAAAAGTTTTAATCTTTGATTTTGTAATAATTTTTGAAATATTTTTAGAATTTTGTTTGAAAAAAGTTTCAATTTTTGATTTTATTTAATTTTTACAATATTTTTGGAATTTTGAAAGTAATATGAATTTGCGATTTTGAAATATTTTCTCGGAACGCTAAATGGAGAGGTTTTGAGTAGTTTGCTGATTGTATAATCTTTTCACTAAATTATGTTAATGTATAATCTGTTATAATTTTCCGACAACGTATTGATGTTTCGTGTTAGTTTTGTTATACATATCTAAACAGAGATAAAAAATACATGTACTTTAACAAAAAGTTATGTTTGATAACTAAAGCTCAAAACTAAAAACCATGTCCTCATAAAAGTTTTTTGCTGAAAACTATATAAAAATCCTTAACCCAGACCGAAGTCTTGATATCTCAGAGCTGTGAGATTTCAGCCCCTCCATATTTTTAGTATTTAATCGAGCGTTTCACAATCAATTTTGAAACCACAAAAAAAATGATTGATGTACCTGATATGTCACATATCCGATAAACAATAATAATTATTTAGCTACCCAAATTTTATGAATGATTATGACTTGGAAATTAATATCAATTATGAATTTAAAGTTCAATTAATTATATGTTTATTTTCTGTCAACCTTGTTGTTGTGAAAATGCATCTTCAAATTACGAAATGAAGATTCATTTTTCATAATTATTATCATTAATATGCTGTTTTTGCCTTCCATTGCGTGATGGCACTTTTTAATTTCATTATGCGAAGTAGAAAAAAATTATTAATGTGTACATGTTAGCATAAAAAAAAATAACTACAAACTTGATCGTTTTTCCAGCTACTGGAGTTTTTAAGATGTTCGCAAAAAAAAAAAATTATTCTTGTTTAGTTGGTTTTTATTTCTCATATTCTGAAATTTTATACGAAGATAAAATAAATTTGTTGGGAATGCAAATTCCAAAGATAACAGAAGAAATATTTTTATGAATTTTAGAAATAAAAATTTTATATTGTCGATGATTTGTTAAATATTTGAATTACAGAGATAGTGGATGGTATTAAATATTTATGGTTTATTCTCATGAATTATTTTGTTATCAAAACTTGATGTAGTCAAACACAAAAATAAGAAAGTAAATCAATTTATGCAATCAATATCGAAATCTACAGCGACTTTTTAAATCGTGTCAACCACCTTCTGTATGAAGAGTATCAATCCTGAATTATTGTCTTTTATCAAAACGAGAGAATTCCAACAATCAGTTTTAGAAGTTGCTTAAAAATTTACTATTTATTCTTCTTTTTTGCTTTATGATCTAAACTTAACAAACATTTGTGCATATAAATTTTAATTTCCTATCTAATGATGCCACATCCTGCTTCATCTTATAGGATCAGAATTTGATCGCAGGTGCCTTCTACCATCGGCTACTCCTTTGCGTTCATCTTGGGTTATGCTATATAGTTGTTGGTGTCTTTTCATTTGATTAAGCCGGTCTCCCATGATAGTGACGCATATTCAATGGTGTTTGGATTGCTCTCTTTGTGACATTTGTTTCATCCTTTTCAGGATGAAAATGAAATGTTACAGTGGACTTTTAGCATACTTATAATAATTGAAATATATATATTACACTGGTCGTTAAAAATTAAATTTTCTCAGCCGACCACCTAAAAAATTCTCTTTGGTGAAAAAAACACGTGCCGAAAAATCATCGAAGTTAATTTTTTTAAATATCTCATAAAATTTGCCGATTTAGAAAAACTTCATGCAAAACCTTTTTGTAAGAAATTTAATTTTCTACAAAAAAGGTCCTCACCATTTTTTGCATAAAACGTATATTTCTGATGATATTTTGAAAAGTAGTTGTAGATCTTCGTAACTCATAAAAAACATTAATCATAAGGGTGACGAAAAAGTACTAATTTTCTTATTCTGCTATCAAATATAGAGAGTAAAAATATAATTTTGAAAAGAAAAAACAAAATTAGTACTTTTTCGTCATATTTGTTTTTACGAGTTACGAAGAATTTCGAGTTTTTTTTTCAAAATATCACCAGAAATATACGTTTTAGGCAAAAAATGACTAGGACTTTTTTGTAGAGAATTAAATTTTCTATAAAAATGTGATTTTTTTAAATCTGCATGTTTCATGAGATATTTAAAAATATCTACGATTTTTTCGAAAAATCAACTTCGATGATTTTGCGGCACGTGTTCTTTTTATTTAAAAAAATTGTTTTTTGTTTGTGTTTTTTTCACCGAAAAGAAGTTTTTTAGCGGAATTTTTTTATAATATATATAAAATCCGGAACTGTACCGAAGCGAATCTCTGGCATTGGATCTAATATCTCATCCATATTTTCTTGCTCCTTTTTGAAATTTTTCTAATTTATGCAAATGTTATTTTAAAACATTTTTCAATATCATTTTTTAGAATTTTTCCGTGTGTTTTTCTACTTGATGCGCTTACAACAACATGAGCAACAAAATAATTTAAAACAAATAAAACAACGAACATCTTTTGATAAAACCATTTAACACTTTAATAATTAATTTTCTCCATTGACAAACCGCAAAATTATTAAAAAAAAACTTCCACGATGTTTCTTATTTGATTTAAATTTACATAATGCCCTCGAACAAATAGAGCATCGTTTTTATACCGAAGATTTCCTATATTTTGTTTATTTTTCATATACATTGGTCACACATCATTAACCATATTATCTCAATATACAATTCTAGTCAAACGAGAAAATATTTCCTTCTAAAACTACAGACCACCATTCTACTTTTTATATATTTGAACATCCATATAGTTACCTACATATAATATTATGAAGAAAGCTTTAAATAACCAAATTTTTAGTATTTATTAAGATAGAAATTTGTATTACCGCTTGTATGAGGCAACAAAGCAAGCAACTGAGAAAATGTCAAAAATTGGTTGATTGACCAGTAGCATACATTAATATTTGTATGTTTGTTGACATGGATTATTTTGTAGATTGTTTTGAATCTTTAGGTCAAAAATCCAACCAGGCCGTCGTTACAAATATAGTCCAGTCATTTTAGCATAAAAAAGGGGTCAACCTCGGAATGAGAGATAATAAGCTGAATTTTTATATATCCCTTCATTTTGGGGTTCTAAAACTTGTCTCAAAAGCTCATTAAATCTCGTGCCTGTGTCGTAAGTTATTCAAGGTCAAAATTAAACAAAAACAGTTTTTCACGAATATCTCGGATTCTATTGCTTCAATGATGATAATAGTTATTATAAAAATTGTAGAGCATAAAATTTCCGACAAATTTTATTAGAAATATTTTCCATGGGCTCAACCATTTTTGTGATAGAGGGCGGTGAACGCGCAGCGCTCAACCATACGTTCTGTGAAGCAAGGTCAACTGTGAATATTACCTTTAATTTTGAATAATCCTCGTTTCCGATCTCGGCAATGACGGACGTAAAGTTTTGAAAATTATGGCTGATTTGTGTTTTATTTGTGAGAAGCCACTTTCACAAGGTGATTTTTTTAATGGCTTTAAAACTTAAAAAACTGCTAGTATCGAAAGAAATGACGGTCACATAGACTTCTTAAATATTTTAACTTCTGTTAATGTGCATTTTGAGTGTCCAAATGTGTACATCACTAAAACTACAATAGCTGCATCGAAACGACGAGGATCAACCTTTACCATTACCAAATGTACCTCGTAATAAAGGAAGGGAACTGTTTGATTTAAAAAACTGTGTTTACTTTGTTGTCACACAGCTGATGCAGCAGCAAAGTAAAAAAAAATAAAAAAGTGCTTCACCGTCTTTTATCGCAAAAACGGTTGAGCGCATGAAAAAATATTTCTAATAAAATTTGTCGCAAATTTTGTTCTACTATTTTCATAATGACTGTTAACATCGTTGGAGCAATAGAAACCGAGATAATCGTGAAAAACTGTTTTTTTTAACTTTGACCTTGAATAACTTATGATGCAGACACGAAATTTTATGAGAGTTTTGAGACAAGTTTTAGAACCTCAAAATGAAGGTATATACAAAAATTCAGCTTATTATCTCTCATTCCGAGGTTAATCGCTAAAATGACTGGACTAATATTCAGTGAGTTCTTGATGAAATCGTTTCGAATTTTGTCTTTTTAAGACTCATCCGTAGCATTTTTCATTTCTGTAGTTTTAAGTCTCTGTTTATGTTTCTCATAAAACGTACATCATTTAGCACCGCACGCCAGAGTGCATAGGATTACTGTAGTGTAGAGCTTACCCTTAAGTTTTGTTGGAGTCCTTTGGAGTCCTTTGGAGTCGCACAGTATTGGTGTGTCCAGCTGCCACTCACTCTATGTGATTTACATATTGGCTGCATTCGCCCTTACTGTCTACTACTGACCCGAGGTATTTAAAGCTGGAGCAGGTTGGCAAAATTTCCTTTCCCAGCATGATATTAGGTTTTGGTGAAAGAGGGTCGGCGGATGGACAGAACAGATATTCAGTTTATTTTGGCTCAAACGTAGTCCATTATTTTCCAGTGTAGCACACCACTTATGAAACACTTCTTGCAGCAGCATCACATCTTCGCTTACTAGAGCAATGTCATCCGCGAACAAAGGTATTTCTAGTAGGGCATCTGTAATGTCCCGTGTCTAGAAATTGATCACTACTATAAATAGCAATGTGTTTAACACGCTGTCCTGCTCCTGATAGACACCCGTATTATCTGGAATCGAATCTGTTGTCCTGCTGTGGATTGAAATTTGGTTGTCGCATTATGATAAATATCTTGAATCTCTTAGTCTCTTAGTGCAGTGCAAACAAAACCCCTCGATACTCGGTCACATTCCTTTTCTAAGTGGATGAATAGCATATGCAGATATTTCTTTGCATCACCATTTTCACTTAAAATTCGGAGAGATTGAATGGTGCATGCGGTAAATTTCCCTCATACAACTCCAATCACTGTGACATAAAAGATTTAGTGTTAGGGCATTCATAACTTCTCAGCCTGAACCACTTGATTTCTGACCGTCCAAATTACCATCCCTCCCTGTCTTGCCAGCGTAATGGAAATGCAGTTTTGACTCTTTCTTCACAGTGATTAAATTCAGGCCTATCATAGTTAATAGTCGTCAGCAGGCCCGTGTCCCTTTCATTTGATGATTACCACATACTTTATGCATCGTGAGGCGCCTGTATTTGATGAGTCTGACAACTATAGGCAGGTAGGTCCAACAACTAAAGATTTTCCTCGATTCTACCGCTTGTTTTGCTTGGAAAACGCCGAAACATGGCGGTTTCCTGCGGTCTTGTAAATTTATTACCACGATTTTGTTTTTTATTAATGGGTAATTTGTGTTAAAAAACGAGGGTAACCTTGTCCGCAAAAATGTTTCTGCAATTGTGGAGTCCGACAACCCAAATATGCCAAAATGTCAAATGTCGCTCTCAATAGCAGATAACTTTCTGTCGGACAAGGCTACCCTCGTTTTCTAAAACAAATTTTCATCCACATTAATAAAAAAAAATTATGGGAATAAATGTACAAGACCCCAGGCAATCGCCATGTTTTGGAGTTTGCCGATCGAAAAAGTGATCAAATCGAGGAAAATGGCAGATAAAAAAGTTGTTGGACTCGCCAAGGACAAGCATCTCACAAAGTATAAAATATGTGCTAATCATCAAATGCAAGGGGTGATGGCATGCTGACTATGAGTGATAGAAGGTATATCATGATAGAAGGTATGAATGAAGTGGTTTGACCATGGTTATAATTTCTCGATGAGGCCAAGATTTAACTGTCACTCTTCGAAAATTCAACTGCAACGTAATCTCACGCTAATTCATTTGCTGTGCTTGAATTTGTTCGCACTCATAGTCAACAATAGTAACACCGTGTGTAGCGCAGGTTATTTGGATATATTGTAGATGTAGTCTTGTGGAAAGCAACCACAACGTATCGTCTGGCATTTATGTCGCACATTGACTGGTTCTATCGACACATTTTTGCAAATAATTGAATTAACTTGTATACTGACCCTCATATGACCTCGGCTGCATTTGTTTTGTGTAAAACAAAATAATAAAACTAAACGTGTAAATTGGCTTCTGTTTTTCGAACATCGAATTTGGTGTAAAGCAAAGATCTAATGAAAAGAAAGAGAAAAATGTATATCATGGTTGATATTCTCAATGATGTTACAAAACAAAATTCAATTCAGATTTAAATTGGTTATCAAACGTATGGCATTGATTATCTTTTGTCAAAAAAAAATTCTTTGGTTTCATACATTACAGTTCTAAATATTTTAATAGTATATCTTTTTATTAGTACATATATCTTAAATGCCTTGTATTTTCAAAAGTTAACGGCTCCAAGCGATTGAAATCAAATTTCGTAGATAAAATACGTGTGTGATTATCCGAAAATCATATACATACTCCATGGAACAGCTGAAAACACAGCTGAAAACATTACTCGTGTGACGTGTTGTATATCAAACAATTAAGATATTCCGTTCAAGTGTGTTGATGCTCTCTTCAGTTTTAAAACCTCACCACAATATTTTTTTCTTTGTGTTATTGGTTTTGCTGGTTTTGTCTAGCTTGTTTAGTAAAATCACTCCTTCCTTGTTATCTCCCTTCAATCCTGTCCTGTAATGGTCACGCAATTTTTAATAAACATATTTTGGCGGATTTTCCCCTACTAATAGTAATCTACTGTAAGTATATTTCTGTGTTTCTATGAATGCTTATGTAGATTTTCAAAAATCCATTTAAATTAATTGATCAACTTAATTGAAAGAGTGCATTTTCTTTATTATTTTTTATGAACAGGTTTTCGCGCTGGTAATACTTAGATAGCTTGATCCTAACATATTTCTTCTCAGTCCTGAGAGAACCAAACATACTCTAAAAATCTGTTTCAATAACTTTAAGACAAAAACACAATGTTGGATCATTTCCTAATCCAACCCTCACCATGCGTTTATTCACATGATGATGGCCTATCAGACTCCGACTACACCGTCTAATATCTAATTACTGATTTCAATAAATCGATGATTTGTTTTTCTTATATAATAATAATTTTTAATTTTGTCTTTCAATTTAGTGCTAAATTATATAATGTCACTGGTGAGTCTTGAGTATAATGTATAATACATGAATAACATATTTGAGTTGATGCCAACTAAATAAACAACCACAACATTAAATGGTAGAAATTTTAGTAAAAAATTTAGCCACGTCCACACCCAATATGGTGTTAGTCTATTATACTAAAAGATAATTGCAGATACCATTACATTTCTTATTTAAATTCAATCCGTTTTATAACCATACATTTCGTTGGCTTAATTTTGTATTGTTTTTTCGTTAGTTCTGCTTTTTACTCTTATCGAAAATCCCAGTTTATTATTTTTCCACAGAAACAATTTTTTAATTTAATTTCATTTGCCATTTGCCAGATATTTCATTTTCGTTCAATAAATAAAAGTTTCGTACAATATTTAACAAAGATAGGTCATATAATATATAAATTATATCGGTTTGCATACACGAAAGATAATGGTACAGAAGATGTCTCATGGTGTTTTGTGATCAAAATATTTATGGATAGAAGGTTTCGGCCAACCATACAATTCAAGACTATTTGTTTTTACAAAAATATCTTTAGCTCTTAAAACAGGGTGGTTTCCATAAAGAATTCTGTATGTTCTGCTATTCTTACATAGCTTAAAAATTAAAAAAAAAACAAACAATGTATCAACAATTGTAACATCAAAATGTTCTGGGAACAAAAATAAAAATTTAAACCCATCAGTTTTTTTTTATTTCTCATAAAAAGCTAACTAACAAGATTTATAATTATTGTAACCTGATAAAAGAGATAAAAATAATTCAATGAATCATCCATCAACTTGATTGTTAAAGAAAAGTTTTTGCTTTTCCTGACTTGATTGTTAATCAAAATAAACAATTATCATAAAAAAAAAGTTGAAACAACAAAAATATTTCCAAATATTCGCAACAACCATATTGGTCATGATAAAAAAGTTTAACAATTATAAATTTTTTATTTAGTTTTAAAAAAAAATGTTATATAGACCAGACAATTTGACGTCTATTGCAATTAGACGTAATGTTAATTTTATGTGATTCAATCTATCTATCGGTTTGACCAATTCGATGGAAAATTAATAAAAAGTTTATCATCGATTTGATCTATTTGACCGTTTTGCAAAATAAGACGAAACTCGAAACTGTATGATGAAGAAATATTTTCTTATTGTATATGTGAAAAAATGATAATAATTTTGCAATCATTTTTCTCCATACATAAACTAATCTATTTCAAACCAAATCCGTGGGTGTTTAAATGCACAAAATTTACGATATAAGAGAGTAAATATATATCTGGCATGAATAAAATTGAAATTATAATTCTACCACCGGATGAATGAAAAATTATTGCATATATATGTAAACTGGATTTTGTTGTTTTTATAGCGATTTTCTTGCAGAACATAATTACAAAGAGGCGGATAAAAATTACAAAAAAAAACTGCTATTTCAAATTTATATTAACAATTTTAATAAAATTAAAGAACGAGTTTTTTGTTGTTTTTCTCTATTAATTCATTCATCGAATTATTTATATTTGGTTTTTGTTTGACAGAAGTTTAAAAATCCATTCATAAAACTGGAAAAAGCGATAACTGTTGGTATTTTATTATTTTAATTTGAGAGTTAAATCGTTAGTAAAATTGCGTAAGCCTTTAGCAATCGAAACAATTTTTTATGTAGCCAGATATTTTTTGCCACATCGGTCGTAGCCGACTTATAGTAGTGTGCGATTGGTAGCCGGAGATCCAGGTGTCGCAGCTTAAAGTAGTTGAGAGTTGTCTTGGAGCTGCTGGTGGAGTTGTCCAATGTTGATGGGGACGATGTGAATTAAGATAGAGTTGTGGTTTGTTTTTATTTATTCAATACTTAAACCTTTGAAGAACTTTTTACTACAGGAACACTCTTCTAAGTCATATTGTGATTTTGTATTACCATATATATCAAGAAAATTTATTAAGGCTAGTTGGCCACAAACACTCCCCCAGCATCATCGAAGATGAGACGATGTAGAGAATTTTATTGTGCTACAGCACGAAGGAAGCGAGGAGGAGTACTAGCGGTTCTGTCTGCTCGCGTAATTGTGGATGCATTGTGGAATAGTTTTTGCTGAAGAATGGGATTAAATCTAACCCTTTTAGCTGATACAGTTGCCTTAACGTCGCCTCGTCTCGTTTCTGCAGAGGTAGAAGCAGAAGAATGGCATGTGTCCGAAGGAAAAAGATGGGTTATCTGTAGAAGACGAAGTTTCGTCTGCGCGACTGAGATTAGTACTCAAAGGAGGTGAGTTTTGAGTTAAATATCTTCAGATTGTTCCCTAAAAATGGTTTTAATCTGTCGATGAAAAGTCGAATGTTTACGGTCAATAACGAAATTTTGGAGGTTGTAGTGCTTTACGTAAGTACTAAGTTCGTACGTAAAAAGACATGCGAACACGACTCGAGATTTTTGGAGACGAAAACTTTAGGAGAAGTGTACCTTGAAGCAATAGCTGGATTAAAATGTTGTTTTCATTGTGAAATGAAATCAGATTGAGGAGTGGAACTAGGATTTTGGCTTAAGAATTCTCCGGGAAAACGTATGTTCGTGCCGTAGACGACCGATGAAGATTGGAAGTCTTCACGGAAAGAGGTTCGTAAACCGAGTAGTATTGACGGCAATATTCATGTCCAGTCCGTTCTGTCATAGGCCATTATCGCGGATTTTAGAGTCAAGTGGTAACGTTCGACGAATCCGTTACATTTCGGATTGTAACTTGTAGTGCGTTTACGTTCGAAACCGATAAGTTTTCACAACTCGTTGAAGATATTGGATTCCATTTGGAAACCCTGATCAGTTACGATTACTGAAGGTACTCCGTAACGAGAAATTCAATTGGAGTAGAGAGCTGACTGTGTGAATATGTGTAATTACAAAGAAAGCTGTAAGGAGTTCACGATCATAAGCGCTGTATGTCTGTTTTGATTCGTTAAGTCGCACAGAGAAGAAACTGAGAGGTGTCCAACAATCGTTAATTTTTTGTTCGACAAGAGTGCCAAGTGCCTTATCGGAAGCGTCGACCATAACGGCAAGTTGGGCAGAGTGGTGAGGAGAGAGAAAGAGTTGTTGCCTCGTTGAGTTGTCGCTTGCAAAGATCGAAGGCTTAATGGTGAAGACGCAAGACCATTGAATACGAGTTTTTCATTCTTTTTGGAACCTTTCAGAAAATCGACGGAAATGGCTTGATTGCCATCAGCGTGAGGAATGAATCGGCGGTAGAAGTTTATTATTATAAGGCAACGGTGGAGTTGAATAACCGCTTCGGGTCGTTCGTAACGTGTAATTGCACCGACATATTCAATAATAGGTTTGATTCCAGATGAATCAATCGAATGTCCGAGAAAGTCAACGTTGGTGTTAGCAAAGTTGCATTTATCAACGTTGATAATCTGACCAGCGTCAGAAAGAAGCTCGAACGCAATAGTGAGTGGTTTAAAGTGTTCCGAAGAATAGAATATTTATCAGAAATAGTAATATTGTTAAGAGCACGGTAGTCACCAACCATAAGTTCTCCACTCGCCGTTCTTCGTTTTCACGAGACGGAGAGGAGAAGCCCAAGGACTATTAGATGTTCGGCAGATGCCTCGGAATACCATAAGGTCAAACTTTGCCTTTGCAATGGCCAATCTGTATAGAGCAAGTTGACGACACCTATATGAAAAGGGAGGACTATGTGTTTTGAAAACGAGAGTTACGTCACGTTTCACTGGTTTAGCAAGATCATATTTGGACGTTAAACCCTCAAAATTTTTGAGAATATCGAGAATTTCGATATTTACAGAATCGTTGATAAAAAAAAGAGAAGGTGCTTGAGATGTGGAGAGTTGAGTCAAAGTGAATGTCCAGTAAAAAACCGTATTTGTTTGGAAAATCATTTTCTAGGATTGGAATGGTAACATCAGCGATAAAAAAGGTCTAATAGAACGCTCGTCTGAGACCAATCGCGTTAGCTGCGTAGAGGTAGAAATCTGATTTTCTGAAGAGTTTTTTGTTCACAGTTGCGGGGATAACGGAATTTTCGGCACCTGTATCAATTAGGCAGTTCTTACGCGAAGAAATGTCGAGGAGCAGAAGACGGAGTTGGGAGAGATTGTCATCAAATGCCGTCATATGTTATGGGTCTGTGTTTTTTTGCAGAAGTAAAGGCAAATCATGTTTTCGCATTTCCTTTGAATGTATGATGGTAGTAGCAAATACCATCAAATATTGAGTTCGCAACCTGGATCACGGTCGCAAGAGAGAACAATTAAAATTTCTGTTGCGATTCTTAGATCTACTCCGATAACTATGGGAAGATTGGGAGAAATTTTGGCGTTGAATGGCATTGTGCACTTGCACGTTTTGTGCTCCCCATTTTTTGAATTTTTCCTCAAGTGACATGACTTCACTTGAGGAAGAGGAAGAAGAAGGAAAAGAAAAAGCGGTTGAATTAGATACCGCATGGAGTTGTGATCCCCTAAGAGAAGCGAGAATATTGTTTGCTATCTTGGCTGTTTCTAGTAAACTAGTTTTAAGTAACGAGATAGTAGCACGAACAGTGGGTGGAAGTTTTTCAATCAAAAGAACTTTAAGAGTTTCAACTTGAAATATATTTCGGGATTCAGCATTTACATCGCGTAAGAGCTGTGAGGGCTTTTTATCGTCAAGGTCCATACCGCATAATACCTTTTATATGCGCTCTGAAGTGCTGCTGGCGAAGTGGGCCAGAAGAGCCTCTTTGAGCCTATCATAAATGAAATTTTAGTCAGGCTGTGCCACAGACTAATTTTGCCAGTGTGAGAGTAATCATACTAAGTAGGTTCCAATACTTAGTTTGTTGGGACTTGATGTTTCCCAACAAGAAATGCCCTTCAGAGTGATGAACCAAAGGTTTGAACTTTCAGACCAGAAAGAGAAAATTTTAATAGCTACATGGCTAATTTGTGGCATAGTTGCCGAAAAAGATGTAGCTGGAGATGTTGGAGGAGATGGAGCGGGAGTTGGTGGAGAATTTGAAAGAGAACCTCCAAGGTTCATTTGAACCATAGATGCGTCGTTACGCTGGCGACTAGTGCCTCGAGCTGGTCTTTGTCAACCGTTAAGGTTTGGGGATCGGAAAATGCAGCAGAATCCTCAGTCTCTGATGAACCTGCTAAAACTGCTGGGAACGATGCACAGCGGCACAGCCTAGTAATGATGAAAACTAGGTATAGGAGTGTTGCGGCCATTAATAATTCTAAGGAGTATTGGTTTGCAATCGCACAAGTGCAAATTGCAACCAACAAAATAAAAATTACAACAATTTCCCTAAGCGCATGCATTGCATATAAAAAAAATTCACAATATGCGTATTACAACTTTAGAGGAAACAAAACAAATTTTGTTTCTGTAGTCAAGGGTCACCAGTTTTGGTAGCTTGAGATCTAGGTGTCGTAGCTTATTGTAGCATAGAGTTGTCTTGGAGCTGCTGGTAGAGTTGTCCAATGTTGATGGAGGCGATGTGAATTAAGATAGAGCTGTGGTTTGTTTTTATTTGGTCAATACTTAAACCTTTGAAAATCTTTTTACTGCCGGAACAATCTCTAACTCATATTACAATTTTGTGTTACCATATATATCACGAAAATTTATTAAGGTTAGTTCGCCACATGCGTGTCAACTTCATCATAAATATGTAACAAAATGGTGACTGTACAACATGGCGGACAACTTGAATGTTTTAATAGTATATTGTGCAACTAGTGCTTAATGGGTTTTCACTTTCCACACAATGTTTGCAGTTATTACACAAATGTGTTGCATGTAAAGAAGTCCAATTGTCATAATATCGGCTAGAAATATATTGTTTCTGCATGCCAAAAGAATAATATTAAAATTAACATAATACATTTCTAGTAAGTTTATTCAATAATTGATTAGTCGTTGCAAAATTCAAAAAATTATATTTAGTTTCATTGAAATTTCGTGTTTAATTCTGAAAGGATTATTTGATATTCGTGTCAATGTATTTTTATATAAACGAATAAGTTCAATCTTGCCAGGGGCTCTTGGTCTAAAATAAAAATTACAACAATTTCCCTAAGCGCACGGATTGCATATAAAAAAATTCACAATATGCGTATTACAAATTTAGAGGAAACAAAACAAATTCTGGCTAGGAAAAAAAAATTTGAAAAAAAATACCTGGATTTTGTTTCTGTAGTCGAGGGTCACCAGTTTTGGTAGCTTGAGATCAGGGTTGTTAAATTATAATATATTTAACAGTATGTTATAAAGCAACTATTAATCGAGTTAATTCCTTACCAGAACGGAGAATTTCAAAATGGTCGAAACTATTATATTATACATATAACCATTACACATGTATAACTTTTTAATACACGATATTGGTTCTGATTTACACGTATTGGTTTCAACAATTATCAACTCTTAATTTCTTGTTGATCCTTTTTTTGAAGTTGAATTTTTTTAAAGTTTGAAGAGTTGGTGAAAGACAGTTGGGTGTTTTCATTTAGTAATATAAATAATCACCAATCCTTTATTTTTCCATCGCGTCGCGTGAGAACCAATTACAACAATCTTAAATTTATCGTAACATTTTCTATTGAATTTTCATAAACAAAATAATTTACTTATTTAACCCATTAATGTCAAATAATTATAAATAATTGTTTTATTTATTAAATTATAATTATTAAATAAATACTTAGATGAAATAGTTTTAATACAAGTAATTATATTTTATATTGGACAACAACAACAAGAAAATATAAGAATTTGTAAGAAAATAATATAATTATCTGTTTACTGGAATGTGAAAGTTTTCAACTTAATTTAACTTATTTTTCTTTTATTTAATCATGTTGTTTTTGATTACTTAGAATACATTTTGATTTATAGATAAGATTTTCTCTAATTGTAGATGACGCAATAAACAATTAATCACGTTTTCCTTCACAACAATATTAAATCTTATTATTCCACTGATAGTAAAGATCTAATCTTTATCTAATGATACTTCAAAAATGCATAAAAAAAATAAATTTTTTCTTTCAAAACGCTCAATAAATCATCATTAACACAAGATCTCCTCACACGAACATAATATAGAATCTTAATTATTCTTTTCGAAAGTGTTTCAATCTTAAAGAAAATTATATTGTTTTAAGGAATTCAAACATATAGAATCACCTTAATTCGAATAAAAATAATTTATTTATTTACGTGATCGATGTCCATTAATACGGTACAAATAGAATTATTATAATAAGAAAATAGAAAGAAATAAAACTTAAAAACAAGAAAATTTTATAAAGAAAATTTATCATACCAACGATTAGATTACATTTTAAGAAGAAGAATTGATAGTAATTTGGTTTGTTGCATGTTGTTTTGATTAATGTTTGATGTCACTATAGTAGATAAAAAAAGAATAAAAATAAAATCTTATTTAACGGCATGAAATTATGATTAAGAAATAAAATAAGAAATAATACCTAAGTAAATTTGATTAGAAGGTTTTGATTACATAAAAATTGAAATTAGGTAAACCTTAACGCACGGTAATTTTTATTGAAAAAATGCCGCATAATTTCTAACATTTAAGCTTTTTTCTTCGTTAATTTAAAAATAAAGCAATCATCAGACTCGTTTTATTATTTTTTTAAAAGTAGTTCTATTCTGAACCACGTTGAGAAGCTTTAGCCTCATGAATCGAGGCTTTAGCCTCATGAATCCAAAACTCAATTATAAAAGTAAACTTGTGCTGCATTTGCAAGGTCTAATCCTTTTTCATCTTTTAAAACTCCAATTCCTCAGCGGCATTTTCTACAAGCATTATTTCAGAAATTGAAAATTCATCTTCAATAATGGGGTCTATTCAGTAAAATCTTCTATCGAAAATTTCTGCCAATCTGCATATTTTGAATGGAATTTTTTAACAGCAAAATAAAATTTCTTACAAAAAATTGAAGAATAGTAGAAATTTTCGATAGAGGATTTTACTGAACAGACCCAATATCACAAATAAATGACAAAAATCCAAATGCAAATTTAAAATTTTTCAAATCTTCAAGCCTACGTTTAAAATCAGCTTGAATTCTTTCAATTTTACCTACATAGTTTACGTTTAATTTTTCTTCTTTCACCGTTCACAAAATGTCGAAATTGTAATGGAGACTGGACCTGTTGGCAAGAATACCAACATGAAGCAATCGGAGGACTGCGCACCTTAAGATTTTATATTCCAGCTTGTGAAAATCATGTGGATACGAGAATGAACGTCCCACAATCCAGCACAAATTAATCGTTATGCACGCATTTGAGAAACGACAGACGAAAACAATTGAACGGACGAGACTCTAACGAACCTAGCATCGCGGAAGCCAAGATCGTCATATCCACACTCATACTATACTTTATTTATAAAAAAATATAAACATAAGAAAAATTAAATATGCGTCACCCACCCCATAGGTAGTCCAGATCCAACTTTTCACAACCTTCTTCCCTTCTAGCCTATCATCCTTCGTATCTTAGACAAATGATCATAAATAAAAAAAAGTCAGACAAGTGCGAATAAAATTCGCTCGCGAATAAAATTCGCTCGTGAATGTAAAAGAACACAATATCAAAAATAATTGACAAAAAGTTGTGTTGTAATATTTTAATATTACCAGACGATGACATTGACGCATGACAAAATAAATGTTTAATCGTAAATGTCAATAGTAAATTACAATCACATATTGATCATTGATCAACATTGATCAAAAATCACACCAAAAATGTTGCTTCAGGTTAAATCTTATCCATAGCTGTTTATGGTAACTCAATAAAGATTCAATTACACTAGCTGGTTTAAATTTGATTATTTTTTCGGTCAAGTGTCAATCAAGTGTCGAAATTTAGGGGGGTGGAGAGACTACATACTAAGCATACTTTTTTTACAATAACACAAAAACTGTGCATTGCAAAATTCTAAAAAATTTTTAATGTTTCTTAAATTAAGTGCTCCTTCATATGACACCCCACTCATTTGGGTCAAAAATGGTTTTTTTACTCTCCCCACACCCATCCCCTAAACACACAGAAATATAATTATTTGAAACTTCGCTATAACTTTCGGTCAAAATTTACCAATCTTCCTGTCTCTGCGAATTATTTGGAATTTTTCTGTCAATCATCGTCGAAACGTAAAGGGCGGAACGGTCTGAAAGTTGCACTTTTGTGATAATAACTCAAAAACTGTGCACCGAAAAATTTTAAAAAAAATTGCGATGATTTCTAAATTAGGTGCTCTTTCAAATGACATCCCACTCACTTGGGTCAAAAAAGATTATTTTTACCCTCTCCACTCCCGTTCCCTAAATATAATTATTTGAGACTTCGCTATGATTTTCATTCAAAATTTACCAAACTTCCTAAGTCTGTGAATTTTTACAAATGTTTCGGTCAATCAGTGTCGAAACTTAGGGGGGGGGGGTGGTCTGAGAGTTGCGCTTTTTTGACAATAACTCAAAAACTGTGCACCGCAAAATTCTAAAAAACTGCAACGATTTCTAAATTAGATGCTCTTTCAAAGGACGCCCCACTCGTTAGGATGAAAAAAGGTTTTTTTTACCCTCTCCACCCCGCCCCCTAAACACAAAGAAATATAATTATTTGAGACTTCGCTATAAATTTCATACAAGATTTACCGAATTTCCTAGCTCTGTGAATTTTTACAAATTTTTCTGTCAATCAGGTTCGAAACGTAGGGGGAGGGAACAGTCTGAACTTTGCAGTTTTTTGACAATAACGCAAAAACTGTGCACCGCAAAATTCAAAAAAAAAATGCAATGATTTCTAAATTATGTGTTCTTTCAAATGACACCCCACTCGTTTGGGTCAAAAAAGTTTTTTTTTACCCTTTTCACCCCCGTCCCCTAAACACACAGAAATATAATTATTTGAGACTTCGCGATAATATCCATTCAAAATTTACCAAACTTCCTAAATCTGTGAATTTTTTCAATTTTTTCTGTCAATCAGTGTCGAAACGTAGGGGAGAGGGTCGGTCTGAATTTTGCACTTTTTTGACAATAACTCAAAAACTGTGCACTACAAAATTCTAAAAATTGCAATGATTTCTAAATTAGGTGCTCTTTCAAATGACACCCCACGTTACCACGTTTTAAATTGTGTTTTTACCCCTCCCGATTTCCACCCCCTCAATTAACATAATTATGAGTATCTTACCTCGATTAGCTCCAAACCTAACTGATCGAAAATCTTCAAATATATTTGAAATGATAGAAAAATTAGTAAGTTTTTTATGAAAAATATAGGAAAGTATCACTTCACTTCATATGATACCCTACTTGAATCTACTAAAAAATGTAATTTCTCAAAGGTCTCACATCGTAACCCTGTAAACCAAATGAAAACAACTTTAGTTTTATTTGTATCTGTCATCTTATGTGGACAGATTATTTTTATACGTACCTCAAATTTTAGGTCCATAGTATTTATAGTTTACGAGATAATCGTTATAATGTGAAAAACTCGTTTACTCTCACCAATAGTGTTCCGTATAAAAAACGTAACTCTAATGATTAATTTACAAGTAAATCCCGAAAAGATATGCATACACGACCAAATAAAGTAAAGCTTTACTTTACAATTGCAACTCCATCAATCGAGTCATTCTTTCCTTGGTATGTAGAAGAGCGAAAACAACTATTTTGTATAGGTTGGGTATGCAGTTTTGTAGGCATAATAAAAATTGTTTATAAGATGATTATAAAATAATTTTATGTGATTAATCAATCATAAATGTAGATTTTAGAAATTTTAGACTAAGTAAACACAGATTCACTGAGTTATCTTATAGATTTACCATTTAAACTCGAACTCGTAACAAAAGCTGTGTTCGATTTGACTGAAGCAACTGAAACAATTGAAAAATTGTATGCAATTGTTGTTGTTTTTTCAGTTGTTGAACAGCTTGATTATATATGAGTTAAACTGAATGTTATACAGTTTTTCAAATCACAGATCAAATTATTTCTAACATTTTGGTAAATTTGCCAATTCGACGGTCTGTACGGCATGACCAATTGATGCAGTTTTGTATTATGTGGATCCAAAACTTTAATCATAAATTAAAGTTCTAAATTGTTTCAATAATTTACCTTCTCCAAATGGACGTTTGCACTATTTCAAACTATCAGCTTTGAGCTTAGCTTTGTTGGCATTGTCATCTTCTCGTTTACATATGAAGATAAGAGTCTTTGTTGATTTTGAAGACCTGATTGCAGTCACCTGATTAAAGAATTGTGGTTCGCAATTTTGAATTGACTGAATATTGAGTTGAAAAGTGCGAATCACTTACTTCGTAATGTCAACCGATACCTTTTTAGTTTGCAATTGTAAATTATTGTCAATAAAAAAGCTTTTCCCATTTATGTTCAAAAATTCTATTTTGGTTTTTGTATTTTCGTCATTTTGATGGTTTATTTGGTCATTTTCATAATAATGTTAACTTAATTTATGCCTGAAATTCTAAGTCTGGAATTCAAATAAAACAATAAAATAAATTAATTTACGCTGCGTTAAAATTACACTTCGTAAAGAATTTGAAAAAGCTTTATACTAAAATCTTACAAACTATTTTGTAAAAACACAAATAAAGTAACTATTCCGAAATAGACGAGCACTCACAATGTTGCAAAAAAATATTAATTTAAATGGTTTAACACTAAAGGTGCATTTAGACATGTATTGCAGCTTGTGTGAGCTGACAAATCAATCAATGATAAAATTTGTCACACTTGTGAAAATACAACTGCAACAAGGAAATTTCTGGAAAAAATTCGGCAGAATCACGTCGGGGTCACCAATTATAGTTTTAATAACTAAAACTATACACTCTAAAAAAAAATCGTGTAAATTTACATTTATTATAGAAGGCATTCAGTTACCATTTATAATAAGGGTAATTTTCAACCACCGCTTCAAACTCAGGAAAAATACGCAATTAGTTGTAAGTTAAAATACACTTAAGTGTGTATTACTAAACTTAATTTTGTGTAACATTGACTGTAAAATTACAACTTTAGACGTATTTTTCAACATTATTTTACACCGATTTATGTGAACACCGATTTATTTACACGTTATTATGTAATAACGTGTAAATTATTCAATAAAGGTATATTTGAGATTAATACGAAAATATTTTTACTGCAAAAATATATAACTTTATTTCATAAAAATAAAATATTTAAAATTCATTTAAAAATTATAATTACAAAAATAAATTATAAAACATTAGAAAATTTTAAATTTTTTCTGTTGCCCTTAATTTTAATATTAAATTATTAATTTTTGAAAAATTATTCATATGTATGGTTTTAAAATAAAATAAAATCTCACGTTTTCAGAATAATGTTTAAAAAAATATCTAATAAAGAATTCCATCGTTTGAGATATCTCTTTTGGATATAACACATTAGAGTTAATTTTGCCTACTAAATTTAATTTGAAATTTTAATTAAATTTAATTGTCTCCTGTATGTTCTGCGGCAAGAACGCGTTCAATAAAAATGTATGCTGTTTCTTCTTCATCATTTTGAATCGATGTTTCTGTAAAATAAATAAATATAATTAATAAAATTGTAAATATGTATATTTAAATTTCAAACGTACTTATAATGGCTATCCATGGTGTGTTTATGAATGATGCATGTATTTTTGATCTCCTCTAATGTTGTTCCGAACTGTAAAACAAAATGATAGTTGTCGGCTCCTAAAACTATTTCTCGTGGCTTAACATAAGGAAGTGTATGCTTAATAATTTAAAAAACAATTTTTTTACCAAAATTAGAACTTACAAAAGATGTATAACAAATAACAATTAATACGTTCTGATTCTAAAGTATTTGGATTCTTGACTCGTGCAACTTATTCGCACATAATTTTTCGTAAATTTACAACGCAGGAAGAGTAAAAAAACAAAATCTACAAAATTTAAAACTTTGGTTGTATTTTTACACTTTTTGTCGTCAAATCACAACAAAAGGTTTAATATTACGTATTTTGACGTAAAATAATTACAATACAACTTCTTGATGGAATTTTTAACTGCAGGAGGAATATTACTTAAAACAAGACGTAAATTAAGGCTTATTATAATGGTAAATTTACGTCTTTATAATTCGAGTTTTTAGAGTGTATTTAATTTACTGCACATACGATATGTAAATGAAATTCCACATAATGTTTATATTATAAAATTATACCACTTTTATTTTACAAAATTTTACAACTTAATTTTTTTGTTTATAATTAACGTTTTTATCTGCTGAGTAATTTTGCAGGTCAGGCTTTATCCGTAGACAAGATTTGCAGGAGTACATCCTAGGTCAGGTTTGACCGAATTTCAATGCCTAACACGACGGGTGTGAGTGTATCACTCCAATTTATTGTGTTCCCACGAGCTTTTAGAGATGGTTTAAGCTGTCTATGGAATCGTTCAACTACTCTATTGGCTTTAGGGTTGTAATCCGTCGTTTGTAGTCTTTGAGAACCAATGGTCACCAACCAATTCTGGAAATAACTTCGATTTAAAATTTGCTCCGTGATCAGAAGTTTTGTTTAACGGCACACCAAATCTAGAAATATGATTTGTATAACGAAACCAACTGCTGCAGCTGTTCCATATTTTATAGGAATGGCTTTTGGCCATCGGGTGAAACGATCAATGGTCGTCAGGATATAGCGATATCCATTAGAGGGTGGCAAATGACCTACCAAATCTATGTAAATATACTCAAATCTGGCCGTGGGGACTAGCATCTGTCCAAATTCTGAATGAGTGTGACGGTGTACCTTGGATCTTTGACATGGTAATCAAGTCTTAGACTAAAAGCCAACGTCAACATTCATTCAGAAGTATCATTCAGAAGTATCGTCATCAATTCATTCAGAAGTATCGTTTTGTGACCATTTTTCGCAATGTCCTTGTTTCAGGATGAAAGAGTTATTGTGTAGCGAATCGAAAATAGATTATCTCAGGGGCTCAGGTATATATGGACGTAATGCGTTAGTTGAAGTCTCGCACCAAATCGGTTTACTCGAATGGTTGGTTGAGATATGTTCTTACTTTCGCTTAGATCATCTTTTGGATTTTGTATTAAATTTGTGAGTTCTGCATCGGACTCTTGAAGTTCGATTAGTTTATATACATCAAGACCAGTGAAACTGATACCCAGTTCCTCAGTTTATAAAAAGGTATCGGCCACTACATTATCCGCACCAGAGATGTGCCGAATATCTGTTGTGAACTGGGAAATGAAGTCCATATAACGTGCTTGGCGAGGACTTCCATCTGTCTTTGATGCGATTGATTTTACCAGAGACTTTTGGTAAACAAACTAACAAACAAACACTGTAAACAAATGATCTTCTACAAAGTAACGAAAATGTTTAATGTCTAGAAAAATAGTTAATAACTCGTGGTCAAAGGTAGAATATTTTTTCCCTGCAGGCGAGAGTTTTTTAGAGCAATATCCTAGTGGAATTGACAACACTCTTTATTTAATTGTTCCTGTGCGCCTCCTATTGCAGTACTTGAAGCATCCGTTTTGATACAAATGCATTTTGTAACGAATGAGCCAAGAGTGTGAAGTTTACAAGCGCCAGTTTGACTTGGACAACGGCTGTACTTGGCATTGGAGAGGCCAGATAAATGCTGCTGTTTTTAATCTTGGCTAGTTCAGCGAGATAGCTGTGAAGGGGAGCTATTAATTCGGCTAAGTGAGGTATAATTCTATGGTAATAATTTACCATATCCACGAATCGTTGAACTTGTCGAACTTTTGATGGCTTAGGAAAATCTTGGATTGGCATGATTCGATCTGGGGAGGGTTTTGCTCAATCTTTTATGATTGCATGGCCTAAGAAACCAAGAGATTAAGTTAAATTAAAATTAGTAAATTTTTGAAAAAGTAGGCGTAAATGTTTTTGGTGATCCTCAGGAGAATTGCTTACCACCAAAACGTCGTCAATATACACAAGTACGAAAACCTTTGACCACTTCGTCCATGAAACACTAAAAAGTCTGAGCTGCGTTTCTCAAACCATAAGGCGTTCTAAAAAATTCGAAGAGACCAAAAGTGACAGTAATCGCAGTTTTGTGTATATCTTCCGCAGGAACTGGGGTTGGGTGGTAAGCACCGGCAAGATCGATTTTCGAAAACATAGTGCATCCGTCAAGATCTGGGATGATAACGTCGTTCAAATGTCGAAAATCTCCACAGGGTCTGCAGTCATTTGGCTCTTTCTTCGGAACTAAATCCAGTGGAAATGAAACACAAGAAAACTCATCTTTGGCTATGTTGAACTTTTTAGCTTCCAGTCGCCGTGATCGTGAAAAAGGTAGTTGCCCTACTGTAGTAATCTTATGTACCACGGTGTGCTTGACTGGTGCGTTGAATTTGGGCTCCTGAGTTAGGGTTAGGCAATCTGAAAGGATTTCTCCGTAGATTCCTTGAACATAAAACAAGCATAGTGATGGTGTGTTATCTAAACACGAAATAGTTTTCACTACTATGTTTATGGTTGATTCGAGCAAGCATTTGCGCTAGAGGTCGTCTATTAGACCAAATTTAGTTAGAAAGTCTGCACCTATAATAGGTTGACTAACTGACGCTACGACAAATGAATGTCGTAATTCGCTGCGGAGACCCAAATCTAAGTTCAATAATTTAAAACTATAAGTGTGGATCTGAGATCCATTAGCGGCTGTGAGGACAATATGTTCATCTTTAGCTAAAGCCGACAGAGGTCGACATGGAACTGTATTCCAATGTTAGCCGCATTTAGGTTTCAGTAGGGTTGGAAGATTTGTAAGAACACTTTCCTATACATCGTTTCGCTCTCGGTTCAAATGTTCAGTGGAAGTTCTGTTGACATAGTTCTATCGATTCACTAAAATAGTTTATAACCATCAGCACCGGTTATCATTTTGAAGATCAATACAATATATTAGCAAAATCCTGACCAATAAAACCACGTCTGTATGTTCATAACTTTAATAGTTGATCTATGATTATGCCACACACTGGCGTGTCACCTTACTTCTTGAATTTATTGATCATTTATTGACTTAAGAAACTTTTATTGAATTTCTGATCATGCATACGATCGAGTTTGATCTATTTCGTTGCGCGACCTCGTTAGATTCTTGAAGTCCTACAAAGGTTTCTTCCTCCACTTTATCTTGTTTATTCAGTTCCCGTAGACTTTCTCCTCTTGTTTTGCACAACAAGTTAGTTCTAAGCACCGAGTATCTTATGATTCAATGACACAAGCTGCTTTTATTTGCATTATAATTTTCTCGGCCTTTTCTCGTTTAGTTAATAGGAATCGCATGAGTCCTTGGTAAATTGGCAGGCTCCTAAAAGTACAAATGCTAAAAGAAGAAAAAAATACATGTTAAACAAAATATTTAAATTAACAAAAACAAATAGACATTAACCTTTTAATAAATAAACCGAAAAAAAAATCAATATCAATATAATATTTAGTACAATATCACGCTGTTAGCCTTGTTGAAATTAATTTCTTTTTATTATCTCTAAATCACATTAAATTAATCAATTAAAATCTAAAACAGCAATATAATCAATTAAAAACCAACAAATAATTGTTTAAAAATATAATAACATAACATTCATTTTATAAATTGTAATATTCACTTAAACAATTAAATTTCCGTTTTGTCCTACAATCCTACTAATTTGAAAATTATGACCATTCTAAAATCTGAATAGTATAAATAAAATATACATATTAATGACATAACAGTAAATAGTTATAAAATTTTACAAAATAAAGAAAAAACGAAAATCTGTTAAAATTATTGCAATTAAAAAAAATAAAATAAAACTGCCACTTGTCATATTAAACAAAAATCAAGATTAATTCGTAAAGATCGTTCATAACAACAACAACAACAATAATGCAAATGTCAAAGTCAATCATTATAATATTTTAAATATTTAAAAAAATGCTTTCTAAGATCTATAGGCAAAAAAAAATAGAATAACAAGATCTTCTTGATGATTTTATTTAGAAAAAAAAAATAAATAACTTTCTTTTATTTAATAATAGCTTGTGAAACGGAACAAATATATATTACAACCTAGCATGCAGAAAGTACCTGTATTAATGAATGCATTTTTATTTGCTTTTATTATTGTTGTGTAGTTGAACTTATAAAATTTCTGTAATATATTAAGTTTTATTACTTTTGTTCTATTACAATAAAAACCCTTTCTTTTCTACATTTATTAAAGTTCTTTAACTATAACAGTTCTTCTTTGTTAAACTAAAATAAAATGATTATTATAAGAAAAATTTTAGGTTATGTTTTCCGTGTATATATGTAAGAAACAATAGTTTGTTATAAGTAGAACTCCCGAGAGTTGGTCCTGGGGAACCAAAACCTGTTTTTATAATTGCCATGAAAGGCTACGACCTTATATAGTAGACTAGGTTAATATTTGACCTAGTTTTAGTTTCCTGTATTGGAATTAGAATGTAGGTTATTGGTTTATTGTGGTTTGTTGTTGTTGTGCGTGTCCCAAGCCGGTTGCTAAAGGCCTTGGAAGGTCGTCAGGTAAACTAGGTTAGTATTTGACCTAGTTCTGGTTATCTGTATTGGTAATTTCTCGATTTAAAGTGTAGGTTAGTGGTTTATTGTTGTTTGTTGTTATTGTGGGTTTATTGTTGTTGCTAAAGGCCTAGGAAGCATGTCAGATAGACTAGGTTAGTTCAAATGTGAGTTCAAATTTAAAATTAAAACAATAAAATAATGGTACAAATGACAGATAAAACAATTTGTCACGTGTTTTTATTCATTTTTCTTTTTACATTTTTTGCTCTAAAACTAAAATTTTATTGCTTGTTTTATTTTTTGTCTTAAAATTAAAACTTAAATAAAATTTAATTAATGTTTTTATTTTCACCTTCTAAGAGTGTTAAACCGTTTTGAGGGGTTTTTATGAGGTAGAAATTTTCCTCCATAACTAATGCTGTATAATCTTCCTCGTTAAATAATTCATTGAATTTATTTGGTGCGAATAATAATACATCTTCGGTTTCGAAAATCCACTTTTTCCCAAATTTAGTGTCGATTTTTCGAATTGTGCATAATTTGTATGCGTGGTTTTCCTGCAATTCTGCTATCTTCATAAATGGTTTTGATTTCTCCTTTGCTGCGCTTGAACATTTTGCCAGAAAAATTTGTTTTCTAGCCAGTTGATGTTGTTGTTGTTGTAGTATTTGTTGCTGTTGTTGCTGCTGTTGTTGTTGTTGTATTTGATGGTGTAAGCGCTTTCTTTTGAGAGGTGGAGCCGCTTGACAATCGGAAGTTACCAGGTATTCGTTTAAAAAACTGTCTGTTGAACTTTCCATGTTTAGCAAATTACTATGTTAGACTACAATTGTTGATTACAACTGCTTGATATTTATACCAATTTACGATGCTTAAAAGTTAGTGGGGGAACAAGAGTTTGAAACATTTAATACGAATTATTTCTTTATTATTCTTTATCTAAAACGCGACAGAAAAAATAAATCAAAGAACACTTGAAATTTATGGCTTTATATATATTATTACTTTATTCTTCTTTTATTTATCTTCAAAACATATTGAAAATTCATTTAGAAAATTCAGATAAATTAAAAGATAATTGCTGCTAGTTTCTCCATTTATTGTTCACTTAATTTTTCAAATGATAAAATTTATCTTATAAATTAATCAAGACGCAAAAAAAGGAAAAATAAACAAAAGAAAATTATTCACAAGAAACATTGAAACATTTAATAAGAACTATTTCTTTATTTTTCTTTATCTAAAACGCGACAGAAAAAATAAAAAAGAAAACTTGAAATTTATTGCTTTATATATATTATTTTATTATTCTTTATCTAAAACGCGACAGAAAAAATAAACAAAAGAAAACTTGAAATTTATTGCTTTATATATATTATTTTCTTATTCTTATTCTTCAAAACATATTGAAAATTCATTTTGAAAATTCATATAAATTAAAAGATAATTGTTGAGTTTGTTGTTTCTCCATTTACTGTTTACTTAA
Organism: Diogma glabrata; assembly: GCA_963693315.1. Taxonomy (NCBI): domain Eukaryota; kingdom Metazoa; phylum Arthropoda; class Insecta; order Diptera; family Cylindrotomidae; genus Diogma; species Diogma glabrata. The sequence continues at coordinate 64,722,709 of OY856188.1, forward strand.
TTTTTCAAATGATAAAATTTATCTTATAAATTAATCAATACGTAAAAAGGAAAAAATAAACAAAAGAAACATTGAAACATTTAATATGAATTATTTCTTTATTTTTCTTTATCTATCAAAACAAATTGAAAATTATTCTTAATTTTGTTTTTTCATGATAATTTATTTGAAAGTTTAAAATTACCTTGATGGAAATTTGCTTTACCTCTGATTTAGAGTATTGAAGTTTTACAAAAACAACGATGTCAAACTAAGTATAAAAGCCTACCCTGTTAGAAAATTTATATTGTATTAGTTTTGTGATTCAACATTAAAACATGGCAAAAAAACTTCTAATGAAAAGGTTTATAACTTCTGGGGAAGAAGTGGAAGAAGAGCGATTTTTAATCGATTCCGAAACGGGGAAAAATATGCAGAAGTTTAACTTGCGCAGACGCGAAATTAAATTTTCGATAAAACCTGTACCAAGCTATATTGATCCAATTACTTGGATTAAAGGGGCACTCCACGATATTGTCAAATATATTACAAAAGAAGTTAGCCCAAGCGACAAAATTGGAATGACATTTTGTGGTGAAAGCTTCGAGCATCGTGGCCCTGCATGGATAAACTTTCAAACAGCAGGTGGACTGACGTTTCAGCATATTTGGGATGTGATTTCAAAGGTTTTTCAAAGCAATTCCGAGGGTGAGTACTTTTAAATGAAAATGCTGAACATTTTTTTACTTTTTCACTTTTACTTTACAGGGTTAAGTACAGACAAATTTTGTTTGACCGCAACATATATCAATTTACCTTATGGTAAAGGTAGGAAAAAACAATTTTACAATTTTGCTGAAGAATGCAAACAACGCCGTGGTATAATAACAATAAAAAATAAAGATAACTTATGTTTACCCCGTGCCCTAGTTGTCTGCATTGCAAAAATTGATAAAGAGGTCAATTATAGACATATTTTAAAAGATGTCGGAAAAATTCAAGCGATTAAAGCTAAAGAGTTAATCCAAAAAGCAGGTGTAATTATTCCACATCAGGGGTGTGGAATACATGAATTAAAAAAATTTCAAAATTATTTGACAAATTACAAAATTGTTGTCTATCAATATAGCACTAGGGGTCGAATTGTGATATTTGAGGGAAATACCACAAAAGATGTAAAAAACCTAAATTTGTTATACCATGAAAATCATTTTAATGTGATTGGATCACTCACTGCTGCTTTTTGTACAGAATATTATTGCGGAAGTTGTCACGTTCCATTTTGGCACAAACATGAACACAAATGTTTAAAAACTTGCCCATGTTGCTGTAATTCAACACCATGTCCAAAGAATAGTATAAATGTTAAATGTAATATCTGTAATAGAACATTTAGAGGGGAAAAATGTTTTGATTTTCACCGAGCCTCATCATCTAACTCAAAAAGTATTTGTGATATAATAAAAAAATGTTTAAATTGTTTGCACGTTTACAAAACAGAAAGACAGCATTTTTGTAATGAATATTTTTGTAAAATTTGTCATCAACATGTACCTTCGGATCATCTTTGCTTCATTCAGCAAGATAAAAAACAGAAAAATTTTGAAAACTGCATTTATGTATTCTACGATTTAGAGACAAGACAGGAAAAAAATATTGATACACAACTAAGACAGCATATCCCTAATTTGTGTGTTTTACAGCAAAGATGTGACATCTGTATTGACGATGAATCTCTAGTTTTTTGTCAAAAGTGTAAATTTAGACAAATAATTTTTGAAGAAAATTATATAATCGAAAAAATGATGAATCACATTTTGAAATTAAGCGCAGAATTCCGAGAAATAATTGTCGTTGCTCATAACGGACAAGCGTTTGATCATCAGTTTATTTTAAACTATGTTTTAAATAAAACGAATGTGGAACCCAAACTAATAATGAGAGGAACGAAAATTATTTTGATGATGATCAACAATGTCAAATTTATCGATTCACTTAATTTTTTCCCGATGGCCCTAGCAAAATTGCCAAAAGCCTTTAACTTATCTACAAAATTAAAAAAGGGGTTTTTTCCGCATTTATTTAATAAACTGGAAAATGAAAATTATATAGGTTCTTTACCGCCTATGAAATATTTCTCCCCCGATTCAATGAAAGAAGATGAGAGAAATGAGTTTCATCAATGGTACACCGAAAATAAAAATTGCGAATTCAACATGCGAAAAGAAATAGTTGAATACTGTAGCAACGATGTAAAGATTTTGACTGAAGCTTGTTTAAGCTTCAGAAGAATATTTTTACAAGAATGCAACATTGAACCGTTTTTAGAAGCAGCAACAATAGCCTCAGCCTGTAACCTCGTGTTCAGACGAAACTTTCTGTGTTTGAACACGATAGGTATAATTCCACGACATGGTTACAGACTAGTCGACAATCAATCCGAAATTGCTCTACAGTGGCTTGTATGGGAGCAGGACACCCGAAAAATTAAATTTCAATATGCTGCTAGCGGGAGAGAAAAAGTGATTGGCGGTGTCAAAGTTGATGCATTTTGTGACAGCACTAAGGAAGTTTTTGAGTTTCAAGGTAATAAAACAAAATTAAAATTAAAAACTCGCTATAACACATTATTAATTTTTATTAACCTTCTAGGTTGTTTTTACCATGGTCATCCGAAGTGCCTAATCCATAAAAGAGATGTATCCTTGTATAATGATTCTAACGATACTTTAAATCAAAGGTATGAAAGAACGCTGGCCAAAAATGAGTACTTAAAATCCCTTGGATATAAAGTAATCGAAATGTGGGAATGCGCATTTCGCGAACAAATGAAAACAAACAAAAATATGTTTTACTTAAAAAACCACCCAATAATTTTTACTGCACCACTAAACCCTCGGGATGCATTCTATGGTGGAAGAACAGGCAATGTCTACACTCATTATAAGTGTAAAAACGGGGAGAAAATTAAATACATAGACGTCTGCTCGATGTACCCGGGGGTCTGTAAATATGGCAAATTTCCTGTTAAACACCCTAAAGTACATGTTGGAAATTCTGTGTGTTCTGGAATTGATTTACAAAAAACGAATGGGTTGATTAAATGTAAAATATTACCACCAGAAAACCTATTTCATCCAGTTTTACCGCAAAAACAAAATAACAAATTGATGTTCTCACTCTGCCAAAGCTGCGGAGATCAAAAAAATCAAAGTGCATTTTGTTTACATTCTAACGATGAAAGGGCATTAACTGGAACATGGGTGATTGACGAAGTCTTACAGGCTCTCAAAAAAAACTACAAAATTTTACACATTTACGAAATCTGGAAATACGAGATTACGCAATATAACAAGGAAAGTAAAGAACAAGGACTCTTCACGGAAATGATGAATAAGTTTATAAAAATTAAACAGGAATCTTCAGGTTTTCCGTCTAAATATCAAACAGAATTGGAAAAACAAAAGTATATTGATTCCTTTTTAAGTTCAGAAGAAGTTCAATTGGAATTTAAAAATATCAATAATAATCCTGGATTAAGGTCTTTTGCAAAATTAATTTTAAATTCTTTTTGGGGAAAATTTGGTCAGCGAGAAAACCAACAACAAACAACTATTGTTAACCAACCGTTTGTTTTGAATGACTTACTAACAAATCCTTCAATAGAAGTTTGTCAAATACTACCTATTAACGAGGAAGTTATAATTGTGAGCTGGCAGTATAAAGAAGAAGCGGTAAATTCTCTATCAACAATCAATGTGTGTATAGCTGCTTACACAACAGCACAGGCTCGACTTCATCTTTACAGCTATCTAGAAAAGATCGGTCACAGAGTTTTGTATTACGATACGGACTCAATCATTTATATAAGTCAAGAAGGAGAATATGACCCACCTCTAGGAGAACGTATTGGTGATATGACCGATGAACTAGAATGTTACGGCCTCGGCAGCTATATATCTGAATTTGTTAGTGGTGGACCAAAAAATTACGCGTTTAAAGTTTTTTCGACTAAAGATAACTCAGAAAAGCTTGTTTGTAAAGTTAAAGGCATAAATTTAAACCATACAACATCCAAACTAATAAATTTTGAAACGATTAAACATGCTGTTCTTCATCCGCAAGATTGGGAAAATATCGCTGTGGTTTCACAAAATATTAAAAGAACTAAAGATCATGAGGTTCATACAGTAACTGAAACAAAAAGATACCAACCGAAATCAGAAAAACGTCGATTTCTGAAAGACCATAGTTCCGTACCGTTTGGATACAAAAGGTCTAAATTTGTGTAAACTACGAATATTACACAACATAAAGGTAAAACAGAAGTCAATTTTAGTCGGAGTAACAAATATTCAGTTTTTTAGTTTTAAGCAATTTTGTAGCTTATGTAAACATAAAATAAAGGTCGGGTTTTTTTCATATTTTTCCCGACGTAAAACAAAAGTTTTAGTGAGTTTTTCTTTAATAATTTCAAGTAAACGAAAAACTTATTTATTTCCAGTAAAAAACGAGGAATTATTTTATACAAATTTATTAATACTTAATTTAGCAAAATGTTTTCAGAAGTTCTAAATTATATTGTTTTTATCTACCCAGGAATTGTGCGATTTATCAAATCCTAACCATTTGACGTAAACTTTATTCCCTTTTCTTTTTAAAACCTGCTCGACAAGATAGGTATCAGAAAATTTTACAGGTGTTAGTTCTGTTTCATAAAATCCACCGGAAATTGGAGTGCTGGTATAATCGGCTAAGTTATACGTAATCGGATATGTATTTTTAACTTTAACCACTTTAAAAATTTCTGTTGACCAGTTTGGTTGATAGCCTTTTTCAAAGTTTCCTTTATTTTTACTGACTCTTACATTATCTCCTATCTTAAATTTAGCTTTTTGAAAAATTTTTGGATGCATGTATAGAGTTCTAAGTATTGATTTTTCATTTTTCTTTGAAACATTTTCTGAGGGTAATTTGATTGTTCTATGCGGTGTTGAATTATAGTTTTTTAACAATGATTGTAAAATTGAGATCCATTTGTAATTCCCCTGTAAACTGAAATTTTTCCACATCATGCTTTTCAAAGTTCGATTAAAACGTTCCACGATAGATGCCTTAAGCTCTGAGAATGTATGATAATGATTAATTTTATTTTTCAACATATATTGTTTAAACTGTCTGTTGAAAAACTCTTTGCCTTGGTCTGAATGAATATTTTTTGGGGAATCCTTTGCTTGCTTGATAATATTTTCAAGTGCTTGTAAAACATCTTCAGCAAACATCTTCAGCAAACTCGGCCTCCTAAATAGATGCAAAAAATTTTTCACTCCATACCAATTGCTCCATGTTTATAAGTCCTATATTCGTCCCTGTATGGAGTACTGCTGTCAAGTTTGGGGTGCTGCCTCTGTTTCCATCTTGGCCCTCTTGGACTCTGTTCAAAAGCGAGCTATACGAATTGTAGGTGATCGAACTTTGACATCACAACTTGATTCCCTACAACATCGTCGCACTGTTGCTGACCTCGTTGTTTTTTACAAATATCGTCATCAGCAGTGCTCAGATGAAATCAGCGGCATCATGCCTCAAACTTATTCTTACCCCCGTTCCACTCGGCAATCGGCTGCCGCAACCAGTGAAACGGTAAAGATCCCGCGCTGTCATACTGGCAGATCGCAGAGAGACTTCTTTGTCCGAACTGCGTACAAATGGAATAGTTTGCCGGAACACTTAGTCTCAGGTGGCTTCAACCCACAGATGTTTAAAAAAAGCGTTAATCTACACCTCAGAACGCCAGTTGTTGTGGGACCCAGGTCTAGACCTAGGTCTTAAAAGGTATTTATGTGTTGTTGTGACACATATTCTAAACCCTATTACACAACACATTTTATTAAAAAAAAAAAAAAAAAAAAGTTTTACGTTTGACAGGTTCAGCATAAGCGTATTTGGAAAAAGTATCAATCACCGTCAATAAATATTTGAAACCTTTATTAAATTTGGCATAAGGAATCATTTCGACTAAATCAATTTGCCAAGTATCATTCAAACCCTTTTGAATGAACTTTCTCCTACGAAAATTTTTTCTAAGTGGCCTGTGTAGCTCTGAAACAATTTGTGCTCGTGACATCCTATACACAATACACACAATATTTAGTTTCTCTTTCTATATATAGAGGCAGCTGATTCTGAAAAGTTGTACATAATAGCTAAATTTTTGTAGAAATCCTCAGTCTCCCTACAGAAATCAACTTTTAATATGGAAGCTGATTCGACTTCGTTTCCGTTTACCAACGAAAGTAATGAAAATTATTTTTTAAATAAAATTATACAAGAAAACCAAATTAGTTCAACCACGAATGATTATGATGTTGATGTTGACGAGGTGACCTCGTCTTTTCAAGAATTTATACCACCACCACCATCACCATCGCAATTACTTGAAGAGGAGGAAGAAGAGGAATGGCAGGACGGGCAAAACTGGTTTGACTCTCAAACAGATGATCTGCAGGTTAACGAAGAACAAAATATCGAAGTCGAGCAAGAAGGATATTTCGAATGGTTTTTTAGTAACATTATAGATAGATAAAAATAAAAATAAAAATAAAATAAATAAAAGGCAATTGTTTTTATTTTCGTACAATTTTGCGTAGTTTATTGTTTAATATTACAGGTATCTCGAAAAATAATCTAGAAAAATTACACTGCACATTGATCCGTTGCTTTGGGATGTTAATTTCTTCATGCAACTTTTCCACTTGTTTTTCTTCACAGGTTTTTATGTATTTTTCATATTTTTCAACATACGCTCTTACATTTTGTTCGGAATTTTTATAGTGAATCATTACAGCTTGAAGAAAATCAACAAGGTTGTTAAATATATCGGCCTCTTCTCTGTTGACACTAAGAGTTTGACTACGAATAGCTTGAATTCCTGCTTGTAAACATAATTTGGTATTTTTTATTGTTCGACTGCACAGCAGCTTTTTGTATAGATGGTAAAATTCACACCAATCACGATATTTCAGAACAATTACTTCTTTCCCATTACGATGGAATATGGTTGTGGCTTCAAATGATTCCCCCGTAAAACCAACAGAAATTCTAAAGGTCTGGTTTTTATTAAGAAAGTATGTATAGTTTAATAATAAAGACATCGTGTTTTCATGTCGAATTTCCATTTCTTTTTAACTTTCCTCTAACTCTCGGGTTACAAGACTGTAAAAAGTTGTATTTTCCAAATATTTTATGAAATAGTTTTAAAATCAACCTGTCATTTTCAATATGATTTACTTTACTGAATTGGTTCAAAAAACTTTTCATACTTAAACCAAAACATCTAAACCAAACGTAAACACAACAATATTGCCCGCATACATCTGTAAAATTACTTTGCAACTGTTTATCATTAAAAATTAAACAATGATTCTTCAAATATCTTAAAATTTCAGGTTTAGTTGGTTTCTGCCCAAAAGAATCAAAGTATTCTTTACACCCCTTTTTAGGAATATAAATAGCTAACCAGTGTGTTCCAGGGTCCTTAGCCTTATCCGTGTTAACGATTAAAAGAGATGGTTTTTCTTTTACTTTTGGAATTCTATCCAGAGCGAATACCCCCTTAAATTTTTTGTTTGTACGCTGGTTACATTTTAAAATGTTAGTTATTTCTAAAGTGTTCATAAAATAAATTGACTCAGATCATAAACTTTGCTCGCTTCCTTTACATAATTTACTAAAAACTCTTTTTTAATTAGTTTGTTGGTAATGATTATATCAAAACTTTCTAATATTTGTTTAAACTCTTTAGTTATATTTTCGTTAGTCACAGTTCCAAAAGAATAATTTTCAATATTTTGATTTGTTAGCTCTTTTGTTGGAAACTTGTAAGTAAACTCTTTTACGAACTTCTTACAAGGCTCTTTAAATCCTACTATACTAATTTCTTTCACAAACAAACTGTTACAACAAAATGTAACATCGACAAGTGCACAGGATGAAGACATGATGTAAAATATTTTGACTCACGCTTTTCATCCTATTTATAGGTTTGTGAATATATTTCGATTTTTATCGATTTGAATGTTTGCATCAAATTCCCCATAAACAATTGCAGTTAATGTGGACGGCAATGGTTTTGATAACTTTGCTTCAATTCTAACAGTTCCTTGATTAAGTAGACCTTGGCACATTTCATTCCCTGATGCATCGGGGGTTAAATCAAAAGCAAGTAAAAAAAATCCATTGCTAAACATTGTTTTTGTTATCTGATGACCTTTATCATTATGGAATATCCCTGTTCCTTGAAAAAGTGTGTTGTAGGCTCTGGTATAACAATTATATTCATCAGAGAAACTAGTTTCAATTGCTGTATTAGGTATCTGTACCCCATTCACATTCAACGAAAATTGAGAAATATCAAAATGTTTAAAATTGTACGGGTTTTTTGATCTTTTTCCTGAATAACCAATATTTTCGGTCATACAAAAGATGATTGTAGTCGGCAATTGACCAATGAAAACGTTGTCGAGCGATATGGATGATGTATTCATAGGAAGAGTATAGGTTTTTACTTCCACACGTTTATAACTATATATAGCATTCTTTTTTTCCAAAACAGCGTTATGTGCTAATAGAACACTCGGATTAACAGTTACATGTCTCATAAACAATGTTGCTTCTAAAATTTTCAATTGAGATTCATCGGTATCGTCAGAAAAAAAATAGAATTCTGGTTTTTCTAGTGTTAGTGTAATTCGAACATCCACGTTGTTTATAAGTAAGGTAGGCTGGTTAAACATATCTACATGTAGTTTACCCATTAGCTCAACAACATTGCTATTATTATACAATTTTTGACGGTCTTTCGATCCAGAATTATTAGATTTTTCTATGTTCGCCTTATCTAATGTCCACCCTGAGCACTCTAAATGTGTGGTTGCAGCATCATTACCATAATTTAATAGCGATTCAATATATGCTCTATAGTGATAATTTCCGTCTGATGGTGTTATATTTTTCCCGTTTAATTGAATATTACATTGTTTTATTAGAGAATGTAAAAGATTGTTAACTACACTTGGCTGTGATAGTTCTTTTCCGTCTGCCCCTTTATCATTATTCCATAACCCTCCATCTTTTTTCAAAATCCGTATTTTCAATCTTAAATATGTAGAAGATAAGTCCCTATATGTATCTCCATGACCTAATGAAACAAATTCTATTACCGATGGTTTATCTAATGAGGCTATAGGGTTGTAAGAAACCTCTTCGGATCGTAGAATACTTGATTGAATAGGTTGTGCTTTAAATATATCCAATTCAGATTTCATACATTCCACCATAATTAATCAAAAATATCTTTTTCTTTCTTACGCCTAATAACTTTACGTCGTTTCGTTGTAAAATAATTTAAATTTTTGATCGACGGCTTATTTATAACTTTTCTTTTCCTTTTTCCCGACCCATACATTTCATTGAGTTTTTGAACTGCCCCGCGTCTTACACTTTTGACAATCTCTTTACCGCGATCTTGCAGAACTTCCTTAATATTTGCACCGGATACAATATCTGATAAAGCACTTATACCAGAGTTTACAACCTGCTTTTTTAGTAAATCAGCCCCCGAAGAAAATATTGGTTTCAAATACTTGAAAAGTCCCCCAAAAAAACTACCTAGGCCACGTCCTCGTTGATATGGTACAGTCGAATGTACCAACGGACCAATATCCTCAATGCCTTTCCCCGTTTGACTCAAATAGTATCTGTAATATACTCCTTCCATAATGCTTTTCATAAAACACTAAATTGTTTAATAGAATCCCCCCTTTTATTTATATACTTTTTTAAAATGTAATACAATTTTTGTAGGAATACTACTTGTTGCAAAATTAATTTTGCTACTATATTTATCACAGATTAGAATAGAAATATTATCAAAAAAATTTTTCTCAACAGCAAAATATTGTATATTTAAAATTTCTTTTTCCATTACTTCAAATGCATTTTTTGTGTTTATCGTTCTTAAACATCTCACAGTGCTATCACCCACCATATTTGGTTCAATAATATCGGTATAGACAAAAAGCATTTCTGGTTTAATTACGGGTGTCATAGGTAAATATTGCAGAAATGTTTTAAATAAATCTAAGAGTCTTGACTTATGCTTTTTAAAATCTTTAATTTTTACAGTTATCTGATCAAAACATGATTTCAGTAACTCTTCGAGTGAGTAGCTATGATCTGCCTTTAATTTTAGCTCAAGTGGTGGTTGATTTATACATATTTTAATAAATTCATTTGTTTCAGGTAGTTGTTTTTCTAATGATGTTGATGAAGGTGCAGCCACGTAATTGGAATCCAAAGATATAAAATCATATATCCCCCAAATTAGTTCACGCTCAACCTCTTTTCTTGAGTAGCCATCAAATGGGTGTATATTCTGAATAAGAGTTGGTAACAAAAAAGATTTCCAATCACACAAATATTCATCCGTGTTATGTGGAATGTACGTCGTCCCAATTCCAACCAAGTGTTCGGAATTACCTCCTATAAAAACTTTTGTACCAATGTGCCAGTTTTTTCCGTATTTATTTGGTTGAAAATCGTTTAAGTAAATCTCCGACAGACCAACTTTCCAGTTTGTACCGTTGATTGGTTTATGTAAATTATTTGTAAAAGCTGATAAAGTATTATCAGGATAGTAATTCATTGAGTTATCACTGAGTAAAGTAACATAAAATTCATCTTTTAGGTGTATATCGCCCATGTTTTCTTACGTTTTGGAAAATTAATTTTTGTTTGACTGTCACCCACTTTAGCTGGTCGTAAAATTCGTTTTGTAGGTGTTGTAAATTTCTCGCTATTTATATGCTTTTCTTTCTTTTCTGGTGGACTGTCAAGAGGAACCGTTATAACGTCTCCAGACTCGGTTTCAAATGTTTGATAATTTTGATTTGGAGTTAATTTTCGTTTTCTTAAACGCTCACCAATTGATGTGGCAGATAGTGCTTTTGCGAAAATTTTGTCTTGAACGTCTTCATCAAGTTCACTGTCAGACTGTGTTGTTTCTTTAAAAATATTTTCCTGGACGCGTTTATCAAATACTTCATCATCTTCATTCTCATATATTTCTTCTTCAGGAAACTGCATTTCAAAATTTCTTTTACCGACAACATCTGTTTGAGTGTCTGTCGCTCTAAATATGGGTTTTGTACGGAAACGTGTTTGGGTACTTTTAGGTTCCATGATTTTAATTTTTTTCTCTTCAATTTTAGATAACAATCTTTTTTTGTTTCTAATTTTAAATAGGTTCTGACGATACAAATACCACTTCTGAGTATCGGACAAATTTTTGTTTAATAAAATGTTTTTCATCTTTTTATCCAACTGGTTGAGTTCAACGTCTGAATTTTGCTTTAGTTTTTCATATATTTCAGGTTTTAATATTATCATTTTGTTAAATGTTGTATTATTCATTTTATAAAATGACCAATCACCCCTGATAAAACTGCACCGAGAAGAGCAGGTAAAAATCCACCACGTTGAATTATAATTTTTCTTTTACTAGTGAGCGACTTCTTACGGCAAATGAGTGATCTCAAGTCCTTTTTATACTTTTTTAGTTGATTGGTTGCTCTTTTATTTAAATGACAGTTACCTTTTAAAATATTTAACGCAATTTCACAGATCGTTTTAATTACATTCGGCTCACATTGTTTTATTATAACTTTTTGAAATTTTCTCTTAGAATTTTTTAACAGGTGCAATATATGACGGTTGGTTTGTAATCGTTTCATATTCCTCACCAAATTGCTCCAATTGCTCTTTTGTACAAAAACAAAAATTTTTTCCAAATATGTCACTTCTTAATCTAAATATATCATTAATATCTTGAGTAAGGTCTATTAAAATGTAACCATATGGTAAGGTAGTTACTTCATTATATACTTTCTCAAATTCGTTGACCTGTTTTGGGTATATTTGACGAGCTAAAGGCAGTATTTGGGATTTATCTCTAGGGTTTTTGAAAAGCACTAAATATTTACAATTTAATGAAATATCTCTTGAAAATTTTCCCTGGTGAAAAACGTTTTGAGTTACAAATATTACAGATAAATTTCTATGGTGCGAACCTCTAGTAAATAATTCGCACACAATCTTGTCGTGAGAATTTAACATCATATCATCTACTATAATTAACAGTGGATCTTGATTATCACAAAAATCTGGAATAGTATTATAATGTTCAAGTCCTTTGATATTTTTCGGGACGGCTTCTTTATCGGGGTTACACCAAATAATCTTCTCAATTGGAGGTTGAATATATTTGTTTTTTTGTTTTATTAAATTAAAAATAAAAGTCGATTTCCCACAACAAGACGGCCCGGCAACCATCATAGTAAACGGATGAAAAAACATGGTTTGCCGAAGAGTATCTATCTAACTATACAAATCTATATGTATACAAAACAGAGGTCGAGTATAAAATTAATCTTGGAAAATTGGACAGACAGTCTCTTATATAGTCTCACAATGGCCAAACGTGTTTTCATAGTTGATCTCCAATTTCTAAGAGGAAACGATAAACAATATTTTGTCAAAGAACTCGCTCTACTTGAAAAAGGAAGTTTGATTCCTATCGTTTATCATTTCAAACCACCTTACCACGAAGAAGAACTAGGTCAAGCAGCACAATATAGCAACCGATATTGCGGCAATAAAATAAATGGACTTAATTGGAATGGCGGATGCATTGACTATGTGGATATAAAATCAATTATTAAATACTATTTAGAACAAGCTGAAAAAATTTATGTAAAAGGCGAACAAAAAAATTTTTCCTTGAAAAGTATATTGAGAGTTTTAAAATAGAAAATCTTGCCATACCGTCGTTATTAAAGATTGAAAATTTTAAATCAATGTGTCCGATACATCTTTCAAATAATCATTTTAGATGTGCTGTAAAAAACTGTCTTAACATTTATATGCATCTTCGGAAGGAAAAAGTACTATAATGTTAAAAACAAAAAAAGTTACCTTTAACAATAAATTAGATCTTTACGTTATGTATGTGTGGGATTATGCATATAGAGTAGCTCGACAGGGAAAATATGAAGAATATGCACGTGATCGAGATAGATTTCATAGACGAATAAAAAATATTGAACCTATTATCTCTGCAGTTCTAAAAAAACCTCATAGAGAAAAAGTTTTTAATAAATTAATAAGGGTTGGTTAACCCAATAAAAATTAATGTACATAAAATCATGTAATAGTTTTATTTTAGTTTTAAAACAAAAATGTAAAAAGAAAAATGAATAAAAACACGTGACAAATTGTTTTATCTGTCATTTGTACCATTATTTTATTGTTTTAATTTTAAATTTGAACTCACATTTGAACTAACCTAGTCTATCTGACATGCTTCCTAGGCCTTTAGCAACAACAATAAACCCACAATAACAACAAACAACAATAAACCACTAACCTACACTTTAAATCGAGAAATTACCAATACAGATAACCAGAACTAGGTCAAATACTAACCTAGTTTACCTGACGACCTTCCAAGGCCTTTAGCAACCGGCTTGGGACACGCACAACAACAACAAACCACAATAAACCAATAACCTACATTCTAATTCCAATACAGGAAACTAAAACTAGGTCAAATATTAACCTAGTCTACTATATAAGGTCGTAGCCTTTCATGGCAATTATAAAAACAGGTTTTGGTTCCCCAGGACCAACTCTCGGGAGTTCTACTGTTATAGTTCAACGGATTACTCTTAAGCCTAGTTTACACGGTGCGAGCTACTGGCATGCCAGTAGATAGTAAGCTTTGTTCATTTGAACTGTCCCACACAATGACCTGTACTTCTCTTACTGTCGAATACACTTTTATTCACTTTTCACTCCATTACATATTGTAGGAATTTCTCTTCCAATATGAACTTTTGTTAATTATTTGAATTTATCCGTTTTATCTTTCGATTCTGCCGCTGTCACCAATTTCGCTTAATCGACCTTTCGACTTTTTTCTCAATTAGTTAACCATTTTTTATCAATACACTTCTAATTCAATTGCTAGATTGTAAGTAAGATAAAAACCAGTCTGTTGATTCAAATTTCTAGACAACAATGGTAGCATTCTCTGTTGTTTTAGATATCATAAAAACAGGCATGAACTGAACCATCCAAGGTTTTTAAAATTTGAATGAACTTTCAAAACTTTAATAAATTTCGCATTGTTTTACAAGCTTGATGTGTTTTTATCGATTACGTCAATGACTCTCAATGCTATCGAATCCAACAAATTTTATAATTAAACAATAATTTTTACAAAATTCGCAATCTGATTAGCTCAATGTCAATTTTTAAAATTACAAACAATCTTAAATTTTAAATGACTTTTAAAAAAAAAATCTATTAATAAATTATTACATAACTGTAGAAATATTTAAACATATCATTGTTCAAATCAAAACTATCTATCAAAACAATGTTTTATTGTTGTATTCCTAACAATAACTTTTATTTCAAAATTTGAATCTACTCAAAACATTAACAAAAAAAGTAAATGCATCAAAATTTAATAAAACTTATTATGAAGTAGTTAAAGTCAAAAGTCAAATGTATTAACTGTATGTAAAAATTAAGTTAACAATAAACCGAACAATCAAGTACAACAGTAAATAGGTAAATACGAGTATTTAACTGTGATTTTTTTTGTTGTTGAATTAACTCGAATTAGAAAATTAACACAAAGTAATCGTTTCATATGCGGTGTGGTCAAGTGATTGTGAATAGAAAAGATAAATGCATTTCGATTTGTTAGTGTCAGGCAGTAAATAAAAATTCTAACAATAAATTTAATTTATTATTCTTAATTTGGTTCATAAAAAGGGACATTTCGAATGGTTCACTTTTGTTCTCCTTTCTCATGGTCTCATACCCTCAAAACTTTTATCAACAAATTTATATTTTTTAAGATTTATAATTTTGGGTTATTATTATTTAACTTCGTGTCAAAAGAATTAATCTTAGGATTTAACTTTAGTATATTATGAATAATAATTTGTATTTGTATTTATCAAATAAAAATACTTTGCCTTTGTTGTATTACACTTAAGTGGGATTATATTAAAACAAATTTAGCACAGTGTTAATATAATGGGTTAATTTGAATATGATATAGCAAGGAAGTTAATTCTTTTATTTTTTCGATTTAACTGTTCTGAGAATTAAGCACGTAAAAAGGGTGATCCAATAAAAATTTTATTTGTAGACTTGCTAAAGTGCGGGTACACCACTAGGGCATGGTTAGATTAATCGATTGCTCGATTAATTGATCATTTCGCAAATTGTTCGATTAATCGAACAAAAAAATTATTAATCGATTAATCTAAATTTACTAAAATGTTTAAAATTTACAAATTTGTTTAAAAACAAAATCTTTACTTTGCCTTAAGTAATTTTTATTATTAATCCAACCAGTAAACTATGGTTTGAAGTATACTTTCCATTATGAAGGATACAGATTGTATAGTTTCTTATCATTTTCAGTTAGTACAGTTTATTTTTAAACACATAATTTTGTAAGGTCTGAAAATTCCACTGACAGAGCGAGATACAAATCCTATTAATGAAACAAGACAAAAATCTTGTATGTAATTCGGAGTACAAAGTATCTTTTTTGCCTTCGCCTAGAGCAACAATTTCACTCTTATGCAAAAAAAGATCTACTTTACGCCCTTAATACAGCCATTAAATTTGTATTTTTTCTTATGTCATTGTAAAAGTTGAACTTTTAAATATGATATACCGCGCGTATTTGTTTAAAAAAGTTTAATAAAAATTAAAAATATTAGAATTAGTGACAATTTTATTTAATTGATTAATTGATTAATCGGTGTTAAAATTTTCATATTAATCGTTAATCGATATTTAGTCCCAATCGATTAATCGACCATGCCCTATACACCACATATTGACCAAAGTAATCTATTTATCTATAACAGTCCACCAAAACCGTCAATATTTACAATTGTAATAGTTTTTTAGTACAGAAAACCGTGAACCATAACCATATTGAAATATAAAACTCCATGTAAAAAAATATTTTCAAAATATTAATACATATTTTTGTATATGACAAGGTTCATTATTTTTGTTATATAGAGTCAAATATTCAGGTTTGTATTATTTTGGACAGTCACATTATCTTCTCATGAGATCTTCTCATTTCAATCCCCTTAAACCACAGAGTAGATGGGAAATCGCATCAAGACGCCGATAAAATAACAAATTTGAACCCGTCCATTTCCGATTTCCTTAAAACTTCGGTAAACGTTATTTTAATATGAAAAAATTAAATTCTTTTTTTCTTATTTTTAGCACCGGGTTACTCGAAATTTGTTTAAACATTGTAACGATCAACAAAAATCTGTTCAGTAGACATTTTCTTTTGAAACCTAAAAACAAACAGACAACACATTAATCATACCTTCATTCTGTAATATCAAAGAACTTAAGATCATTTCATAAATAATATCTGACCGCATACAACGTTTCACTGTTTAACTAAATTCATCTTTTATTTATCTTTCATTTGAACTCAATTAACGGATCTTATATTTCGGTATATAATCAATTCTTATTTTATTTTATTTTTTTAATGAGAAGCAAATTTTTTTCTTGAAAAGATAACCAAATTTACCTCTGTTCTGTTGCCCCCCTATCACGCAAAATAAAAAAAAGTTATAGCTCAGAATTAGAAGATATTCATGAGCTTTCAAAAAAAGCAAAAATTAAATTTTGAGCTCGACCTCCTAAGCAGAAATCTTCATTTGAAAATGGGGGGCTGACTGAACGTTCACTCAGCCCCCCACACCTTAAAAATCACTCTAGAGGATCGACAATAGGCTCAGAATTAGGAGCTATTTAGAAGCTCTTAAGGCTGTATACTTTTGATTTAGGAGCTCCACCCCTATTCTTAAAACAACCCCAAAACTAGTCTGCAAGCGAAGATAACACATAAAAATACCATTAAATACCGGGCCAGCTGCCGAGCAGAGGTACGAAATTGAGTATAATGATTCTGCGCAGATTTATTTATTTATTATTATACGGCAGATTTTCAATGTATGGAATAATTTTTGTTGTTGAATTGAATAAGAAAACCAAAGCGAAAGAGATAAATAGAAACCCCTTTTAAAAGACCAAGTCGTTTTGTAAAACTAAACTACATTGATTTTAAAGTTTAGTTTTAACATTGTGATATCAGTTAATTAAATTTGAAGTAGTTTTTTTTGTCCAATTTTGAATTTTTTAGTTTCGAATTAGATAAAAGCTTTAAATTAACAACAGAAAAAAAACATTGTTTAATATATACATATAACGCTTCTTAAAATTAAAACAGAAAAACATTTATTTTTAGTTAAACAGCTAATCTGTGAATTTTCACGAATTTTGTGAATGCATCTACAGAAATATATAAAAGTTATCTTTAAAGTATCATAGAAATATATAAAAGTTATTTTTAAATTATCATAACTTACTAATTTGAAACTTATCATTGAACTTGTATGAGTTATGCTAAATTCTATACTAATTTAGTGGATACACCTTCAAACTTGATCAACCTCCCACCAAGTTTCGATTCAAAAATTGGAAGAAATACCGATATTTCTTGTGATTGCTTCAATTCAAAATGATTTCGACTATGTGTATCAAATTAATGATTGTAATTTACAAACAACTGAAGTTACTGGAATGTGCAAGTGATCAGAAAGTGAATAAGGAATTTTTGTTTATTGAGGGTTTCTGAAGGATTGATTATCTGGATCATGTGTTGTAATTTTTTTTGAATAGATTGTCATCAATCCTTTTGACACTAAGCGGGCTAGCTGATGTTTCTTACTGGACAAGGGGATTTGACGTACTACCTTTAAGAGTTTGTTACGAATATTTTGGCTTTCAAAACAGTTTATAATAATTCAATTCAATTTTATTTAGCTCTAGTGGTTTATAATTCTTAACTATATAGTGGTAAAATTTACTGATATCGTATAAATAAAAATCTGAATAAAATATTGAATTAAAACTTTTTTTCAGCTGACATTTTGTACCGACTATTCGCATTAACTTTTTATTAATGATTTTTTTTATTCAAGCTTTTAACTCCCATTACTCTAGAATTTCTTTTTAATAAAAATATATTCTACAAAAAATTGAATAAAATGTGGTCCCTTGATCCGGAAGCTTAGGGACCTAAAATTTTATCGGACTCCCGGGATGATACATGATGAAATTAATGAAAAAAGTAATAAAAGTTGGTGGATCTTGATGTTTGGGGCTCTCCTGTGAATTCATCTCGATGGTAGAATATTTTTTATTACAACTTTAGCCAACTTTAATGCAGTATTGTTTTGAGACCGTTGTTAAGTCGAGTTGTTGTTCAAGAAAAATCATGTGAATTCACTCCTCAGAAATTTAAAAAAAAGTTGCTTTCGTCTTTCCTAGACGGTATTCCATGGGTTCCATGATTCCTTCTTTTTCTAGTTGTCATGGTATTTTCGATTATTCATAGAGGGTAAGTAATGAATATTTCACATTTAGTGTGCTAAACATTCCCAACTAAATTATAAAAAAAAAGTTAAAACAATCGTGATTTGCTGTTCTCAGAACCAACCAAGAAACATGATTTGAATCAAAAACAGTGTGTTGGATGTCGATGCATTACAACATCCCAAAATGCTGGTTTGATCATTAATTGTCAAAACTAGAAGTTCTCAAACTGATTATGAATTCGAGCGAAGAAATAGAAACTCGGTCTTACAAAGTTCACTGGAAATGTTGCATTTGAATTGCTTTCAGACATTGAAAGAAAATAAATTTCTCCGAAACAAATAACTTTTTTTACTGCAAGGATTGTCTTTTAATGTGTCTGAAATCCGCAAGTTTATAACTGATACCGATACATATAACTGCCAGCAATGAATTTATATTTTAATTCTTTTCTTTGAAGTAAAGAGAAATTTCTGGTTTTATTATCCATTACTAATGATTATTATTTATATTTTAATTTTATCATTTTTATGTTTGTTGTAATTAAGGAAAATTAATGAAGAAAAGAAATTGATTTTTTGTCCAATTTTCAATCGCTTAATTCCGGTACCAATCAACAAAAACCTCAAATACTGTTGTTTCCTGTGATAAAATTATTTTTTCATAATCAAACCAAAACCTAAAACCAACATAATCATTGAATCGTTAAATCATACAAAAAATGGTAAATGCAATATCTACAAGACATGAAGATATCATTATAACTTGTGGTTGCACTTTGATTTCTAGTGAAATGTCAAAATTTATTTTTATTCACTCAAAAAATTTTAAGACATAACAATAAATCCGAAAAAAAATTATGTAGGAATAAGATGTTTTCTGTGTCAATTGAATAATTATTTTTTGTTTGTCTTTCT